>CM051456.1:60652147-60829494 GCA_028274465.1 Plantago ovata | reverse complement strand
TCTCGTTTAAATCTCGAATTGCTGGAAGATGATGTCCCCGGGAGGGATGGGCAAGTTTCCATGAGGAATAGATTAAATCCGAGTCCGGCGTTATCTCTTTCGGTTTATGAGTCCCGGGGATCAGATTAGGCTACCATGAAAAAGGTAGGATCATGCGGGCGGGCAAGTGCAAATCGTGTATACTGTCAAGGGGTTATCGAACGCGTCGTTCCTTGGCTTGTAGTCCTTGGTTGTCAGAACCCCGGCTATCCTCCTCGGAAACTTCTCAATCGTTGGGTCATAGACATAGTGCACTTAAGGATCACTCACATAGTATGCTACCTTATTCTTGTCTTCCCGCAAGGGTTCATCTAGTCCCATAATGAAACTAGTGATACTCAATGGTGAGAAAGGGACCATCACACCACGAATAGGTACTACTTCGGCCTTATAGTTATAGTCCTCGAAGGCAATGTGGAACTCCTCGACAAGGTCTCTATCCCATCCGGAGAGTTCTTTCCCATAGAAGATCCATCATCTCGCTGTTATAAGCCTGGTAAGGTGAGCATAGGGTGCATAGGGTACATCAAAGAAAAGCCCCTTGTTCTCACATTTTGTCCCCTTTAGTACGTCCAACTCCTTTGAAGTAAAGGAGATGCTACGGTCCCAAATCACTGACCGTTCTCCTCCCCTATAGAAGTTGTATCGGAACCTCCGCAATGCGTCAAATTCTTTGTATGGGTCACGGTCGCTTTCATCACGGAGAATCTCCTTGGAGGTTGAAGCTCCATCCTTCCTTGCTTTCTTCTTGGCTCTTGTGTCCATGGTACCTAGAATAATCTTATTAGATAACTTCAAGAGACGATGAGACTTAGACTCGACTCCTAGACTCCAATACTCACTCAAGTAATCTCATTGTGAGTTTGAAGGCTTGCTAAAGTTCATATGAACAAATCGAGAAGCTTTAACACTTCGTTACGATAAATCCATACGAATCTAAACCAAGCAAACAAACATTTCAATTAAATTACCCGACCAATCCAACACATTCTCATGCAATCACAACATCACCATAATCATAACATAACTCAAATTCAAGGCTAACAATCATCAAACAATTATATAGCAAAAATTCGAGCACTAGAGTTCATCATAAATCAAGAGGAGCAAAATTCGAATTTAGACATCACATCTAGTAAGAAACATGCTCAACAATCATCATCAAACTCTAATTCACCAAAGAATCCTACAAGTTCGTTAGTATCAACATAAGCACATGAATTAATTAAGGCTCGCAACGTATGTTGCTTGCCATTTACCTCGAAGCTACATGTACGACGGTACATGTCTATCACCATATGTACTTTGTTGATGAAGGCTCTACCCAAAAGAACCACATCCTTGAGCTTTGCGGAGGATGTAGGCATGACGATGAAGTTCGTCTTGACCTCTACACCGGCGACTCTTACCACTAGATTCTCGATCACACCCAATGGCTTCTTCATAGACCCGTCCGCCAATTGCACCATGCACTTCATTGGTCTTAAGCCAGACAAACCCGACTCTTCGTACACGTTCAAAGGTATGACATTCACACCCGCTCCCGTGTCTAGAGTTGCCACTATTCCATCCTTCTTACCCAAGCCGATTTCCACATCAAAGCTCTCTTGGATAGGCACTTCCACCATATCCACCAACTCATCCTCAGACGATGAGTTTTCATTCACTTCTTCCACTATCGCATCAGATTGTGCGACCACTTTTTCTTCCACAACCACCTTAGGAGTCTCAAGCTCCTCACTCACCTTGCAAGTTTCAGTTATCTTGTAACTTGGCACCTCATCTCGTGCATTGTCTCTCACAACCGTGATCTCCACGGGCAAATCAGTCACCACGGTTATGGCCATAGCCTTCTCCGTGTTTCCGGGAAACTTCCCTTGCTCTCTACTAGCCCCCCGATCTATCAGCTCTTGCAACTTCTTATGGAGGTTGCTACTACTAGCCTCAAGCTTCTCAAATCGCTGATTATTAGTAACTTCATTACGATAGTAATGCTCCATAAACTTATTTGTTTTCAACACAAGATCGTTGAGAGAAGAGACAAGAGGTGAAGGAAGCACCCCTCCACCTTGTGGTCCCGAACTAGCAACCTGAGGCGGAGGTGTAGGATTAGAAGGCGGTGCTCCTTCATACCAATTGTTCCCATAGCTGAGACGACTTCTATCTTGATTAGGCCCATAGGCTTTTTGATCCGGGTTGTGAAGATAACCACGGTTGCCTTGATTATTGTACCCAACTCGGGGCCCACGGTTTTGTGGCCTCACATTGCCATATCCTTGCCCGTAGTTCACATCTCCAACTACTTGCTCTCCTTCAGCAGCATACACTTCTTGACGGACATCGTTCGTGATATATTGCTCTCTAGCAAATTCAGACCGGCATAAATAGGCCGGGTGCCCATAGTTCTTGCACACACCACAAACTTCCGTAGAAGGAGAAGGAACGCTTTGCCTCAAAGCTTGCTTCACTTCATGGGCGAACCCATCGAAGGCCTTTTGTTCTACCACTACCTTGGCCTCACCTCTTTGCTCCTTTTGGAGCACACGAGCCCTCACATTCCGGTTTTGGAAATTCCGGTACATCATGTCCAGCATCACTTGGGCTTGAGAAGGAAGCAACTCCCCCATACTACCTCCACAAATACAATCCACTTGAGATTGAATCTCAGGATGTAAACCATTGTAAAAGAATTGGAGAAGCTGACCTTTATCATACCCGTTATGTGGGCATCGATGATGCAACCCCATGAATCGATGATAGGCCTCGTGGAAAGGCTCATCATACCTCTGCTCGAAGGAGCTAATTTGGCTCTTCATAGCCATTGTCTTGGAAGCGGGGTAGTAACGCTCCATGAACTTATCAAAGCAAAGATCCCATGTTGTCAATGACCCGGCATCCAAAGTATTAAGCCAAGCCTTTGCACGATCACCTAGCCCCATAGAAAAGACCTTCATGCGGAGATCATCATCCGTAACACCAGCTCCTGGTCGCCCAAGATGGAGAACAAAATTCTCGAGCTCATTCAAGTACCCAATCACGTCTTCATTAGCCATCCCATAGAATTTGGGAAGTTGTTGGAACATGTGATTCTTGATCTCCAAGTTCCTGGTGGCATCATTGAGGACAATTGCTGGTCCTCTAGCCCCAACCATAGGCTTAGTAAGTGTACGTATGGGCCGCTCCCCCATTTCACCTTCCAAGTAAACAGATTCAAGAATTGGCTCCAAAAGATAAGAAGAAGACTCTTCCCGAATACCAGAAGTGGAAGCTCTAGATGCTACTCCTTCAAACTCGAGATTCAAATTCCTCCTTCTCCTTTGAAACAAACGATCGATCTCGTCTACAAAAGGTTCAATAATAGGTCCACCCGTTCGGGTTCTAGGCATGCACTCACCTGAAATACAAGATAGTGAGTATCTCAAGCAAAAAGAAACAAAAACAGAAATGAGACAAAGAAGAGATGTTGGGTGAAAAAACCAAAACAAAAGCACCAACCAAAGGAGTTAAATCCCCGGCAACGGCGCCAAATTGATGATGTCGTTTTTCACCAATTAAATTTGTTTAAAAGCCTAAGAACACTTATCACTACACAAACTAGAGTGCAATGGCAAGTTGTCCCCGAGTGTCGTTCTCTCGGGACGTAACGTTGCTTTGCTTGAGGTTTTGGCTAGTAATTTCAGTCAACAAGTTCAAATGTTTTATAGAATCGTTCTCTTTGAACAAAGCAACGAGAAATCAGATTGTTGTAATCAAGTTTGGAAAACGGTTGGTGGTAGAAATCAAATACACATGCATGGGTTACGAATATGCTCACAAGTTCAGTGCGTAAAACCTTCGATCAAGTCTGCTAAGCAACTCGTCTAGGTAACTTTCAAGACACACATCATAAAAGACCACTATCAATATTTTAGAGGTGCTTGTCACTAACACCATTTATCTAGCAAGCTGCAAATCCCTAACATACAATCCTATAGCTTTCATGGACCAAGAGTTTGTCACTATACTCAATTCGAAAGTATTTTATAGGCAACTAAGAATCATATGAAGGAATTTGCAGCAAGATTGAATCACAATCTCATGTAAGCATAAACATAACCCATAACATGCATATTCTACATTCTACCACCAACACAAAAGATTTAGCTACTCATATTCATCAACATACACATCAATTCATATGAATAATAATCAGAATACATCATATCAAACTACAAGACAAGAGAGTGATACAAGTTACCACCAAAGCTGTCAGTAATCGGTGGAAAGCAAAGAAAACCTCTCCGTAGATGATTACAAAGGATGAATTCCAATCAAAATCTTGAATCCCAAGCTAAAATACAATGTAATCTGAGTTTTCTCTGAGTTTTGGGGCTTAGGAGCTCTCCAAAACGAAGCTACAGTTCAGAAAGATATTCAAAAAATGACTGAAGATCAGATCTAAGAAGGAAAATCTGAAAATGTAACCGCTGCCAAGCGGACCGCTTGGAGAAGCCAAGCGGAGCGCTTGGCAAGCGAAGCGCTTCACTTGGCTTCTGTGCCAAAGCTCCTGGAAAATGAAGCAGAGCGCTTCACTATTCCAGGCGCTTAGCTTGGCTCCTGGGCAGATTTTTGTCTTCAAACTCAATCTTTTTGCCCTCGCATGGCCCTCGGGTGCCTTGGACTCATCCTTCTCAATACTTATTGATGCTCAAACTTACGAACAAGCCACGTAGATCGGGGAACTTCAACGGGGCCATCTTTTCCATCAAAAAGGCTCGTTTTTAGCTCCAAAAACGCCGTTTCGTACCTAAGTGCCTGAAAATTCAGAAAACACAAAACGTGACACTATTCTACAAAACTAACAAAAAAACAAGGCTAGAAGATAGCAAAAGAAGGTAAAAAAGACAAGATGAACGCGTCAAAAATACGTTCATCACTGAGTCACCACCTGCCCTTCTTCAGCAGGTAGTTAACTCGGATATAAGAAAATCTTCACTATCTGAGACTTTATCTTTAGATAATATAATTATTTCTTTACAGACTTCTCAAGATACAAGTCAGAAGATTGCTGAAACTTCTGCACCAGAATCCACAACGCTTGTTCAGCAGGTAGATGAAAATTTTGGTAAACTGATGAAACCTGATGAAACGTTGTCAAGGTCAATCAAATAAATTTGTAATTAGCCAAAGGCAATCCACAACTACAACGAAAACCGTAGTGTAGTAGCAGAATGACTCGAGTGTCGTTCTCTCAGGACTATGACTTGCTTTATCTATTTAACAAGAGAATATAAAACAGTAGACAGATAGCAATAGGGGGTTTCTAGCAGATAATGGAGATTGGTGATAGTATGGTCCTTCTTAGCATAATGGGTCGATAATCATGCATAAATTCCTCGGTCTTGCATAGAGATCTTTGAATCAATCTAGTGTCCTGTTGCAAGTATTAAGCACTACGAAGATAATCTGGTCTGACTAGTCAATCACGGTTGTCCTAATGTGTTCCGTAATTATTCAACACTACGAAGATATTGGTCTGATGGTCGACTAGTGTCCAAATGTGCATAATGATCAATACAACATACGAGAATTTTGGTTACAACTGATCAACGAAATAAAGCAATGACAAGGAGTATAATGCGCGATATAGCCATTAGCATGATTATCTTCCCTCGCTAAGAATTCACATACTACCACCAATGATAAGTTTAGCTACTCATATTATGCATGCCATCAACAGAAATCATAGAAGAAAACATATTGAAAGATAAATAAAATAAGTAGAATAAAACTGTAAGATACAAAGTTACCGAAGGTTGTCAATCTCCGGATGATTGCGATCCTACGAGCTCCAAATTGCTATGAAAAAGTATCCCCTAAGCTATGGAACTCCCAGGACAGGCCCCGAATAAACTGTGGGGCGGTTCGCCCCCAGGCTTTTTCGCGGAATTCCGCATTTTTCGACGCGGATTTGGATTTCTTCACCTTTTCGGACTCGGTTTCAGACTTCTAGTGGCCTTCTAACCTCCAGAATCGACCCCTAGACTCCAAATCCTATCCGGAAACCTTCAGATACTCCAAATAGGCTTCTGGAACACCAATTCCTTGTCAACTTCAATATATTTGCCCAGAAATCCCCGAATTTCAACCAAAACCTGTAAAATAAAATCTAAAGGGAAACGTGACACTATTCTAATAAAATGTACTAAAATATAGCTAAATTAACATAGAGGATAGCTAAAATAGGTGAAAAAGACTCGAATGAAAGTGTAAAATACACATTCATCAAACTCCCCAAACCGAACCTTTGCTTGTCCTCAAGCAACTAAGCTAGACTCTAATACAAAAAACATGCAAGACACAAAATGGAGTTTCATGCCAAATAAAATGAACTAATCTACTGAATCTACCAAAAAACATATGAACAAAAACCATATGAATCAAAACATGAATATAGGTTGAAGAATACCTCGATTGACTTATACACATTCACATAAGCACTTATGTCAAGACAAGATAGTCTCTCGTAACATTCTCTACCTGGACCTAGTCAGTGACGACGTAATGATGCATGCTAAGATACGAATGGTTGCCCCGTGCCTATGAAACTGAGGACTTACTGCTGTTCCACCATGTTAAGACTTTTCCTCAAAAGAGGTCGAACCAGTACTGACTCTCATCAAACGAAGGAGGGTTCCCTATAAAAGATAACTCTCCCCTATTCTACCCATCTCTCAAGTAAAAGTCTTAAGCAATTCACCACTTCCTGAATGGCAGGACGAGGGTGGTCTAGGACAGATGACACTCAAGACAAAAAGATAAAAAATAAAAACACGATTACGAACATCACAAAAAATGGAAAAGACTCATCACTTTGCTAAACTGCTATTTGGCTTTCTTTTTTGGACCCTTCTTTGCTTTTTTGGGGTCTTTTCTTTTTTTCTTTCCAGATTCTTTTTTCTTTTTTTCTTTTTTCCTGGAAATTTTCTTTCTTCTTTTTTGATTTTTTCTAGCCAGCAGCAGCATAACAAAGAGAAAAACAAAAGACTCACACGACTTTCCCAAACCTATTCGAAAGAATAGGTTGGAGTACAAAATTTACGGAAAAGGAAAATAAACTCACGATACGAAAATGAAAAACAGAAACAAGTCTAATGATAGTGTAACCCCTCCCCAAACCTATTCGGAAGAATAGGGTATAAACAAAGGATCACACAACCTCACACTACCTCCTTCCTAGGCATTTAGCAATCTCAAAGCATGGTGAAGACTTGTTGCCTCTTAGGTACATAATTACTCGGGAAAACAACCACAAGTCCCTAACATGCATCATCCTATTATAAAGGCCTTCGTGAACCGCAGTAGAGAAAACACCACTAAGTGATGTCGAGACTACCTAGCTCAACTAAGTGCAATACATAAATGTGACAACCCAAGCGAGGAAAAACCTCAAGCAAATTCATAGAGATGAAGCATACGATTAATGGCATAGCTAGTTGATCTACCCAATAAAAAAGTTCAAAAATTCGGTGATAAACTCCATATAAAACATGCAAGACTATCCTAGGATGAATGTAGTGAAATGCAACCTAAAAAATCTAAGAAAGCAGTAAACCTGCAAATGCAAATGCAAATGAAGGACAAGATACTAATCGACACAAAGCCAAACAATACATAACATCATGGTTCACATCCCATCCCCCTTACGATTCTTAAGCTAGCCCCTAGCAAAAGAGAATGAGTAATAAGAAGTGATACTAGATGTTACCGAAGGGTTTGGCCTCGGTCGGCTGAGAGTGGACATGTGGAAGGACTAATCATCGGGATGGTAATCCCCATAAAAGTCACTCCACATGTCATTCATGAGCTCATTGGACTGTCGTAGAGCTTTCTGCTGTTGCTGGATGAGCTGTTGCTGCTCCCACATGTGCTGCCTATCCCCTCGGCGATGCTCCTCGAATATCTCCCAATCGCGGTTGTGCTGGACAATGTGCCTGTCGATGTCCTGTCGCATGGCCGCGTTGTTGGCATCAATTCTGTCGAAACGGCTGTCGAGGTAGGTACGGAATTCGGAGAAGTCAAGTCCTCCAGACCCCTGTGGTGCTCCAGCTGGTGCATGCGGTGCATGATGCACAAAAGGAATATCTGGAATAGAGGCTTCGCCAACATCGGCCTCCATAGCATCCTCATGATCGGAATCATTTGGCTGGAATGGTGCTCCTACATCAGCAGCGGCTGCTGTGGGGTTCCTCAACTGATACCTGTTGAGCTGTACCTCAATGGTCGAGGGTGAAAGGGCAGCGACCTCGCAATCCCCCTCCTCAATATCATCGACCCCATGTTATATGCAGTAGGCTGTGATGAAGCTCGGAAAGATGAAAGGCTTCCTCTTCTTTTCCCAGTGGCGCTCGTACTCCTCGTACATAATGTGCCGAATATCAATCTGATGTCCGTCTATGAGACAGTAGAGGAGCTCGGCGTAATAGGGCTGAATCCATGTGTCATTCATCCTGGGATCAAGTCGGAGATGCAAAATTTCATCATCACCTTAGCTTCGATGCTAAGGTCTCTATAACTGATCCGTCCAGGTGCTTCCCCAACTTCCGGATATCGGTATTCCCTGTTGCAGATCACGTCGGTGATGTGTCTCCCTATCCCCCTAGTGATCCTCGAATACGAGTAGGCGTGGTCGCTGTCTATGAATTCCAGGTTCCCGAAATGGATGAAGGAAGAAATGTGCTCTGGGTCCCATGGTATAATCAGGCCTCGGACTAGCACCCCATTCTTCTCGTCGAGATCCGTGTATCCAGTGTAGAAATCTCGGAGGAGGCTCTCGTCGTACCCTTTGAACCTGTTGGAACTGTACCATGCCCAATTCCTTTGTGTCCCCAAACGTGACAGCGTCCTATATCCCGCTCTATCCGCCGCGGACTCAGAAATTTCAATCCTCCTATCTGGGATGATCGACCTCCCTCCGTCGGCTATCTCCGCCTCTAGCCTTTGCCGTACCTCTATCGCAGCGGCAGACAACTCGTACAAATCGTGAGATGGTTGGGAGCTTGATGCCACTCCCTTCCCCTTTTTGCTAGAGCCGGCTCTCCTTGTCCTCGGTGCCATGATTCCTACAAACAACAATTAGTATCTTGTACGATGCAAAACAGACCTATGCATATGTGAATATACGAGTGAACAAACGAGTAAAATTCTCAAAATTCCAACTCCTAATAAACCCAAAGCCTAGTCTAGATAATTCATTACGTAACATATCAATGTAACTACTACAATAACATATCACATTATGCTCTTTGTAACACAAATGCCTTGAATCACAAGGTCCAATCCATACCATAAAAATCAAAATCTAGCATAAATCCTCAATCTTATCAATCATGCATTCTACCAATTCATCCATCAATTTCATATCAATAATCACATGTTTAAACAAGGAATGAAAGTAAGAGAGACATTTCCTAGCAAGACATATATCATCCAATTAGCAAAAATCTCGAATCATCAAACCAAACCTAATTGAACATGTAATTGACAATGAAATACCAATCTAATCACATAAATCATCAACCCATACATCATACAAGCCTAATTGAAGCATAAATCAAAAAATCCCCAAATTGTAAAAATTAGGGTTCAAGTGATAATACCTCAAATCCGGAAATTGAATAAGCTAGGAAGACATTTGTTCGGATACAATGATAGAGCACGTAACGGGCTTCGAATGAAGCTAAAGAACACACAAAATGATGGAGAGATGAAGAAGTTATGAAGATTTGAAGTTATTTTGAAAATGGAGGAAATTTTGGAGTTTGGAAGATGAAAATGGAGGAAAATGGGGGTTTGGGGAAGAAACCCCCGTTTTTTACAATTTGATGGTGTGGGGCGGCACCTGGGGCGGACTGCCCCGTGCGGGGCGAATAGCCCCGCGCGCGGGGCGAACCGCCCCGCATGCCCAGAGCGCGCGCGCGCGCTCTGGTCGTGGGGCGGTTCGCCCCCCACTTTTAGGTGGGAGACGAACATTTTTTGAAATAAAAATGCGGTTTTTAGTCCCCGAAAAATCATTTTCCTCAAAAAATCACTTGAAAAGTCGCACTCGAACACAACATAAGCACATACGACACAGAACTGAACAAATTCACATATGAAAAGCAAATTGTTCAAGTGTGAATGCATGCAATAAAGCGGTAAAGAAAGCGATAAAAACCCCGGGTTGCCTCCCGGATAGCGCCATTGTTTTAAAGTCTCTGACTCGACTCCTGTCTTCGCCTATCTTTTCCTTCTGAGGGTACTAGACTTCCCCATCATGAGTCTCCTTCCCGTTCTTTGATCCTATGAATAAGAGTGAACATAGACGTTAAGACCACTGTAATCAATAGTGTTAGAAGTATCGGGTGGATCAGGTGGATCAGATATGGCTTGCAACACATGTTGCTTGCCATCCACTTCGATAGTGCAAGTCCTTTGGTAGATGTCCATTACGGAGCGTAGCTTAGTCAAGAATGTTCGTCCTAAGAGTATGACATCCCCCGTTCCTGGTGCTGATGCCGGCATAATTACAAAATCGGTGTAGACAGATGCTTCACCAATTTTGACTAATACATTCATCACAACGCCTTCGGGTTTCACAAGGGATCCATCCGCCAGTTGCACAATAGCCTTATGCACAGTTAGTTCTCCAAGGTTACTCTTCTCGAAAACATTCAAAGGGAGCACATTAGAGTAGGATCCTGTGTCCAGAGTAGCTCGGACATCTTCAAGCTCCCCAATCCTGACCTTAACATCGAAACTTTGAGGGAGTGGCTCGGGATCTTCTTGCTCCTGTTCTCTCTTGTTAGTACCAAGGTCCTTTTCTTCTTCTTCGGCTTGTGGGGGTAGTTCCCTCTTGCAACTCTCGCACTTAGCAACCTTCTTGATGGTGATTTCAACAGGTAGATCACCCACTAAGTTAATGGACAATGACTTCTCAGTGTTGCTGGGCAGTTTGCCTTGCTCCCTCCTTGCTCCTCGATCGATCAACTCTTGCATCTTTTGATGGGCAAGTCTAGTGCTCTCTTCCAACCTATCGAGCCTTGCCCTAGTCTTCTCAGAATCTTCTTCATATCGTTTGAGAAAACTTTGTGTGTGATCAACCATCTTCTGCAAGTTTTCCATCAGTTGAGCCGAATTTGACTTCGGTGGCTCTTTCGGATCGGGGTTTTCGCAGTGGTAATTACCATAGTTTAGCCTACTACGGTCTTGGTTAGGTCCAAAAGTTTGGTTAGCCGGTGCATATCCTTGATTGTTGCGGTATCCTCTTCTCCAGAATCCACCTCGAGGATTCCTACCGTCTTGTCCGTAGCTAACTTCTTGAGTACCAAACTCCATAGCAAAGGCTTCTTCTTCGCCTTCTCGAGCCCAGTTGCCATCATCGTATGGCAGCTCCGATCTACACATATGAGCCCCATGCCCATAGTTCTTGCATATTCGGCATACTTCGTTTGAAACAGTCGTTCCGGTGGCGCTCTTGAGGACTTGCTTCAATTCGTTGGTAAAGCACTCGAATTGATCCCCATTCCCCCTGTACATAGGGGCTTCTTGAGTCGGTGGAGCTTCAGGTCCACGTCTCCTAACCATTGCTCTTGGGTCCTTGAACTGCGAACCCTTAGCAAGCCTTTCGAAAACAGCCCAGACGACTTCTGCGGTTTCCTCCCAAATATTGCCTCGGCATTGGAAATCCACCACTTGTTGGTTCTCGAAGGTTAGTCAATTGTAGAAGTGTTGGACTATGTCGGAAAGTTCAAAACCATGGTGAGGGCACTTGTTCGTTAGATCTTGGAACCTCTCGAACGCGGTGTAGATGGTCTCATCATAGTACTGCTTGAATCCAGTGATCTGCACCTTTAGCGTGATAGTCAAGGTGTGAGGGAAGTATTTCTCCATGAAAGCTGAAAAAACCTTTTCCCAAGTGTCCAGCGAGCCGGCTGGTAGAGAACTCAGCCATGACTTGGCTCTGTCGCCAAGTCCCATAGCAAAAACCTTCATCCTCAACTCATCCGTTGTTATGTCAGCTCCGGGTCGTGGGAGTTGGTTGACGAAATCATCGATATCGTGCAAGTACCCCATCACATCTTCCCTTGATAAGCCATAGAACCTTGGAAGTTGTTGGAATGCGTGGTTTTTGATCTCCAGATCTCGGGTTGCAGACGAAAGAACAATCGTCGGTCCCCTCATACGATCTTTGGTGGGTTGTACCCATGCCTTCAGTGGTCTAGCTTCTGCCATTCCGTCGATTTCCTTGAAGAGACTAAGTAGAGATTCAGAGAAATCGGTTTCCTCTATTTCCTCTAGTGCACACCTTTCAAGTAGTCGCCTTCTTTGGTGGTAGACTCTGTCAATCTCAGCAATTGAATCAGCAAGCGGTGTACCTGCAGAACGTGTATGCGGCATACACTATCTGTAACAGACTAGGAAAGGTGATTATAAACAAAGTAGGAAAGCAATATTAGAGAGAGATTAAAAAGGAAAACTAAAACTAATAGAATTAGGAATCTCAGACTGTAAATATAAACAAATTAAATAGAAAAAAGGAGTATAGTCCCCGGCAACGGCGCCAATTTGATGAAACGTTGTCAAGGTCAATCAAATAAATTTGTAATTAGCCAAAGGCAATCCACAACTACAACGAAAACCGTAGTGTAGTAGTAGAATGACTCGAGTGTCGTTCTCTCAGGACTATAACTTGTTTTATCTATTTAACAAGAGAATATAAAACAGCAGACAGATAGCAATAGGGGGTTTCTAGCAGATAATGGAGATTGGTGATAGTATGGTCCTTCTTAGCATAATGGGTCGATAATCATGCATAAATTCCTCGGTCTTGCATAGAGATCTTTGAATCAATCTAGTGTCCTGTTGCAAGTATTAAGCACTACGAAGATAATCTGGTCTGACTAGTCAATCACGGTTGTCCTAATGTGTTCCGTAATTATTCAACACCACGAAGATAATTGGTCTGATGGTCGACTAGTGTCCAATTGTGCATAATGATCATTACAACATACGAGAATTTTGGTTACAACTGATCAACGAAATAAAACAATGACACGGAGTATAATGCGCGATATAGCCATTAGCATGATTATCTTCCCTCGCTAAGAATTCACATACTACCACCAATGATAAGTTTAGCTACTCATATTATGCATGCAATCAACAGAAATCATAGAAGAAAACATATTGAAAGATAAATAAAATAAGTAGAATAAAACTGTAAGATACAAAGTTAACGAAGGTTGTCAATCTCCGGATGATTGCGATCCTACGAGCTCCAAACTGCTATGAAAAAGTATCCCCTAAGCTATGGAACTCCCAGGACAGGCCCCGAATAAACTGTGGGGCGGTTCGCCCGAGGCTGGGGCGGTTCGCCCCCCGGCTTTTTCGCGGAATTCCGCGTTTTTCGACGCGGATTTGGATTTCTTCACCTTTTCAGACTCGGTTTCAGACTTCTAGTGGCCTTCTAACCTCCAGAATCGACCTCTAGACTCCAAATCCTATCCGGAAACCTTCAGATACTCCAAATAGGCTTCTGGAACACCAATTCCTTATCAACTTCAATATATTTGCCCAGAAATCCCCGAATTTCAACCAAAACCTGTAAAATAAAATCTAAAGGGAAACGTGACACTATTCTAATAAAATGTACTAAAATATAGCTAAATTAACATAGAGGATAGCTAAAATAGGTGAAAAAGACTCGAATGAAAGTGTAAAATACACATTCATCAAAAACTTAGTACTTGTATATAACATTAAGTTATTTCAGGATGAACAATTCAAGGATGCTGCCACAGCTCCTGCAGCAATGGAAATAGTACCAGCACAACTTAGTGTGCAACATGAACTTGCTGAAAGTCAGCAGGTAAATCATGTTACAGTTTTAGACTCTAAAACTATTTTCCAAAACATTCCTGAAATTAACTTTACTCTTATTCAGGCTCAAAAGGAGAACGATGAAGTGGTTCACATCACGGAAGCTCTTGAAGTTAGTTCTGAAGAACTATACTCAAATTTCAAAAAGAACACTTTAACTAGAGTTGCTAAGTCTGTCAGCAACTGGCAAAGGTCTAGAAGGATGGATATTTCCGATCTTCACATCCATCTGTCCAATGAGAAAAATAAAAACTCTCTACTCAAACTTGAGACGTTTGTACACTTAATACTTCCAGAAGAACTCTCATATTCTCAGCAAATGAGTTCAAGTCTGATTGCTACAATCAGAGAAAATATGAAAGCAAAATTCAAGAGTGCCTCTCGAGCTGAACAAGCTGTGATGCTCAAGGGTTCCTTTGTACCCGTGGTGGCTGATCCCCACAAAACCAATGAGGAAGAGGAAGTTACAAGTGCTGCAATGTACAAACATCTTGAGTTAGTCATACTGACGGACGATGATGAAGAAGAAGAGGATGAAAATATCCTTAAAGACACATGTAACGGTACCGGTTTTGAAAACAAAAATAATTTATCGAAAAGAAAAGCAAAAATAACTTTAATAGCAACGGTCGGCATTTAATGCCAAAATAATCTTTGACGCTAACAGAAATAAACAAATTCCAACGACAACACAAGTTCAAATGAAACAACGGATGAAGACTGTAAAAGTTTATCTTCTTATTTTGAAAAGAAACCCGTGACACCCCAGACCCTTCTCTCAGTCGCTGGCATCCTAGTCACGCACATCCTCAGCAGCATCTGGAAGGAAGGAATTTTGAAAAACAAAAGAGTGTGAGATAAAGGATCTCAGTGAGGTTCTAAGTTAAAAACAGAAAGTAAACAGTTTTAAAATCAAAATCCTTTTCAGAAAATCGAGCAAACAGAACAGAACACATATAACAGATTAATAGAACAGATACGTTGTAGACCGTTGTTGCAGCCCGCCTTATTGCTCCTACTCCCAGAATGCCCTTATAACTCCCTCCAGAGGATGCATAACTCCGGACAGAAACAGAAACCCCCGTGTACTTTGGGGAAACAGATCCTACGACCCTAATAGACCTCAGCGACTTCTGCCTCGCGCCTAAAAGGGAATAGACTAGGCCACGATCAAGCAAACCCGATAGTCCTCTACTACCCAAGCCTACCTAAGCGTAACCTAATCGACCGGTCACACAGAAACAGAACAGATACAGAACAACAGATACAATTAATTAACACCGAGAGGTATTCCTGCAGAAAGGTCAGTACAGAACAGAGTAGTAATAAACAGAAATCCAAAAGTCATACTTAGGACTTATACTTTTACGCGGAAGCATACAATATACAGTATACAGTAATAGGTACAAACAGTCACATAGCCTTCCAGTTTTTCGCAAATAATAGGTTTAGGGGTGAACACTCACCTTAGCTTGCGAGCAAACGACCTTCAACAAGAAATAAGCTTACGGGTTTACGGACAACGGAGAACCTAACAAGAAAGTACTAAACACAATTTAGAAGTCGAACGGACGGAAGGAAAAAGGTTGAAAAAAAAATGGTAAAGTCGGGGTTCGAACTCGGGACCTCTAAGTTAGTCAAGCAAGGACCTAACCAACTAGGCTAGCAAGTCAAGTGAATACTAACTTACAAAAACAGAAACTAAGTTTAAAACATTTTCAGAAACTCTTTCGATTTTCAGATTCTGGAAATTACCAAAACACCCTCAGTGGTAAATTGCAAGAAAAACCCTTTTCGAAACCGACAGAACAAACAAACCAGAAGTTCCAACACTTAACAGTCTTCTCAAAACAACAAGGTTTACGATACAAGCCTACTGTCAGTCAACTACGGTCAAAAGTAAAACTGCAAAAAGGTCCTTTAGGTTTTAAAGTTTCCCAAATCAGTCCACAAAGAATCCAAAACATAACATCAAGGTCCAAAAGTCCTTTCGAGGTCAAACAGGAAATCAAGTCAATATACGAGGTGAAAAGATCACAAGTCCAACAAACAGTAACTAAACTAACAACCTAAGTCCCGGTTCTCGGTTCGAAATAAATTACAATGTCAGATCGATCAGGGGTAAAATTGTCCAAGGGTAAAAATGTCCAAATCAGAATACGAGTACGAGTCTAAAATCGAGAGCAGTAGCAAGGAAACGAAATTTACCTTCGGATCGAAAGAAAGGTTTAAACAATCTGCAAACGAATAAATCGAAAAGAAAAGAGAATTAAAACAAGATTCGAATCGAATCGAAAATAAAACCGAACCCGAACAGAAAGGTTGAACCGACTTACCGACCGAACCGGAATCAAACCGACGGAAGGATCGATCGGCGCGCGAACAGACAGGACGGGATCGGCGCGGACGAAAGCGGCGGCGGCACGGAAAGAGCGGCGGATCGAAACGGCGGTGATCGGAGACAGACAGACAGACAACAACCGAGAGCGGCGGCGCGCGTGGAACGGCAGCGGCGCGGTGAAACGGCGCGCAGCAATGGCGATCGAACGCGGCAGATGGAAGCGATCGAATTGATCGATCGACTGCAGAGATCGCGGCGGCGGCGGCGGCGTTTGACGGAGCGGATCGATTCGGCAAACAGGAATCGCGGCGCGGCGGCGGCGGCTGGGTCGAACGGAGCGGCGGCCGGTGGTGAGTGGTGATGATGAAGATGGTGAGAAGAAACAAGGAAGATGAATTAAGGTGATGATTGATGAAGATGGTGGTGAGCGTGGGAGAGAGAGAGAGAAAGAAGAAATTTTCTTTCTTTGCTTACTAAATGTGTTTGACGGCTAGCATAAGGTTGAGGAGGAGTATACTGATTAGGTTTAGGGTTAACTTACTGATGGGCCGGTCAAGCAGGCTTTGACTGGGCTAAACGAGATGGGCCAAAAGCTAGCAGATCAGATAGTCTAGTTTGATCCAAACGAAACGAAACGAACTACTTACGCGAAAGTGATTAACTAATTATCGAATAAATAATTTACTCTGATAATTAATTAACTAAAATAAATAATTAAATAATAAAGTAATAATTAAATAATTAAATAAATAATTAAAAAAACGGGGTGTTACAACACAAGTGATGATGAAGCCAACGATTCTAAGCACATCAAGGACGATGATGATGATAATCGGGGTCCTAGTCTTGATGCTGGCGGAGTAAAAATGACGGTTGCTGAAACTGAAAATCAAAACACTGAGAATCAGCAAGCTGGCCAAACTCCCAGTCAATAACAAGAATCTACTCCCGCTCCTGCTGAGACAAGTACTCCAGCAACTGAACAAGTTGCTGAAACTGAATAAAAGTACGCCAGAAAGGGTTCTGAAATGCACAAAGGCAAAGTTAAGCTTTCTGATGCCGAGTTAGCATTACTCGAAGCTAAGGTCACTGATCCAAACCTTGGAGAAGAAGAAGAAATGGATGAAGATTATCAAGGAGCTTTACAGAATAGTCTACAGATTCATGACAGACATACAAAGAATCTAGATATTGCTCAATCTTCAGGAGTGAACAACACGGAAGTCTCCTCCCTTCCACCTACTACTGGTGAAACTCCAGTCGTTGAGTCCAAAGAGTTTCCCTTAGCAACCACTCAACCAGAAGTGTCTGAAGCTAAAGATTTGGGAATCAAGGTTGTTGGCCTTGACGAATCTGATGAAGAAGAAGATCTATCTAACTTCTCAGCAAATGAAGAAGAAAAAGCCAAGAAAGCTGAACCCAAGATCGTAGAAATTCCTCCAGCATCCCTCATTAATGATGAAGGAGATATGGAGAGAAGTCGCTTGCTGAGAAACGACGATCAAATTGCTACAGAAATCAAAGCCCATTCACTTACTCCCTCTTTAGTGATGTTTCCAAATATTGAGGAGTTTACTCCGAGAATTAAAGCACTAATGGCTGTTTGATGGAACCGAAATTGTCAGACTCGATTAATCAAATAAATTTGTTTTTAGCCAAAGGCAATTCACAACTACAACGAAAACCGTAGTGTAGCAGTAAAATAACCTCGAGTGTCGATCTCTAAGGACTATAACTAGCTTTATCTAATTTAAATTAAACTATAAACTCAACAAACTACTTAGCACATATTTTCTTATCAATAATAATGGTAGTTAGTGATAGCATGATCATTCAAAGCATCAGGTTAATAATCATGCATGAAGTACTTGATCGTTTTGCATAGAAATCTAAGGTCATGAATTGTCCAATGTGTTCCGTTATATTCAACACTACGAAGATAGAGGGCTTAGATAGATCAAAGAAATAAAGCAATAACTCAAGCCTGATTTGCGTTACAGCCATCATGCATAATTAAGAACCCTAGCTAAGAAATCACATACTATCACCAACGATAGATTTAGCTACTCATAGATGACATGCAATCAACAGAAATCAAATCAAGATTGAATGAAAACATGTTGAAAGAAATAAATATAAATAGAAAATAGTGAGATACAATGTTACCAACGAAGGTTGTCAATCTCCGAAGAATTGCGAACTCACAAGCAAGAATTGATAAACAACGAGGTCCAATTGCTATGCTCAATCCTCCAAATCGATATGAAAAAGAGTCTCATATGCTAAGAATTCCCAGAACAGGCTCTGGAGAATTCGTCCCTAAAAACTATGTGAAAAGGTATGAAAACAAACGAAAGACAAAAAATTACAACTCGATTACGAACATTACAAGAATTGAAAAACAAGACAAATACTTTGCTAATCTGCTTTTTGCTTTCTTTGGAATCTTCTTTTTTTTTCTTGTTTTTCTTTTCTAGATTTTTTTCTTTTTCCTGGAACTTTTCCTTCTTTTTTTTTTTTTTTTTTTTTTTTTGATTTTTTATAGCCAGCAGTAGCATAATGAAAACGAAATTACAATGACACACAAACGACCTCCCCAAACCTATTCGAAACAATAGGTTGGAGCACAAACTTTACGAAAAAGGAAAATAAACTCACAACACTCAAAAATCGAAAAACAAGTCTAGTGATGGCGTAACCCCCTTCCCCAAACCTATTCGAAACAATAGGTTGCAAACAAAGGATCACACAATCTCACACTACCTCCTTCCTAGGCATTTACCAGTCTCAAAGCAAGATGAAGACTTGTCGCCTCTTAGGTACATAATTACTCGGGAAAACAAGCATAAGATCCTAACATGCATCATCCTATTATAAATGCCTTCGTGAACCGCAGTAGAGAAAAGTCCACTAAGTGATGTCGAGACTACCAAGCTTAACTAAGTGCATATATATATGTGACAAGCCAAGCGAGAAAAACCTCAAACAAATTCATAGAGATGAAACGCATGGTCAAAGGTCATAACTAGTTAATCTACCCAATAAAAAACTTCAAAAAATTTGGCAATAAACTCCACATAAAACATGCAAGCCTATACTAGGATGAATGTAGTGTATGTAGTGTATGCAACTAAATTACTAGGAAAGCGATAAACGTGCAAATGCTAATGCAAACGAATTTCAAAAAAAATGCAAGGTACTATACTCAAACTACCAATGCCAAGCTCCAAAGTAACAACAATAGTTCACTTAAATCCCATCCCCCCTCATGAAACTAAAGCTAGTCCCTAGCAATAGGAGAATGAGGAAATAAGAAATGATACTAGATGTTACCGCGTGGTTTGGCCTCGGTCGGCTTAGTACACAAGATGTAAGGTATTGAGATTGCTCGAGGGCCTTTATTGGTGATCATCGGAGCCCGTGGTGGTGGTGGTGGTTCTACTAATAGATAGAATAGGGCCAACTCCTCCATGAGTAGTCATGGCATCCTTATTGTCCCTATTTTCTTCATTGTCACCATCATCATCATTAGAAGAATTGCGTTGTCGAAGAGAAGCCTCAAGATTAGCCGCTGCAACTATGGGGTTTTCAATTCGGTATCTCTCTAATACCCCGTGAATTGTTGAAGGGGAAAGAGCTGTGCTCTTAGAGTCTCCCTCACCAATGTCCTCTACCCCATGCAACTTACAGTAAGCTGCGATGAAACTCGGAAACGCAGAGGTTTTCTTCTTCTTTGCCCAATGTCGCCCACATTCTTCACGGTTGATGCTCCCGATGTCTATATGGTGCTACCTCAATAAGCAGTCAAGGGGCACCCCAAAGAGGGGATGGGTGTCCATGTCATTATGTTTTGGAATCAAGTTAGCGATACGGAACTTCATCACCACTGTCGACTCAAGACCAAATCTGTTGTGATGAGGCCGCCCCGGTTGCTTCCTAGTCTCTCGGACCTTGCAGTCCTTGTGGCAGATTTCTGCGATGATATTGGTTTCAACCCCTTTAGTGGTACGTGAATAGACATAAGAGTGGTCACTCCCGGTGAATTCTCGTTCCACCTCATGGATAAACCGCGAAGTTGGTGCAAAAGTCCATGGCTCGAACACACCTCTAACGAGATCACTCTCCTTCTCTTGAAGAGTAGTATACCCAACATAGAACTCATGGAGAACGTCCTTGTCAAACCCTTTGACATGGGTGGAATCGAACCACCTCCAATACTTCATTGTAGCCAAACGAAAGTGCTCCTCTCCCTTTGTGGCATGGTTCCTACAAACATCCATTAGTACCTCGTACAACAAAAAGCTTCATGCATATGCAAATGCAAGAGTGAAACAAACGAGTAACTTCATTATCACGCCTAATCTTCAAAACACCAAGTCTAATCTAGCTACCACAATGCAATGTATCAACATATCATAATATGTAACATATCTCAACATGCTTAGTAACCTCAAATCACAAGATTCATTCAAACCATAGTACTCAAAAATTTCACCAAAAAGCCTCAAACCCCATCAATCAAGTGTTCTACCATGATGTCTACCTTTATCATACCAATAACCTCATCATATAACATGGAATGAAGAAAAAGGAGCAATGCAAAACGAGACATAGATATCAAGTAAGCAAAAATTCCCAATTTATCAAACCAAGCAAAATTGAGCAAGCAATTGGTAATGAAAATCGATTCTAATCACATAAATAATCAACCCATACATTATATAAGCTTAATTGAAGCATAGATCTTGAAACCCCCAAATTTGAAAAATTAGGGTTCATGTGAAGTTACCTCAGATCTGAAAGACAAATGCACTAGGATGAAAGTTGTTCGGATAGAATTAAAGAGCACGTAATGGGCTTCGATTGAAGCTAAAGAACACAAAATTTGATGGAGAATTGAAGAAATTATGGAAGAAAGAAGATTTTTGAGTTTTTGGGTATTTTGGGAGTAATAGAGTGGAAGGAGATGGAATAATGAGGAAAAAGGGAAGAACTCCCGTTTTTATTCTTTCTGATGACGGGGGTCGATTCGCCCCGTGCGTGGGGCGATTCGCCCCCCATCGCTAGAGAGCGTAAAGCTCTCTGGCGGTGTGGGGCGAATCACCCCACATGTGGGGCGAATCGCCCCCCACGGCCAGAGAGCTCCAAAGAGCTTGAAGCTCTCTGGCCATGTGGGGCGATTCGCCCCTCACGTCCAGAGGTGGGGAGACGAAATTTTCCGAAAAACTCAGTTTTCATCCCCGAAAACCATTTCCCTCATGAAAAACACTAGAAAAAATTCACTCAAACATAAACATAAGCACAAAGCAACACATAAACGAACAAATTCACATAAAGAAAGGCAAATTGTTCAATGTATGAAAGCATGCAATGTGATAAAGCGATAAAAAGCGATAAAAACTCCGGGTTGCCTCCCGGATAGCGCTATTGTTTATAGTCTTTGACTCGACTTCTCCTTGCTCTTAGTTCTTCTTTTGAGGGTACTAGACTTCCCTTTCATGGATCTTTTCCTCATGCCACGAACCTGTGAATGAGAATGAACATATACAGCAAGACCAAAGTAGTTAATTGTGTGAGAAGCATTGAAGTGAATATTTGGATCAGATATGGCTCGCAACACATGTTGCTTGCCATCCACCTCAATGGTGCAAGTTCTTCGATAGATGTCTATCACGGAGCGTAGCTTAGTCAAGAACGTTCGCCCCAAGAGAACAACATCCCCCATCCCAGGTGTAGACGCCGGCATAACTACAAAGTTGGTGTACACAGAAGCTTCACCAATCTTAACCAATACGTTCATCACAACGCCTTTGGGTCTCACAAAGGATCCATCCGCCAATTGCACAATAACCTTATGCTCAGATAGTTTTCCAAGGCCACTCTTCTCAAACACATTCATTGGGAGCACATTAGAGTAAGATCCCGTATCTAGTGTAGCACGAACATCTTCAAGTTCACCAATCCCAACCTTAACATCGAAACTCTCAGGAATTGGCTCGGGATACTCTTGCTCCTCATCACTCGCATCAAAACCAAGGTCCTTCTCTTCTTCCTTGGCTAGTGGAGGTTCTCCAACTTCGCAACACTCACATTTAGCAACCTTCTTGATGGTGATTTCAACAGGAAGATCACCCACCAAGGTAATAGACATCGACTTCTCAGTGTTGCTAGGCAACTTCCCATGCTCCCTACTCGCTCCACGGTCAATCAACTCTTGCATCTTTTGATGGGAAAGCCTAGTGCTCTCTTCCAACCGATCCATCCTAGCCCTAGTCTTCTCTGAATCTTCTTCATAACGCTTAAGAAAACTTTGGGTGTGATCAATCATTTTCTGCAAGTTTTCCATTAGTAGAGCAGTCTTCGACTTCGGTTGCTCTTTGGGAGCGGGATTTTCGCAGTGATCATTACCATAGCTAAGCTTACTACGGTCTTGGTTAGGGCCATAAGTTTGGCTAACCGGTGCATATCCTTAATTGTTTCCGAACCCTCTTCTCCAAAATCCAACTCGAGGATTCCTACCATCTTGTCCATAACTAGTTTCTTGAGTACCAAATTCCGCAGCAAAAGCTTCCTCTTCGCTTCCTTGAACCTAATTGCCATCATCATATGCAAGCTCCGATCTACACATATGAGCTCCATGCCCATAGTTCTTGCATATTCGACAAACTTCATTCGACATAGATGTTCCTGCGGAGTTCTTGAGGACTTGTTTCAACTCATTGGTAAAGCACTCGAATCGATCACCATTCCCCTCATACATAGAGGCCTCCTGAGTAGGTGGAGCTTCAGGTCCACGTCTCCTAACCATTGCTCTTGGATCCTTCAATTGTGAACCCATAGCAAGCCTTTCAAAAGCTTCCCAAACGGCTTCCGCGGTTTCCTCCCAAATATTGGCGCGGCATTGGAAATCCACCACTTGTTGATTCTCAAAGGTCAGTCCATTGTAGAAGTGTTGGACAAGATCCGAAAGCTCAAAACCATGGTGAGGGCACTTGTTCATGAGGTCTTGGAACCTCTCAAACGCGGTGTAGATGGTCTCATCATAGTCTTGTTTGAATCCAGTGATTTGCGCCTTAAGCGCGGTAGTCAAGGTGTGAGGAAAGTATTTCTCCATGAATGCTGAAAAAACTTTTGCCCAAGTGTCAAGCGAACCCGCCGGTAGAGAACTCAACCATGTCTTCGCCCTGTCGCCAAGCCCCATAGCAAAAACCTTCATTCTCAACTCAGCCGCTGTTATTTCAGCTCCGGGTCGTGGAAGTTGGTTGACGAAGTCATCGATATCATGCAAGTACTCCATCACGTCTTCCCTAGCCAAGCCATAGAACCTCGGAAGTTGCTGGAACACGTGGTTTTTTATTTCCAGATCTCGAGTTGCAGGCGAAAGAACAATCGCCGGTCCCCTCATACGATCCTTGGTGGGTTGAACCCATGATTTCAGTGGTCTAGCTTCTGCCATTACGACGATTCCTTCAAAAAGACTGTGTAGAGATTCAGAGAAATCGGTGTCCTCTATTTCCTCTAGTTCACGTCGTCGAAGTAGTCGCCTTCTTTGGTGGTAGACTCTGTCGATTTCAGCGATTGGTTCAGCAAGCGGTGTTCCTCTAGATCGTGTACTTCGCATACACTATCTGTAACAAGCTAAGAAGAGAGTATCAGAGAGATCAAATTAAATAAAACTACTAAAACTAGGAATTGAATGCTGAAAATATAAATAAGCTAAGCAGAAAAAAGGAGTATAGTCCCCGACAACGGCGCCAATTTGATGTAACTGAAATTGTCAAACTCGATTAATCAAATAAATTTGTTTTTAGCCAAAGGCAATTCACAACTACAACGAAAACCGTAGTGTAGCAGTAAAATAACCTCGAGTGTCGATCTCTAAGGACTATAACTAGCTTTATCTAATTTAACTTTAACTATAAACTCAACAAACGACTTATCACAGATTTTCTTATCAATAATAATGGAAGTTAGTGATAGTATGATCATTCAAAGCATCAGGTTAATAATCATGCATGAAGTACTTGATCGTTTTGCATAGAAATCTAAGATCATGAATTGTCCAATGTGTTCCGTTCAATTCAACACTACGAAGATAGAGAGCTTAGATAGATCAAAGAAATAAAGCAATAACTCAAGTCTGATTCGCGTTACAGCCATCATGCATAATTAAGAACCCTAGCTAAGAAATCACATACTATCACCAACGATAGATTTAGCTACTCATTGATGACATGAAATCAACAGAAATCAAACCAAGATTGAATGAAAACATGTTGAAAGAAATAAATATAAATAGAAAAATCGTGAGATACAATGTTACCGACGAAGGTTGTCAATCTCCGACGAATTGCGAACTCACAAGCAAGAATTGATAAACAACGAGGTCCAATTGCTATGCTCAATCCTCCAAATCGTTTTTGGTCTTCTTTTCCTTTTCGGACTCGGATTTTGCCTTCTAGTGACCTTTAAGCCTTGAAACTCGACCCCTAGACCTCAAATATCGTCCAGAACCTTCTAGATACTCCACGGATGACCACGAAACACCGAATCTTCGTTCTCTTCAACATAATTGCCCATAAAAACACGTTTTTCACCTAAAACCTGAAAAATGCAAACTAAAGGGAAACGTGACACTATTCTAATAAAATTCACTATAATATAGCTAAATTAACATAGAGGATAGCTAAATAGGTAAAAAAATACTCGAATGAAGGTATAAAATACACGTTCATCACTGTTCACAAAGCATGCCAAGAAGAGGATGATGCACTGCTTGCTGAGAGTCCACTTGACATTGCAAAGATACTGACTACTATGCTGAGACGCACTACTACACTTACCATAGCTCAGAAAGTCATAAGTCTACATCACAAAAGTTATGAAGATGATGTCAGTCAAGCACTCAACCTCGCCAAAAGTGCATTAACAAAGGCTCAGGCTATACTAGAAGAAAAAGTAAACAGCGAGCGAAGACATGAGGAGAACTTGGCTTTTATGAAAGAAGAATTGTCTAAGCTGACTTCTGACCAGCAAGACATGATTCTTAAATACAACAGCCTCCATACTCTTGCTGAAAATTGCAATGAGTTTTTCTCCATTCACATCAAGCCAATGATGCAATCCACGTCTAAGGGGGAAGATTCAAGAAAAAGAAAGTCTTCAAGAGACAAATCAGCTACTCCCTCTGAAGCTCCACTAAATTTTCTCGGACCGCCACCCATAAAACCTCTTGCTGAAACAGAGCAAAGTTCAAAAAGAAGAGCTGCAACAGATTCTGAGAGAAGTTCAGCAAATCCTAAAAGTAAAAACTTATGTTGATACTCCAGAATTGTGTTATACAGAAAGTCATCAAGGCATTAATGAAGATGATGGCAATGATGATGACCAAACAATAGCTCAAGCTATAAGGGCCAAGCCTCTTTCTGCCTTAACTCCATCTGGCCAGTCCAAACATTTCTTTTCTGACTCCAGATCTTCAGCAAAGGATCAAGGAAATGCTAAGTCAAAAAAAGAAAGCAAAGACAAGAAGAAAGAGGGCTAGCTAACATTTCCATAGGCACTGGCATTGATTATACAAAGACCAACAATGAGGAAACCACTAGAATATGATCAGTGTTAGGAAACTTGTAATTTTGATGAGCAATTAAACATGCTAAATGAAGGAAAGTCCAGTAACTAGTACTCTTAAGGTCCATAGGAATTTAGAATTTTAAGGACATTGTAAAAGAGGAACATTTGCTGAAGACTTAGTGTAGTTACTAGTTAGGTGCTTTAGTTTGCTGATGATGTACTTTGTTTTTACAAATGAACTATTGAAGAACTAGAACCGCTCAGAAACTTGAAGATTCGAAGACTGAAGATTTAGAAGAATTTTGAGAAAGGTATCTACAAAGGCACATGTTGCTCAGAAAGAGAGATTTTCAGCAACAACTCGCATAAGTGAAAATCTATATGACAGAGTAGGTTGTGCTTGCTTAAACTGAGACTGACCACTTGCTGAAAAACATATGTGAGCTCCTTGCTGAAGAGTACTTGCATTTCGGCTCCAACGTTCACACTTGAAATTGATTCAAATGAACATTAAATGCAAAGTAGGCACGCGAAGAACATGAAGACTAGAAGACAAATGAAGGACGCTGTTGAAAGTATAAAACCAAGATAGTGACATCTTAAGGTGTTAAGCCTTCGAATTTGATATTCAAACGGCTCCCTTGATACACTATAAATAGAGATCATCTGGAAAAGAGTTGAAGTGTGTCAACAACGTGATCAAACTCTCACTTGTGCTTAAAAACTCAATCTTCTATACTCATTACTGCCCATTGATCCGTTCCAAGACTTAAGCTTGAAACAAAAGCTACTTGGGAAGAAGTAGAACATTCACGGCTAAGAAATTAGTTAGGTGTTCTTTCTTTTGAACAAGAAAAAGTCTTGACACCAGAAACAACTTAACTTGCTTACTGAAAAGTATTACAAGTTGTGTTTCTTTAGATAACTTGTTATAGCTGAAAAGTTATATTCAAGTCATCTCATCCCATACCTCTCTAACTGATAAACACCCTTTTTCAGGCGTGAAATTCAGGGGGAATTAATCAAGCATTGTGCTGCTGATTATAAGTCTCAAGTTTGGTGGAGAACAAGGTTACAGTTCTCTAGTTAGGTTGGAAACGAAGCAAGTGTGCTTTGGTTTCTGAAGAATCATTAGTGATAGGATTTGTAAGGAACCTCAATCTTATCTTAGTGGATTCAGTCCTAGAAAGGACAAAGTGGATTAGTTGAGAGATTACGCCACTCTCAGATACCACTATAAAAGTGTTTGTGTGATTTACTTTACCGCATTTAGTTTTCAGCAAGATACATTTATTGTATACTGTCATTTTGCTCACTTGCTGAAACTAGCACTCTCTGAAAAGCACTTATTATATAGAGTCTTCCGCACTCTGTTTTTAAAGTACCAGTAAACTCGTTACTGAAAAGTAACAAGTACTTGCTGAGAAAGTTAAGTACGAGCAAACTCATTAGTGAAAAGTAATAAGCACTTGCTGAGAAAGGTTTTAAACGACGAAAGTTTGAAAAGAATATTCACCCCCCCCCTAGTATTTTCTTGTTGTTTAAAGGGACCAACGAGTGGTATTAGAGTTGGAGGTTCTTTAACCTTCAGCACTGAACCTAAATCCCCTTAGGTGCTTTCCGTAAATCACTTTCACTTGATCAGTTTTGTAGTCTTTTGCTGACAGGATGTCGCTAGGAGATGCTCCCTTGCTGAAGCTGGAAAACTATGAAAAATGGTAAAACAACATGATGCTACATCTTGAGGCCAAGTGATGAAATGGTTACTGTCATAAATGATGGACCTATCAAAATCACTAAACTTGAGAGAAGCTTTCCTCACACTTTCACTTGACCAACACATTTTTCACAACTCCTTCGGGTCTCATAAATGATCCATCCGCCAGTCGCTCAATAGCCCTTTCCTCAGATAGTTTCCCAAGGTTACTCTTTTCAAACACATTCAAAGGAATTATGTTTGAGTAGGATCCCGTGTCTAGTGTGGCACGGACATCTTCAAGCTCACCAATCCCTACCTTAACATCGAAACTTTTAGTGAGTGGTTCGGGATCCTCTTGCTCCTCATCACTTGAGTCAAAACCAAGGTCCTTATCTTCTTCCTCAGCCTGTAGAAGTTCTTCCTTCATGCAACACTCGCACCTAACGACCTTCCTGATGGTGATTTCGTCAGGTACATCACCAGCCAATTTCGACTTCACAGTGTTGCTAGGCAGTTTGCCTTGCTCCCTACTTGCTCCTCGGTCGATCAACTCTTGCATCTTTTGATGGGCAAGCCTAGTGCTCTCTTCCAACCTATCGAGCCTTTCCCTAGTCTTCTCAGAATCTTCTTCATAACGTTTGAGAAAACTTTGTGTGTGATCAACCATCTTCTGCAAGTTCTCCATCAGTTGAGCCGTCTTCGACTTCGGTGGCTCTTTCGGAGCGGGGTTTTCGCAGTGATCATTACCATAGTTTAGCCTATTACGGTCTTGGTTAGGGCCATAAGTCTGGTTAGCCGGTGCATATCCTTGATTGTTACGGTATCCTCTTCTCCAAACTCCACCTCGAGGATTCCTACCGTCTTGTCCGTAGCTAACGTCTTGAGTACCAAACCCCGTAGCAAAGGCCTCTTCCTCGCCTCCTCGAGCCCAGTTGCCATCATCGTATGCCAGCTCCGATCTACACATATGAGCCCCATGCCCATAGTTCTTGCATATTCGGCAAACTTCGTTCGAAACAGTTGTTCCGGTGGCGCTCTTGAGGACTTGCTTCAATTCGTTGGTAAAGCACTCGAATTGATCCCCATTCCCCTTATACATAGGGGCTTCTTGAGTCGGTGGAGCTTCAGGTCCGCGCCTCCTAACCATTGCTCAAGGGTCCTTGAACTGCGAACCCTTCGCAAGCCTTTCGAAAACAGCCCAGACGGCTTCTGCGGTTTCTTCCCAAATATTGCCTCGGCATTGGAAATCCACCACTTGTTGGTTCTCGAAGGTTAGTCCATTGTAGAAGTGTTGGACTAAGTCGGAAAGTTCAAAACCATGGTGAAGGCACTTGTTCGTGAGATCTTGGAACCTCTCGAATGCGGTGTAGATGGTCTCATCATAGTCCTGCTTGAATCCAGTGATCTGCGCCTTTAGCGCGGTAGTCAAGGTGTGGGGGAAGTATTTCTCCATAAAAGCTGAAAAAACCTTCTCCCATGTGTCCAGTGAGCCGGCTGGTAGAGAACTCAGCCATGACTTGGCTCTGTCGCCAAGTCCCATAGCAAAAACCTTCATTCTCAACTCATCCGTTGTTATGTCAGCTCCGGGTCGTGGGAGTTGGTTGACGAAATCATCGATATCGTTCAAGTACCCCATCACATCTTCCCTTGATAAACCATAGAACCTCGGAAGTTGTTGGAATGCGTGGTTCTTGATTTCCAGATCTCGGGTTGCAGACGAAAGAACAATTGCCGGTCCCCTCATACGATCTTTGGTGGGTTGTACCCATGCCTTCAGTGGTCTAGCTTCTGCCATTACGTCGATTTCCTTGAAAAGACTAAGTAGAGATTCAGAGAAATCGGTTTCCTCTATTTCCTCTAGTGCGCGCCTTTCAAGTAGTCGCCTTCTATGGTGGTAGACTCTATCGATCTTAGGAATTGAATCAGCAAGCGGTGTACCTGCAGAACGTGTATGCGGCATACACAATCTGAAACAGACTAGGAAAGGTGATTAGAAATAGACTAGGAAAGCAGTATTAGAGAGAGATTAAAAAGGAAAACTAAAACTAATATAATTAGGAATCTAAAGCTGTAAATATAAACAAATTAAATAGAAAAAAGGAGTATAGTCCCCGGCAGCGGCGCCAATTTGATGAACGGAGATTTATCAGGTCTCGATTCAGCAAATAAATTTGTTATTTAGCCAAAGGCAATCCACAATGACAACGAAAACCGTAGTGTAGTAGTAGAATGACTCGAGTGTCGTTCTCTCAGGACTATAACTAGCTTTATCTATTTAACAAGAGAATATAAAACAGCAGATAGAAATCAATAGGGGTTTTCAAGCAGATAATGGAGATTGGTGATAGTATGGTCCTTCTTAACATAATGGGTCGATAATCATGCATAAATTCCTCGGTCTTGCATAGAGATCTTTGAATCAATCTTGTGTCCTGTTGCAAGTATTAAGCACTACGAAGATAATTTGGTCTGACTAGTCAACACTGCTGTCCTAATGTGTTCCGTAATTATTCAACACTACGAAGATAATTGGTCTGATGGTCGACATGTGTCCATGCGTGCATAATAATCAATACAACATACGAGAATTTTGGTTGCAACTGATCAACGAAATAAAGCAATGACACGGAGTATAATGCGCGATATAGCCATTAGCATGATTATCTTCCCTCGCTAAGAATTCACATACTACCACGAATGATAAGTTTAGCTACTCATAATAGGCATTCAATCAATACCAATCATAGAAGAAAACATATTGAAAGAAGAATAAATAAGTAGATAAAAACTGTAAGATACAAAGTTACCGAAGGTTGTCAATCTCCGGATGATTGCGATCCTACGCGCTCCAATCTGCTATGAAAAAGTATCCCCTAAGCTACGGAACTCCCAGGACAGGCCCCGGGAAGTTCCTACCTAAAACTATAGAGAGAGGTGAGAAAGTAGACTTGGAAAGATATGATTTTCGGAGAGAAAACTGAGCACTATATATAGGCCCAAAATTACTCCGGGGCGGTTCGCCCCCTGACTCCGGCGGTTCGCCCCCCAGTATTTCGCGGAATTTCCGCATTTTTCGACGCGGATTTGGATTTCTTCACCTTTTCGGACTCGGTTTATGACTTCTAGTAGCCTTCTAACCTCCAGATTCGGCCCCTAGACTCCAAATCCTATCCGGAAACCTTCAGATACTCCAAATAGGCTTCTAGGACACCAATTCCTTGTAGACTTCAATATAAATACCCCGAAATCTCCGAATTTCATCCAAAACCTGTAAAATAAAATCTAAAGGGAAACGTGACACTATTCCAATAAAATGTACTAAAATATAGCTAAATTGTCATAGAGGATAGCTAAATTAGGTGAAAAAGACTTGAATGAAAGTGTAAAATACACATTCATCACTGGACACCATGGAATTATACAATAATGAAGAAGTCCAAAGCCTTACTGATGGACAAGGAGTCACTGAAAAAGTGATTTCTACCACAGTTCAAGGAGTGCAAATCATCCTGAATGGATTGATTTAGCCAACATCTTTCAGTTTCCAACTACTGGAACTGAAGATGATATCACTGCTTCTGATGAAGAAGCCTTCTACAGTGATGTCAGAAATGAAAGGATGAAGAAAGGCGAGATTGCTCTCGTGACTTGGACTAAGCACGTAAAAAAGAAGCATCTCTGCCATTCACTTGGTCTAGTAGCTCTACTACTCATCAAAGTCTTAGACTCCCAAGTTGGAGGAATTGGCCAAGTAGGCCTGAGACGGTGGCCTTTGCTGATGCATATATATGAGAACAAAACTGAAATCAACTGGGCTAAGTACATTTTCAACAGGCTTGTTGATTGTGTTACAAAGTTCAGGGTGAAGGTTGAAGACAACTCAACCTCACCTTGGTTTCCAGTGATGTATGGATTGAAAATATGCTACATCCTTGAACATTTCAGGATTCAGCTAAGAAACTCATTGCCGATTAAGAAATCAGTATGCAATGTGGGAAGATCTTTTTACAAGCTGAATGGACCTAAGGTTGCTGACAAGAAATCAAAGAAGCCAACAGCTGCAAATGTTGCTGAGACTGATAACCAATCCATGAATGCAACAGCTGCAAATGTTGCAGATACTGATCAGCAAGCTAGGTATACAACAACTGCAAATGTTTCTGAGAATGCAACAGCTGCAGATGTTACTGCTGATATTGTTGCGGTTGCTGACACTACTGCACCCAGCAAGAAATCTAAGAAGAAAAAGAGGAAAGCTGATGATGACACTCAAACTGCAGCTTCATCAGCAGATCCTATTCCTAAGAAGGCACGGACAAAGGCCTTCCCAAGAAAGAAAACAATGACATGTAAATACGTTCCAATTGTCCATGTCATTCGGGATGACGATGTTCCAGTGGTTGCTGAAACGCAAGCCACTGTAGTAGATGTTGCTGAAGTGTTTGCAGAAGCCTTCAGCATTCCAATTAACTTGGATTCATCTGCCGAAGCAAGACTGTTGGTCCCTTTAAACAACAAGAAAAGACTAGAGGGGGGGGGTGAATAGTCTTTTCAAACTTTTGTCGTTTAAAAACTTTCTTAGCAAGGGCTTATTACTTTTCAGTAATGAGTTTGTTGATACTTAACTTTCTCAGCAAGTACTAGATACTTTTCAGTAACGAGTTTTACTGATACTTAAAAACAGAGTGTGGAAGTCTTTATACAATAAGTGCTCTTCAGTAAGTTATAGTTTCAGCAAGTGAGCAGAGTGACAGTGTACAGATAGATAAACTTGCTGATAACTAAATGCAGTAAAGTAAATCACACAAACACTTTTACAGTGGTATCTGAGAGTGGTGTAATCTCTCAACTAATCCACTTTGTCCTTTCTAGGAGTGAATCCACTAAGATAAGTTTGAGGTTCCTTACAACACCTATCTAGAGCGATTCTACAGAAACCAAAGCACACTTGGTTCGTTTCCAACCTAACTAGAGAACGAAACCTTGTTCTCCACCAAACTTGGGACTTATAATCAGCAACACTATGCTTGATTAAGTTCCCCTTGAATTTCACGCCTGAAAAAGGGTGTTTATCAGTTAGAGAGGTTTGGGATGATATGACTTGAGTATAACTTATTCAGCTACAACAAGTAATCTAAGAAACAAAACTTTGAATACTTTGCAGTAAACAAGTTAAGTTGTTTATGGTGTCAAGACTTGTTCTTGTTCGAAAGAAAGAACACTTAACTAATTTCTTAGCCGTGAGTGTTCTACTTCTTCACAAGTAGCTTTTTCAAGCTTTAAGTCTTGGAACGGATCAATGGGCAGTAAAGAGTATAGAAGGATTTGAGTATTTAAGCACAAGTGAGAGTTTGATCACGTTATTGACACACTTCTACTCTTTGTCGGATGACCTCTATTTATAGTGAATCAAGGGAGCCGTTTGAATTTCAAATTCTAAGGCTTTGTTCCTTAAGATGTCACTATCTTGCTTTTGTACTTTCATCGGCGTCCTTTATTTGTCTTCTAGTCTTCATGTTCTTCGCATGCTTACTTTTGCATTCAATGTTCATTTGAATGTAATTCAAATATGAACGTTGGAGCGCAAATGCAATACTTTCAGCAAGAAGGTCACATATGTTTTTCAGCAAGCGGTCAGTCTAAGTTTCAGCAAGCACAACCTACTCTGTCATTTAGATTTTCACTTATGCAAGTTGTTGCTGAAGTTTCCACTTTCTGAGCAACATGTGTCTTTGTAGATACCATCTTCAGAAATCTTCTTTAGTCTTCAGTCTTCGAATTCTTCAAGTTTCTGAACGGTTCTAGTGCTTCAATAGTTCGTTTGTGTAAACAAAGTACATCATCAGCAAAACTAAAGCACCTAACTAGTACCTACACTAAGTCTTCAGCAAACGTTCCTCTTTTACAATGTCCTTAAAATTCTAAATTCCTATGGACCTTAAGAGTACTAGTTTCTGGACTTTCTTAATTTAGCATGGTTAATTGCTCATCAAAATTACAAGTTTCCTAACAAATTTCCCCCTTTTTGATGTTAGCAATCCATGGCTAAATTAATTGTTACCCTTTTAGAGGTTTCTGATGTTGAATAATACAAACATACTTTAATAATAAAAGCATAAGTAGATTGCATAATCACAAACCAATAAGAGTCAAAAGCTTATTGATGATAGTTATCTTTCAGTAAGTTTACAAGATAGTTCAAAGATAACTACAAAAATCAGCAAACAAAAACAAACAAAGCTTTTACAAGGGACTTAAGCTATTCCAGCAGAAGATTTCCTCAGAATTTCCCTTACACTCTTCTCAGCTAGCGCAGAAAATTCAACACAGTCCTTTTCGTAATCTTCAAGTAGATTACGGACTTCAAGCTGAATGATCCTTGCATTCTTGCAGGCAGTATAATGATGGTTTTCACCATTCATTTCTTTGTAGTGAATTACCCACAAGTGCATGCCCCAATTGCTGGCATGGAGAAGTTGTGTATCTGAAATTCCCTTGTTAGCATGAATCTTTCTTAACCAGAGAAGATCTTCTTCTTGATCCTTGACAGTGAGATAAAAATACTCATAAGGAATCAAACCATATTTCTTCTTTGACTTCTTGGTTAAAGGATCACTATAGTAAGCAACATCAATTGGTTTGATTAAATCAGGCTCTTGCTTCATTAGCTTGCCAATAGATGTTCTTCTTACTAAGACTTCCAGATTCAGCCATTTTGCAGCAATGTTTCCTAGGTAGGGAGGAGGATCCCTTTCTTTTCTTTGCACTTTTGATTAAATCCAAGTGTATATTTGATTTAGTACAGCAGTTGGAAAGAAATCATTGACCAACAAATCTTCCAGCTTTAGGACCCTGCAACCATGTAGGTTTTTGATCACATTCTGAGTTGTTTGTTCATTACTGGTCTTTGTGTATTCAATACCAGAGCCAAAAATGGCAATGCTGGCTAGCCTCTTTTCTTCCTGTCTTTGCCTTCTTCTTCTTGACTTAGCAATTTCTTGATCTCTTGCTGAAGATCTTGAGTCACAAGAGAAATGTTTGGAGTGGCCAGAAGGAGTTAGGGCTATGATTGGTCTAGCTCTTATTGCTTGAGCTATTGTTTGGTCATGATCATTATCATCATCTTCATTCAGATCTTGATGACTCTCAGTATGACAGTATTCTTGAGTTTCAGCAGATGTTCTTCTCCTTTTCGGATTTGCTGAATTCCTCTCAGAATCTGTTTCAGCTCGTCTGAGCTATTGTAAGAGAAGTAGTGCGTTTCAGCACAGTAGCCAGTATCTTGCCAATATCAAGCGGACTCTCAGCAAGCAGTGCATCATCCTCTTCTTTGCAAGCTTTGTGAACAGCCATGAGTGCCTTAATTCGGGGAGTAAAATCCTCAACACTAGGGAACAACACTAAAGATGGAGTGAGTGAATGAACTTTGAGCTCAGTAGCGAATTGATCATCATTTATCAGCAAACGGCTTCTTTCAGCATCTCCTTCATCATGATCAAGAGATGGAGGAGGAATTGTAACCACTGTGGGTTCAACTTTCTTTGTCAGTTCTTCTTCGTTTGCTGAAAAATTGAAGAGATCTTCTTCGTCATCAGATTCATCAAGGCCAGCAACCTTGGTTCCTAAATCTGTAGCTTCAATCACTTTTGGTTGAGTGGTTACTGAGGGACACACTTTAGACTCAACGACTGGAGTTTCACCAGCAGTAAGTGGAAGGGAGGGGACTTCCGTGTTCTTCACTCCTGAAGATTGAGCAATGTCTAGATTCTGCGTATGCCTAGCATGAATCTGTAGACTGTTTTGAAGTGCTCTTTGATAATCTTCATCCATTTCTTCATCATCAAGGTTTGGTTCAGTGACCTTGGCATCGAGTAAAGTTAACTCGGCATCAGAAAGCTTGTTTTTGCCTAATTTCATTTCAGCACGCTTTCTGGCGTACTCTTCTTCAGTTTCAGCAACTTGTTCAGTTGCTTGAGTACTTGTCTCAGCAGGAGCAGGAGTGGATTCTTGATGTTGACTGATAATGTAGTCAGCTTGCTGATTTTCAGTATCATGATGTTCAGTCTGAACAACTGTCAGTTTAATTCCACCAGCGTCAGGACTAGGACCTTGATTATCATCACCATCATCATCCTTTTTGTCCTCGGAATCTTTTCCTTCATCATCACTTGGATCTTTTGGGATATTTTCATCCTCTTCTTCTTCATCATCGTCCGTCAGTATGACTAACTCAAGATGTTTGTACATTGCTGCACTCGTAACTTCCTCTTCCTCATTGATTTTGTGGGGATCAGCCACCACGGGTACAAAGGAACCCTTGAGCATCACATCTTGTTCAGTTGGAGAGGCACTCTTGAATTTAGCTTTCATATTCTCTCTGATTAGAGGAATCAGACTAGAGCTCATGAGCTGAGAATATGTCAACTCTTCTGGAAGTATGGAATGCACAAACGTCTCGAGTCTCAGCAAAGAAAGTCTCTTTTTCTCGTGGGACAGATGAAGGTGAAGATCGGAGAAATGCATCCTTCTGTACCTTAGCCAGTTGCTGACAGATTTAGCAACTCTGGTCAAGGTAGTTCTCTTGAAGTTTGAGTAAAGTTCCTCTGAACTTACTTCCAAATCTTCAGTGATGTGAACCACTTCAGTAGTCTCCTTTTGAGCCAAAAACTTCATCTACCTGCTGAACAGGAGTTGTGGATTCTGGTGCAGAAGTTTCAGCAATCTTCTGACTTGTATCTTGAGAAGTATGTAAGGAAATAATTATATCAGCAAAAGATAGAGTTTCAGATAGTGAAGTTTTGCTCATGTCTGAGTTAACTACCTGCTGAAGAAGGGCAGGTGGTGACTCAGTCCTTTCAGCAATGACTACATCTTCATTATCTGGGACTTGTTCTTCAGCAGACTTCTTTTCTTCCTCTATTTGATAAGGCTGTGCAGATTCAGCAATCTCCCTTGTCTCAGAAATGACAAGTTGAGCAGAGACATCTTGACCTTTAAGTTCACTGCTAGTCATGAACACATCTATTGACTTGTTGGAGTTGTCATCAATCTCCAAATCCATTTGCTGGCTTAGTTCTGTCAGCACCAGCTGAACATTGTCAATGGATGACTAGGTCCAATATTCTCAGCATCACGAGATGCGTCGTCGAATAGTGTCTCTTGTGGTGTTTCAGCAACCTCTGGGACTTGAACCATTGCAGTCTCAGCAACTGGTTCTTCAGCAATTAAAGTTTCAGTAACTGCAATTTCAGCAACTTGATGAGTTGCTTGTTCAACAACCATCTTTTCAGCAGCATCAGCAAGTGCCGCATTTCTCAGATCAGCAGCAATATCACTTGTTGGTTCCAGAGTGTGGTCATCTAGATTATCTACAATGTAGATATCTGGGATTGGTGCAGGAATTTCGTTTCCACTGCCTTGTTGTCTTATCTCAGTAGATGTATCAACATTGAGTTGATTGTTGAAGGCTTCTGCAAACAATTCAACATTGCCGAAAGATCATGGACAATTGGAATGGACTTACGAGCCATTGTTTTCTTTCTTGGGTGAGTCTTTGTCCGTTTCTTCTTAGGGATGGGGTCAGCTGATGACGCTGCAGTTTGAGTGTCATCATCAGCTTTCCTCTTTTTCATCTTAGATTTTTCCAGTTTCTCTCCAGCAGCAGCATCTGCAGCAGTTGCATTTTCAGCAACGGCTGTTGTACACTTACCTTATTGATCACCATCTGCAGCAGTTGCATTCATGGACTGATTTTCAGTCTCAGCAACATCTGCAGCTGTTGTATACCTGTCTTGCTGACCAATACTGACAACATTTGCAGCTATTGTCTTCTTTGACTTCTGGTCAACAAGCTTAGGTCCATTTTGCTTGTAGAAGGCTCTTCCCACATTGCATACTGATTTCTTAATCGGCAATGGGTTTCTCAGCTGAATCTTGAAGTGCTCAAGGATATAGCATATTTTTAGTCCATACATGACTAGGAAGGTAGGTGAGACTTTGTTGTCTTCAACCTTTACCTTAAATTTAGTAACACAATCAACAAGTCTGTTGAAAATGTACTTAGCCCAGTTGAGCTCAGTTTCGTTCTCATGCATATGCATCAGCAATGGCCACCTTCTCAAGCCTACTTGGTCAATTCCTCCAACTTGGGAGTCTAAGACTTTGATGAGTAGCAGAGCTACTAGACCAAGTGAATGGCAAAGATGCTTCCTTTTTACGTGCTTTGTCCAAGTCACGGGAGCAATCTCGCCTTTCTTCATTCTTTCATTTCTGAAATCACTGTATAAGGCTTCTATTTCTTCATCAGTGGCAGTGATGTCATCTTCAGTTCCAGTGGTTGGAATCAGAAAGATGCTGGTTAAATCAATCCATTTCAGGATTATTTGCACACCTTGAACTGTGGTAGAAATCACTCTTTCAGTGACTCCTTGTCCATCAGTGAGAGTTTGGATTTCTGCATTGTTGTAGAATTCCATAGCGTCTAACATACTCACTTTCTCAGGGCGAGCAGTTATGAAGAAAAGAAGGCCTTGTTGATTTATCAAGTTTAGTGCCTCTTTATTTTTTTCATCTAAATCTTGTTCATAGAAGTATCTTATATACTTCTCTTTGGCAAATCCACCCCATTGCATCATCTGTTCACACTTTGCAGTGTCAAGATATGCAGGCGGCATGGGTCTCTCCATTATTCGGTCTCTTTTCAACACAATTTTCACTGTGTTGGTTGCCGGAGTTACAACCGGAGTAGTGCTTTTCCCAGAACTATCAGCTTTCGATGACTTTGAGGTCTTGGAGGACTGTCTCTTTGGAGCCATTTCTTGGAGGACTGTCTCTTTGGAGCCACTATCAGTTTTGAAGGAATTACTTGTTGAATGCCTGTTTCAGCAATCATGTAGTGAAGTATCATTTCTTTTAGAGGAAATCAGTGGAAGGAGCTTTATACAAGTAAGCATACTTTGGCTTGCTGAATGCCTGTTTCATCAATCTGCCAATTGTATCCCTTACTGTTGAGGTAATTCAATCAATCCAAGGTTATACCTTAGCAATGCGAATCTATTATCTGGTAGGGCTTGGTAAAGATGTCAGCAAGTTGATCATCGGTACCTACTTTCACAACCTCAATGTCTCCTTTTTCCACATGATCTCTAATGAAATGATGTCTAATATCAATGTGCTTTGTCCTTGAGTGGAACTTAGGATTTTGCGTGATAGCAATAACACTTGTATTATCACAAAAGATTGGTGTTTTCTTTGCAGAAATACCATGATCTCTTAATTGTTGCTGAATCCATAGGATTTGAGCTGTGCAACAACCAGCCGCAATGTACTCAGATTCAGTGGATGAATTGGCAACACAGGTTTGCTTCTAGCTGAACCATGATATTAATCTAGTACCTAGAAATTGACAAGTTCCAGAAATACTTTTTCTATCAAGAGTTGATCCTCCAGAATCTTTAGGATACCATAATCCAACATTGACTGTTCCTTTGACATATTTCAGTATCTTAAGTGCCTTTTTGTAGTGTGATTCTCTTGGATCAGATTGGAATCTTGCACACACACAAACAACATACAGAATGTCAGGTCTACTTGTTGTTAGATACATCAAGGAACCAATGAGCTTCCTATACTTGTGTTCTTCAACACATTTATCTTCTTTAGTATAGCCCAATTTGGTACCAACACTCATAGGGATCTTTTCAGGTTTTTCTTCCTCTTTGATCCTAAACATTATGAGCATTTCTTTCGCATACTTTGCTTGATTTATGAATATTCCATCCTTGAGTTGCTTGACTTGCAATCCTAGGAAATAATTCAATTTACCCATCATACTCATTTCAAACTTGTTTGTCATGAGTTTGGCAAAATCATCACAAAGTTGCTTGTCCTTAGATCCAAATATTATGTCATCCACATAAATCTAAACAAAGAGAATTTTACCATCATGGTTCATGGTAAATAAAGTTTTGTCAACTTCACCTTTCTTGAAACCACTATCCAGCAAGAACTTAGCTAAGGTATCATACCAAGCTCTTGGTGCTTGCTTTAGACCATATACAACTTTCTGAAGCTTGTATACCATCTTGGTTTCTGAGGGAAGTTCAAAGCCACGGGGTAGTTCCAAGTAGACTTCTTCAGCAAGTTCACCATTTAAGAATGAACTTTTAACATCCATTTGATAAACAATGAAGTCATTGTGAGCAGCAAAGGCCAAGAAAAGTCTAATTGCATCCAATCTTGCAACTGGTGCATAAGACTCATCATAGTACAATCCTTCAGTCTGACAGTAATCTTGAGTAACTAAACGTGCTTTTTTCCTTGTTACTTGATGAACGTGTATTTTACACTTTCATTTGAGTCTTTTTTCACCAATTTAGCTATCTTCTATGTTAATTTAGCTATATTTTAGTGCATTTTATTAGAATAGTGTCACATTTCCCTTTAGTTTGCATTTTACAGGTTTTGGGTGAAAAACGTGGTTTTCCGGGCAATTATATTGAAGAGAACGAAGAATTGGTGTTCCGAAGGCCTAATTGGAGTATCTAGAAGATTCCGGATAGGATTTTAAGTCTAGGGGTCGAGTCTGAAGGCTAAAAGTTCACTAGAAGGCAAAAAACGAGTCCAAAAAGGAAAAGAAATCCAAAAACGCATCGAAAATGCGTTTCCAGCCGACAGAACCTCCCGGGTGAGTCGCCCGGGACGTGGGGCGAATCGCCCCACACCAGGCGAATCGCCCGGTGTGTGGGGCGACTTGCCCCACACCTGCCGAATCACTATATATAGTTGCTCAGTTTTCTCCGTTTTTCATACTTTTCCAGACCTTTTCTCTCACCTTTCTCATCAGTTTTAGGTAGGAATTCTCAAGAGCCAGTTCTGGGGATTCTTAGCTTAGGAGATACTTTTTCATAGCGTTTTGGAGCTTGTAAGATCGCGATTCTTCGGAGATTGACAACCTTCGGTAACATTGTATCTTACAGTTTTTCTATTTATATTTATTTATCTTTCAACATGTTTTCATTCAATCTTGCTATAATTTCTGTTGATTGCATGACATCTATGAGTAGCTAAACTTCTCGTTGGTGATAGTATGTGATTTCTTAGCGAAGGGTTAATAATTATGCTAATGGCTATATCGCGCATTAGACTTTGAGTTATTGCTTTATTTCTTTGATCTATCTAAAACCTCTATCATCGTAGTGTTGAATAATAACGGAACACAATTGGACAATTCATTGATCAAAGATCTCTATGCAAAACCGGGTACTTCATGCATGATTATTAACCTGCTATGCTTTGAATGATCATACTATCACCAGCCTCCATTATCTGATAAGAAAAACCTTTGCTAAGTAGTTTGTTGATTTTATATTCTTAAGTTAGACTAGATAAAGCTAGGTATAGTCCTTAGAGATCGACACTCGAGGTTATTTTACTGCTACACTACGGTTTTCGTTGCAGTTGTGAATTGCCTTTGGCTCAATACAAATTTATTTGATTAACTAGAATCTGACAAGTTCTAAACCCGTTTATCAAATTGGCGCCGTTGCCGGGGACTATACTCCTTTTTTCTGTTTAGCTTTTTTATATTTTCAGCATTCAATTCCTAGTTCTAGTAGTTTTTATTTTCCTATTTAATCTCTCTCTGATACTCTTTTTCTAGCTTGTTACAGATAGTGTATGCGACATACACGATCTGGAGTAACACCGCTTGCTGATTCAATAGCTGAGATCGACAAAGTCTACCACCAAAGAAGGCGACTACTTCGAAGGCGTGAACTAGTGGAAATAGAGGATACCGATTTCTCTGAATCTCTACACAGTCTTTTCAAGGAAATCGACGGAATGGCAGAAGCTAGACCACTGAAAGCATGGGTTCAACCCTCCAAGGATCGTATGAGGGGACCGGCGATTGTTCTTTCGTCTACAACTCGTGATCTTGAAATCAAGAACCACGCGTTCCAACAACTTCTGAGGTTCTATGGCCTAGCAAGGGAAGATGTGATGGGGTACTTGCACGATATCGATGATTTCGTCAACCAACTCCAACGACCCGGAGCTGAAATAACAACAGATGAGTTGAGGATGAAGGTTTTTGCAATGGGGCTTGGCGACAGAGCCAAGTCATGGTTGAGTTCTCTACCGGCGGGCTCGCTGGACAATTGGGAGAAGGTTTTTTCAGCTTTCATGGAAAAATACTTCCCTCACACCTTGACTACCGCGCTGAAGGCGCAAATCACTTTGTTCAAACAAGACTATGATGAGAACATCTACACCGCGTTTGAGAGGTTCCAAGATCTCATGAACAAGTGCCCTCACCATGGTTTTGAGCTTTCGGATCTAGTCCAACACTTCTACAATGGACTAACGTTCGAGAACCAACAAGTGGTGGATTTCCAATGCCGTGGCAATATTTGGGAAGAAACCGCGGAAGCCGTCTGGGCAGTTTTCGAAACGCTTGCTAAGGGTTCGCAATTCAAGGACCCAAGAGCAATGGTTGAGAGACGTGGACCTGAAGCTCCACCTACTCAAGAAGCTCCTATGTATGGGGGGAACGGGGATCGATTCGAGTGCTTTACCAACGAATTGAAGCAAGTCCTCAAGAGCGCCACTAAAACATCTGTGTCCAACGAAGTTTGCCGAATAAGCAAGAACTATGGGCATGGGGCTCATATGTGTAGATCGGAGCTTGCATATGATGATGGCAACTGGGTTCAAGGAGGCGAAGAGGAAGCCTTCGCTACGGAATTTGGTACCCAAGAAGCTAGCTACGGACAAGACGGTAGGAATCCTCGAGGTGGATTTTGGAGAAGAGGGTTCCGAAACAATCAAGGATATGCACCGGCTAGCCAAACTTATGGCCCTAACCAAGACCGTAGTAGGCTTAACTATGGTAATGATCACTGCGAGAATCCCGCTCCGAAAGAGCAACTGAAGTCGAAGACAACTCTAGTGATGGAGAACTTGCAAAAGATTGTTGATCACACCCAAAGTTTTCTCAAACGATATGAAGAAGATTCTGAGAAGACTAGGGCGAGGCTTGATTGATTGGAAGAGAGCACTAGGCTTGCCCATCAAAAGATGCAAGAGTTGATCGACCGAGGAGCAAGTAGGGAGCAAGGGAAACTACCTAGCAACACTGAGAAGTCGATGTCCATTACCTTGGTGGGTGATCTACCTGGTGAGTGTTGCAAGAATGAAGAACCCCCACTAGCCAAGGAAGAAGAGAATGACCTTGGTACTGATGAGAGTGAAGAGGAGCAAGAGGATCCCGAGCCACTCCCTCAAAGTTTCGATGTTAAGGTCGGGATTGGTGAACTTGAAGATGTCCGTGCTACACTAGACACGGGATCCTACTCTAATGTTCTCCCAATGAATATGTTTGAGAAGAGTAGCCTTGGAAAACTATCTGAGTATAAGGCTATTGTGCAATTGGCGGATGGATCCTTTGTGAAACCCGAAGGCGTTGTGAAGAACGTATTGGTTAAGATTGGTGAAGCTTCTGTATACATGATGAAACGTTGTCAACGTCAATCAAATAAATTTGTATTTAGCCAAAGGCAATCCACAACTACAACGAAAACCGTAGTGTAGTAGCAGAATGACTCGAGTGTCGTTCTCTCAGGACTATAACTTGCTTTATCTATTTAACAAGAGAATATAATACAGCAGACAGATAGCAATAAGGGGTTTCTAGCAGATAATGGAGATTGGTGATAGTATGGTCCTTCTTAGCATAATGGGTCGATAATCATGCATACATTCCTCGGTCTTGCATAGAGATCTTTGAATCAATCTAGTGTCCTGTTGCAAGTATTAAGCACTACGAACATAATCTGGTTTGACTAGTCAATCACGATTGTCCTAATGTGTTCCGTAATTATTCAACACTACGAAGATAATTGGTCTGATGGTCGACTAGTGTCCAATTGTGCATAATGATCAATACAACATACGAGAATTTTGGTTACAACTGATCAACGAAATAAAGCAATGACACGGAGTATAATGCGCGATATAGCCATTAGCATGATTATCTTCCCTCGCTAAGAATTCACATACTACCACCAATGATAAGTTTAGCTACTCATATTATGCATGCAATCAACAGAAATCATAGAAGAAAACATATTGAAAGATAAATAAAATAAGTAGAATAAAACTGTAAGATACAAAGTTACCGAAGGTTGTCAATCTCCGGATGATTGCGATCCTACGAGCTCCAAACTGCTATGAAAAAGTATCCCCTAAGCTACGGAACTCCCAGGACAGGCCCCGAGAAGTTCCTACCTAAAACTATAGAGAGAGGTGAGAAAGTAGGCTTGCAAAGATATGATTTTCGGAGAGAAAACTGAGCTCTATATATAGGCCCCGAAATAACTCTGGGGCGGTTCGCCCCCCGGCTGTTTCGCGGAATTCCGCGTTTTTCGACGTGGATTTGGATTTCTTCACCTTTTCGGACTCGGTTTCAGACTTCTAATGGCCTTCTAACCTCCAGATTCGACCCCTAGACTCCAAATCCTATCCGGAAACCTTCAGATACTCCAAATAGGCTTCTGGAACACCAATTCCTTGTCAACTTCAATATAATTGCCCTGAAATCTTCAAATTTCAACCAAAACCTGTAAAATAAAATCTAAAGGGAAACGTGACACTATTCTAATAAAATGCATTAAAATATAGCTAAATTAACATAGAGGATAGCTAAAATAGGTGAAAAAGACTCGAATGAAAGTGTAAAATACACATTCATCAATACACCAATTTTGTAGTTATGCCGGCGTCTACACCTGGGATGGGGGATGTTGTTCTATTGGGGCGAACGTTCTTGACTAAACTACGCTCCGTGATGGACATCTACCGAAGGACTTGCACCATTGAGGTAGATGGCAAGCGACATGTGTTGCGAGCCATATCTGATCCACCTGATCACTTCAATGCTTCTCATACTATTAACTACTGTGGTCTTGCTGTCTATGTTCATTCTTATTCACAGGTTCGTGGCATGAGGGGAAGATCCATGAAGGGGAAGTCTAGTACCCTCAAGAAGAAGAGCTAGGCGCAAGAAGGAGTCGAGTCAAAGACTATAAACAATGGCGCTATCCGGGAGGCAACCCGGAGTTTTTATCGCTTTTTTACCGCTTTATTGCATGCATTCATACATGGAACAATTTGCTTTTCTTATGTGAATTTGTTCGTCTCTGTGTCGTATGTGCTTATGTTTGTATTTGAGTGAACTTTTTCAAGTGGTTTTATGAGTGAAATGATTTTCGGGGATTAAAAAACCGCGTTTTTTCGAAAGTTTCATCTCCCCACCTCAGGAGGTGGGGGGCGAATCGCCCCACATGTCCAGAGAGCTCCGCGCTCTCTGGACGTGCGGGGCGATTCGCCCCACACCCGGGGCGACTCGCCCCACGTATTCTGCAGATTAAAAACGCGAGAAAACCCCCTTTCTCCTCATTTTCTTCATCTTCTTCACTTCTTACTCCCCAAAATCCGAAAAAAGCGAAAAAACTTCAATCCTTCATAAAATCTTCAATTTTCCATCAAATTTTGTGTTCTTTAGCTTCAATCGAAGCCCATTACATGCTCTTTCTTTTCATCCGAACAAATTTCACTCTAGTGCATTCGTTTTCCAGATCTGAGGTATCTTCACATGCACCCTAATTTTTCAAATTTGGGGGTTTTCTGATTTGTGCTTCAATTAGGATTATATGATGTATGGATAGGTTGTTTGTGTGATTAGAAACGTTATTCACTATCAATTGCATGCTCAATTATGCTTGGATTGTTGGTTTGAGAATTTTGCTACTAGATGTCTTTATCTTGATATGCAATGTATCTTTTTCTTCGATTCCATACATATGATTGTGTTTACTGATGTAATAATGATGGATATGAAGGTAGAATGCATAACTGTTGAGTATGAGGATTTATGATGCTAGAATTTTCGCTACTATGGTATGACTTGAGCCTTATTATTTAGGTTATTAGTTGTCTAGCACGAGCGTAATGCTATATGTACATGTCGAAATTATTTTTGTGTGTTGCATATTAGTAGCTAGATTAGACATGAAGGATTTGTGGAGTTCGATTGTTGATTTTATCACTCGTGTGTTTCGCTCTTACATTAGCATATGCATGAGTCAGTTTTGTGTCATACGAGGTACTAATTGCTGTTTGTAGGAACCATGCCACAAAGGGAGAGGAGCACTCCCGTTTGGCTACTAAGAAGTATTGGAGGAGGATCGATTACAACCATGTCAAGGAGAGTGATCTCGTTAGAGGTTCGTTCGAGCCAAGGGTTCTTGCAACAACGTCGCGGTTTATCCAAAAGCAGGAGCGAGAATCCACCAGGAGTGAGCAATCATATGTCTATTCATGCACCAACGAAGGGATTGAAACAAATATTACGTCAGCAATCTGTCACAAGGACTGCAAGGTTCGAGTGAACAGGAAGGTACCGGGACGACCTCACCACAACGGATTCAGTCTTGAGTCGACATTGGTGAGGAAGTTCCGAATCGCTAGCTTGATTCCAAAACATAATGACATGGACACCCAGCCCCTCTTAGGGGTGCCCCTCGACTGCCTCTAAAGGTAGCGCCATATAGACATCGGGGGCATCAACCGTAGAGAATGTGGTCGGCATTGGAAAAAATGGAAGAAGACCTCTGAGTATCCGAGCAACTTACTATAACCTCCTCGGGGTGTAAAACGTTGGAGAGGGAGGCTCTGATACCACTGCTCTTTCCCCTTCAACAGTTCACAACCTATTGGAGCGATACCGGATGGAAGATTCCACAACTGCGGCGGCTAATCTTGAGGATTCTCTTCGACAATGCAACTCTACTAGTCACGATGGTGATGACAGTAGTGACAATGAAGACCATAGGGACAATGAGGATGCCATGAATACTGCTGGAGGAGTTGGCCATATCCGATCTATTAATGGAACTACCACCATCACCACGAGCTCCAATGATCACCTATAAGGCCCCTCAAACAGTCTCAATACCTTACATCCAGAATACTCAGCCGACCGAGGCCAAACCACGCGGTAACATCTAGTATCACATCTTATTTCCTCATTTTCTTACTGCTAGGGACTAGCTTTAAATTCATGAGGGGGGATGTGATTTAAGTGAACTAGTGTTGTTAGTTTGGAGCTTGGGATTGGTAGGTTGAGTATAGTATCTTGCATGTTTATCCGTCTGCATTTGCATTTACACGTTTACTGCTTTCTTAGTTTCTAGTTGCATACACTACATTCATCCTAGGATAATCTTGCATGTTTTATGTGGAGTTTATTGCCAAATTTTTTGAACTTTTTTATTGGGTAGATTGACTAATTATAACATTAATCATATGCTTCATCTCTATGAATTTGTTTGAGGATTTGCTCGCTTGGCTAGTCACATTTATTTATTGCACTTGGTTAAGCTTGGTAGTCTCGACATCACTTAGTGGTGTTTTCTCTACTGCGGTTCACGAAGGCCTTTATAATAGGATGATGCATGTTAGGGTCTTATGGTTGTTTTCCCGAGTAATTATGTACCTAAGAGGCAACAAGTCTTCACCTTGCTTTGAGATTTCTAAATGCCTAGGAAGGAGGTAGTGCGAGATTGTGTGATCCTTTATTTGCAACCTATTCTTTCGAATAGGTTTGGGGAGGTGGTTACACTATCATTAGACTTGTTTTTCGATTCTTTAGTGTGTGTTGTGATTTTTATTTTTCCTTTTTCGTAAAGTTTGCACTCCAACCTATTCTTTCGAATAGGTTTGGGGAGGTCGTTTGTGAGTCATTTTACTTTCTTTTTCGTTGTGCTACTGCTGGCTAAAAAAAATCAGAAAAAAAGAGAAAAGAAAAATTCCAAGAAAAAAGAAAAAAAACCGAAAAAAAAAAAAAGAAAAAAAGAAAAGACCCCAAAAACGCAAGAAAAGGGTCCAAAAAAAAGAGCCAAAAAGCAGTTTAGCAAAGTGTTGTGTCTCATTTTCGAATTCATGTAATGTTCGTAATCGTGTTGTAATTTTTTATCTTTTCTTTTGAGTGTCATCTGTTCTAGACCACCCTCGTCCTGCCATTCAGGAAGTGGTGAATAGCTTAAGGTTTTGCTTGAGAGATGGGTAGAATAGGGGAGTGTTATCTTTTTAGGGAACCCTCCTTCGTTTGATGAGAGCCAGTATTGGTTCGACCTCATTGAGGAAAAGTCTTAACTTGGTGAACAGTAGCAAGTCCTGAGTTTCATAGGCACGGGACAACCATACGTATTTTAAAATGTTTCATTACGAGAGGCTATCTTGTCTTGACATAAGTGCTTATGTGATTGTGTATGAGTCAATCGAGGCATTCTTCAACCTATATTCATGTTATGAACGTGTATGGTTTCTGTTCATATGTTTTTTGATAGATTCAATAGATTAGTTCATTTTATTTGGCATGAGACTCCATTTTTTGTGTTGCATTGTTTTTGCATTAGAGTCTAGCTTAGTTGCTTGAGGACAAGCAAAGGTTCGGTTTGGGGAGTTTGATGAACGTGTATTTTACACTTTCATTTGAGTCTTTTTTCACCAATTTAGCTATCCTCTGTGTTAATTTAGCTATATTTTAGTGCATTTTATTACAATAGTGTCACGTTTCCCTTTAGTTTGTATTTTACAGGTTTTGGGTGAAAAACGAGGTTTTTCGGGCAATTATAATGAAGTAGACTAGAAATTGGTGTTCCGAAGGCCTAATTGGAGTATCTAGAAGATTCCGAATAGGATTTGAAGTCTAGGGGTCGAGTCTGAAGGCTAAAAGGTCACTAGAAGGTAAAAACCGATTCCGAAAAGGAAAAGAAATCCAAAAACGCGTCGAAAGCGCGTTTCCAGCCGACAGAACCTCCCGGGCGGGTCGCTCGGGACGTGGGGCGAATCGCCCCACACCAGGCGAATCGCCCGGTGTGTGGGACGACTCGCCCCACACCTGCCGAATCACTATATATAGTTGCTCAGTTTTCTCCGTTTTTCATACTTTTCCAGACCTTTTCTCTCACCTTTCTCATTAGTTTTAGATAGGAATTATCCAGAGCCTGTTCTGGGGATTCTTAGCTTAGGAGATACTTTTTCTTAGCGTTGTGGAGCTTGTAAGATCGCGATTCTTCGGAGATTGACAATCTTCGGTAACATTGTATCTTACAGTTTTTCTATTTATATTTATTTATCTTTCAACATGTTTTCATTCAATCTTGCTATGATTTCTATTGATTGCATGACATCTATGAGTAGCTAAACTTCTCGTTGCTGATAGTATGTGATTTCTTAGCGAAGGGTTAATAATTATGCTAATGGCTATATCGCGCATTAGACTTTGAGTTATTGCTTTATTTCTTTGATCTATCTAAAACCTCTATCTTCGTAGTGTTGAATAATAACGGAACACAATTGGACAATTCATTGATCAAAGATCTCTATGCAAAACCGGGTACTTCATGCATGATTATTAACCTGCTATGCTTTGAATGATCATACTATCACCAGCTCCATTATCTGATAAGAAAAACCTTTGCTAAGTAGTTTGTTGATTTTATATTCTTAAGTTAGATTAGATAAAGCTAGTTATAGTCCTTAGAGATCGACACTCGAGGTTATTTTACTGCTACAATACGGTTTTCGTTGTAGTTGTGAATTGCCTTTGGCTCAATACAAATTTATTTGATTAACTAGAATCTGACAAGTTCTAAACCCGTTCATCAATCGATTCGAGTGCTTTACCAACGAGTTGAAACAAGTCCTCAAGAACTTCGCAGGAATAGCTATGTCAAACGAAGTTTGCCGAATATGCAAGAACTATGGGCATGGAGCTCTTATGTGTAGATCGGAGCTTGCATATGATGATTGCAATTGGGTTCAAGGAGGCGAAGAGGAACCCTTTGCTACGGAATTTGGTACTCAAGAAGCTATCTACGGACAAGATGGTAGGAATCCTCGAGGTGGATTTTGGAGAAGAGGGTTCCGAAACAATCAAGGATATGCACCGGCTAGCCAAACTTATGGCCCTAACCAAGACCGTAGTAGGCTTAACTATGGTAATGATCACTGCGAAAATCCCGCTCCGAAAGAGCAACCGAAGTCGAAGACAGCTCTACTCATGGAGAACTTGCAAAAGATGGTTGATCACACCCAAAGTTTTCTTAAGCGCTATGAAGAAGATTCTGAGAAGACTAGGGCGAGGCTTGATCGACTGGAAGAGAGCACTAGGCTTGCCCATCAAAAGATGCAAGAGTTGATTGACCGAGGTGCAAGTAGGGAGCAAGGGAAGCTGCCTAGCAACACTGAGAAGTCGATGTCCATTACCTTGGTGGGTGATCTACCTGTTGAAATCACCATCAAGAAGGTTGCTAAGTGTGAGCATTGCAAGGATGAAGAACCCCCACAAGCCAAGGAAGAAGAGAAGGACCTTGGTTCTGATGAGAGTGAAGAGGAGCAAGAGGATCCCGAGCCAATCCCTCAAAGTTTCGATGTTAAGGTCGGGATTGGTGAACTCGAAGATGTTCGTGCTACACTAGACACGGGATCTTACTCTAACGTGCTCCCAATGAATGTGTTTGAGAAGAGTAGCCTTGGAAAACTATCTGTGCATAAGGCTATTGTGCAATTGGCGGAAGGATCCTTTGTGAGACCCGAAGGCGTTGTGAAGAACGTATTGGTTAACATTGGTGAAGCTTCTGTGTACACCAATTTTGTAGTTATGTCTGTGTCTACACTTGGGATGGGGGATGTTGTTCTCTTGGGGCGAACGTTCTTGACTAAGCTACGCTCCGTGATAGACATCTACCGAAGAACTTGCACCATTGAAGTGGATGGCAAGCAACATGTGTTGCGAGCCATATCTGATCCAAATACTCACATCGATGCTTCTCACACCATTAACTACTTTGGTCTTGCTGTCTATGTTCATTCTTATTCACAGGTTCGTGGCATGAGGAGGAGATCCATGAAGGGGAAGACTAGTACCCTCAAGAAGAAAAGCTAGGCGCAAGAAGGAGTCGAGTCAAAGACTATAAACAATGGCGCTATCCGCGAGGCAACCCGGAGTTTTTATCGCTTTTTTACCGCTTTATTGCATGCATTCATACATTGAACAATTTGCTTTTCTTATGTAAATTTGTTCGTCTCTGTGTCGTTTGTGCTTATGTTTATGTTTGAGTGAACTTTTTCGAGTGGTTTTATGAGTAAAATGGTTTTCGGGGATTAAAAATTGAGTTTTTTCGAAAAGTTTCGTCTCCCCACCTCTAGAGGTGGGGGGCGAATCGCCCCACATGACCAGAGAGCTCCGCGCTCTCTGGACATAGGAGGCGATTCGCCCCACATGTGGGGCGATTTGCCCCACACACGGGGCGACTCGCCCCGTGGAATCTGATGAAGAAAACGGGGCTTTGCCCCCATTTCCTCATTTTTCTCATCTTCTTCACAATCTTCCTCCCAAAATTCCCAAAAAATCAAAATTTCTTCAATCTTTCATAAAATCTTCAATTTTCCACCAAATTGTGTGTTCTTTAGCTTCAATCGAAGCCCATTACGTGCTCTTTCTTTTCATCCGAACAAATTTCTTCCTACTTCATTCATTTTTCAGATCTGAGGTAATTTTTCAAATTTGGGGGTATTTTGATTTATGCTTCAATTAAGCTTATATGATGTATGGGTTGATGATTTGTGTGATTAGAAACGTTATGCACTATCAATTGCATGTTCAATTATGTTTGGTTTGTTTGATTGAGAATTTTGCCTACTAGATGTCTATGTCTTAAGGTGCAATGTTTCTTTTCCTTTCATTCCATGTTTAAAGTTGTGTTTGTTGATTTGATAATGATGGGCACGATGGTAGAATGCATAATTGATGAAGTTGAGGATTTATGATGCTATATTTTTTGCTACTATGGTATGAATTGAACCTTATGATTTAAGGCTATTTGTTGTCTAGCAAGAGCATAATGTGATATGTGCATGTCGAAGTTATATTGATATGTTGCATGTTGGTTCTAAGAGTAGCTAGACTAGACATGGAGGTTTTGAGGAGTTCGATTGTTGTAGATATCACTCGTGTGTTCACTCTTGCATTTGCATATGCATAAATCCGTTTTGTGTCATACAAGATACTAATTGCTGTTTGTAGGAACCATGGCTCCACGAGACAAGAAGAAAGTTGGCTCAAGCAAGAGGTGTCAGGGGGCAGCATCAAGCTCCCAACCTTCCCACGAGCTGTTCGAGTTGTCTCTTGCCGCAATCGACGTCCGACAGAGGCTCGGAGCGGAGCTAGCTCAAGGTGGGCGATCAATTATACCAGACAGAAGGATAGACATTTCGGATGGACTAGATCACATGCTAGGGGAACGGGAGTTCACTGGAAGCAACCACTCCTATGTGTATTCGAGGGCCACTAGGGGGATCAGAAGGGCCATCACTTATGTGATTTGCAACAGGGAATATGTGTATCCAGATACCGGAGCACAACCTGGACGTATCCATCAGAGTGACCTTAGTATCGAGGCTAAGGTGTTATGAAATTCTGCATTTTCAACTTGATCCCTAGAATGAATGACACGTGGATACAGCCGAATTATGCTGAGCTCCTCTACTGCTTGATAGGCAAGCATCGAATAGACATTGGTCAGATCATGTATGCAGAGTATGAGTGGGAGAAGAAGATGAAGCCCTTCATTTTTCCGAGCTTCATCACAGCATATTGCAAATATCACGGGGTGGAGGACATTGATGAGGGGGATTGCGACGTCGCTGCCCTTTACCCTTCGACTATTGATGTGCAACTGAGTAGGTATCAAATGAAGAACCCCACAGCTGCTGCTGCTGATGTTGAAGCTTCCCTCCAACGGACTGATTCTGACAATGATATTGATTATGAGGATGCTATGGATGGCCGAGTTCCTATCCCGGATATTCCCTTTGTCCGTAGAGCACCACATGCACCGCCTCGAGTACCACATGGGTCTCAAGGTCAAGGTCTTGACTTCTCTGATTTTCAGGCCCATTTCGATGCTAGTGTTGCAGCCTTGACCACTACTGTCCAAGGAATGCGACATGACTTTGATGGACACATTTCCCAGCGCAACCGCGATTGGGAGATGATTGAAGAGCATCGCCGGAATGAGAGGGAGATAATGTGGGAGCAGCAACAGCTCATCCGTCAGCAACAGGATCTCCTGTCTGACATGTGGAGAGACTATTATGGGGATTACAATCCCGATAATTAGTCTTTTCACATGTCCGCTCTCAGCCGACCGAGGCCAAACCGTTCGGTAACATCTAGTATCACTTTTCATTTACTCATTCTCTTTTGCTAGGGACTAACTTAAGTTTCATGAGGGGGATGGGATGTGAACAATGATGTTAAGTATTGTTTGGCTTTGTGATGATGAGTATGGTATCTTGTTTTTTGTTTGCATTTGCACGTTTACCGCTTTCTTAGTTTTTAGTTGCATACACTACATTCATCCTAGGATAGTCTTGCATGTTTTATGTGGAGTTTATTACCAAATTTTTGAGAACTTTTTTATTGGGTAGATTAACTAATTATGGCATTAATCATATGCTTCATCTCTATGAATTTGTTTGAGGTTTTTCTCGCTTGGCCTGTCACATTTATGTATTGCACTTAGTTAAGCTTGGTAGTCTCGACATCACTTAGTGGTGTTTTCTCTACTACGGTTCACGAAGGCCTTTATAATAGGATGATGCATGTTAGGATCTTATGGTTGTTTTCCCGAGTAATTATGTACCTAAGAGGCAACAAGTCTTCACCTTGCTTTGAGATTGCTAAATGCCTAGGAAGGATGTAGCGTGAGATTGTGTGATCCTTTGTTTGCAACCTATTCTTTCGAATAGGTTTGGGGAGGGGGTTACGCTATCATTAGACTTGTTTTTCAATTTTTAGTGTGAGTTGTGAGTTTATTTTTCTTTTTCGTAAATTTTGTACTCCAACCTATTCTTTCGAATAGGTTTGGGGAGGTCGTTTGTGCGTCATTTTAATTTCTTTTTCGTTGTGCTATAGCTGGCTAAAAAAAAAATCAAAAAAAAATAGAAAAAAAAAATTGCAGAAAAAAAAGAAAAAAATCTGGAAAAATAAAGAAAAAAAGAAAAGACCCAAAAAAAAAAGCAAAGAAGGATCCAAAAATAAAGAAGCCAAAAGCAGATTAGCAAAGTGTTTGTCTCATTTTTCAATTTTTGTAATATTCGTAATCGTGTTGTAATTTTTTGTCTTTTTGTTTGAGTGTCATCTGTTCTAGACCACCCTCGTCCTGCCATTCAAGAAGTGGTGAATAGCGTAAGGCTTTGCTTGAGAGATGGGTAGAATAGGGAAGTGTTATCTTTGTTAGGGAACCCTCCTTCGTTTGATGAGAGCCAGTATTGGTTCGACATCTTTGAGGAAAAGTCTTAACTTGGTGAACGGTAGTAAGTCCTCAGTTTCATAGGCACGGGACAACCATTCATATTTTAACATGTTTCATTACGTCATCACTGACTAGGTCCAGGTAGAGAATGTTACGAGAGACTATCTTGTTTGACATAAGTGCTTATGTGAATGTGTATGAGTCAATCCAGGCATTCTTCAACCTATATTCATGTTATGATTTGTAAGGTTTTTGTTCATATGTTTTTTGATAGATTCAATAGATTAGTTCATTTCATTTGGATGAGACTCCATTTTTTGTGTTACATTGTTTTTTGCATTAGAGTCTAGCTTAGTTGCTTGAGGACAAGCAAAGGTTCGGTTTGGGGAGTTTGATGAACGTGTATTTTACACTTTCATTTGAGTCTTTTTTCACCAATTTAGCTATCCTCTATGTTAATTTAGCTATATTTTAGTGCATTTTATTAGAATAGTGTCACGTTTCTCTTTAGTTTGCATTTTACAGGTTTTGGGTGAAAAACATGGTTTTCCGGGAAATTATATTGAAGAGAACGAAGAATTGGTATTCCGGGGACATTTTTGGAGTATCTAGAAGATTCCGAATAGGATTTGAAGTCTAGGGGTCGAGTCTGAAGGCTAAAAGGTCACTAGAAGGCAAAAACCGAGTCCGAAAAGGAAAAGAAATCCAAAAACGCATCGTTCGCCAACTGCACCTCCCGAGCGATTCGCGGACGTGGCGCGGTTCGCCCCACACTAGCCGATTCGCCCGGTGTGTGGGGCGACTCGCCCCACACATTCCGAACCCCTATATATAGTTGCTCAGTTTTCTCCGTTTTTCATACTTTCTCAGACCTTTTTTCATACCTTTCTCATTAGTTTTAGGTAGGAATTCTCCAGAGCCTGTTCTGGGAATTCTTAGCATAGGAGACACTTTTTCTTATGAATTTGGAGCTTGTGAGATCGCGATTCTTCGGAGATTGACAACCTTCGGTAACCTTGTATCTCATAATTTTTCTACTTTATATTTATTTATCTTTCAACATGTTTTCATTCAATCTTGCTATGATTTCTGTTGATTGCATGACATCTATGAGTAGCTAAATTTATCGTTGGTGATAGTATGTGATTTCTTAGCGAAGGGTTAGTAATTATGCTGATGGGGGTAAAGCGAATTAGACTTTGAGTTATTGCTTTATTTCTTTGATCTATCTAAGCCCTCTATCTTCGTAGTGTTGAATAATAACGGAACACATTGGACAATTTATGATCAAAGATCTCTATGCAAAACGATCGGGTACTTCATGCATGATTATTAACCCACTATGCTTTGAATGATCATACTATCACTAACTTCCATTATCTTGATAAGAAAAACCTGTGCTAAGTCGTTTGTTGATTTTATAGTTTAAGTTAGATTAGATAAAGCTAGTTATTGTCCTTAGAGATCGACACTCGAGGTTATTTTACTGCTACGGTACGGTTTTCGTTGTAGTTGTCAATTGCCTTTGGCTAAATACAAATTTATATGATTAATTAGAATCTGACAAATTCCGGTTCATCATTACTTCACCAGACTCACTCAGCTTGTTTCTGAACACCCACTTTGTACCAATTGCTTTCTTACCTTCAGCAAGGGGTACAAGTTTCCAGACTTTGTTCCTTTCAAATTGATCCAGTTTTTCCTGCATTGCCTTGATCCATTGAGAATGCTTTAAAGCTTCTTCTATGGTCTTGGGTTCAATTTCTGAAACAAAGCAAGAGAACAAAGCTTCTACTTCTATGACATTTGCTTCTTCAGCAAGTCCATGAGTAGCAGATGCTTTGGATCTAGTCACTTGGCGTTTGTCAATATCACCAATCATATTCGTAGAGGGATGATCTCTAATCCATTTATTAATAGGTTTTCTGTTCTTTGGATCTGGATAAGTTTGCTCATCAGCATGTGACTCTTCAGCATGTACTTGCTCAGTACTACTGGTATTTTGTTGTGTCTCTGCTGAGATTGGTTCATCAGCGACTGCTTGTTCAACATTGCTAGATTGTGGTAACTCATCAGCAGGCACATGAAGTTGCATAGTTTCAGCAACATCCGGAGCAACTGCATCTTTTGCTGGAAATTCTTTGGCATGAACTATATTTATCTTGTCATGACTTAGGGGAAGAGAGTCATTGTCAGAATCATCATTTAGTTCAATTGACTTGATTTGCCTAGCAACAGATTCAGTTCTTTGCTCGTGTATTGGTAGCTTCTTCATACAATCTGATATTTCTTCTTCAGCAGGCACTCCTTGTGACTTTTCGTAGAATACAACATGCACTGATTCTTCGATCTTTTGTGTTTTTTTGTTGTAAACTCTATAAGCTTTACTATGCAAGGAGTAACCAAGAAATATCGCTTCGTCTGCCTCTGGTTGAAATGTTCTTAGGTATTCTCTACCATTTTAAGAACAAAACACTTACAACCAAATACTCTTAGATGGGTGATGTTAGGAGGTCTTGCAACAAATAACTCATAAGGAGTTTTGTTGTATTCCTTAAATCAGACATCTGTTTTGAGTATAACAGGCGGTATTAATCGCTTCAACCCAGTAAGCTTCACTTATTTCAATGTCAGCAAGCATTGTTCTTGCAGCTTCTTTTAGGGTGCGATTCTTCCTTTCAGCAACACCGTTTTGTTGTGGTGTCCTTACTGAGGATAACTGATGTTGTATGCCTTTTGAAGTGCGAAACTCAGTTATGTACTGGTTCACAAACTCAGTACCATGGTCTGTTCTTATGACTTTTACCTTGTCATTTTTCATGACTTCAAGCTTATTCAGCAAGTTAGGTATTTCAGTCCTTGTTTCAGACTTGTGCTTGATAAATACTACCCAAGTGAATCTTGAATAGTCATCTACCACCACCAGACCATACTCGTTACCAGCATAGCTTGTTGAAGAAGATTCAAACAAGTCCATGTGCAAGAGTTGTAAAGGTTTTATAGTTGACGGTACTGCCTTGTTCTTAAAAGAAGATTTGGTTTGCTTTCCTTGCTGACATGAATTGCAAACACCATCATTCTTGAAAGTAACCTTAGGTAATCCAACTACAAGTGCCTTTTTAGACTGCTTATTCAGCGTCTTGAAGTTTAGGTGACTTGTTCGTTTATGCCATAACCATGCTTTTTCAGCAAGGCAATCGTGATCTGAGAAAAGGCATTTTTCAACGATTGCTGAAGACAAATCTACAGTGTACAAACCTCCTGATCTTCTAGCAACAATAATAACCTTCTTTGTCTCAAAGTCTATAAGTTTACATTCATCAATTTTGATTTTGATGAAGTATCCTTTATCAGTGAATTGACTCATGTTGAAAAGGTTAAACTTAAGATTTTTGACATAAAGAACTCCTGAAATGGTAATGCATCCTAACTTCACGTCACCATAACCTTTTGTAGAACCAAAGCCTCCACCAGCAAACCTTATTGTTGGACCTTTAGACCACCGTCTATAGTTTATAAGGTTATTCTTGTTGCCCGTCATGTGCTTTCCACAACCACTGTCAAATTGTCAAATGGCATTGTTTGTCTCCGTGGCTGAAGTCTGCACAATCAAGAGCAAACAAGTTAATTATCCAATATTGGATGTCCATTAACATGTTCAAGAATGCGTCCAGTGCAAACCCATGTCTTAAGTTTTTCAACTTTGACTTGTTTTCTACTTGCTGAGGGACTAGGAGGTTTTGAGCCGAAAGACTTTTGATTCGTGCTGATCAAATCCACTTTCTGATGCGGTGTTTTGCTCGGTTGACCTTTTTGGTGAACATACTTTTCAGTAAGTTCTTTTCTAGCAAGGTTCTTTCTAGCCCTAGCGTTTTGAGTTTTGTCAGAACTCTTAGGCATGGTTTTATTCATCTCTTTGAAGTATCTTATTTGACTTTGCTTATACTCATGAAAAAGTTGACTTTGCTTGGTTTTGAAACCGAGTCCACTTTTTGGAGAATGCTGAGCTTTTGTCTCAGCAACCTTACTTGATTCAGGTTTGTTAGCAAAGATCTTCTAATTACCTTTGGTAATCTTGCCTTTTGACTTAACAAATTGCTTTTCAGCAACTTGTTTGGCGGAATGCTTTACAGCATCCTTTTTCTTTACAGTTTGCGTTTCAGCAACCTGTTTTCGTTTTAATGTCTTGTTACTTTGAGTAGCAACAGCGGGCTTTACGGTCATAGGTACTTGATTCCATTTTTCCGCAACCTTAGATTGACCAATCTGATAGAGTTCTGGTTGATCACTATCAGTTGCGCGTACAAAGGTAATTGGTGATTTGTCTTTACTCAAGATTATTACGTCATCACCTTCATACGTTGCACCTAAACCTTCTTTATGAGAAGGATCTCTCAGATAAGAGTTTAGTTCAGTCAGCGTACTACTTGCATCAGCATAAGATTTGAAATTAATTTTCATCTTTTTCATTTCTTGGATTTCAGCAAGTAACTTTAGAATTGAGGACTGATATTCTTCCAATTCTATTGCCATTTGAGAATTCTTCTCTGTAGCTTCAGCAATCAATTTTTAAGATGCAATATTTCAACATATTTCTTTTCTGACTCTTCTTTCAGCAATACGTACTTTTCAGTAGTTTGCTTGGTCAGAGTTTCAGCATTCTGTAGTTTCTCTTGCTGTTTGCTCAGAGTTTTCTCAAATCTTTCGATTTCTCCTTGAATTCTATCAAGGTCAATATCATCTTCACTTTCTGAGTCAGATTCAGATGTAGGACTGTTTACCTGACCGTCCATGAGGCAGTATTCGTAGTTTGACACATCTGGATAAGCTTCCACAGCTATTGCACAAACTTCCTTGCCGATCTCTAGGTCAAGAGTGGCTTCTTCTTCTTCAGTGTCTGAGATTTCTACCTCACTGTCTTCGGAGCTGGTATCAATGCACAACGCATCGATTTTTGCTTGAAGCTTCTTCTTTTCTTCAGCAATAAAAGCCCTTTTGAACTTCTTCTTTTCAGCAGATTTACCTTTCAGCAAAGGACAATTTGCTTTGAAGTGTCAAGGCTTTTTGCAGTAAAAGCAGAGATCATTTCCAACTGCTGGTTCTTCAGAGGAATTTGCTTGCTGAGCCTGCTTGTTCAGCGAGCTAGCCTCATTCTCGTATTTTTGGTAGTTATTACCAAGATGCTTTTTCAGCTTCTCTTTTGCTTTTCGCCTTTCAAGTTCCTTACTCCTAAGGTTTTCACCTTCTCGGAATCTGAGTAAAGATTTCCAACTCCTAAGGCAACCATCTCACTTACTAGAGTTGTGAATCTGAAGTCCAAGTCTTCCAGTGACTCATTTGTACCTTGTTTAAAGTTCTGGAACTTTAACTTCAGCACTTCGAGTTTGTTTTCCTTGGTTTTATCAGATCCAACACAAAGATCTTGAACCATTTTCCAAGCTTCCTTAGCAGTTTTGGCACCCCACAGTTTGCACTGTATAGTATCCGGAGTTGATCGTATGATGATGTTTCTTGCTAGGCCATCAAGACAGAATCTCTTAGCTTCGTCGGAAGTCCATTCCTCTCATGGTTTTGGAACGGCGGCGTCAACCGGTTCTCCTAAGGCAGTTTCCTTACCAGTAGGATCCGTGGTTTTGTGAGGAAAGCTTCTCTCAAGTTTAGTGATCTTGATAGGTCCATCATTAATGACAGTGACCATTTCATGACTAATGGCCTCAATATGTAACATCATGTTGTTTCGCCATTTTTCATAGTTTTCCAGCTTCAGCAAGGGAGCGTCTCCTAAAGACATCCTGTCAGTAAAAGACTACCAAACTGATCAAGTGAGAGTGATTTACGCAAAGCACCTAAGGGGATCTAGGTTCAGTGCTGAAGGTTAAAGAACCTCCAGCTCTGATACCACTTGTTGGTCCCTTTAAACAACAAGAAAAGACTAGAGAGGGGGGGTTGAATAGTCTTTTCAAACTTTTGTCGTTTAAAAACTTTCTCGGCAAGGGCTTATTACTTTTCAGTAATGAGTTTGTTGATACTTAACTTTCTCAGCAAGTACTAGATACTTTTCAGTAACGAGTTTTACTGATACTTAAAAACAGAGTGCGGAAGTCTTTAGACAATAAGTGCTTTTCAGTAAGTGATAATTTCAGCAAGTGAGCAGAGTGACAGTGTACACAGATAGATAAACTTGTTGAAAACTAAATGCAGTAAAGTAAATCACACAAACACTTTTATAGTGGTATCTGAGAGTGGCGTAATCTCTCAACTAATCCACTTTGTCCTTTCTAGGACTGAATCCACTAAGATAAGTTTGAGGTTCCTTACAACACCTAACTAGAGCGATTCTACAGAAACCAAAGCATACTTGCTTCGTTTCCAACCTAACTAGAGAACGAATCCTTGTTCTCCACCAAACTTGGGACTTATAATCAGCAACACTATGCTTGATTAAGTTCCCCCTGAATTTCACGCCTGAAAAAGGGTGTTTATCAGTTAGAGAGGTATGGGATGAGATGACTTGAGTATAACTTATTCATCTACAACAATTAATCTAAGAAACAAAACTTTGAATACTTTGCAGTAAACAAGTTAAGTTGTTTTTGGTGTCAAGACTTGTTCCTGTTCGAAAGAAAGAACACTTAACTAATTTCTTAGCTGTGAATGTTCTACTTCTTCACAAGTAGCTTTTTCAAGGTTTAAGTCATGGAACGGATCAATGGGCATTAAAGAATATATAAGGATTTGAGTATTTAAGCACAAGTGAGAGTTTGATCACGTTGTTGACACACTTCTACTCTTTGCCGGATGACCTCTATTTATAGTGATTCAAGGGAGCCGTTTGAATTTCAAATTCTAAGGCTTTGTTCCTTAAGATGTCACTATCTTGCTTTTGTACTTTCAGCAGCGTCCTTTATTTGTCTTCTAGTCTTCATGTTCTTCGCATGCTTACTTTTGCATTTAATGTTCATTTGAATGTAATTCAAATATGAACGTTGGAGCGCAAATGCAAGTACTTTCAGCAAGAAGGTCACATATGTTTTTCAGCAAGCGGTCAGTCTCAGTTTCTGCAAGCACAACCTACTCTGTCATTTAGATTTTCACTTATGCAAGCTGTTGTTGAAGTTTCCACTTTCTGAGCAACATGTGCCTTTGTAGATACCATCTTCAGAAATGTTCTTTAGTCTTAAGTCTTTGAATTCTTCAAGTTTCTGAATGGTTCTAGTGCTTCAATAGTTCATTTGTGTAAACAAAGTACATCATCAGCAAAACTAAAGCACCTAACTAGTACCTACACTAAGTCTTCAGCAAACGTTCCTCTTTTACAATGTCCTTAAAATTCTAAATTCTATGGACCTTAAGAGTACTAGTTTATGGACTTTCCTTAATTTAGCATGGTTAATTGCTCATCAAAATTACAAGTTTCCTAACAGAGACCACATGGCAGTGGAAATGAAAATTCTGCCCAAGAATGCCTAGAAGATATCAACATTGTAGATAATCTTGATGACAACACTCTGGAACCAGTAAGTGACATTGCTCCAGATTTGAGAAAAGATGCACTTGCTGAAAGTGTCGCAGAAGAGACAGTTGCTGAAATAGCAATTAGTCCATTCCGAGAAATTGCTGAAGCGGCAATTGCTGAAGAACCAGTTGTTGAGACTGCAATGGCTCAAGTCCCACAGGTTGCTGAAACACAACAAGAGACAGTATTCGACGACGCATCTCATGATGCTGAGAATATTAGACCTAGTTCACCAATGACTTCTATTGACAAAGTCCAACTAGTGCTGACTGACCTAAGCCAGCAAATGGACTTGGAGATTGATGACAATTCCAATAAGTCAGTAGACCTGTTCATGACAAGTAGTGAACTTAGAGGTCAAGATATCTCTGCTCAACTTGTCAATTAAAATATAAGGGAGATTGCTGAATTTGCACAGCCTTCTTAGTTAGAGTAAGAGAAGAAGTCTGCTAAAGAACAAGTCCCAGATAATGAAGCTGAAGGACTGAGTCACCACCTGCCCTTCTTCAGCAGGTAGTTAACTCGGATATAAGAAAAACTTCACTATCTGAAACTTTATCTTTAGCTAATATAATTATTTCTTTACAGACTTCTCAAGATACAAGTCAGAAGATTGCTGAAACTTCTGCACCAGAATCCACAACGCTTGTTCAGCAGGTAGATGCAAATTTTGGTAAATCTACTAAGTTTGAAAACTTAGTACTTGTATATAACATTAAGTTATTTCAGGATGAACAATTCAAGGATGCTGCCACAGCTCCTAAAGCAATGGAAATAGTACCAGCACAACTTAGTGTGCAACATGAGCTTGCTGAAAGCCAGCAGGTAAATCATGTTATAGTTTTAGACTCTAAAACTATTTTCCAAAATATTCCTGAAATTAAGTTTACTCTTATTCAGGCTCAAAAGGAGAACGATGAAGTGGTTCACATCACGGAAGCTCTTGAAGTTAGTTCTGAAGAACTATACTCAAACTTCAAAAAGAACACTTTAACTAGAGTTGCTAAGTATGTCAGCAACTGGCAAAGGTATAGAAGGATGGATTTTTCTGATCTTCACATCCATCTGTCCAATGAGAAAAATAAAAACTCTCTACTCAAACTTGAGACGTTTGTACACTTAATACTTCGAGAAGAACTCTCATATTCTTAGCAAATGAGTTCAAGTCTGATTGCTACAATCAGAGAGAATATGAAAGCAAAATTCAAGAGTGCCTCTCGAGCTGAACAAGCTGTGATGCTCAAGGGTTCCTTTGTACCCGTGGTGGCTGATCCCCACAAAACCAATGAGGAAGAGGAAGTTACAAGTGCTGCAATGTACAAACATCTTGAGTTAGTCATACTGACGGACGATGATGAAGAAGAAGAGGATGAAAATATCCTTAAAGACACAAGTGATGATGAAGCCAACGATTCTAAGCACATCAAGGACGATGATGATGATAATCGAGGTCCTTGTCTTGATGCTGGCGGAGTAAAAATGACGGTTGCTGAAATTGAAAATCAAAACACTGAGAATCAGCAAGCTGACCAAACTCCCAGTCACTAACAAGAATCTACTCCCGCTCCTGCTGAGACAAGTACTCCAGCAACTGAACAAGTTGCTGAAACTGAAGAAAAGTACGCCAGAAATGGTTCTGAAATGCACAAAAGCAAAGCTAAGCTTTCTGATGCCGAGTTAGCATTACTCGAAACTAAGGTCACTGATCCAAACCTTGGAGAAGAAGAAGAAATGGATGAAGATTATCAAAGAGCTTTACCGAATAGTCTATAGATTCATGACAGACATACAAAGAATCTAGATATTGCTCAATCTTCAGGAGTGAACAACACGGAAGTCTCCTCCCTTCCACCTACTACTGGTGAAACTCCAGTCGTTGAGTCCAAAGAGTTTCCCTCAGGAACCACTCAACCAGAAGTGTCTGAAACTAAAGATTTGGGAGTCAAGGTTGTTGGCCTTGATGAATCTGATGAAGAAGAAGATCTATCTAACTTCTCAGCAAATGAAGACGAAAAGACAAAGAAAGCTGAACCCACAGTGGTTGAAATTCCTCCACCATCTCTCATCAATGATGCCCAATTCGCAACTGAAATCAAAGCTCATTCACTCACTCCCTCTCAAGTGTCGTTCCCAAATGTTGAGGAGTTTACTCCTAGAATAAAGGCACTAATGGTTGTTCACAAAGCATGCCAAGAAGAGGATGATGCCTTGCGTGCTGAGTGTCCGCTTGACATTGGCAAAATACTGACTACTGTGCTGAGACGCACTACCACACTTACTATAGCTCAGAAAGACATCAGTCTACACCACGAAGGCTATGAAGAAGATGTCAGTCAAGCACTCAAGCTTGCTAAAAGCGCATTAAAAAAGGCTCAGGCTATGCTAGAAGAAAAATTCGACAATGAGCGCACACATGAGGAGAATCTGGCTTTTATTAAGGAAGAATTGTCTAAGCTAACCACAGATCAGCAAGACATGATTCTGAAATACAATAGCCTAAATACTCTTGCTGAAAATTGCAATGAGTTTTTATCTCTACACATCAGACCTATGATGCAATCCATGTCTAAGGGGGGAGATAGAGACAGATCAACCAATCCCTCTTCTGCTGAAGCGCCATTAAAACTACCTGGACCACCTCCCAGAGAACCTCTTGCTGAAACAGAGCAAAGGTCTAAGAAAAGAGTTGAAACAGATTCTGAGAGAAGTTCAGCAAATCCAAAAAGGAGAAGAACTTCTGCTAAAACTCAAGAATTCTGTCACATTGAAAGTCATCATGATCTGAATGAAGATTATGATAATGATGATGACCAAACAATAGCTCAAGCTATAAGAGCTAAGCCTATTTCTGCCTTAACTCCATCTGGCCAATCCAAACACTTCTCTTCTGACTCCAGATCTTCAGCAAGAGATCATGAGAATGCTAAGTCAAGAAGAAGAAAGCAAAGACATGAAGAAAGAAGGCTAGCCAACATTGCAATTGGCACTGGCATTGATTATACAAAGACCAACAATGAGGAAACCACTCAGAATGTGATCAGAAACCTACATGGTTGCTGGATCATAAAGCTGGAAGATCTTTCGGCCAATGATTTCTTTCCAACTACTATACTGAATCAAATTTACACTTGGATTGAATTAAAAGTTGCAAGAAAATAAAGGGATCCTCCTCCCTACCCAAGGAACATTGCTGCAAAATGACTTAACTTAGAGATCTTGGTAAGAAGAACTTCTATCAGCAAGAAAATAAAACAAGAGTCTGATTTAATCAAGCCGATAGATGTTGCTTACTACAGTGACCCTTTAACCAAGAAGTCCAAAAAGAAGTATGTCTTGATTCCTTATGAGTACTTTTTATCTCACTGCTAAGGATCAAGAAGAAGATCTTCTATGGTTAAGGAAGATTCATTTTTTCTTAAATATACCGCGCTTGTATTAAAAATAACAGAATGTCAGAGACCAATCTAGAGCCCACATGCGGACTTAGATGCAAACTAGAATACAAAGACAAATCTAATGTACACAGAAAACTAACACATGAAAAAAAATTCGTGGTTGCAACCACGGGCCTCGTTAAAACCCATCCATAGAAAAACCCAGTGGGAAAAACCTACAGATGGGAAAGAGTGCCCGAGTGTTAGTGTTGCATGAAAAGAAAATAAAGCTGCCCAGAAGCATCTTTGAGCACCTGATCCACAATACAATCAATTTGATGAGGCCAATAACCATCGATATGGTGATTAGAAAGAGTATCTGCTACCACATTGCCTTCCCTATAGATATGCGTGATCTTGAAATCAAAAAGTCCCAACAGCGCGAGAACCCTCAACCAACGATTCCAAAACTGCCAGGGAACATTGTTGGAGCGAGTGAGCAAAAGGCCTTCGACATAGGCTGAATCTGTCTCAAGCCAAAGCTTATTCCAGCCGTGTAAAACCGCAATCTCAATGGTATACATCGCGTCTGCAAACTCGGCATCAAAGGAAAAACGACGACCCAAATGTTGCACAAAACAACCCCTCACAACACCGAAGGCATCCCTAAAAACCCCAGCTGCAGTAGCATCGCCAGGAGCACCTTTAGCACTACCATCTGTGTAGCATTTAATCCATCCAACGGAAGGCGGAATCCAGTGAACCTCTTTCATCACGGGAGGAGGTCTAGAGAAACCTGTAATGCCCAAAGTACGCAAAGTCATAAGATCATCCACAGAATTATACATCGTACCTTTTAGAAGGTTGCCTTGCTCATTAACCGTGCGCAATAGCCTATGGAGAATGGAGGAAACAGAGAACTGCTTGTTGTCAAAAATCCAGCGGTTGCGAGTAGACCATAAAATCCACACCAGGGTAACAAACACTAGTCTTCATAGAGCAGAAACCTATGTACTGAATCGTCTGGCTATCGCAAATAACACCAACTCGTGGAACCCATTAAAATCTGGCATAGTCAAATGAAAAATATCAAATATACGCAACCAAATAGTACGGGTAAATGTACATCTCACCAACATGTGGTCAATATCCTCTGCATTAGACATGCAGAAAATACAAATCGAAGGTCCCATAAACACAATAGTGCGAAGATTATCAAGGGTAGGGAGCTTGTTGTGGATAGCTTTCCAAGTAGTGATAGAACGTCGAGGAGGAATGTAAGAGGATGATGACTGTGTTTTTTACACTATCATTCGGGCTTTTTTCACCAATTTAGTAATCCTCTTGCATGCATTTTGTTAGAATAGTGTCATGTTTCCATTTCTTTTGTTATTTTCAGGTTTTAGGTGGAAATCGCGTTTTTGGATATAAATCATGGCGAAACAATGATGTTTTGGTGCAACGAGATCACCCGTGGTGTGTCAAGGAGTACCGGAACGAGGTTCAAGGCCAAAAGACCAAGTTTCAGAGCTCAAAACCGTGAAAGGGGCCGAAATCGAAGATCCGGAGGAGGAATTTGGCACGGGCAACTTTCTGACTGTGCAAGGCGCACCGCCGACCGCCGCGTACGGGGTGGATCGCCGGGTTCCTTCTGACTGCAACTATATATATTTCCAAAATCTGCGAATTTTCATATCTTTCATCATTATTTTATAGACTTAAACCCTAGAGCTTGTTCTGGGTATATTTTCTCTTAGAACCTTTGTAACTCAGCGAATTTGGAGCTAGAGGAGAGATTTGGACACCGATTTATCTCACCTTGCTAGATCTTTGTGAGTTTAGCAATTCACCGGAGATTGACAACCTTTGGTGGTAACTTTGTATCTCACAATTCTGCTATTTACCTTTCAATTCAACATGTTTTCATTCATTATTGCTTCGATTATGATTGTTGATTGTGTTAATGATATGAGTAGCTAAGCATCTAGTTGGTGATAGAATGTGAATTCGTAGCCAGGGTTCGTATTATGCATGATTGAGTTTCTGAGTCTTTTACTTGTTTAATTATCTTAATTCGATTATTTGATCCGACTAAGCCATATATCTTCGTAGAAAAGTGTTAGAAACACTAGGACAATTCAAGATCATCGATTCAATTATATATAATTTGCAAGTACTGCTTGAACTAAGACTGTCAACCTTAGCCAAGTATTAGTATAGATAGGAAGCTTTCAAAATACACGTCTATAAATCTGTCTTTGGTGTTTGTTAATTCGAATTACTTTTAAGGCAGTACGAGTTGCACTTTCATGCATAATTAGAACTTGATGCTTAGAACGAGCATACTATCACCAGCTCTCTCCATATATTGTTAAGTCAAGTTAAGATAAATTTGTTTTCTGAAATTATATATAGTTATTTAGTTAAAGCTAGTTTAGTCCCTAGAGATCGACACTCGAGGTCATCTTACCTCTGCACTACGTGTTTTGTGTAGTTGTAAGTTGCCCTTTGGCTTTCAAACAAATTTATTTGATTGTTCGAGTCTGACAATCTCGTTCATCAGAGGACCAAATCCAGTCTCCCCAATTAACCGTAGGGAAGGATGGGCGTAGATGCTGATAGAAAATTGCACTAGAAGTAGTGCCATCTCTAGGAGAAGTCCAGATTCTCGTGTCCTCCCCAGCAAGAGCTAACTGGTAATTGAAGATATCATAAGCAACCTCCGGATATGAAGCAACAAATTCTAGAATGAGATCCCAGCTATCATTCGTCACATAGTCAGAGATGGCGAAATCAAAATGATGCCTAAGGTGAGTAGGGATCTCAATTCCATCCGCAATGCAGTAACCCAACCAATTATCAAGCCAAAGCGAATCTGTGAGTTGCTCCCAACCATCCAGCGAGACCCATTGATAAGAGCAGGATAGCTATCCTTAAAACCAAATGATGAAAGCGCTGGTGTCGTGTTGCAACGCGAACGAATCAAATAAATTTGTTATTTAGCCAAAGGCAATCCACAACTACAGCGAAAACCGTAGTGTAGCGGTAGAATGACCTCGAGTGTCGTTCTCTCAGGACTATAACTAGCTTTATCTATTTAACTAGAGAATATAAAAACAGCAGACGTAAAGCAAGGAGTTTTTCTAACAGATAATGGAGATTGGTGATAGTATGATCCTTCAAAGCATAACGGGTCAATAATCATGCGTAAATTCCTCGGTCTTGCATGGAGATCTTTGATCAATCTAACGTCCGGTTGCAATTATTAAGCACTACGAAGATAATGATACTGACAAGTCAATCGCTATTGTCCTATTCTGTTCCGTAATCATTCAACACTACGAAGATATAGATGCGTATAGGTCGACAAGGGTCCAATTGTGCATAATAATTAATACAACATACGAGAATTTAGGCTGAGCCTGATCAACGAAATAAAGCAATAACACGGAGTATAATGCGCGATATAGCCATTAGCATGATTATCTTCCCTTCCCTAAGAATTCACATACTACCACCAACGATAAGTTTAGCTACTCATAATAGACATGCAATCAACAAAAATCATAGAAGAAAACATGTTGAAAGATATATAAAAATAAGTAGAATAAACTGTAAGATACAATGTTACCGAAGGTTGTCAATCTCCGAAGAATTACGAAAAAAAGTGTCTCCTAAGCTACGGACCCCCAGAACAGGCTCTGGGAAGTCCCTCCCTAAAACTACAGAGAAAGGTGAGAGAGAAGGTCTGGAAAAGTATGAATTTCGGAGAAAATCTGAGCAACTATATATAGGCTTCGAATAAGTGTGGGGCGAGTCGCCCCACGTCCCGGGCGGTTTGCCCGGGAGTATTTTTTGCGGAATTCCGCGTTTTCGACGCGTTTTTGGATTTCTTCCCCTTTTCGGACTCGATTTCTGATTTCTAGTGGCCTTCTAACCTCCACATTCGACCCCTAGACTCAAAATCCTACCCGGAAACATTCAGATACTCCAAATAGGCTTCTGGAACACCAATTCCTTGTCAACTTCAATATAATTGCCCGGAAATCCTCGATTTTCAACCAAAACCTGTAAAATAAAATATGAAGGGAAACGTGACACTATTCTAATAAAATGCACTAAAATATAGCTAAATTAACATAGAGGATAGCTAAAATAGGTGAAAAAAACTCAAATGAAAGTGTAAAATACACATTCATCAAACTTCCCAAACCGAACCTTTGCTTGTCCTCAAGCAACTAAGCTAGAATCTAATGCAAAAAACAATGCAAGACACAAAATGGAGTCTCATGCCAAATAAAATGAACTAATCTACAGAATCTATCAAAAAACATATGAACAAGAACCATATAAATCAAAGCATGAATATAGGTTGAAGAATACCTCGATTGACTTATACACATCCACATAAGCACTTATGTCAAGACAAGATAGTCTCTCGTAACATTCTCTACCTGGACCTGGTCAGTGACGACGTAATGAAACATGCTAAGATACGAATGGTTGTCCCGTGCCTATGAAACTGAGGACTTACTGCTGTTCCACCATGTTAAGACTTTTCCTCAAAGAGGTCGAACCAGTACTGGTTCTCATCAAACGAAGGAGGGTTCCCTATAAAAGATAACACTCCCCTATTCTACCCATCTCTCAAGTATAGTCTTAAGCTATTCACCACTTCCTGAATGGCAGGACTAGGGTGGTCTAGAACAGATGATACTCAAGAACAAAAGACAAAAAATTGAAAAATGAGACACAACGCTTTGCTAAACTGCTATTTGGCTTTCTTTTTTTTTTGGACCCTTCTTTGCTTTTTTGGGGTCTTTTTCTTTTTTTTCCTTTTTCCTTTCCAGTTTCTTTTTTTTCTTTTTTTTTCTTTTTCCCTGGAATTTTTCTTTCTTTTTCTTTTTTTTTTAGCCAGCAGTAGCATAACAAAAAGAGAAACAAAATGACTCACACGACTTCCCCAAACCTATTCGAGAGAATAGGTTGGAGTACAAAATTTAACGGAAAAGGAAAAATTAAACTCACGATACGGAAATGAAACAAACGAAAACAAGTCTAATGATGGTGTAACCCCCTCCCCAAACCTATTCGGAAGAATAGGTTATAAACAAAGGATCACACAACCTCACACTACCTCCTTCCTAGGCATTTAGCAATCTCAAAGCATGGTGAAGACTTGTTGCCCCTTAGGTACATAAATACTCGGGAAAACAACCATAAGACCCTAACATGCATCATCCTATTATAAAGGCCTTCGTGAACCGCAGTAGAGAAAACACCACTAAGTGATGTCGAGACTAACAAGCTTAACTAAATGCAATACATAAATGTGACAAGCCAAACGAGAAAAACCTCAAACAAATTCATAGAGATGAAGCATACGATTAATGGCATAGTTATTTGATCTACCCAATAAAAAAGTTCAAAAAATTCGGCAATAAACTCCATATAAAACATGCAAGACTATCCTTGGATGAATGTAGTGAATGCAACCTAAAAAACTAAGAAAGCAGTAAACGTGCACATGCAAATGCAGACGGATAAAACATGCAAGGTACTATGCTCAGCCTACCAATGTCAAGCTCCAAACTAACAATACTAGATCACTTAAATCCCATCCCCCCCTCATGAAATTAACGCTAGTCCCTAGCAGTAAGAAAATGAGGAAATAAGATGTGATACTAGATGTTACCGCATGGTTTGGCCTCGGTCGGCTGAGTATGCTGCTCGTGAGTTATTGGGACTGCTCGGGGAGCCTTATGTGTGATCATCGGGGCTTGTGGTAGTGGCGGTAGTTCCATTAATAGACCGGATAGGACCAACTCAACCATCTGTATCATCATTGTCCCTATTGTCTTCATTGTCACTACTGTCACCAACATCATCACCAGTAGAGTTGCAGTGTCGAAAAGAATCTTCAAGATTGGCCGCCTCTGTTATGGAATCCTCAATCCTGTAGCCCTCCAATAGGTTGTGAACTGTTGAAGGGGGAAGGGCAGTGGTATCAGAGCCTCCCTCTCCAGCGTTTTATACCCCGTGGAGGTTACAGCAAGCTGATCGGATATTCAGAGGTTGTCTGCCATTTTTTCCTATGTCGACCACATTCTCTACAGTTGGTGCTCCCGATGTCTATATGATGCTCCCTTTAGAGGCAGTCAAGGGGTGCCCCAACGAGGGACTGGGCACCCATGTCATTATGTTTTGGAATCAAGCTAGCGCTTCGGAACCTTCTAGCAACTGCGGACTCAAGATTGAATCCGTCGCGGAAAGACCGTCCCGGTGTCTTCCAGTTCACACGAACTTTGCAGTCCTTGCGACGGATTGCTGACGTAATAATGGTTTCTGTCCCTTCGGTGGTGCATGAATAGGCATAGAGTCCTTACTCCAGGTGTACTCTAGCTCCTCTTCTTGGATAATCCACGACGTTGTTGCAAAACCCCTTGGCTCGAACGCACATCTAACGAGGTCACTCTTCTTGACATAGTTGTAATCGATCCCCCTCCAATACTTCATAGTAATCATACGGGAATGCTCCTTTCCCTTGGCATGGTTCCTACTGATGAATGTGTATTTTACACTTTCATTCGAGTCTTTTTCACCTATTTTAGCTATCCTCTATGTTAATTTAGCTATATTTTAGTACATTTTATTAGAATAGTGTCACGTTTCCCTTTAGATTTTATTTTAAAGGTTTTGGTTGAAATTCGGGGATTTCTGAGCAATTATACTGAAGTTGACAAGGAATTGGTGTTACAGAAGCCTATTTGGAGTATCTGAAGGTTTCCGGATAGGATTTGGAGTCTAGGGGTCGAATATGGAGGTTAGAAGGCCACTAGAAGTCATAAACCGAGTCCGAAAAGGTGAAGAAATCCAAAACCGCGTCGAAAAACGCGGAATTCCGCCAAAAAGACGGGGGGCGAACCGCCGCAGCATGGGGCGAACCGCCGCAGCATGGGGCGAACCGCCCCAGAGTTTATTCAGGGCCTATATATAGTGCTCAGTTTTCTCTCCGAAAATCATATCTTTCCAGACCTTCTCTCTCACCTCTCTCTATAGTTTTAGGTAGGAACTTCCCGGGGCCTGTCCTGGGAGTTCTGTAGCTTAGGGGACACTTTTTCATAGCAGTTTGGAGCTCGTAGGACCGCAATCATCCGGAGATTGACAACCTTCGGTAACTTTGTATCTTACAGTTTTATTCTACTTATTTTATATTCTTTCAACATGTTTTCTTCTATGATTTCTGTTGATTGTATGCTTATTATGAGTAGCTAAACTTATCGTTGGTGGTAGTATGTGAATTCTTAGCGAAGGGAAGATAATCATGCTAATGGCTATATCGCGCATTATACTCCGTGTCATTGCTTTATTTCGTTGATCAGTTGTAACCAAAATTCTCGTATGTTATATTGATTATTATGCACAATTGGACACTAGTCGACCATCAGACCAATTATCTTCGTAGTGTTGAATAATTACGGAACACATTAGGACAATCGTGATTGACTAGTCAGACCAAATTATCTTCGTAGTGCTTAATACTTGCAACATGACACTAGATTGATTCAAAGATCTCTATGCAAGACCGAGGAATTTATGCATGATTATCGACCCGTTATGCTAAGAAGGACCATACTATCACCAATCTCCATTATCTGCTAGAAACCCCCTATTGCTATATGTCTGTTGTTTTATATTCTCTTGTTAAATAGATAAAGCTAGTTATAGTCTTGAGAAAACGACACTCGAGTCATTCTACTGCTACACTACGGTTTTTGTTGTAGTTGTGGATTGCCTTTGGCTAAATACAAATTTATTTGACTGAATCCGGAGCACGACATCCGCACGTTCATCAAATTGGCGCCGCTGCCGGGGACTATACTCCTTTTTTCTGTTTAATTTGTTTATATTTACAGCTTTAGATTCCTAATTCTATTAGTTTCAGTTTTCCTTTTTAATCTCTCTCTGATACTGCTTTCCTAGTTTGTTTCTAATCACCTTTCCTAGTCTCTTACAGATTGTGTATGCCGCATACACGTTCTGCAGGAACACCGCTTGCTGATTCAATTGCTGAGATCGATAGAGTCTACCACCAAAGAAGGCGACTACTTGAAAGGCGCGCACTAGAGGAAATAGAGGATACCGATTTCTCTGAATCTCTACTCAGTCTCTTCAAGGAAATCGACGGAATGGCAGAAGTTAGACCACTGAAGGCATGGGTTCAACCCACCAAGGATCGTATGCGGGGACCGGCGATCGTTCTTTCGTCTGGAACCCGAGATCTGGAGATCAAGAACCACGCATTCCAACAACTTCCGAGGTTCTATGGCTTATCAAGGGAAGATGTGATGGGGTACTTGCACGATATCGATGATTTCGTCAACCAACTCCCACGACCCGGAGCTGACATAACAACGGATGAGTTGAGGATGAAGGTTTTTGCTATGGGACTTGGCGACAGAGCCAAATCATGGCTGAGTTCTCTACCAGCCGGCTCGCTGGACACTTGGGAAAAGGTTTTTTCAGCTTTCATGGAGAAATACTTCCCTCACACCTTGACTGCCGCGCTAAAGGCGCAAATCACTGGATTCAAGCAGGACTATGATGAGACCATCTACACCGCGTTCGAGAGGTTCCAAGATCTCACGAAAAAGTGCCCTCACCATGGTTTTGAACTTTCCGACCTAGTCCAACACTTCTACAATGGACTAACCTTCGAGAACCAACAAGTGGTAGATTTCCAATGCCGAGGCAATATTTGGGAGGAAACCGCAGAAGCCGTCTGGGCTGTTTTCGAAAGGCTTGCTAAGGGTTCGCAGTTCATGGACCCAAGAGCAATGGTTAGGAGACGTGGACCTGAAGCTCCGCTGACTCAGGAAGCCCCTATGTACAGGGGGAATGGGGATCAGTTCGAGTGCTTTACCAACGAATTGAAGCAAGTCCTCAAGAGCGCCACCGGAACGACTGCTTCGAACGAAGTATGCCGAATATGCAAGAACTATCGGCATGGAGCTCATATGTGTAGATCGGAGCTGGCATACGATGATGGCAACTGGGCTCGAGGAGGCGAAGAAGAAGCCTTTGCTACGGAGTTTGGTACTCAATAAGTTAGCTACGGAGAAAAACTGAGCAACTATATATAGGCTTCGAATAAGTGTGGGGCGATTCGCCCCACACACCGGGCGGTTCCCCCGGTGTGGGGCGAGTCGCCCCACGTCCCGGGCGGTTCGCCCGGGAGTATTTTTCGCGGAATTCCGCGTTTTCGACGCGTTTTTGGATTTCTTCCCCTTTTCGGACTCGGTTTCTGACTTCTAGTGGCCTTCCAACCTCCAGATTCGACCCCTAGACTCCAAATCCTATCCGGAAACCTTCAAATACTCCAAATAGGCTTCTGGAACACCAATTCCTTGTCAACTTCAATATAATTTCCCGGAAATCCTCGATTTTCAACCAAAACCTGTAAAATAAAATCTAAAGGGAAACGTGACACTATTATAATAAAATGCACTAAAATATAGCTAAATTAACATAGAGGATAGCTAAAATAGGTGAAAAAGACTCAAATGAAAGTGTAAAATACACATTCATCACCAAACCAAATCGAAGAACGAACATAACTCCGTAATTGACCATGGGAGAAAAAGCGATCAAGCAAAATACTCATATAGGGCGCCTTTTCATTCAAAACATCCCAGGTAAACCGAGATAGGAATGAATTATTGGCAGCGACCATTGAGCGAAGACCCAAACCCCCTTCACCCTTAGGCGCACAACAACGCTTCCAAGAGACCCGAATGGTGAAAATCTTGAGAATATCACCCGTGAAGACAAAGTTCCGCATTCTACTTTCTACAGAGCGAAGAAGATCCTTTGGCCATCTATAAACCATCATTGAATGAACAAACGCACCTTGAATAACAGAGTGCACAAGACATATACGACCTGCCATAGACAAAGAAGAACCTTTCCATCTAGCAAATTTGGCTATAATCCCATCCGCAATACCCTGTAAATGGCGCCTTCTTGGAACACCCACAAAAGCGGAACACCGAGGTACGAGAAAGGTAAGGAACCTGTTCCAATTCCAAGAATGCGACCCAAACGGCGAGTGCGAGCTGGCGTAATACAAGAACTAAAGTAAACCCGATATTTGGCAGGGTTGTAGCTTTATCCGGACCAATCCTTATAGCATCTAAGTATCCTCAATAAAGTCCTGCAGTTAAATGTTGAAGCTCTGCAAAAAACAATTACATCATCGGCGTAAAGTAAATGTGAGGGAAAAGTAATGTTACGACCGAGAAATAAAGGATACAACTCCCCTATAGAGGCCGAATGAGTGAGTAATCGACCGAAGATCTCTTCGGCCAAACAGAAAAGCAACGGTGACAGAGGATCTCCTTGACGAACCCCTTGAGAGCAACTGACATAGCCTTCCGGTGCACCATTGATCAGAACAGAAAGTCTAGCAGAATGAAGAACGAATCGCACCCAGCTATAAAGGAGTCAAAAAAATTCATAATCCGTAACAACTCAAGCAGAAAATCCCAGTTTAAAGTATCGAAAGCCTTACGGATATCGATCTTAATAACCATGTTCCCATCCATACAACGGAGACCCAAACTATTGACACCTTCAGACGCCAAAGCAATGCAGTCATGAATTTTTCTCCGAGGAATAAACCCAAACTGATGATAAGAAAGCAAATTCAAAAGAATAGATCCTAGCCGATCAGAGAGGATCTTTGTAATGATCTTATACAGAAAATTACTGATGAACGAGATTGTCAGACTCGAACAATCAAATAAATTTGTTTTAGCCAAAGGGCAACTCACAACTACACAAAACACGTAGTGCAGAGGTATGATGACATCGAGTGTCGATCTCTAGGTTCTAAACTAGCTCTAACTAAATAACTAACTATATAAATTCAGAAAACAAATTTGACTGAGCTTGACTTAACAATATATGATGGGAGCTGGTGATAGTATGCTCATTCTAAGCATCAAGTTCTAATTATGCATGAAACTGCAACTCGTACTGCTTTAAAAGTAATTCGAATTAACAAACACATAAAACAGATTTGTAGACGTGTATTTTGAAAGCTTCCAATGTATACTAATAACTGGCTAAGGTTGTCAGTCTTAGTTCAAGGAGTACTTGTAATCGAAGATATTGAAAATGATGATCTTGAATTGTCCTAGTGTTTCTAACACTTTTCTACGAAGATATTGGCTTAGTCGGATCAAAGATTCGAATATAACAATAAAACAAGTAAAAGACTCAGAAACTCAATCATGCATAATATGAACCCTAGCTACGGATTTACATACTATCACCAACTAGATGTTTAGCTACTCATATAAAAAAACAACAATGGCAATCATATAAGAAAACATAGTTGAATTGAAAGATAAATAGCAGGAATTGTGAGATACAAAGTTACAACCAAAGGTTGTCAATCTCCGGTGAATTGCTAGACTCACAAAGATCTAGAAAGGTGAGATCAATTGATGTCCAAATCTCTACTCAATGCTCCAAAATTGCTAAGAAACAATGGTTCTAAGAGAAAAAATACCCAGAACAAGCTCTAGTGTTTAAGTCTGCAAAATAATGATCTAAGATATGAAAATTCACAACTTTACAAATATATATAGCTAGGTGTCAGAAGCTCCGCGGCGGACCGCCGGACACCACGGGCAGAGAGTTGCCCGTGCCTTTTCTTCCTCCGGATCTTCGATTTTGGCCCTTGGAACGGTTTTGAGCTCCGAAACTTGGTCTTTTGGCCTGGAAACTCTTCCCGGTACTCCTTTTCTTTCCCGACCGGAGCTATTTACAGCTCCGATTGGAATTGTAATTAGCTCCAACCGGAGCTATTTACAGCTTTGGTTGGGGCTGAGAACAGCCCCAATCGGAGCTGTAAAATAGCTCCGATCGGAGCTATTGACAGCTCCGATTGGGGCTGTTTCAGCCCAAATCGAAGCTAGCTCCGATCAGAGCTATTTACAGCTCAAAACAACCCCGATCAGAGCTGATTTACAACTCCATCGGAGCTGCAAATAGCTCCGATCGGAGCTATTTACAGCTCCGATCAGAGCTATTTACAGCTCCAATCGACGGAGCTGTGTGGGGACAACTACGGTACCGGAAAAATTCCGGTACCGGAGTTTAGAGCTTGAAGAAGAAGATGATTAATGAAAAAAAATAGGTAAAAGGAAAAGAAAATATTGAAAAAAGAAAACGGAAATGATAAATGAAAAAAGAAAAATATTGGTAAGGGCATGTTTAGGGAGAGAAGATTTGTAAGTTGGTTAACATTTTTGGATAAAATGGGGCTAGATGTAATTGTTGAACTATCAGGGGAACAAATGTAATTAAAATTCCCTTTTGTTAATTTTAGCGACGGATAGGCCTTATTCGTCGCTATATTTTATTTAATGAATTTTCTTTTCTATTAAATAAAAAATAATTAGAAAATGCTCAACTCATATAGCGACGGATAAGTCCGTCCGTCTCCAAAATTTAGCGACGGATAAACCGATCCGTCGCTATATTTTATTTAATGAATTTTCTTTTCTATTAATTAAAAAATGGTCAACTCATATAGCGACGGATAAGTCCATCCGTCTCTAAATTTAGCGACGGATAAACCGATCCGTCGCAAATTTAGCGACGGATGGAATTATCCGTCGCTATTTACCAGTCAGATTTGTATCCGTCGCTATTTTGTGACGGATCGCATCCCGTCGCTATTAATCCGTCTCTATTTGGCTAGTTTCTTGTAGTGCAAGTGAAACCACAATTGTTGGAAGAGATAGCTGCCAGCTATGAGAAAGATAAAGTAGTTAGAGACATCATGGCAGCCCTTGTTTTATCTCCAGAAATCCAGGACCACTACAGTATAGTTGATGGCATCTTAAGGTTAGAAGGAAAGATTGTTGTAGGAGATTCTAATGATGTCAGAATTAAAGTATTACATGCTATTCATGGTTCCACCATCGGTGGCCACTATGGAGTACACACTTCGTATTTAAGGGCCAAATCCTTGTTTTATTGGAAGGGAATGAAACAAGATGTGGAGAATTATGTATTGAGATGTGATATTTGTAAGAGGTGTAAGGATGAAGTTGTATCTTATCCCGGCTTAGTACAACCCCTGGACATTCCGGAGAAACCTTGGGCGCAAATATCAATGGATATTGTAGAGGGATTGCCTGGTTCGAATGGGAAGCAAGTCATTTGGGTCATCATTGATCGTTTGACGAAGTATGCGAATTTCTTGGCTATCAGTCACCCATACATAGCAGAACAATTGGCTGATCCTTACATTGCTGAGATTCACAAGCTTCATGGAACCCCCGAAGTGATAGTCAGTGATAGAGATATCGTATTCCAATCTAATTTCTGGAAAGAATTCTTCAAGTTGCAAGGGACAAAACTAAACATGAGCACGGCCCATCATCCACAGAGTGATGGCCAGACTGAGAGATTGAATAGGTGCGTTGAAACTTACTTAAGATTCATGATCCATGACCAACAAAGAAGTGGGCTCAATGGCTTCCTCTTGCTGAATGGTGGTATAATACATGTTATCACCATGCCATTAAAACATCACCTTTCGAAGCATTATATGGATATGCTCCTCCTCAGCTTTCTCTAGGGCCATTTTTGCAGCACTCTGCCAGTGGGGCGCAAGAAATGATTCTCAGCAGACAACAAATGGTTCAGGTATTGAAGGAGAACATGGAACATGCGCAAAACCGGATGAAATTGTATGCTGATCGTAAAAGAACGGAGAGAGAATTTGCAGTGGGAGATTGAGTTTTCCTGAAAATGCAACCTTTCAAGACTGGAAATACTTTGCTTAAGAGGCAGACTAAGCTATCTGTGACGCATTTTGGTCCTGTTGAAGTCATTGAGAGGATCGAACCAGTGGCTTACCGTTTGAAGTTGCCTAATGGGACTCGAATGCACGATGTGTTCCATGTTTCGTTGCTTAAGAAGAGGCTCAAAACTAGATACACTCCGAATCCTATACTTCTAGAGTTCAACTCAGATGGTTCCCCATGTGTTTATCCTTTTGCTGTATTGGATACTCGTGTTACTAAGTGCAGGAACAAACCAATGACTGAATACCTTATCCAGTGGAGTAATTTATTACCTGAAGCTGCGTCCTGGGAAAAGGAGGTTTCTATCAAGGTGTAGTATCCAAAATTCACATTGCCTTGAGGTCAAGGCAAATTTAAGGGGACGGCAGTATGATATCGCGAATTATTATCAAGACTTAGCGCGAACTAATCTTTTACATTAAGTCGTATTTTACAATTACAGTTTTACTTTCTTTTGTCTTTTACTGTTAGAGTAATTTGGCAGTTAGAGATGTCTTTCTTATCCCCAATCTGGAGCACACACAGCAACAACTTTTGCAACAAACATCATCTTCTTTATATGATGGGGGAGGAGCTGGAGAAAAGCATATGGGTGTATTGAGGTAATCCTCAATAACACTCGACTGATCTTTATCTTCATACAAACGCTATCAATATTAATTCATCTTATTTTTCAGGCATGTTACAGAGGCTAAGATCGACGACGACTTTCTAGTTCAACTTCTCTATTTTCTATGATTCTAGTTCTATCTTGTTGATCAAGTTTTCATTGAATCTGTGTAATACAAACTCGTATTGAGCTTCCTATCTATTTTTATATTTGGGTCACAACACCTCCTTGCTGAAGAGTACTTGCATTTTGGCTCCAACGTTCATATTTGAATTTGATTCAAAAGAACATTAAATGCAAAGCAGGCACACGAATAACACGAAGACAAGAAGACAAATGAAGAACGCTGCTGAAAGTACAAAAGCAAGATAGTGACATCTTAAGGTACAATGCCTTAGAATATGAAATTCAAACGGCTCCCTTGTGACACTATAAATAGAGGTCACCAGGCAAGAGTAGAAGGTGTGTCAACAACGTGATCAAACTCTCACTTGTGCTTTAAACACTCAAATCCTTCTCTACTCTCTACTGTCTATTGATCCGTTCCAAGACTTAAGCTTGAAACAAAAGCTACTTGTGAAGAAGTAGAACATTCACGGCAAAGAAATTAGTTAAGTGTTCTTTCTTTGGAACAAGAACAAGTCTTGACACCAGAAACAACAAACATGCTTACTGCAAAGTATTACAAGTTGTGTTTCTTTAGATAACTTGTTATAGCTGAAAAGTTATACTCAAGTCACCTCATCCCAAACCTCTCTAACTGATAAACACCCTTTACCGGCGTGAAATTCAGGGGGAATTAATCAAACATAGTGTTGCTGATTATAATCACAAGTTTGGTGGAGAACAAGGTTATAGTTCTCTAGTTTAGGTTGGAAACAAAGCAAGTGTACTTTGGTTTCTGAGAATCATTAGTGATAGGATTTGTAAGGAACCTCATATCTTATCATAGTGGATTCTGTCCTAGAAAGGACAAAGTGGATTAGTTGAGAGATTACGCCACGCTTAGATACCACTATAAAAGTGTTTGTGTGATTTACTTTACTGCACTTAGTTTTCAGCAAGTCACGTTTATCACACTTTGTTACTCTGCTCACTTGCTGAATCTAGCTCTCTGATAAAAGCACTTATTGTAAAAGACTTCCGCACTCTATTTTTAAGTATCAGCAAACTCATTACTGAAAAGTAATAAGCACTCGCTCAGAAAGTTAAGTACCAGCAAACTCATTACTGAAAAGTAATAAGCACTTGCTGAGAAAGTTTTAAACGACGAAAAGTTTGAAAAGACTATTCACCCCCCCCTCTAGTCTTTTCTTGTTGTTTAAAGGGACCAACATAACCTTAGGTAATCCAACTACAATTGCCTTTTTAGACAGCTTATTCAGCATCTTGAAATTTAGGTGACTAGTTCTTTTATGCCATAACCATGCTTTTTCAGCAAGGCATTCATGTTCTGAGATCAGGCATTTTTCACTGATTGCTGAAGACCAATCTACAGTGTATAGACCTCCAGATCTTCTAGCAACCATGATTACCTTCTTTGTCTCAAAGTCAATAATTTGCATTTATCACTTTTGATTTTGATGAAATAACCTTTGTCAGCAAACCGACTCATGCGGAAAAGATTAAACTTAAGATTTTTGACATAAAGAACTCCTGATATAGTAATGCACCCTAACTTCACATCACCATAGCCTTTAGTAGAACCAAAGCCTCCACCAGCAGACCTTATTGTTGGACCTTTAGACCACCGTCTATAGTTTATAAGGTTTTTCTTATTGCCCGTCATGCGCTTTTGCAGCCACTGTCAAAGTGCCAAATTGCATTGTTTGTCTCCGTGGCTGAAGTTTGCACAATCAAGAGCAAACAAGTTAATTATCTAAGATTGGATGTCCATTAACATGTTCAAGAAAACGTCCAGTGGAAACCCAAGTCTTGACTTTTTCAATCTTGACTTGTTTTCTACTTGCTGAGGAACTAGATGGTTTATAACCAAAAGACTTTTGAACATTGTTGGTCAAGTCCACTTTCTGATGTGGTGTCTTGTTTGGTTGACCCTTTTGCTGAATATATTTTTCAGTAAGTTCTTTTATAGCAAGTTTCCTTCTAGTCCTAGCATTCTGAGTATTCTTAGTACTCTTAGGCTTGAATTTGTTCAGCTCTTTGAAGTATCTTTGCTGACTCTGCTTATTGATGAACCGAAAGTTTGTCAGACTCAATTAATCAAATAAATTGGTTTTTAGCTAAAGGCAATTCACAACTACAACGAAAACCGTAGTGCAGCTGTAAAATAACCTCGAGTGTCAATCTCTAAGGACTATAACTAGCTTTAGCTAATTTAACTTAAACTATAAACTCAACAAACGACTTAGAACAAATTTTTCTTATCAAAGATAATGGAAGTTAGTGATAGTATGATCATTCAAAGCATCAGGTTAATAATCATGCATGAAGTACCCGATCGTTTTGCATAGAAATCTAAGATCATGAATTGTCCAATGTGTTTCGTTCAATTCAACACTACGAAGATAGATGGCTTAGATAGATCAAAGAAATAAAGCAATAACTCAAAGTCTGATTCGCGTTACAGCCATCATGCATAATTAAGAACCCTAGCTAAGAAATCACATACTATCACCAACGATAGATTTAGCTACTCATAGATGTCATGCAATCAACAGAAATCAAAGCAAGATTGAATGAAAACATGTTGAAAGATATAAATATAAATAGAAAAATCGTGAGATACAATGTTACCGATGAAGGTTGTCAATCTCCGAAGAATTCCGAACTCACAAGCAAGATAATCCTCCAATTGATAAGAAAAATAGTCTCCTATGCTAAGAATTCCCAGAACAGGCTCTGTAGAATTCCTATCTAAAACTATGTGAAAAGGTATGAAAAAAGGTCCGAGAAAGTATGAAAAACATAGAAACAGAAGCAACTATATATAGGAGTTCGGAACGCGTGGGGCGAGTCGCCCAAGACACCGGGCGAACCGTCCCACATCCCGGGCGAACCGCCCGGGAGCTCCTGTCGGCTGAAAACGCGTTTTTGGTCTTCTTTTCCTTTTCGGACTCGGTTTTTACCTTCAAATCTCATCCGGAACCTTCTAGATACTCCACGAATGTCCTCGGAACACTAATTCTTCGTTCTCTTCAATGTAATTGACCGGAAAATCACGTTTTTCACCTAAAACCTGAAAAATGCAAACTAAAGGGAAACGTGACACTATTCTAATAAAATGCACTATAATATAGATAAATTAACATAGAGGATAGCTAAATAGGTGAAAAAAGACTCGAATGAAGGTGTAAAATACACGTTCATCAAACTTCCCAAACCGAACCTTTGCTTGTCCTCAAGCAACTAAGCTAGACTCTAATGCAAAAAACAATGCAACACAAAACATGGAGTCTCATGCCAAACGTAATGAACTAATCTATTGAATCTATCAAAAACTTATGAACAAAAACCATACAAATCATAACATGGATATTGGTTGAAGAATGCCTCGATTGACTCATACACATTCACATATGCACTTATGTCAAACAAGATAGTCTTTCGTAACATTCTCTACCTGGACCTAGTCAGTGACGACGTAATGAAACATGTTAAAAATACGGATGGTTGTCCCGTGCCTATGAAACTGAGGATTTACTGCTGTTCACCAAGTTAAGACTTTTCCTCAAAGAGGTCGAACCAATACTGGCTCTCATCAAACGAAGGAGGGTTCCCTAAAAAAGATAACACTCCCCTATTCTACCCATCTCTCAAGCAAAGCCTTAAACTATTCACCACTTCCTGAATGGCAGGACGAGGGTGGTCTAGAACAGATGACACTCAAACAAACAAAAGACAAAAATTACAACTCGATTATGAACATTACAAGAATTGAAAAACGAGACAAAGACTTTGCTAAACTGCTTTTTGGCTTTCTTTGGACCCTTTTTTGCTTTTTTTTTTTGGGGGTCTTTTCTTTTTGTTTTTCTTCTTTTTTTTATTTTCCTCCTTTTTTCTTTTTCCTGGAATTTTTTCTCTCTTTTTTTTTCGATTTTTGTTTTTAGCCAGTAGTAGCACAACGAAAAATAAATTACAATGACTCACAAATGACCTCCCCAAACCTATTCGAAAGAGTAGGTTGGAGCACTAATTTTACGAAAAAGGAAAACTGTTGGTCACTTTAAACAACAAGAAATGACTAGAGGGGGGGTGAATAGTCTTTTCAAACTTTCGTCGTTTAAAAACTTTCTCAGCAAGTACTTATTACTTTTCAGTAATGAGTTTGCTGATACTTAACTTTCTCAGCAAACGCAAGTTACTTCACAGTAACTAGTTTTGCTGATACTTAAAATCAGAGAGCGGAAGTCTTTGATACAATAAGTGCTTTGACACTAAGTGATAGTTTCAGCAAGTGAAGTGAGTGACTGTGTGCAGATAGATATGCTTTGCTGAAAACTAAATGCAGTAAGTAAATCACACAAACACGTTTTATAGTGGTATCTGAGAGTGGCGTAATCTCTCAACTAATCCACTTTGTCCTTTCTAGGACTGAATCCACTAAGATAAGTTTGAGGTTCATTACGACACCTATCTAGAGCGATCCAAACAGGAACCAAAGCACTCTTGCTTCGTTTCCAACCTAACTAGAGAACGAAACCTTGTTCTCCACCAAACTTGGGACTTATAATCAGCAACACTATGCTTGATTAAATTCCCCCTGAATTTCACGCCTGAAAAAGGGTGTTTATCAGTTAGAGAGGTTTGGGATGAGATGACTTTAGTATAACTTATTCAGCTACAACAAGTAATCTAAGAAACAAAACTTTGAATACTTTGCAGTAAACAAGTTTGATTGTTTCTGGTGTCAAGACTTGTTCTTGTTCGAAAGAAAGAACACTTAACTAATTTCTTAGCCGTGTATGTTCTACTTCTTCACAAGTAGCTTTTTCAAGCTTTAATTCTTGGAACGGATCAATGACAGTAAAGAGTATTTGAAGGTTATGCGAGTTTAAGCACAAGTAAGAGTTTGATCACGTTGTTGACACACTTCAACTCTTTGCCGGATGACCTCTATTTATAGTGAAAATAAGGAGCCGTTTGAATTTTAAATTCTAAGGCTTTTGTTCCTTAAGATTTCACTATCTTGCTTTTGTACTTTCAGCAGCGTCCTTGTTTGTCTTCTAGTCTTCATGTCCTTCGCGTGCATGCTTTGCATTTAATGCTCATTTGAATGAAATTCAAACAGTAACATTGGAGCGCAAATACAAGTACTTTCAGCAAGAGGTCACAAATGTTCATCAGCAAGTGGTCAGTCTCAGTTTCAGCAAGCACAACCTACTCTATCGTTTAGATTTTCACTTATGCAATGCTGTTGCTGAAGTTTTCACTTTCTGAGCAACATGTGCCTTTGTACATACCAGTCTTAAGATCTTCGAATTCTTCAAGTTTCTGAGCGGTTCTAAATGCTTCAATAGTTTGTTTGTGTAAACAAAGTACATCATCAGCAAATGCTTCAATAGGTTGTATTTCTTTTCAGAAAACAAGATACATCATAAGCGGTAAAACTAACCTATCTAGCACCTACTGTAAGTCTTTAGCAAACGTTCCTCTTTTACAATGTCCTTAAAATTCTAAATTCCTATGGACCTTAAGAGTACTAGTTACTGGACTTTCCTTCATTTAGCATGGTTAGTTAATTGCTCATCCAAATTACAAGTTTCCTAACAAATTTCCCCCTTTTTGATGTTAGCAATCCATGGCTAAATTAATTGTTACACTTTTAGAGGTTTCTGATGTTAAATAAATCATTTGATTAATGCAAGCATACTTGAATATTTAAACAGTAAGCATAAGTAAATTGCATAATCAAAAACCAATAAGAGTCAAAACCTTCATTGCTGATAGTTATCTTTCAGTAAGTTTACAGGAAAGAGCAGAGATAACTACACAGAATCAGCAAACAAAACTTAAATAGAACTATTACAGAGAGTTAAGCTCTTTCAGAGGATTTTCTCAAAATCTCTCTTACACTCTTCTCAGCAAGTGCAGTGAATTCAATACAGTCCTTTGCGTTATTTTCAAGTAGCCTACGGACTTGTAGTTGAAGAATTCTTGCATTTTTGCAGGCGGTATGATAATGCATGCCCCAATTGCTGGCATGGAGAAGTTGTGTATCTGAAATGCTTTTAGGATGAATCTTCCTTAGCCAGAGAAGATCTTCTTCTTGATCCTTAGCAGTGAGATAGAAATACTCATAAGGAATCGATCCAAGTTTCTTCTTTGCTTTCTTGGTCACGGGGTCAGAGTAATAAGCAATGCCAATTGGTTTTATCAAATCAGGTTCTTGTTTTATAGACTTACCAATTGCAGTTCTTCTTACTGAGACTTCCAGATTCAACCATCTCCCAGCAATATTTCTTGGTAGGGTTTCAGCCCTTTCTTTCCTTTTTACCTTGAGATCAATCGAAGTGAACATTTGGTTAAGTATGGCAGTTGGAAAGAACTCATTCACCAGCAAGTCTTCCAGCTTTAAGATCCAGCAACCATGAACGTTTCTGATCACGTTCTGAGTGGTTTCATCATTGCTTGTCTTTGTATATTAAATGTCGGAGCCAATAGCAATGCTGGCCAGCCTCTTTTCTTCCTGTCTTTGCCTTCTTCTTCTTGACTTTGCATTGTCTTAATCTCTTGCTGAAGATCTTGAGTCAGATGAGAAATGCTTTGAATGGCCAGACGGAGTTAAGGCTGTAATTGGTCTAGCTCTTATGGATTGAGCTATTGTCTGATTTTCATCATCATCATCAACTTCATTAATCGGATCTTGATGACTTTCAGTATGACAGAATTCTTGAGTTTCAGCAGTAGTTTTTCTCTTTTTGGGACTTGCTGAATTCAACTCAGATTCCGCTTGTCTTTTAGAACTTTGCTCTTTTTCAGCTAGAGGTTCTATGGTCAGTGGCGCTTCAGCAGTAGGGGTTTTCTTCCTTGAAGTTCTCTTTTGTTTATCTTCCCCCTTAGACATGGATTGCATCATTGGAGTAATGTGCAAAGAGAAGAACTCATTGCAATTTTCAGCAAGAGTGCTTAGGCTGTTGTATTTCATAATGATTGCTTGCTGATCAGAGGTCAGCTTTGACAATTCTTTTTGAATACTCACCATATTCTCCTCATGTCTGCGCTCTGTTGCGACCTTTTCTTCCATGAAAGTCTGAGCCTTGACTAATACAGACTTTGCTAGCCGGAGTGCTTGACTTACATCTTCTTCATAGCTCTTGTGATGAAAACTGATGTCTTTCTGAGCTATTGTAAGTGTAGTAGTGCGTCTCAGCACAGTAGCCAATATCTTTTCGATATCAAGCGGGCTCTCAGCAAGCAGTGCATTCTTCTGCTTTGCAGGCGTCATGGACTTCCTTAAGTGCCAAAATTCTTGGAGTAATTGATAGTGTATATGTCCTAGAGACAGTCCTTATTAAGGGCATGCAGCCCTTATAGAGGGCATATATGAACTACCACAGGTCAACGTAATATAATATATGTTTGTTGTTTGACTATTGAGTATCGCTTTCATATTTATATTACACCAGGCATGCAGCATGTCATATCTCTATTTCTGTTTGTATTGATATTAAACATGTCCTCTCGGATAGATGACCGATCACACAGATAGTGGGAGCTATGTGAGTTATCATCTATCCCAAACTCTTCCTAGTCGAGGTTCATCTCGGATGTAGGGGTCTGAATGAACCAGCTGAGACTAGTATGCGTGGAGGTTATACTTGTTGGAGCAAGTGTGAGCCAATCCCACGGCCACGGAAAGGATTGTTGGACAATCAAGAAACGTTCCCATAACTGCGCATAGTTGTTCGAAGGATGATTACCGAACAATGGAAGTACCCACCGGACACTCCCATCGATGTATACTCTACACCGAAGTGTCTATGGGAACCGGTAAGTTGTCGAAGTGATGCCAGTCGTCCTTTGGACTTACATGACTTTATCATCACATTTGTTGCCCCATATCCTTGCTGGACCCGTCGATGTCAACTCTGAATAAGAAGTTGACCTAAGACACGATCAAGGATTATGGCTAGATACAAATGGGGATGATAAGTGTTTCTGTGAAGGATTCATCTCTCATGTGTAGCACAGGAGAGCACTTCTCATAGTCGTTCATAGTTGTGATTGGTAAAACCACTGGCCAGCGTATCAATATTATTATGATGGTCATAATAGATATTTGATTCACCATGCAACTCACTGAAGACGTCCGTGGATGTATTATTGGGATAGACACTTCATCGATCCTAGATGCATTCGAGTCAGTGACATGAAGGGACGTTACCATCGCCGCGTTGAGCGCAACAGACTTCGCAACGAAAGGGTTTGCTTTGAGAAACCTCTCAAACGTCCTCATGTATTAATATTGCAAATGGAACCGTCTAGGAATTCCATTTTGCCTAGTCTAGGACTTGCTTAATACAATGAGGCCCTATGGGTCGCACTATGTGGTGATTCAGCTTATCCGAATATCCTTGAAGATGGAATCGCAATTGATTTGGAACTAATTGTGATTGATGGATTATAATTGATTTGGAATTAATTATAATATTTTATGGCTCAATTAATGATTTGGAATTATTAATTGAATTGGATAATTAATTGTATTTTACGTAAATACAATTAAAGATTATATTTTGGAAATATAATAGAGGTTTGATTTGAAAGGATATGTTAAATAGAATTAATATATGCACATGGGCAAAATCTACTTGGAGTTTGAATTGCCTTAGAACTATAAGTGGATCTCAAAATCGGGACCCACCTACTACCCCTGGGAGCGCGCGCTCGCAGATGATATAGGGGAAGGAGTTCGACTCCTTCCTCTGTTAGAAGTCCAAGGGATAAGTTAGATTTTCCTGATTGAGTTTTAATTTGATTGGGAATGAATCCAGACTTGAAATTGGTTTCCTAGTGCGATAAGAATTAGATTCTTATTCCTTTACGAAGTCTAATTGCTTATGCTTTAGACTTCTATTGACTACTATATATAGTAGACTATTAGAGAGATTTTGATATAGTTTTTCACACAGTTGAATACCCAGTTTTCTTAGAGAAAATAAAAAGTTGTCCCCTACCTCTCCATACTAGCCACGCGCGCCACCCCTATCACCGGAGGAAAACCGCCGCCCCATCTTCTTGGACACACAAAGAATATCCTAGCATTCTTTCCGATAGGCTGTTCATCCGTGGATACCAAGGTTGAGGTTCTAGGAGCTGGAAACTAACTTTTATTGTCTTGCAGATATCTTCGACTTCGACGAAGGAGAAGATTCACCGCATTATTACGAAGACTTGGAAATTGTGCTTGCTTTGGAGTACGGTTAGTCTTCCAATTGACGTGTTTAGATATATACGGCATTTACATAATCAATTAACCTGCATGTTAAGAAATTTTTTGAAATTCCGTTGCGTTCCCTAGGGGTAACTCTGACCGTAGTTTCTTACAGTAAAACCCTCCACATGTGGGAACGACACTAGATTTGGGGTCAAGGAATGAACTTTGAGCTCAGAAGCAAATTGATCATCTTGTTACAGCAATTGACTTCTTAAGTCATCTCCGTCATCATTGACATAGTCAGGAGGAGGAATTTCAACCACTTTGGGGTCTTTCTTGGAATTATCATCCTCATTTGCTGATAGATCATCTTCATCTTCAGATTCATCAAGGCCCGCAACCTTGGAACCTAAGTCGGCAGCTTCATTCCTTTCTGGTTGAGTGGTTGCTGATGGCAACACTTCAGACTCAACGACTGGAGTTTCACCAGTAGTAGGTTTTAATTGAGTAGTTGTTGAGGGCTACGTTTGAGACTCAATTGCTGGAGTTTCACCAGTAGTAAGTGGAAGGTAGGGGACTTCCTGTGGCTTTACTCCTGAAGATTGAGCAATGTCCAAATTCTGCGTATGTCTTGCATGAATTTGGAGACTATTTTGTAGTGCTCTTTGGTAATCCTCATCCAATTCTTCTTCATCATCAATGTTTGTATCAGCGACCTTGGCATCGAGGAAAGATAACTCGGCATCAGAAAGTTTGCTCTTGCCATGTTTCAATGCAGCACGCTTTCTGGCGTACTCTTCCTCAGTATCAGCGCCTTGTACAGGTGCTTGAGTACTTGGTTCAGCAGGAGCGGGTTGAGATTCATGCTGAGTTGTTGTTTGTTCAGCTTGCTGAGTGTCTTGTTTCTGAGTTTCAGCAACTGTCATTTTGAGTCCACCAGCATCAGGACTAGGACCTTGATTGTCATCATCGTCGTCCTTTTTATCCTTTGAATCTTTCCCTTCATCATCACTGGGATCAGTTGGGATGTTTTCATCTTCTTCCTCTTCATCATCATCAGTCAAGATAACCAACTCGAGATGCTTGTATAAAGCAATACTCGTCACTTCCTCTTCTTCATTGATTTTGTGGGGATCATCCACCACGGGTACAAATGAACCCTTGAGCATCACAGCTTGTCAGCTGGAGAGGCACTCTTAAATTTGGCCTTCATATTCTCTCTGATTTGAGCAATCAGATTTGAGCTCATTAGCTGAGAATATGACATATCTTCCGGAAGTATGGAGTGGACAAAGGTCTCAAGCTTCAGCAGAGAAGATCTCTTTTTCTCGTTTGATAGATGAATATGAAGGTCAGAAAAGTCCATCCTTCTGTACCTTTGCCAGTTGCTGACAGACTTAGCAACTCTTGACAAGGTAGTTCTCTTGAAGTCTAAGTAAAGTTCCTCCGAACTTACTTTTGGATCTTCAGTGATGTGAACCACTTCAGTGGTCTCCTTTTGAGCCTGAAAAAAGAATAACATTTTGTTCAGGAGAGGTTTGGATAATTGTCTTAGAGTCCAAAGCTGAAACATGATTTACCTGCCGAGTTTCAGCAAGCTCATGTTGCATATTGTTTGTGCTGGTACAATTTCCATTCCTTGAGGAGCTTGAGAAGCATCCTCCATTTGTTCATCCTGCTGAGCAGGAAGTGTTGATTCTGGTGCAGAGGCTTCTGCAACCGTCTGACTTGCATCTTGAGAAGTCTGTAGAGAAATCATAATTTTAGCAAAAGATTGAGTTTCAGAAATTGAAGATTTGCTTATGGTTGAATTAACTACCTGCTGAGGAAGGACAAGTTGTGGCTCAGTCCTTTCAGCATTATTAGCTTCTTCAGTTTCTGGGACTGTTTCTTCAGCAGACTTCTTTGCTTTCTTTGTTTGAGAAAGCTGTGCGGTTTTAGCAATCTCCCTTGTCTCTGAAATGACAAGTTGAGCAGAAGCATCCTGACCCTTAAGCTCACTGCTTGTCATAAAAAGATCTATTGATTTGTTGGATGTTTCTTCAATCTCCAACTCCATTTGATGGCTTATTTCTTCAAGTACAAGCTGGACTTGTTCAATGGATGTTTTTGGTGAACTGGGGCCAGTATTCTCAGCATCTTTAGATGCGTCGTCGAATAATGCTTCTTGTGTTCTTTCAGCGACTTCCGGGACTTGAACCATTGCAGTCTCAGCAACTGGTTCATCAGCAACTTGATGAGTTGCTTGTTCAGCAACCATCTTTTCAGCAACGGCAGCTTCAGCAAGTGCCGCGGTTCTTATGTCAGAAGTGATATCAGTCACTGGTTCCAGAGTCTGATCATCAAGATTATCTACAATGTAGATATCTGGGATTGGGGCAGGAATTTCATTTCCACTGCCTTGTGGTCTATTCACAGTAGATGAATCAACATTGAGTTGATTGTTGAAGGCTTCCGCAAACACTTCAACATGACTGACATAGGTTTCAGTAACCACCTTGTCAACATCTACTGGAGCTTGCTTTTCAGCAACTGCTTGAGAATCGTCCGAGAGATCATGGACAATTGGTACTGACTTGCGAGCCAGTGTTTTCTTTCTTGGGTTATTTGTCCTTTTTCTCTTGGGGACGGGGTTTGCTGATGACGCTGCAGTCTGAGTGTCATCATCAGCTTTCCTCTTTTTCTGCTTAGATTTTTCCAGTTTCTCAGCAGAGGCGTCAGTAGTTGCATTTTCAGAAATGGGTGTAGTGGTGTTGCATGATCACCATCTACAGCAGTTTCATCCCTAAGTTGCTGAGTGGTGACATCTGCAGCTGTTGTATACCTTTCTTGCTGGCTTGTGCTGACAACATTTGCAGCTGTTGTCTTCTTTGATTTTTCGAGTTTCTTGCCAGCAGTCTTAGGTACATTCTGCTTGTAGAAGGCTCTTCCCACATTGCATACAGATTTCTTGATTGGCAATGGGTTTCTGATGAATGTGTATTCTACACTTTCATTCGAGTCTTTTTCACCTAATTTAGCTATCCTCTATGATAATTTAGCTATATTTTAGTACATTTTATTAGAATAGTGTCACGTTTCCTTTTAGATTTTATTTTACAGGTTTTGGTTGAAATTCAGAGATTTCTGGGCAAATATATCGAAGTCTACAAGGAATTGGTGTTCCAGAAGCCTATTTGGAGTATCTGAAGGTTTCCGGATAGGATTTGGAGTCTAGGGGCCGAATCTGTAGAAGGCTACTAGAAGTCATAAACCGAGTCCGAAAAGGTGAAGAAATCCAAAACCGCGTCGAAAACGCGGAAATTCCGCGTTTACACTGTGGGGCGAACCGCCGGAGGCCAAAGGCGAACCGCCGCGGGCATAATCGGGCCTATATATAGTGCTCAGTTTTCTCTCCGAAAATCATATCTTTCCAAGCCTACTTTCTCACCTCTCTCTATAGTTTTAGGTAGGAACTTCCCAGGGCCAGTCCTGGGAGTTGCGTAGCTTAGGGGATACTTTTTCATAGAAGATTGGAGCGCGTAGGATCGCAATCATCCGGAGATTGACAACCTTCGGTAACTTTGTATCTTACAGTTTTTATCTACTTATTTTATTCTTCTTTCAATATGTTTTCTTCTATGATTGCTATTGATTGCATACCTATTATGAGTAGCTAAACTTATCGTTGGTGGTAGTATGTGAATTCTTAGCGAGGGAAGATAATCATGCTAATGGCTATATCGCGCATTATACTCCGTGTCATTGCTTTATTTCGTTGATCAGTTGCAACCAAAATTCTCGTATGTTGTATTGATTATTATGCACATATGGACACTTGTCAACCAATCAGACCAATTATCTTCGTAGTGTTGAATAATTACGGAACACATTAGGACGTTAGTTGTTGATGAGTCAGACCCATATTATCTTCGTAGTGCTTAATACTTGCAACAGGACACAAGATTGATTCAAAGATCTCTATGCAAGACCGAGGAATTTATGCATGATTATCGACCCATTATGTTAAGAAGGACCATACTATCACCAATCTCCATTATCTGCTTGAAAACCCCTATTGCTTTCTATCTGCTGTTTTATATTCTTAATTAGATTTGATAAAGCTAGTGTAGTCCCGAGAGAACGACACTCGAGTCATTCTACTACTACACTACAGCTTTCGTTGTAGCTGTGGATTGCCTTTGGCTAAATACAAATTTATTTGATTGAATCTGACACATTCATCAAATTGGCGCCTTTGCCGGGGACTATACTCCTTTTTCTATTTAATTTGTTTTTATTTACATCTTTAGATTCCTAATTCTATTAGATTTAGTTTTTCTTTTTAATCTCTCTCTGATACTGCTTTCCTAGTCTATTTCTAATCACCTTTCCTAGTCTGTCACAGATTGTGTATGCCGCAGACACGTTCTGAAGGAATACCGCTTGCTGATTCAATTGCTGAGATCGATAGAGTCTACCACCAAAGAAGGCGACTCCTTTTCAAGGAAATCGACGGAATGGCAGAAGCTAGACCATTGAAGGCATGGGTACAACCCACCAAGGATCGTATGAGGGGACCGGCGATCGTTCTTTCGCCTGCAACCCGAGATCTGGAAATCAAGAACCACGCATTCCAACAACTTCCGAGGTTCTATGGATTATCAAGGGAAGATGTGATGGGGTACTTGAACGATATCGATGATTTCGTCAACCAACTCCCACGACCCGGAGCTGACATAACAACGGATGAGTTAAGGATGAAGGTTTTTGCTATGGGACTTGGCGACAGAGCCAAGTCATGGCTGAGTCCTCTACCAGCCGGCTCGCTGGACACTTGGGAAAAGGGTTTTTCAGCTTTCATGAAGAAATACTTCGCACACACTCTGACTACTGCGCTAAAGGCGCAGATCACTGGTTTCAAGGAAGACTATGATGAGACCATCTACACCGCGTTCGAGAGGTTCCAAGATCTCACGAACAAGTGCCCTCACCATGGTTTTGAACTTTCCGACTTAGTCCAACACTTCTACAATGGACTAACCTTCGAGAACCAACAAGTGGTGGATTTCCAATGCCGAGGCAATATTTGGGAGGAAACCGCAGAAGCCGTCTGGGCTGTTTTCGAAAGGCTTGCTAAGGGTTCGCAGTTCAAGGACCCAAGAGCAATGGTTAGGAGACGTGGACCTGAAGCTCCACCGACTCAAGAAGCCCCTATGTACAGGGGGAATGGGGATCAATTCGAGTGCTTTACCAACGAATTGAAGCAAGTCCTCAAGAGCGCCACCGGAACAACTGTTTCAAACGAAGTATGCCGAATATGCAAGAACTATGGGCATGGGGCTCATATGTGTAGATCAGAGCTGGCATACGATGATGGCAACTGGGCTCGAGGAGGAGAAGAAGAAGCCTTTGCTACGGGGTTTGGCACTCAAGAAGTTAGCTACGGACAAGACGGTAGGAATCCTCGAGGTGGATTTTGGAGAAGAGGATACCGTAACAATCAAGGATATGCACCGGCTAACCAAACTTATGGACCTAACCAAGACCGTAGTAGGCTGAACTATGGTAATGATCACTGCGAAAACCCCGCTCCGAAAGAGCCACCGAAGTCGAAGTCGGCTCTACTGATGGAGAACTTGCAGAAGATGGTTGATCACACACAAAGTTTTCTCAAACGTTATGAGGAAGATTCGGAGAAGACTAGGGCAAGGCTTGATAAGTTGGAAGAAAGCACTAGGCTTGCCCATCAAAAGATGCAAGAGTTGATCGACCGAGGAGCGAGTAGGGAACAAGGCAAACTGCCTAGCAACACTGAGAAGTCATTGTCCATTAACTTAGTAGGTGATCTACCTGTTAAAATCACCATCAAGAAGGTTGCTAAGTGCGAGTGTTGCATGAAGGAAGAACTTCTACAGGCTGAGGAAGAAGAGGAGGACCTTGGTTCTGACGCAAGTGATGAGGAGCAAGAGGATCCCGAACCACTCCCTAAAAGTTTCGATGTTAAGGTAGGGATTGGTGAGCTTGAAGATGTCCGTGCCACACTAGACACGGGATCCTACTCAAACATAATTCCTTTGAATGTGTTTGAAAAGAGTAACCTTGGAAAACTATCTGAGGAAAGGGCTATTGTGCGACTGGCGGATGGATCATTTATGAGACCCGAAGGCGTTGTGAAAAATGTGTTGGTAAAGATTGGTGAAGCATCAATAAACACCAATTTCGTAGTTATGCCGGCATCTGCACCTGGGACAGGGGATGTCATACTATTAGGGCAAACATTCCTGACCAAGCTACGTTCCGTGATGGACATCTACCAAAGAACTTGCACCATCGAAGTAAATGGCAAGCAACACGTGTTGCAAGCCATACCCGATCCACCTGAACCGCCTGATATTACTACTCACTATTGTGGTCTTGCAGCCTATATTCTTTCTTATTCACAGGTTCGTGGCATGGAAAGGAGATCAATGAAGGGGAAGCCTAGTACCCGCAAAAAGAGGAGATAGGCGCAGACAGGAGTCGAGTCAAAGACTTAAAACAATGACGCTATCCGGGAGGCAACCCGGAATTTTTTATCGCTTTCTTTACTGCTTTTCTGCATGCATTCATTCTTGAACTATTTGTTTCCCATATGCGAATTCGTTCATGTGTGTGTCGTATATGCTTTTGTTCGAGTGAGATTTTTCGAGTGGTTTTTTGAAAAAAAATTAGTTTCGGGATTTAAACCGCATTTTCTGACATCGGGACCCGTCTCCCCGCATTGGGGAGCACGGGGCGAACCGCCCCATTTGGGGGGCGAACCGCCCCACAGTCCCAGATCTTAAAAAACACGGATTTCAACCCCAAATCATTATTTTCTTCATTTTTCTTCATCCATACTCCCAAAAAAACCGAAAAGTTTGCTTCTAAATCTTCATAACTTCTTCGTTTCTTGACCAAATTGAGTGTTCTTTAGCTTAATTCGAAGCCTATTACATGATCTATCATCCTAACCGATCAGATTTCATCCTAATTCGTTAGATTTGCAGATCTGAGGTATCATCTTTAAGAACCCTAATTTTCGAATTTGGGGGTTTTCTAATTTGAGCTTCAATTATGCTTGTTTGATGCATGGGTATGTTGTTTATATGATTAGACATGTTATTTACTATCAATTGCATGCTCAATTTTGCTTAAATTGTTGATTTGGGTATTTTGCTATTAGATGATATATCTTGTTATGCATTATGTCTTTATCTTTGATTTATAGCATATGGATATGTTTATTGGTGTAATGTTGGTGGATTTGACGATAGAATGCTTATTAGTTGAGAATGAGGATTTATGCTGGTAGAATTTTTGCGCTACTATGGTATGAATTGAAACCTTGTTATCAAGGTTATTGGTTGTCTAGTAGGAGCATGAAGTGATGTATTGCATGTAGTAGTTACATCGATATGTTGCATGATGAAGAAGCTAGGCTAGACATTGTGGTTTGAGGAGTTTGATTGTTGATTCTATCACTTGTGTGTCTCGCTTTTACACTAGCATGTATTTGAGTCTGTTTTGAGTCGTACGAGGTGCTAATCGCTGTTTGTAGGTACCATATTAAAGGAAGGGAGCATTCCCGTATGATTGTTGTGAAGAACCATGTCAAGGAAGGTGATCTCGCTAGATGTGCGTTCGAGCCAAGGGGTTTGGCAACAACGTCGTGGATTATCCAAGAGGAGGAGCTAGAGTACACCTGGAGTAAGGACTCCTATGCCTATTCATGCACCACCGAAGGGTCAGAAACCACTATTATGTCAGCACTCCATCACGAGGACTACAGAGTTCGAGTGAACAGGAAGGCACCGGAACAGTCTTACCGCGATGGATTCGATCTTGAGTCTGAAATTGCTCGAAGGTTCCGAAGCGCTAGCTTGGTTCCAAAACGTAATGACATGGGTACCCAGAACCTTGTTGGGGTGCCCCTTACCTGCGTCTAAAGATGAGCATCATATAGACATTGGTCGGAGCAAAAGTGGATAAAGTGGTCAAAATTGGAGAAAAAGGTAGAAGACTTCTGAGTGTCCGAGCAGCTTACTGTAACCTTCTCGAGGTGTAAATCGTTGGAGGGGGAGGTCCTGATACCAGTGCCCTTTCCCCTTCAACATTTCACATCCTATTGGAGGGCTTCAGGATGGGGGATTCCATAACAGCGGCGGCCACTCTTGAGAATTCTACCTGCCACTACAACTCCATTAGCGAGGATGTGCGTGATAGTAGTGACAATGAAGGCCATACGGGCAATGATGACTTTGATAGGGTAATTGCTCCTGTTCGGCATATAAATCGAACTACTACACCTGCCAGAAGACCTGATGACCACCTATGAAGCTCACAGACGAGGCCCAATAAATCACAAGCAGCATACTCAGCCGACCGAGGCCAAACCATGGGGTAACATCTAGTATCACATCTTATTTCCTCATTTTCTTACTGCTAGGGACTAGCGTTAATTTCATGAGGGGGGATTGGATTTAAGTGATCTAGTATTATTAGTTTGGAGCTTGACATTGGTAGGCTGAGTATAGTACCTCGCATGATTTATCAGTTTGCATTTGCATTTGCACGTTTACCGCTTTCTTAGAATTTTTAGGTTGCATTTCATTACATTCATCCTAGGATAGTCTTGCATGTTTTATATGGAGTTTATTGCCGAATTTTTTGAACTTTTTTATTGGGTAGATCAACTAACTATGCCATTAATCGTATGCTTCATCTCTATGAATTTGTTTGAGGTTTTTCTCGCTTGGCTTGTCACATTTATGTATTGCACTTAGTTGAGCTAGGTAGTCTCGACATCACTTAGTGGTGTTTTCTCTACTGCGGTTCACGAAGGCCTTTATAATAGGATGATGCATGTTAGGGTCTTATGGTTGTTTCCCGAGTAATTATGTACCTAAGAGGCAACAAGTCTTCACCATGCTTTGAGATTGCTAAATGCCTAGGAAGGAGGTAGTGTGAGGTTGTGTGATCCTTTGTTTATAACCTATTCTTCCGAATAGGTTTGGGGAGGGGGTTACACCGTCATAGACTTGTTTCTGTTTTTCATTCTTCGTATCGTGAATTTTGTACTCCAACCTATTCTTTCAAATAGGTTTGGGGAAGTCGTGTGAGTCATTTTTTGTTTCTCTTTGTTATGCTACTGCTGGCTAGAAAAAAAATCGAAAAAAAAAGGGAAAATTTCCAGAAAAAAAAAAGAGAAGAAGAAAATGAAAAAAGAATCTGGAAAGAAAAAAAAAGAAAAAAAAGAAGACCCCAAAAAAGCAAAGAAGGGTCCAGAAAATAAAGCCAAATAGCAGTTTAGCAATGTTTGAGTCTTTTCCATTTTTCGTATTGTTCGTAATTGTGTTTTTCTATTGTAGATCTTTTTTGTCTTAAGTGTCATCTGTTCTAGACCACCCTCGTCCTGCCATTCAGGAAGTGGTGAATAGCTTAAGACTTTACTTGAGAGATGGGTAGAATAGGGGAGAGTTATCTTTTATAGGGAACCCTCCTTCGTTTGATGAGAGCCAGTACTGGTTCGACCTCTTTTGAGGGAAAGTCTTAACATGGTGGATCAGCAGTAAGTCCTCAGTTTCATAGGAACGGGGCAACCATTCGTATCTTAGCATGCATCATTACGTCGTCACTGACTAGGTCCAGGTAGAGAATGTTACGAGAGACTATCTTGTCTTGACATAAGTGCTTATGTGGATGTGGATAAGTCAATCGAGGTATTCTTCAACCTATATTCATGCTTTGATTTATATGGTTTTTGTTCATATGTTATTTGATAGATTCAGTAATTTAGTTCATTTTATTTGGCATAAAACTCCATTTTGAGTCTTGCATGTTTTTTTATTAGAGTCTACCTTAGTTGCTTGAGGACAAGCAAAGGTTCCGTTTGGGGAGTTTGATGAATGTGTATTTTACACTTTCATTCGAGTCTTTTTCACCTAATTTAGCTATCCTCTATGATAATTTAGCTATATTTTAGTACATTTTATTAGAATAGTGTCACGTTTCCCTTTAGATTTTATTTTACAGGTTTTGGTTGAAATTCGGAGATTTCTGGGCAAATATATTGAAGTCTACAAGGAATTGGTGTTCCAGAAGCCTATTTGGAGTATCTGAAGGTTTCCGGATAGCATTTGGAGTCTAGGGGCCGAATCTGAAGGTTAGAAGGCTACTAGAAGTCATAAACCGAGTCCGAAAAGATGAAGAAATCCAAAACCGCGTCGAAAACGCGGAAATTCCGCGTTTACACTGTGGGGCGAACCGCCGGAGGCCAGAGGCGAACCGCCGCGGGCATAATTCGGGCCTACATATAGTGCTCAGTTTTCTCTTCGAAAATCATATCTTTCCAAGCCTACTTTCTCACCTCTCTCTATAGTTTTAGGTAGGAACTTCCAAGGGCCTGTCCTGGGAGTTCCGTAGCTTAGGGGATACTTTTTCATAGCAGATTGGAGCGCGTAGGATCGCAATCATCCGGAGATTGACAACCTTCGGTAACTTTGTATCTTACAGTTTTTATCTACTTATTTTATTCTTCTTTGAATATGTTTTCTTCTATGATTGCTATTTATTGCATGCCTATTATGAGTAGCTAAACTTATCGTTGGTGGTAGTATGTGAATTCTTAGCGAGGGAAGATAATCATGCTAATGGCTATATCGCGCATTATACTCCGTGTCATTGCTTTATTTCGTCGATCAATTGCAACCAAAATTCTCGTATGTTATATTGATTATTATGCACACATGGACACTTGTCAACCAATCTGACCAATTATCTTCGTAGTGTTGAATAATTACGGAACACATTAGGACGTTAGTTGTTGATGAGTCAGACCCATATTATCTTCGTAGTGCTTAATACTTGCAACAGGACACAAGATTGATTCAAAGATCTCTATGCAAGACCGAGGAATTTATGCATGATTATCGACCCATTATGTTAAGAAGGACCATACTATCACCAATCTCCATTATCTGCTTGAAAACCCCTATTGCTTTCTACCGGCTATTTTATATTCTTAATTAGATTTGATAAAGCTAGTATAGTCCCGGGAGAACGACACTCGAGTCATTCTACTACTACACTACAGTTTTCGTTGTAGTTGTGGATTGCCTTTGGCTAAATACAAATTTATTTGATTGAATCTGACACATTCATCAGTTTCTCAGCTGAATTCTGAAGTGTTCAAGGATATAGCATATCTTTAGTCCATACATGACTGGGAAGGTAGGTGAGACCTTGTTGTCTTCAACCTTAACCTTGAACTTAGTAACACAATCAACAAGTCTGTTGAAAATGTACTTAGCCCAGTTGAGCTCCGTTTTGTTCTCATAGATATGCATCAACAACGGCCACCTTCTCGAGCCTACTTGGTCTATTCCTCCAACTTGGGAGTCTAAGACTTTGATTAGTAGCAGAGCTACTAGACCAAGTGAATGGCAGAGATGCTTCCTCTTAACGTTCTTGGTCCAAGTCATGGGAGCAATCTCTCCTTTCTTCATCTTCTCATTTCTGACATCACTGTAGAAGGCTTCTATCTCTTCATCAGTGGGAGTGATGTCATCTTCAGTTCCAGTGGTTGGAATCTGAAAGATTTCCGCTAAATCAGTCCATTTCAGGACGATTTGCGTGTTCTGAACTGTAGAAAAGATCACTTTTTCAGTGACTCCTTGACTATCAGTTAGGGACTGGATTTCTGCATTATTATAGAACTCCATTGTATCTAACATGCTCACTTTCTTAGGGCGAGCAGTTATAAAGTGAATGAGGCCTTGCTGCTTGATGAAGTCAAGCGCCTCTTCATTGTCACCGTCCAATTCTTGTTCATAGAAGTATCGGATATACTTCTCTTTTGTGAAACCACCCCATTGCATCATCATCTCACACTTTGCAGTGTCAAGATATGAAGGAGGCATAGGTTTTTCTGTGATTCTGTCGTTTTTCAACACAACTTTCGTTGTGTTTGTTATCGGAGTTGTCACCGGAGAAGTGCGTTTCTCAGCACTGTCAACCTTAGACGACTTTGAGGTCTTTGATGACTGTCTCTTTGGTGCCATTTTCTTTACATAGGGAAGAAAATGTGTACGAAAAAGATTGTTTGCTTTTTGACCGGAGGTACAGTAGATTCAGGCTAAAATTTGCAGAGAAAGGAAATGTGAGTTAAAGAATTTTGTCATTTCTCTAACTCCTTCTTTATATAGTGTCTCTGATGTGTGAGAAACTCAATCGATTTGAGTTCTGAACAAGGGTAAAACAGAGAAACAAAGGCGTTAGTGGAGTCTTTGCATTAAATGCGTAGTGGCCCGCTAACAAAAACCATCAGAGCACTATTTATCTTTGTAATGTTAACCTTTAGATTAATAACTCCTTTTAATCAATGGCCACGATTGTATTTCATGTCATGATTATTACCGAGTTTATCTGTGCCCGATTAATGTCACAAATTGATTTTACCGAGATTTAAGGGATTAGATTGCTTGCTGAAATAGACAAGAATCTTTTCAGCGAGTTTGCATAAATAGCCTTGTTACTTGCTGAAAATTCCCCCTTACTCAGACATCTCATATTTCCTTAAGTTTAAAGGATATTTCTGAGTTCCCGTATCAATTTTTTTTATACTTGAGATATCTTTTGGTAAGATCTGAGAAATGAGTTTTGCTCTTTTCTGAGTTCCCGTCTCAGAATATTCCCTTGATACTTGAATACCTGTTTCAGTATCTTTGATTGTCTGAATACCCGTTTCAGCAATCTTCAAGGTTTTTCTCTTACTGAGTGCCTCTGTCAGCAAGTGATCAAGTTTCCTGACAAATACCCGTTTTGAAGGAAATACTTGTTGAATACATGTTTCAGCATTCTGCCAATTGTATCCTTTATTGAGGTAATTCAATCAATCCAAAATTATACCTTAGCATTGCGAATCTATTATCTGGTAGGGGCTTGGTAAAGATGTCAGCAAGTTGATCATCAGTACCTACTTTTACAACCTCAATATCTCCCTTTTCCACATGATCTCTAATGAAATGATGTCTAATATCAATGTGTTCGGTCCTTGAGTGAAACTTAGGATTTTGCGTGATAGCAATAGCACTCGTATTATCACAAAAGATTGGTGTTTTCTTTGCAGAAATACCATAATCTCTTAATTGTTGCTGAATCCATAGGATTTGAGCTGTGCAACAGCCAGCCGCAATGTACTCAGATTCAGTAGATGAATTGGCAACACAGGTTTGCTTCTTGCTGAACCATGATATTAATCTAGTACCCAAAAACTGACAAGTTTCAGAGGTACTTTTTCTATCAAGAGTAGATCCTCCATGATCAGCATCAGAATAACCTACCAACTCAAGTCCTAAATCTTTAGGATACCATAATCCAACATTGACTTTACCTTTGACATATTTCAGTATCTTAAGTGCCTTTTTGTAGTGTGATTCTCTTGGATCATATTGGAATCTTGCACACACACAAATAGCATACTGAATGTCAGGTCTACTTGCTGTTAAATACAACAAGGAACCAATGAGCTTCCTATACTTGTGTTCTTCAACACTTTTATCTTCTTTATTATAGCCCAATTTGGTACCAACACTCATAGGGATCTTTTCAGGTTTCTCTTCCTCTTTGATCCTAAACTTTATGAGCATTTCTTTCGCATACTTTGCTTGATTTATGAATATTCCATCTTTGAGTTGCTTGACTTGCAATCCTAGGAAATAATTCAATTTTCCCATCATACTCATTTCAAACTTGTTTGTCATGAGTTTGGCAAAATCATCACAAAGTTGCTTGTCCTTAGATCCAAAAATTATGTCATCCACATAATTTGAACAAAGAGTATTTTACCATCATGGTTCATGGTAAACAAGGTTTTATCAACTTCACCTTTATTGAAACCATTATCCAGCAAAAACTTAGCTAAGGTATCATACTAAGCTCTTGGTGCTTGCTTTAGACCATATACAGCTTTCAGAAGCTTGTATACCATCTTGGTTTCTGAGGGAAGTTCAAAGCCAGGGGGTTGTTCTAAGTAGACTTCTTCAGCAAGTTCACCATTCAAGAATGCACTTTTAACATCCATTTGGTAAACAATGAAGTCATTGTGAGCAGCAAAGGCCAAGAATGGCCTAATTGCATCCAATCTTGCAACTGGTGCATAAGACTCATCATAGTCCAATCCTTCAGTCTGACATTAACCTTGAGCAACTCAACGTGCTTTGTTTCTTGTTACTTCACCAGACTCACTCGGCTTGTTTCTGAACATCCACTTTGTACCAATAGCTTTCTTGCCTTCAGCAAGTGGTACAAGTTTCCAGACTTTGTTCCTTTCAAATTGATCCAGTTCTTCTTGCATTGCCTTGATCCATTCAGAATGCTTTAAAGCTTCTTCTATGGTTTTAGGTTCAATTTCTGAAACAAAGCAAGAGAACAATGATTCTACATCTACGACATTTGCTTCTTCAGCAAGTCCATGAGTAGCAGAAACTTTGGATCTAGTCACTTGGCGTTTATCAATATCACCAATCATATCTGTAGAGGGATGATCTCTAATCCATTTGTTAACAGGTTTTCTGCTTGTTGGATCTGGATATGTTTGCTCATCAGCATGTGACTCTTCAGCATGTACTTGTTCAGTACTACTGGTATTTTGTGTCTCTGCTGAGATTGGTTCATCAGCAAATGCTTGTTCAGCATTGCTAGATTGTGGTAACTCATCAGCAGGCACGGGAGGTTGCGTAGTTTCAGCAACTTCCGGAGCAACTGCGTCTTTTGCTGGAAATTCTTTGTCGTGAACTACATTTATCTTGTCATGACTTGGGGGAGGAGAGTCACTGTCAGAATCATCATTTAGTTCAATTGACTTGATTTGCCTATCATTAGATTCAGTTCTTTGCTCATGTATGATTAGCTTTTTCATACATTCTGATATTTCTTCTTCAGCAGGCACTCCTTCTGACTTTTCGTAGAATACAACATGCACAGATTCTTCAATCTTTTGTGCCTTTTTGTTGTAAACTCTATAAGCTTTACTATGCAAGGAGTAGCCAAGAAATATCGCTTCGTCTGCCTTTGGTTGAAATGTTCTTAGGTATTCTCTACTGTTATTAAGAACGAAACACTTACAACCAAATACTCTTAGATGAGTGATATTAGGAGGTCTACCAACGAACAACTCATATGGAGTATTGTTGTACTCCTTAGTAATCAGACATCTGTTTTGAGTGTAACAGGCGGTATTAATCGCTTCAACCCAGTAAGTCTCATTTATTTCAGTGTCAGCAAGCATTGTTCTTGCGGCTTCTTTTAGGGTACGATTCTTCCGTTCAGCAACACCGTTTTGTTGTGGTGCCCTTACTGAGGATAACTGATGTTGTATGCCTTTTGAAGTGCAATACTCATTTATGTACTGGTTTACAAACTCAGTACCATGGTCTGTCCTTATGACTTTTACCTTGTCATTTTTCATGACTTCAAGCTTATTCAGCAAGTTAGGTATTTCAGTCCTTGTTTCAGATTTATGCTTGATAAATACTACCCAAGTGAATCTTGAATAGTCATCTACCACCACCAGACCATACTTCTTACCAGCGTAGCTTGTTGAAGAAGATTCAAACAAGTCCATGTGCAAGAGTTCTAAAGGTTTTGTAGTTGACGGTACTGCCTTGTTCTTAAAAGAAGATTTGGTTTGCTTTCCTTGCTGACATGCATTGCAACAACCATCCTTCTTAAAAGTAACCTTAGGTAATCCAACTACAAGTGATTTTTTAGACAGCATATTCAGCGTCTTGAAGTTTAGATGACTTGTTCGTTTATGCCATAACCATGCTTTTTCAGCAAGGCAATCGTGATCTGAGACAAGACATTTTTCAACGATTGCTGAAGACCAATCTATGGTGTACAAGCCTCCTGATCTTCTTGCAATCATAATAACCTTCTTTGTCTCGAAATCTATAAGTTTACATTCATCACTTTTGATTTGATGAAGTATCCTTTTTCAGCAAACTGACTCATGCTGAAAAGATTAAACTTAAGATTTTTGACATAAAGAACTCCCGTAATGGTAATGCATCCTAACTTCACGTTGATGAATGTGTATTTTACACTTTCATTCGAGTCTTTTTTCACCAATTTAGCTATCCTCTATGTTAATTTAGCTATATTTTAGTGCATTTTATTAGAATAGTGTCACATTTCGATTTAGTTTGTATTTTACAGGTTTTGGGTGAAAAACGAGGTTTTTCGGGCAATTATATTGAAGTAGACAAGGAATTGGTGTTCCGAAGGCCTTTTTGGAGTATCTAGAAGATTCCGGATAGGATTTGAAGTCTAGGGGTCGAGTCTGAAGGCTAAAAGGTCACTAGAAGGCAAAAACCGAGTCCGAAAAGGAAAAGAAATCCAAAAACGCGTCGAAAACGCGTAAACAACCGACTGGAGGTCCCGGACGAGTCGCCCGGGACGAGTGGCGAATCGCCCCACACCAGGCGTATCGCCCGGTGTGTGGGGCGACTCGCCCCACACCTGCCGAATGTCTATATATAGTTGCTCAGTTTTCTCCGTTTTTCATACTTTTCCAGACCTTTTCTCTCACCTTTCTCATTAGTTTTAGGTAGGAATTCTCCAGAGCCTGTTCTGGGGATTCTTAGCTTAGGAGATAATTTTTCTTAGCGTTTTGGAGCTTGTAAGATCGCGATTTTTCGGAGATTGACAACCTTCGGTAACATTGTATCTTACAGTTTTTCTATTTATATTTATATATCTTTATATAACTTTCAACATGTTTTCATTCAATCTTGCTATGATTTCAGTTGATTGCATGACATCTATGAGTAGCTAAACTTCTCGTTGGTGATAGGATGTGATTTCTTAGCGAAGGGTTAATAATTATGCTAATGGCTATATCGCGCATTATACTTTGAGTTATTGCTTTATTTCTTTGATCTATCTAAAACCTCTATCTTTGTAGTGTTGAATAATTACGGAACACAATTGGACAATTCATTGATCAAAGATCTCTATGCAAAATCGGGGACTTCTTGCATGATTGTTAACCTGCTATGCTTTGAATGACAATACTATCACCAATCTGCATTATATGTTAAGAAAAACCTTTGCTAAGTCGTCTGTTGATTATATATTCTTAAGTTAGATTAGATAAATCTAGTTATAGTCCTTAGAGATCGACACTCGAGGTTATTTTACTGCTACACTACGGTTTTCGTTGTCGTTGTGAATTGCCTTTGGCTAAATACAAATTTATTTGATTAATTGAGTCTGACAAACCGGTTCATCAAATTGGCGCCGTTGCCGGGGACTATACTCCTTTTTTCCGTTTAACTTTTTTATATTTTCAGCATTCAATTCCTAGTTCTAGTAATTTTTAGTTTTTCTATTTAATCTCTCTCTGATACTCCTTTCCTAGCTTGTTACAGATAGTGTATGCCACATACACGATCTAGGGGAACACCGCTTGCTGATTCAATTGCTGAGATCGACAGAGTCTACCATCAAAGAAGGCGACTACTTCGAATGGCAGAAGCTAGACCACTGAAAGCATGGGTTCAACCCTCCAAGGATCGTATGAGGGGACCGGCGATTGTTCTTTCGTCTGCAACTCGTGATCTGGAAATCAAGAACCACGCATTCCAACAACTTCTGAGGTTCTATGGATTAGCAAGGGAAGATGTGATGGGGTACTTGCACGATATCGATGATTTCGTCAACCAACTCCCACGACCCGGAGCTGAAATAACAACGGATGAGTTGAGGATGAAGGTTTTTGCTATGGGGCTTGGCGACAGAGCCAAGTCATGGTTGAGTTCTCTACCGGCGGGCTCGCTGGACACTTGGGAGAAGGTTTTTTCAGCTTTCATGGAGAAATACTTACCTCACACCTTGACTACCGTGCTAAAGGCGCAAATCACTGGGTTCAAACAAGACTATGATGAGACCATCTACACCGCGTTTGAGAGGTTCCAAGACCTCATGAACAAGTGCCCTCATTGTTTTGAGCTTTCGGATCTAGTCCAACACTTCTACAATGGACTAACGTTCGAGAACCAACAAGTGGTGGACTTCCATTACCGTGGCAATATTTGGGAAGAAACCGCGGAAGCCGTCTGGGCGGTTTTCGAAAGGCTTGCTAAGGGGTCGCAATTCAAGGACCCAAGAGCGATGGTTAGGAGACGTGGACCTGAAGCTCCACCTACTCAATAAGCCCCTATGTATGGGGGGAATGGGGATCGATTCGAGTGCTTTACCAACGAATTGAAGAAAGTCCTCAAGAGCGCCACTGGAACATCTGTGTCAAACGAAGTTTGCCGAATATGCAAGAACTATGGGCATGGGGCTCATATGTGTAGATCGGAGCTTGCATATGATGATGGCAACTGGGTTCAAGGAGGCGAAGAGGAAGCCTTTGCTACGGAATTTGGTACAAAAGAAGCTAGCTATGGACAAGACGGTAGGAATCCTCGAGGTGGATTTTAGAGAAGAGGGTTCCGAAACAATCAAGGATATGCACCGGCTAGCCAAACTTATGGCCCTAACCAAGTGATGAACGTATTTTTTACGCGTTCATCTTGTCTTTTTTACCTTCTTTTGCTATCTTCTAGCCTTGTTTTTTGGTTAGTTTTGTAGAATAGTGTCACGTTTTGTGTTTTCTGCATTTTCAGGCACTTAGGTACGAAACGGCGTTTTTGGAGCTAAAAACGAGCCTTTTTGATGGAAAAGATGGCCCCGTTGAAGTTCCCCAATCTCCGTGGCTTGTTCGTAAGTGTTTGAGATTCAATAAGAATCGAGAAGGATGAGTCCAAGGCACCCGAGGGCCATGCGAGGGCAAAAAGATTGAGTTTGAAGACAAAAATCTGCCCAGGAGCCAAGCTAAGCGCCTGGAATAGTGAAGCGCTCCGCTTCAATTTCCAGGAGCTTTGGCACAGAAGCCAAGCGAAGAGCTTGGAGTACCAGAAGCGCTTCGCTTGCCAAGCGCTCCGCTTGGCTTCTCCAAGCGGTCCGCTTGGCAGCGGTTACGTTTTCGGATTTTCCTTCTTAGATCTGATCTTTGATCATTTTTTTGAAGATCTTTTGGACTGTAACTTCGTTTTGGAGAGCTCCTAAGCCCCAAAACTCAGAGAAAACTCAGATTACATTGTATTTTAGCTTGGGATTCAAGGTTTTGATTGGGATTCATCCTTTGTAATCATCTATGGAGAGGTTTTCTTTGCTTTCCACCGATTAGTGACAGCTTTGGTGGTAACTTGTATCACTCTATTGTCTTGTAGTTTGATATGATGTATTATGATTATTATTCATATGAATTGATGTCTATGTTGATGAATATGAGTAGCTAAATCTTTTGTGTTGGTGGTAGAATGTAGAATATGCATGCTATGGGTTATGTTTATGCTTACATGAGATTGTGATTCAATCTTGCTGCAAATCCCTTCATATGATTCTTAGTTGCCTATAAAATATATTCGAATTGAGTATAGTGACAAACTCTTGGTCAATGAAAGCTATAGGATTGTATGTTAGAGATTTGCAGCATGCTAGATAAATGGTGTTGGTGACAAGCACCTCTAAAGTATTGATAGTGATCTTTTAGGATGTGTGTCTTAAAGTTGCCTAGACAAGTTGCTTAGCAGACTTGATCGAAGGTTTTACGCACTGAACTTGTGAGCATATTCGTAACCCATGCATGTGTATTTGATTTCTACCACCAACCGTTTTCCAAACTTGATTTACAAAAATCTGAATTCTCGTTGCTATTGTTCAAAGGAAACGATTCTCTAAACATTTGAACTCGTTGACTGAAATTACTTGCAAAAACCTCAAGCAAAGCCACGTTAGGTCCCGAGAGAACGACACTCGGGGACAACTTGCCATTGCACTCTAGTTTGTGTAGTGATAAGTGTTCTTAGGCTTTTAAACAAATTTAATTGGTGAAAAACGACATCATCAATTTGGCGCCGTTGCCGGGGACTTAACTCCTTTGGTTGGTGCTTTTGTTTTGGTTTTTTTCAGCCAACATCTCTTTCCCACCCCTTATTTCTTTCTTGATTGAATTGTGTGAAAGCTTTGCGTAACTAACGGGAACTTACAGTTAGTTGAAGGCTTTGTTGTTGGACAGGTATGGAAGAAGTTTGCTTGAACGAAGCTTTCAAAGTCCGGTATGAGGCAATAAGGAAAGAGCCGGCGATTTATCTTGAACCGGAGGCTAGGTTATATGAGGTCACTGATGAAATTCTCTATAGCATAGCTACCTTCCGAGATTCACCTTGCGAGAATGCATTACGATTCGTGGTAGAATACCGGTGTGATGTTGGGTTGTTACCACCACGAGATTTGAATGATGATCAGCTCTTGCGTCGGTTGTTTCCATGTGCTCTTACTGGAAAACCCAAGGAATGGTTGAGATCTTTGCCTGGGGGATCACTGAGGAGTTGGCAAGACGTGGTAGACGCCTTTCTTGATCGGTTCCTTTCGCCTAGGGAAAATGAAGAGCTCAAGAAGCGGATATTTGAATTCACTCAGCGGAAGGGAGAAAGGTTCTGCGATGCTCTAGAAAGATTTGAGCTCTACAAGAGCGAATGCCCACATCATCGGTTGAGCGAATATGAACTGATTACTTGTTTTTATCGAGGATTGGATGAAGACTTGCAGTTGGTGATAGATGGTGCATGTAACGGTATGGAGAATTGTACCGTATCCCAAATCAAAGAGGTTTTTGGGAGATTGCTCGCTGCGACACGTAACCATGCTCTTGTGCCACCGGCTGACTACTCAGAGATGTATCGAGCACCCAAGCCTATTGCCATTAGTTCTTATGATGACAACTTCGATTATAAAGTGAAGACATGCTCGGGCGAAAATATCCCATATTACGTCTTTGAGGTGGAAGACTCGCAAGCTCAAGGTGAAGAGGAGTGCTTCACCGAAGAGGAAGAAAAGGTGTTATCCACTCTAATGGAGGTGTGGGGAAATGTGCTCGAAGTAGAGGGTAAATACCAAGAGGATTTTGATACTAGAATGGAGTGTGTGTATGAAGTTCTAGGAGAATCTGAGGTCATGCTCGAGTTACTAGAAGAGAAAATGAGTGAAGAAAGGGGTTCCGAGTGTCATATGCATGAAGAAAATTCACTGGAAATCCAGGCTGAGCGCTTGGCACAGTCAAGCGGAGCGCTTGAAATTCCAGGAGAGAAAGAAGAGGAAAAAAAAGAAGCTCTAGGAGCCAGGCGAAGCGCTTGCCTTGGCAAGCGCTTCGCTTGCGCTCTGTCAAGCGGTCCGCCTGAGACCTGGGAGGAAAATTCTGATTTTTCCAAAAATGAGAGAAATCTTAATCATCAAGAGGAGTTCAGTGAGGGACTTGAGGCTGATCTGGAAAGCGAAGAAGAGCATTGTGGAAGCTCCAGGATTGAGGAAGAACTTGAAAAGGCAAACATACTTCTGCGGAGTGGCAAGGAATCAAGACCACCATATCCTTTGATGTATCCTTCTAAAACTAAATCTTTGCCTAATAATACATGTGATACAGGTGATGATGAGCAGCTGGAGAAGGAGGTGGTAGAAGAAGCCGCACCAACCCCTGAACTTGTTACTGAGAAGGATAAGGAAGATGAGGAAGGGGGTGCACAACAAAAGGAGGGCGGACTCCATAAGTCGCCTAATCCTTATGTGCCCCCTAAACCCCATCTTCCCTTGCCCGGAAGGATAAAGGAACCTAAGAAGGACATCAGAGACTCACCTATATATGGGATCCTATCAAAAGTAGAGGTGAACGTTCCCCTTCTGGAATTGATGCAAAATATTCCCGCTTACACGAAATTTTTCAAAGAGGTGAGGAGTAATAAGAAGATTTTCCAAAAAGGGGATGTGGTTGAACTTGAAATGGTTAACTCGGTGCATGAGTTACCTTTGAAGCAAAAGGATCCTGGGAGTTTCATAATTAGTATCACCATGGGAAACGGCCGATCCACAAAAGCAATGCTTGATTTGGGGGCTAGCATTAATCTAATGCCATACTCCATCTACAAGGCGTTGGGGTTGGGAAAAATCCAACCCACTAGCATGGTCGTTCAAATGGCTGATCGAAGTGTGAAACGCCCACTGGGGATAGTCGAGGATATTCTAGTGAAGGTGGATAGAATCATTGTACCAACCGACTTTGTGGTGATGGAAACAGCAGACGAGGGTACAAGTTCGAGAAAGGAGCATATTGTGCTTTTGGGCAGACCCTTCATGGCTACCACCAACACATGTATGGAGCTTCGAGGGAAAAAGATCACCATGGAGGTAGTCGGAGACAAAGTTCAGATCGAGCAATACAAACAGGTATGTGAACCTGACTCTGAGGAAGCTATGATTGAAGAGCTTAAATTTGTTGATTGTTATGAATCAGTCTCTTGTGATACCTATTTTGCTCATCAAGTTAGCGACCCTTTAGAAGCCGCTCTTACTATGAACCTTGAAGACGGATTTGTCACCGACGAAGTGTTAGCTATGACAGCCCCCCTAGATAATGCACCCAAAATTCCTCTAGGAGAAGAAGTAGAAGAGTCTCTAGGAATAGATGAGGAAGAAGGAGTGACCCCTCCACCTAGTGAAACAACCCTTGAGCTTAAACCATTACCAAGCCATTTGAATTATGTCTTCCTAGGAGAGAATGAGTCTAAACCTGTAATCATATCTTCTAAACTTGGTAAGGAGGAAGAGGCTAAGTTAGTGGAGGTGTTGAAAAGAAACACCGGAGCCATAGGATGGAGCATAGGTGACATCAAGGGTATAAGCCCGGTGCAATGTCCCCACAAAATAGCCTTAGAGGAAGATGCGAAACTTGTTAGGCAACCCCAACGTAGGCTAAACCCAGCTATGCAAGAAGTTGTGAAGAAAGAGGTGATTAAACTCCTAGATGCTAAGATGATTTACCCAGCTCCCGATAGCAAATGGGTTAGCCCCGTCCATGTAGTCCCTAAGAAGTCGGGTATCACGGTCGAAGCAAATGATAAAGGGGAGTTAGTACCCGTTAGGAAAACAACGGGGTGGCGTATGTGCATCGATTATAGGAAATTGAATTCTGCCACAAAGAAAGATCATTTTCCTTTACCATTTATTGATGATATGCTTAACCGCCTAGCTGGGCAAGAGTTCTATTGTTTCTTGGATGGTTTGTCAGGTTTCTACCAGATTCCTATAGCTCCCGAGGACCAAGAGAAGACCACCTTCACATGTCCTTTTGGCACTTTCGCATACCGTAGGATGCCCTTCGGATTGTGCAATGCTCCGGCCACTTTCCAACGTTGCATGCTCTCCGTCTTCTCCGACATGGTGAATAAATTTGTTGAGGTATTTATGGATGATTTTTCCGTTTACGGTGATTCATTTGATGATTGTCTTGATAAACTTGATCGTGTCTTAAGGAGGTGTATTGAATGTAATCTTACCTTGAGTTGGGAAAAGAGTCACTATATGGTTAAAGAGGGAATTGTGTTGGGACATGCTATTTCTAAAAGAGGGATAGAGGTAGATGATGAATGTGTATTTTACACTTTCATTCGAGTCTTTTTCACCTAATTTAGCTATCCTCTATGTTAATTTAGCTATATTTTAGTACATTTTATTAGAATAGTGTCACATTTCCCTTTAGATTTTATTTTACAGGTTTTGGTTGAAATTCGGAGATTTACGGGCATTTATATTGAAGTCTACAAGGAATTGGTGTTCCAGAAGCATATTTGGAGTATCTGAAGGTTTCCGGATAGGATTTGGAGTCTAGGGGCCGAATCTGGAGGTTAGAAGGCTACTAGAAGTCATAAACCGAGTCCGAAAAGGTGAAGAAATCCAAAACCGCGTCGAAAACGCGAAAATTCCGCGTTTACACTGTGGGGCGAACCGCCCCAGCACTCGGGCGAACCGCCCCAGAAGAAATTCGGGCCTATATATAGTTGCGAGTTTTCTCTCCGAAAATCATATCTTTCCAAGCCTACTTTCTCACCTCTCTCTATAGTTTTAGGTAGGAACTTCCCAGGGCCTGTCCTGGGAGTTCCGTAGCTTAGGGGATACTTTTTCATAGCAGATTGGAGCGCGTAGGATCGCAATCATCCGGAGATTGACAACCTTCGGCAACTTTGTATCTTACAGTTTTTATCTACTTATTTTATTCTTCTTTCAATATGTTTTCTTCTATGATTGCTATTGATTGCATGCCTATTATGAGTAGCTAAACTTATCGTTGGTGGTAGTATGTGAATTCTTAGCGAGGGAAGATAATCATGCTAATGGCTATATCGCGCATTATACTCCGTGTCATTGCTTTATTTCGTTGATCAGTTGCAACCAAAATTCTCGTATGTTGTATTTATTATTATGCACACATGGACACTTGTCAACCAATCAGACCAATTATCTTCGTAGTGTTGAATAATTACGGAGCACATTAGGACGTTAGTTGTTGATGAGTCAGACCCATATTATCTTCGTAGTGCTTAATACTTGCAACAGGACACAAGATTGATTCAAAGATCTCTATGCAAGACCGAGGAATTTATGCATGATTATCGACCCATTATGTTAAGAAGGACCATACTATCACCAATCTCCATTATCTGCTTGAAAACCCCCTATTGCTTTCTATTTGTTGTTTTATATTCTTAATTAGATTTGATAAAGCTAGTATAGTCCTGAGAGAACGACACTCGAGTCATTCTACTACTACACTACGGTTTTCGTTGTAGTTGTGGATTGCCTTTGGCTAAATAACAAATTTATTTGACTGAACCGGGACCTGACAAATCTCGCGTTCATCAAATTGGCGCCGTTGCCGGGGACTATACTCCTTTTTTCTGTTTAATTTGTTTATATTTTCAGCTTTAGATTCCTAATTCTATTAGTTTTAGTTTTTCTTTTTAATCTCTCTCTGATACTGTTTCCCTAGTCTGTTTCTAATCACCTTTCCTTGCCTTAGTAGTATTCGAGATCTAGAATTATTCTCGATTTTTCGAAATTTCTAACGAGGCTGACTTTTAGTTTTGAGTTACTCTTACTACAGACATACATGTATGATGTCCATGCGCGCTCGCATGGCACCCAAATTCTCGCAGGTGAGGAGAGGATCTTCCATATACCTGGAAGATGAGTTAAGAAGGTATGAGGTGACGGAGTCCATGGTGAGGTACTTACCGAGGTACGAAGATGGAGTAGGGATGGACCCATGGAGTTTCATTCGATCCTATGAGGAGGAAATAGAAAGAATTCCAGCAGAAGGGTTTACTAAGGACCAATTATGCAGGAAACTATTTTCTTTTGCTCTTGGGTATGAGCCGAGGCGTTGGATTGCAAGGTTTGAACCAGGATCGCTGAAAACTTGGGGCCAAGTAGTAGAGGAGTTCTTGGCGCGGTTCATGCCTTATCATGAGACAATTGCCTTACGTGATAGGATCCAATATTTCGAGCAAGGAGAGTATGAGCAGTTTTGTGACGCCTACGAACGTTTTGAGATGTATAAACGTGAGTGCCCCCATCACCGTTTCGAAGATGGGGAGTTGATTTGGTGCTTCGTTGGTGGACTTCGTGAAGAGGAACGACTTAGAGTGGATCAGTTGAGCGGCGGTCTGGGAGAATGTACGGTCGACGAGGCAGAAGAAGTCCTCCGTAAGTACGCCAGAGGTTCAACACAATCCGATGAGGTCATACCAATTCACATCACCGCAAAGGAAGTAGATCGAGGTGAAGCAGGAAGCTCATCCGAGGAATATTTTGAAACCGAAGAAATCAGTGAGGAAGATGCACATGCCGAGCAAGTTGAATATGACCTTCGTATAGCAAAAGTTGTTGAAGAAGTTGAAGTAACTGAGCATCTTACGGAAGAATTCAGCTTGTTGAATTGTGCTGAAGTAGAAGAGGTTCGAGAACTTGAAGAGGAGAAAGGATTGGAAGGCGACGCCCCCCTGGAGGTGGGGGGCGAGTCGCCCAGCATGGGGGGAGAACCGCCTCCCATGACCAGTGAGCTGGACGACCCCAGCTCCCCTGTTTCTTTACTCCCAGACATTCGCATCAACCCAAAAACACTTCCTTCCGTTACTACTGAGGTTCTTAAGTACAAAGAGGTGAATCTACTTCTCCGAGGTGGAAAGCTTGACAAGCAAGATACACAGGAGCCACCACTAAACAAGCACCTCGATGAAGTCAAAGTGAATGTCCTCCTATTGATGAAGTCCTTATTGGATATGCCTGCAAAGCAAACCAGTCCATTCACCATGGTGAGATCTTTGAAGCTTCTTAGGTCTCTTTGCTACATCGTACCAAGAGAATGGCGGCCACCGTGGGGAGGTACTCTTGAGTCCATTCTTGAATACTCAGCCGACCGAGGCCAAACCGTTCGGTAACATCTAGTATCACTTTTTATTTACTCATTCTCTTTTGCTAGGGACTAGCTTAAGTTTCATGAGGGGGACGGGATGTGAACCATGATGTTAAGTATTGTTTGGCTTTGTGATTTTGAGTAGGACAGTCTTGTTTTTTTTTTTTTATTGCATTTGCACGTTTACTGCTTTCCTAGGATAGTTTTGCATGTTTTATATGGAGTTTATTGCCGAATTCTTTGAACTTTTTTATTGGGTAGATCAACTAGCTATGCCATTAATCGTATGCTTCATCTCTATGAATTTGTTTGAGGTTTTTCTCGCTTGGCTTGTCACATTTATGTATTGCACTTAGTTGAGCTAGGTAGTCTCGACATCACTTAGTGGTGTTTTCTCTACTGCGGTTCACGAAGGCCTTTATAATAGGATGATGCATGTTAGGGTCTTATGATTGTTTTCCCGAGTAATTATGTACCTAAGAGGCAACAAGTCTTCACCATGCTTTGAGATTGTTAAATGCCTAGGAAGGAGGTAGTGTGAGGTTGTGTGATCCTTTGTTTATAACCTATTCTTCCGAATAGGTTTGGGGAGGGGGTTACACCATCATTAGACTTGTTTCAGTTTTTCATTTTCGTACCGTGAGTTTATTTTTCCTTTTCCGTAAATTTTGTACTCCAACCTATTCTTTCGAATAGGTTTGGGGAAGTCGTGTGAGTCTTTTTGTTTCTCTCTTTGTTATGCTACTGCTGACTAGAAAAAATCGAAAAAAAAAGAAAGAAAAATTACAGGAAAAAAAGAAAAAGAAAAATGAAAAGAATCTGGAAAGAAGAAAAAAAAGGGAAAAAAAGAGAAGACCCCAAAAAAGCAAAGAAGGGTCCAAAAAAGAAAAGCCAAATAGCAGTTTAGCAAAGTGTTGAGACTTTTCCATTCTTCGAGTTGTTCGTAATCGTGTTTTTCTATTTTTTATCTTTTTTGTCTTGAGTGTCATCTGTTCTAGACCACCCTCGTCCTGCCATTCAGGAAGTGGTGAATAGGTTAAGACTTTACTTGAGAGATGGGTAGAATAGGGGAGTGTTATCTTTTATAGGGAACCCTCCTTCGTTTGATGAGAGCCAGTACTGGTTCGACCTCTTTTGAGGGAAAGTCTTAACATAGTGGAACAGCAGTAAGTCCTCAGTTTCATAGGCACGGGGCAACCATTCGTATCATAGCATGCATCATTACGTCGTCACTGACTAGGTCCAGGTAGAGAATGTTACGAGAGACTATCTTGTCTTGACATAAGTGCTTATGTGGATGTGTATAAGTCAATCGAGGTATTCTTCAACCTATATTCATGCTTTGATTTATATGGTTTTTGTTCATATGTTATTTGGTAGATTCAGTAGATTAGTTAATTTTATTTGGCATGAAACTCCATTTTTGAGTCTTGCATGTTTTTTGTATTAGAGTCTAGCTTAGTTGCTTGAGGACAAGCAAAGGTTCGGTTTGGGGAGTTCGATGAATGTGTATTTTACACTTTCATTCGAGTCTTTTTCACCTAATTTAGCTATCCTCTATGATAATTTAGCTATATTTTAGTACATTTTATTAGAATAGTGTCACGTTTCCCTTTAAATTTTATTTTACAGGTTTTGGTTGAAATTTGGAGATTTACGGGCATTTATATTGAAGTCTACAAGGAATTGGTGTTCCAGAAGCATATTTGGAGTATATGAAGGTTTCCGGATAGGATTTGGAGTCTAGGGGCCGAATCTTGAGGTTAGAAGGCTATTAGAAGTCATAAACCAAGTCCGAAAAGGTGAACAAATCCAAAACCGCGTCGAAAACGCGAAAATTCCGCGTTTACACTGTGGGGCGAACCGCCCCAGAAGAAATTCGGGCCTATATATAGTTGCGAGTTTTCTCTCCGAAAATCATATCTTTCCAAGCCTACTTTCTCACCTCTCTCTATAGTTTTAGGTAGGAACTTCCCAGGGCCTGTCCTGGGAGTTCCGTAGCTTAGGGGATACTTTTTCATAGCAGATTGGAGCGCGTAGGATCGCAATCATCCGGAGATTGACAACCTTCGGCAACTTTGTATCTTACAGTTTTTATCTACTTATTTTATTCTTCTTTCGATATGTTTTCTTCTATGATTGTTATTGATTGCATGCCTATTATGAGTAGCTAAACTTATCGTTGGTGGTAGTATGTGAATTCTTAGCGAGGGAAGATAATCATGCTATTGGCTATATCGCGCATTATACACCGTGTCATTGCTTTATTTCGTTGATCAGTTGCAACCAAAATCTCGTATGTTGTATTGATTATTATGCACACATGGACACTTGTCAACCAATCAGACCAATTATCTTCGTAGTGTTGAATACTTACGGAACACATTAGGACGTTAGTTGTTGATATGTCAGACCCATATTATCTTCGTAGTGCTTAATACTTGCAACAGGACACAAGATTGATTCAAAGATCTCTATGCAAGACCGAGGAATTTATGCATGATTATCGACCCATTATGTTAAGAAGGACCATACTATCACCAATCTCCATTATCTGCTTTACAACCCCCTATTGCTTTCTATTTGCTGTTTTATATTCTTAATTAGATTTGATAAAGCTAGTATAGTCCTGAGAGAACGACACTCGAGTCATTCTACTACTACACTACGGTTTTCGTTGTAGTTGTGGATTGCCTTTGGCTAAATAACAAATTTATTTGACTGAACCGGGACCTGACAAATCTCGCGTTCATCAGTAGACAAAGGGAAACTTGAAATCATTGAAAAGTTACCTCCACCTACTTTTGTGCATAAATTGCAATCCTTCCTTGGGCATGTAGGCTTCCATAGGAGATTTATCAAAGATTTATCTAAGATAGCTAAGTGCTTGAGTAACTTGCTTGCTAAAGATGTTCCCTTCGAATTCACACAAGAATGTCTTGACGCTTTTCACACACTTAAGGAGAAACTCTTAACAGCCCCTATTGTAGTCTCTCCGGATTGGAAAATTCCTTTTGAAATTATGTGTGATGCTTCTGACTATGCTATGGGTGCTGTTCTTGGTCAAAAGGTTGATAACCGTTTCAGAGTGATTTACTATGCTAGTAAGACCTTAGATGCTGCTCAGATTAATTATACTACCACTGAGAAAGAATTCTTAGCGGTTATTTTTGCTCTAAGTAAATTCAGGTCCTATATTACTAGGTACAAAGTTTTTGTTCACACTGACCATGCAGCTCTCAAGCATTTGATTGCTAAGCGTGAAACCAAGCCACGCTTGATGCGTTGGGTACTTCTTCTCCAAGAGTTCAAGGTGGAGATAATTGATAAAAGTGGCAAGGAAAATCTAGTGGCGGACCACTTGTCCCGGTTGCCAAACATCCCACAAGATGACACACCCGTCCCAGATGATTTGCCCGATGATCAGTTGATGCGCATAGAGTTGGAACCATGGTACGCCGATATCGTTAACTTCTTAGGCACAAATGTGATGCCAACCCATCTCTCTGGACCTGAACGGCGTTCATTTGTGAGGAATTGTTGCCATTACATATGGGATGACCCGTACTTGTTCCGCAAGGGAGGAGATGAAGTCTTGCGGAGGTGTGTACCCGAGAAAGAGCAATTGTCGATACTGAGATTCTGCCATGAGTTAGAATGTGGGGGGCATTATAGTGGCCAAAAAACCGCTCGCAAGGTGCTTCAATCCGGGTTCTTTTGGCCCAGCTTGTATGAAGATGCGCGCTCATTTGTGGCGCAATGTGACTCATGCCAACGGAGTGGCAACATTGGCAAGCAACAAGAGATGCCCCAGCAAGGTAACTTAGTTGTTGAGCCTTTTGATGTTTGGGGTATAGACTTTATGGGACCATTCCCTAAGAGTAATGGGTACGAATATATCTTGGTTGCGGTCGACTATGTCACCAAATGGGTAGAGGCTGTTCCCACCCGAACTAATGATTCCAAGGTTGTACTCTCTTTTCTTCGAGATGTGATCTTTAATAGGTTTGGGACCCCGAGGTCCATTATCAGCGATGGGGGAACTCACTTTGTGAACAAGGTCTTCGCTAATCTCATGAAGAAGTACGAGGTGACACATTTCGTTGCTACTCCATATCATCCTCAAACATCTGGCCAAGTGGAAGTAGGCAATCGGCAAATTAAGAAAATCTTGGAGCGGGTGGTCAAACCCTCGAGAAAGGATTGGTCCACCAAGTTGCCGGATGCACTATGGGCATATAGGACCTCATTCAAAACGGTGATTGGTACCACTCCCTACCGGCTTGTGTACGGGAGAGCTTGCCATCTACCCGTGGAGTTGGAGCATAGAGCACTTTGGGCCATCAAGTAATTGAACCTTGATATGGAGAAAGCCGATGAAGAAAGACTTTTGCAACTCACCGAGCTAGATGAGCTAAGATTGAAAGCCTTCGAGAGTGGTAAGATATACAAGGAACGGGCAAAGAGGTATCATGATAGAGGCATCATCCGCAAGGATTTAGTCCCAGGTCAAAAGGCACTCCTCTTCAACTCTCGGTTGTGACTTTTTACTGGAAAACTCCGTTCTAGATGGGACGGACCATTTGAAATTGTCCGAGTAGCACCCCATGGTGCTGTGGAACTCTTGGAAAACAAAACCGGAGCTACCTTCAAAGTCAATGGCCAGAGAGTTAAGCCGTACCTAGAGCCTCTCGAGTCGACTCATGAAGTGGAGGTTGCCTTGGTCGAGGTACCTTTTGTATGTTAGTTCATTTCATTAGTTTCTTGCATTCTCTTTATTTGCTTTTGTAGTTGTGGCCTGTGTGCCTTTTGTCGTGATTAGTTTAGTCTAGTTTTTGTCTTGGTGCCTTAGGTGATTGAGATAGGAAAAAACATCGAAAATCTGGAAACAGGGCCAAGCGAAGCGCTTGGAAGGGCCAAGCGGTCCGCTTCAAATTCCAGGAAGTTTTGCAGCTTCCTGGAAATTCAAGCGGAGCGCCTGGAGCCTCCCAAGCGCTCCGCTTGACCAAGCGAACCGCTTGGCGGGCTCCCGCCAAGCGGTCCGCTTGGACCCTGTACCCAGATTTTCCTCGTTTTTCCATTCTTCTAACCTTTGCGCACCAGTTTTCACTTGTTTCTTGAGTCCTTTCAGGTACTACTCATATATAAGAGATTGGACACGAACCTTTATCTCAGGGAAGTGTACTTTCAATCCAATTTTTCCTTTTCTTTCAACTTTTCTTTGCTCGAGGACGAGCAAAAGTTCAGGTTTGGGGAGGGGGTATTGGATTTTCAGTACTGTATGCTTGTGTGGTTTGTACATGCCTGATTTTACTCAAGTTCATGTGATTTGTCATGTTTTTTCAAATTTTTGCATGCATATCATCTCTAGATTAGTTGTTGCACGTTGTTGTGTGTGTAGTTTATTGCCAAGTCTTTTGAACTTTTTTATTGAGTAGACTAAGTGTTTATGACCATTGATCATATGTTGCATCACTTTGCAAGTAGTTTGAGGCTTGTCTCGCTTGGTTTGTCACATTCGCATGTGCACTAGTTAAGCTTAGTAGTCTCGACATCACCTTGAGTGGTGTTTCTTCTGCTGCGGTTCACGATGGCCTTATAAAATGATGCATGTTAGAGTCTATGGTTGTAACCCGTGTAATTATGTACGTAAGAGGCGACAAGTTCTTCACCTCGATTAGAGATTGCCAAATGCTTAGGAAGGAGGTAGTATGAGGTGTGCGATTCCTTGTATTAAACCTATTCTATCAAATAGGTTTGGGGAGGGGGTTGCTTCGTTGATCTTGTCTTTCGTCTTTGAGTCGTTGTAAAGCTTCCTTTTTCTTTTTTTTTTGTTTTGTGTCCCAACCTATTCTTTCGAATAGGTTTGGGGAGGTGTCTTTGTAAATGAGTCTTTCCCTTTTTCTTTTTCGTCTTTGTGCTCAAACCTATTCTCTCGAATAGGTTTGGGGAGGAGTTTTTGACACGTAGTACTGCTGCTTGCCCCTATACAAAGAAAAAAAAGGAGAAAAAGAAAAGAAGAAAAGAAAAGAAAAAAAAAAAAAAAGAGAGAAAAGAAAAGAGAAAATAAAAAAAACAAGAAGAAAGAAAATAAAGAATAAGACCCAAAAGCAAAAGAAGGGTCGTTGCAAGCCAAAGCAGTCTAGTAAAGTGTCAAGTGTCTTGTAAATATTTGTTATTGTGAAGTTATCGAGTTGTAAATTCTATCTTTCGTTTCGTGTCGCCTTTATCCAAGGCCTGTTCTTGACCACCCTCATCTTGCTATTCAAGAAGTGGTTGAAAGAGGCTCATTCTTGAGAGTCTGGGTAGAATAGGGGAGTGTTGTCTTTCTAAGGGAACCCTCCTTCGTTTGATGAGAGCCAGTATTGGTCCGCCCTCTCTTGAGGAAAAGTCTCGCTTGGTGAACAGTAGTAAGCCCTCGGTTTCATAGGCACGGGGCAATTGTAGTATGATAACATGCAACATTGTGTCGTCACTGACCAGGTCCAGGTAGAAGATGTTACGTGAGACTCCTTTGTTTAACCAAGTGCAGTTGAGAATGTGTATATTCGCAATCGAGGCATACTTCAACCTATTTGCATGTCATGCTCATTTGGTTTTGTTCATAAGCATTTGGTAGATTCAATAGATTAGTTCACTTTACTTGGCATGAGACTCCTTTTGTGTTGCATTTAGGATAGTTTGTTGCTTGAGGACAAGCAAAGGTTTGGTTTGGGGAGTTTGATGAACGTATTTTTTACGCGTTCATCTTGTCTTTTTTACATTCTTTTGCTATCTTCTAGCCTTGTTTTTTGGTTAGTTTTGTAGAATAGTGTCACGTTTTGTGTTTTCTGCATTTTCAGGCACATAGGTACGAAACGGCGTTTTTGGAGCTAAAAACGAGCCTTTTTGATGGAAAAGATGGCCCCGTTGAAGTTCCCCAATCTCCGTGGCTTGTTCGTAAGTGTTTGAGCTTCAATAAGCATCAAGAAGGATGAGTCCAAGGCACCCGAGGGCCATGCGAGGGAAAAAAGATTGAGTTTGAAGACAAAAATCTGCCCAGGAGCCAAGCTAAGCGCCTGGAATAGTGAAGCGCTCCGCTTCAATTTCCAGGAGCTTTGGTACAGAAGCCAAGCGAAGCGCTTGGAGTGCCAGAAGCGCTTCGCTTGCCAAGCGCTCCGCTTGGCTTCTCCAAGCGGTCCGCTTGGCAGCGGTTACGTTTTCGGATTTTCCTTCTTAGATCTGATCTTTGATCATTTTTTTGAAGATCTTTTGGACTGTAACTTCGTTTTGGAGAGCTCCTAAGCCCCAAAACACAGAGAAAACTCAGATTACATTGTATTTTAGTTTGGGATTCAAGGTCTTGATTGGGATTCATCCTTTGTAATCATCTAGGGAGAGGTTTTCTTTGCTTTCCACCGATTAGTGACAGCTTTGGTGGTAACTTGTATCACTCTCTTGTCTTGTAGTTTGATATGGTGTATTCTGATTATTATTCATATGAATTGATGTCTATGTTGATGAATATGAGTAGCTAAATCTTTTGTGTTGGTGGTAGAATGTAGAATATGCATGCTATGGGTTATGTTTATGCTTACATGAGATTGTGATTCAATCTTGCTGCAAATCCCTTCATATGATTCTTAGTTGCCTATAAAATATATTCGAATTGAGTATAGTGACAAACTCTTTGTCAATGAAAGCTATAGGATTGTATGTTAGAGATTTGCAGCATGCTAGATAAATGGTGTTGGTGACAAGCACCTCTAAAGTATTGATAGTGATCTTTTATGATGTGTGTCTTAAAGTTGCCTAGACAAGTTGCTTAGCAGACTTGATCGAAGGTTTTACGCACTGAACTTGTGAGCATATTCGTAACCCATGCATGTGTATTTGATTTCTACCACCAACCATTTTCCAAACTTGATTTACAACAATCTGAATTCTCATTGCTATTGTTCAAAGGAAACGATTCTCTAAACATTTGAACTCGTTGACTGAAATTACTTGCAAAAACCTCAAGCAAAGCCACGTTAGGTCCCGAGAGAACGACACTCGGGGACAACTTGCCATTGCACTCTAGTTTGTGTAGTGATAAGTGTTCTTAGGCTTTTAAACAAATTTAATTGGTGAAAAACGACATCATCACCAAGACCGTAGTAGGCTTAACTATGGTAATGTTCACTGCGAAAATACCGCTCCGAAAGAGCAACCGAAGTCGAAGACAGCTCTACTGACGGAGAACTTGCAAAAGATAGTTGATCACACCCAAAGTTTTCTCAAACGTTATGAAGAAGATTCTGAGAAGACTAGGGCGAGGCTTGATCGATTGGAAGAGAGCACTAGGCTTACCCATCAAAAGATGCAAGAGTTGATTGACCGAGGAGCAAGTAGGGAGCAAGGCAAGCTGCCTAGCAACATTGAGAAGTCGATGTCCATTACCTTGCTGGGTGATCTACCTGTCGAAATCACCATCAAGAAGGTTGCTAAGTGCGTGTGTTGCAAGAATGAAGAACCCCCACTAGCCAAGGAAGAATAGAAGGACCTTGGTACTGATTAGAGTGAAGAGGAGCAAGAGGATCCCGAGCCACTCCCTCAAAGTTTCGATGTTAAGGTCGGGATTGGTGAACTTGAAGATGTCTGTGCTACACTAGACACGGGATCCTACTCTAATGTGCTCCCGATGAATGTGTTTGAGAAGAATAGCCTTGGAAAACTATCTGAGCATAAGGCTATTGTGCAATTGGCGGATGGATCCTTTGTGAGACCCGAAGGCGTTGTGAAGAATTTATTGGTTAAGATTGGTGAAGCATCTGTGTACACCAATTTTGTAGTTATGCCGGTGTATACACCTGGGATGGGGGATGTTGTTCTCTTGGGGCGAACGTTTTTCACTCAGCTACGCTCCGTGATAGACATCTACCGAAGGACTTGCACCATTGAGGTGGATGGCAAGCGACATGTGTTGCGAGCCATATCTGATCCACCTGATCACTTCAATGCTTCTCACACCATTAACTACTGTGGTCTTGCTGTCTATGTTCATTCTTATTCACAGGTTCGTGGCATGAGGAGAAGATCCAGGAAGGGGAAGTCTAGTACCCTCAAGGAGAAGAGCTAGGCGCAAGAAGGAGTCGAGTTAAAGACTATAAACAATGGCGCTATCCGGGAGGCAACCCGGAGTTTTTTATCGCTTTTTTACCGCTTTATTGCATGCATTCATACTTGGAACAATTTGCTTTTCATATGTGAATTTGTTCGTCTCTGTGTCGTATGTGCTTATGTTTGTGTTTGAGTGAACTTTTTCGAGTGGTTTTATGAGTAAAATGGTTTTCGGGGATTAAAAAACCGCAATTTTTTTGAATGTTTTGTCTCCCTACCTCAGGAGGTGGGGGGGCGATTCGCCCCACATGCGGGGCGACTCGCCCCGCACGGGGCGACTCGCCCCACACCCGGGGCGACTCGCCCCACGTTTCCAGCAGAATGAAAAATGGGGCTAGCCCCCATTTTCTTCATTTTTCTTCATCTCCTTCATCTTACTCCAACAAATTTCTAAATTTTCAAAATCTCTTCAATCCTTCATAAAATTGTCATTACTTCATCAAATTGTGTGTTCTTTAGCTTCAATCGAAGCCAATTACGTGCTCTTTCTTTTCATCCGAACAAATTTCTTCCTAGTTCATTCAATCTTCAGATTTGAGGTAATCTCTCATGAACCCTAATTTTTCAAATTTGGGGGTGTTTTGATTTATGCTTCAATTAAGTTTGTATGATGTATGGGTTGATGATTTGTGTGATTAGAAACGTTATTCACTATCAATTGCATGTTCAACTAGGCTTGGTTTGGTGGTTTGAGAATTTTGCTATTAGATATCTATATCTTGTTATGCAATGTATCTTTTCCTTTCATTCCATGATTAAACTTGTGTTTGTTGATGTGATAATGATGGGCATGTTGGTAGAATGCATGATTGGTGAAGTTGAGGATTTATGATGCTAGATTTTTTGCTACTATGGTATGAATTGAGTCTTATGATTCAAGGCTATTGTAATATGTGCATGTAGTAGTTACATTGATATGTTGCATGTTGAAGTAGCTAGACTAGACATGGAGGTTTTTGAGGAGTTCGATTGTTGTAGATATCGCTCGTATGTTCGCTCTTGCATTTGCATATGCATAAGTTTGTTTTGTGTCATACAAGATACTAATTGTTGTTTGTAGGAATCATGGCTCCACGAGGATCGAAGAAAGCTGGCTCAAGCAAGAAGGGTAAGGGGGTAGCATCAAGCTCCCAACCTTCCCACGAGCTGTACGAGTTGTCTCTAGCCGCAATAGATGTCCGACAAAGGCTTGAAGCGGAGCTAGCTCAAGGTGGACGATCGATTATACCGGACAGAAGGATAGATATTCCGGATGAATTAGCTCACCGGGCAGGGTACAGGACACTCTCCCGTCTGGCGAGGAGAAGGAATTGGGTTTGGTATATTTCCAACAGGTTCAAGGGGTACGATACGAGCCTCCTTCATGAGTTCTATGCTGGATACACTGATCATGAGGAGAAGGAGGGGGTACTCGTTCGGGGCGTAATAGTACCATGGACGCCGGCCTCAATTTCTGCCTTCATCCATCTTGGGGAACGGGAGTTCACAGGAAGCAACCACTCCTACGAATATTCAAGGGCCACTAGGGGGATCGGAAGTGACATTACAGATGTGATCTACAACAGGGAGTATAGGTATCCAGATACCGGAGCACAACCTGCACGGATCCGTCAGAGTGACCTTAGCATCGAGGCTAAGGTGGTCATGAAATTCTGCATTTTCAACTTGATCCCCAGAATGAATGACACTTGGATACAGCCGAATTATGCCGAGTTCCTCTACTGCTTGATAGACAAGCATCGAATCGACAACGGTCACATCATGTATGCCGAGTATGAGTGACATTGGGAGAAGAAGAAGAAGCCCTTAATTTTTCCGAGCTTCATCACTACCTACTGCAAATGTTACGGGGTCGAGGACATTGATGAGGGAGATTGCGAGGTCGCTGCCCTTTCACCTTCGACTATTGATGTGCAACTGATTAGGTATCAAATGAAGAACCCCACGGATGCTGCTGCTGATGTGGAAGCACCCTTACAACCGACTGATTCAGATAATGAAAATGATTATGAGGATGATATGGAAGATGATGATGGCCGAGCCCCTATCCCGGATATTCCTTTTGTCCATAGATTCAAGGCTTTGACTTCTTTGATTTTCGGGCCCATATCAATGATAGTGTTGCAGCCTTGACCACTACTGTCCAAGGAATGCGACATGACCTTGACGGACACATTGCCCAGCGCAACCGCGATTGGGAGATGATTGAGGAGCATCGCCGAGAGGAGAGGCAGATAATGTGGGAACAACAACAGCTCATCCAGTGGCAACAGGATCTCCTGTCTGACATGTGGAGAGACTATTATGGGGATAACAATTCCGATAACTAGTCTTTTCACATGTCCACTCTCAGCCGATCGAGGCCAAACCGTTCGGTAACTTCTAGTATCACTTTTTATTTACTCATTCTCTTTTGCTAGGGACTAGCTTAAGTTTCATGAGGGGGATGGGATGTGAACCATGATGTTAAGTATTGTTTGGCTTTGTGATGTTGAGTATGGTATCTTGTTTTTGTTTGCATTTGCACGTTTACCGCTTTCTTAGTATTTAGTTGCATACACTACATTCATCCTAGTATAGATTTGCATGTTTTTATGTGGACTTTATTGCCAAATTTTTTGAACTTTTTTATTGGGTAGATTAACTAATTATGACATTAATCATATGCTTCATCTTTATGAATATGTTTGAGGTTTTTTTCGCTTGGCCTGTCACATTTATGTTTGCACTTAGTTAAGCTTGGTAGTCTCGACATCACTTAGTGCTGTTTTCTTTACTGCGGTTCACGAAGGCCTTTATAATAGGGTGATGCATGTTAGGATCTTATGATTGTTTTCCCGAGTAATTATATACCTAAGAGGCAAGGAGTCTTCACCTTGCTTTGATATTGCTAAATGCCCAGGAAGGAGGTAGTGTGAGATTGTGTGATCCTTTGTTTGCAACCTATTCTTTCGAATAGGTTTGGGGAAGGGATTACGGTATCGTTAGACTTGTTTTTTTTTCGATTTTCAGTGTGTATTGTGAGTTTATTTTCCTTTTTCGTAAAGTTTGTACTCCAACCTATTCTTTCGAATAGGTTTGGGGAGGTCGCTTGTGAGTCATTTTAATTTTTTTTCGTTGTGCAACTGCTGGCGAAAAAAAGGAGAAAAAGAAACATTCCAAAAAAAAAAGAGAAAAAAATCTGGAAAAGAAAAAAAAAGAAAAACAGAAAAGACCCCAAAAAAAGCAAGGAAGGGTCCAAAAAAGAGCCAAAAAGCAGTTTAGCAAAGTGTTGTGTCTCATTTTCCAATTCTTGTAATGTTCGTAATCGTGTTGTAATTTTCTATTTTTTCTTTTCGTTTGAGTGTCATCTGTTCTAGACCACCCTCGTCCTGCCATTCTGGAAGTGGTAAATAGCTTAAGGCTTTGCTTGAGAGATGGGTAGAATAGGGGAGTGTTATCTTTTTTAGGGAATCCTCCTTCGTTTGATGAGAGTCAGTACTAGTTCGACCTCTTTGAGGAAAAGTCTTAACTTGGTGAACAACAGTAAGTCCTCAGTTTCATAGGCACGGGACAACCATTCGTATTCCAACATGTTTCATTACGTCGTCACTGACTAGGTCCAGATAGAGAATGTTACGAGAGACTATCTTGTCTTGACATAAGTGCTTATGTGAATGTGTATGAGTCAATAGAGGCATTCTTCAACCTATATTCATGATATGATTTGTATGGTTTTTGTTCATATGTTTTTTGATCGATTCAATAGATTAGTTCATTTCATTCGGTTTGGGGAGTTTGATGAACGTGTATTTTACACTTTCATTCGAATCTTTTTTCACCAATTTAGCTATCCTCTATGTTAATTTAGCTATATTTTAGTGCATTTTATTAGAATAGTGTCACGTTTCCCTTTAGTTTGTATTTTACAGGTTTTGGGTGAAAAATGAGGTTTTTCGGGCAATTATATTGAAGTAGACAAGGAATTGGTGTTCCGAAGGCCTTTTTGGAGTATCTAGAAGATTCCGGAGAGGATTTGAAGTCTAGGGGTCAAGTTTGAAGGCTAAAAGGTCACTAGAAGGCAAAAACCGAGTCCGAAAATGAAAAGAAATACAAAAACGCGTCGAAAACGCGTAAACAGCCAACTGGAGGTCCCGGGCGAGTCGCCCGGGACGAGGGGCGAATCGCCCCACACCAGGCGAATCGCCCGGTGTGTGGTCGCCCCACACCTGTCGAATGTCTATATATAGTTGCTCAGTTTTCTCCGTTTTTTATACTTTTCCAGACCTTTTCTCTCACCTTTCTCATTAGTTTTAGGTAGGAATTCTCCAGAGCCTGTTCTGGGGATTCTTAGATTAGGAGATACTTTTTCTTAGCGTTTTGGAGTTTGCTAGATCGCGATTCTTCGGAGATTGACAACCTTCGGTAACATTGTATCTTACAGTTTTTCTATTTATATTTATATATCTTTCAACATGTTTTCATTCAATCTTGCTATGATTTCTGTTGATTGCATGACATCTATGAGTAGCTAAACTTCTCGTTGGTGATAGTATGTGATTTCTTAGCGAAGGGTTAATAATTATGCTAATGGCTATATCGCGCATTATACTTTGAGTTATTGCTTTATTTCTTTGATCTATCTAAAACCTCTATCTTCGTAGTGTTGAATAATTACGGAACACAATTGGACAATTCTTTGATCAAAGATCTCTATGCAAAACCGGGGATTTCATGCATGATTATTAACCTGCTATGCTTTGAATGACCATACTATCACCAATCTCCATTATCTGTTAAGATAAACCTTTGCTAAGTAGTCTGTTGATTTTATATTCTTAAGTTAGATTAGATAAAGCTAGTTATAGTCCTTAGAGATCGACACTCGAGGTTATTTTACTGCTACACTACGGTTTTCGTTGTAGTTGTGAATTGCCTTTGGCTAAATACAAATTTATTTGATTAATTGAGTCTAACAAACCGGTTCATCATTCCTTAAGATGTCACTATCTTGGTTTTGTAGTTTCAGCAGCGTCCTTGTTTGTCTTCTAGTCTTCATGTCCTTCGCGTGCATGCTTTGCATTTAATGCTCATTTGAATGAAATTCAAACAGTAACATTGGAGCGCAAATACAAGTACTTTCAGCAAGAGGTCACAAATGTTCATCAGCAAGTGGTGAGTCTCAGTTTCAGCAAGCACAACCTACTCTGTCGTTTAGATTTTCACTTATTCAATGCTGTTGCTGAAGTTTCCACTTTCTGAGCAAAATGTGCCTTTGTAGATACCAGTCTTCGGAATCTTCTAGTCTTCGGATCTTCGAATTCTTCAAGTTTCTGAGCGGTTCTAAATGCTTCAATAGTTTGTTTGTGTAAACAAAGTACATCATCAGCAAATGCTTCAATAGGTTGTATTTCTTTTCAGAAAACAAGATACATCATAAGCGGTAAAACTAACCTATCTAGCACCTACTCTAAGTCTTCAGCAAACGTTCCTCTTTTACAATGTCCTTAAAATTCTAAATTCCTATGGACCTTAAGAGTACTAGTTACTGGACTTTCCTTAATTTAGCATGGTTAATTGCTCATCAAAATTAGAAGTTTCCTAACAAAAACAAACTCACAACACTCAAAAATCAAAAAACAAGTCTAATGATAGCGTAACCCCCTCCCCAAACCTATTCGAAAGAATAGGTTGCAAACAAAGGATCACATAATCACACTACCTCCTTCCTAGGCATTTAGCAATCTCAAAGCAAGGTGAAGACTTGTTGCCTCTTAGGTACATAATTACTCAGGAAAACAACCATAAGATCCTAACATGCATCATCCTATTATAAAGGCCTTCGTGAACCGCAATAGAGAAAACACCACTAAGTGATGTCGAGACTACCAAGCTTAACTAAGTGCAAACATAAATGTGACAAGCCAAGCGAGAAAAACCTCAAACAAATTCATAGAGATGAAACATATGATCAAAGGTCATAACTAGTTAATCTACCCAATAAAAAAGTTCAAAAAATTTGTCAATAAACTCCACATAAAACATGCAAGACTATACTAGGATGAATGTAGTGTATGCAACTAAATTCTAAGAAAGCCGTAAAAGTGCAAATGCAAACAAAATACAAGATACCATACTCAACATCATAAAGCCAAACAATACTTAACATCATGGTTCACATCCCATCCCCCTCATGAAACTCAAGCTAGTCCCTAGCAAAAGAGAATGAGTAAATAAAAAGTGATACTAGATGTTACCGAACGGTTTGGCCTCGGTCGGCTGAGTATACAAGAACGGACATGTGAAAAAACTAATTATCGGGATCGTAATCCCCATAATAGTCCCTCCACATGTCAGACAGGAGATCATTGGACTTCTGTAAAGCCTCCTGTTCCTGACGGATGAGCTGTTGCTGCTCCCACATTATCTCCCTCTCATTCTGGCGATGCTCCTCAGCTATTTCCCAATCGCGGTTGCGTTGGGCAATGTGTCCATCAATGTTATGTTGCAACCCCTGGACAGAAGTGGTCAAGGCTGCAACACTAGCATCGAAGTGGGCCCAGAAATCAGAGAAGTCAATACCTCTAGGCCCTTGTGGTGCTCGAGGCGGTGCATGCGGTGCTCTACGCATAGAAGGGATATCAGGAATAGGAACTCGTCCATCGTCAGTTTCCATAGCATCCTCATCCTCCTCATCATCATTATAATCATCAGAATCTGTCTGTTGGAGGGAAGCTTCAACATCAGCAGCAACAGTCGTGGGGTTCTTCATACGATACCTACTCAGTTGCACATCAATAGTTGAAGGGGAAAGAGCAGCGACCTCACAATCCCCCTCATCAATGTCCTCGACCCCGTGATATTTGCAATATGTTGTGATGAAGCTCGGAAAAACGAAAGGCTTATTCTCCCAATGACGCTCATATTCTGCATACATGATCTGACCGATGTCTATACGATGCTTCCCCAACAAGCAGTAGAGGAGCTCAGCATAATTCGGCTGTATCTACGTGTCATTCATCCTAGGGATCAAGTTGAAAATACAGAATTTCATAACCACCTTAGCCTCAATACTAAGGTCACTCTGATGGATTCGTCCAGGTTGTGCCTGTAAGAAAATATGGTCACAGTTACCCCTAGGGTACGCAGCGGAATTTCAAAATTTTCTTAACATGCAGGTTAATTGATCATGCATATAACGTATATATATAATAAACACATTAATCAGAAGACTTACAATACTCCAAAAGCGAGAACAGGTATTGTATCGATATGCCAATCGATGAAGTCTTCGTAATAGTCCGGTGAATCTTCTCCTTCGTCGAAGTCGAAGATATCTGCAATACTTTGATTATCTGCAAGACAATAAAAGTTAGTTTCCAGCTCTTTTAACCTCAACATTGGTATCCACGGATGAACAACTTATCGGAAAGAATGCTAGGATATTCTTTATGTGGCCAAGAAGATGGGGCGACAATTTTCCTCCGGTGGGAGTGGGCGCGCGCGGCTAGAGTGTAGGGGAGAGCTTTTATTTTCTCTAAGAAAACTGGTAGAAAGAATGATCTTGAATCAACTGTATTTTCAACTATGTTAAAAGCTCTCTAATAGTCTACTATATATAGTAGTCAATAGAAGCCTAAAGAATAATCAATTAGACTTCATAAAGGATTAAGAATCTAATTCTTATTGCACAAGGAAACCAATTCAAGTCTACATTCATTCCCAATCAAATTAGAACTCAATCAGGAAAATCTAACTTATCCCTTGACTTCTAATAGAGGAAGGAGTCGAACTCCTTCCCCTACTACTACTGTTGCGCGCGCGTCAAGGAGGCCCAGGTGGGTCCCGGTTTTGGGACCCACTTATAATTCTAAGGCAATTCAAACTCCAAGTAGATTTTGCCCATGTTCGTATATTAATTCTAAATTAACATATCCTTTCAAATCAAACCTCTATTATATTTCCAAAATATAATCTTTAATTGTATTTACATAAAATACAAGTAATCAGCCAATTCAATTAATATTTCCAAATCATTAATTGAGTCACAAATTATTATAATTAATTCCAAATCAATTATAATTCATCAATCACAATTAATTCTAAATTAATTGCGATTCCATCTTCAAGAATATTCGGATAAGCTGAATCACCCCATAGTGTGACCCATAGGGCCTCATTGTATTAAGCAAGTGCTACACTAGGCAACATGGAATTCCTAGACGGTTCCATTTGCAATATTAATACATGAGGACGTTAGAGAGGTTTCTCAAAGCAAACCCTTTCGTTGTGAAGTCTGTTGCGCTCAACGCGGCGATGGTAACGTCCCTTCATCTGACTCACTCGAATGCATCTAGGATCGATGAAGTGTCTATCCCAATAATACATCCACGGGCGTCTTCAGTGGGTTGCTTGGTGAATTCAATATCTATTATGACTATCATAATAATATTGATACGCTGGCCAGCGGTTTAAGCAATCACAACTATGAACGACTATGAGCAGTGCTCTCCTGTGCTACACATGAGAGATGAATCGTTCAGAATCACTTATCATCCCCATATGTATGTAGCCATAATCCTGGATCGTGTCTTGGGTCAACTGCTTATTCAGAGCTGACATCGACAGGTCCACCAAGGATATGGGGCAACAAATGTGATGTTAAAGTCCTGTAAGTCCAAAGGACGACTGACATCACTTCGACAACTATCTGGTTCCCATAGACACTTCGGTGTAGAGTATACATCGATGGGAGTTTCCGGTGGGTACTTCCATTGTTCGGTAATCACCCTTCGAACAACTATGCAGAGTTATGGGAACGTCTTGATTGTCCAACAATCCGTTCCGTGGCCTTGGGATCGGCTCACACTTGCTCTAACAACTATAACTTCCACGCATATTAGTCTCAGTTGGTTCATTCAGACCCCTACATCCGAGATGAACCTCGACTAGGGAGAGTTTGGGTTAGATGATAACTCACATAGCTCCCACTATATGTGTGATCGGTCATCTATCCGAGGGGGCATGTTTAATATCAATACAGACAGGAATAGAGATATGACATGATGTATGCCTGGTGTAATATAAATATGAAAGCGATACTCAATAGTCAAATAACAAACATATATTATATTACGTTAATCTGTGTAATAGTACATTTATGCCCTTAATAAGGGCTGCATGCCCTTAATAAAGACTGTCTCTAGGACATATATACTATCAATCTTCCACTTGGACTAGAGCCAGTCACCTTTATGCTTAATACCTAGATTAACATAATGTCTTAAGTGGACTTCCACTGATAAGACCTTGGTGAAAGGATCTTCCACGATGTCCGTGGTTGAGACACGTTCTATACTAACTTTTCCTCTATCAATAATCTCACGTATAACGTGATACTTTCTAAATACATGTTTGTTCTTGTTTGTAGATCTAGGCTCCTTGGCTTGAGCGACGGCGCCCATGTTGTCACAATAAATCATTATTGGACATGGAGCAGGAACAACACTCAATTCCTTCAAGAACTCTGAAATCCAGACAGCTTCTTTCGATGCTTCTCCGTTCAATTTGAATACGTATCCTGTCTGTGACTTAAAGTCATCAGGATCTGATTCAAATCCAGCGTCGACATAACCAGACATCTTTAATTCTGGTTCTCCACCAAACACCAAGAACATTTCCTTAGTCCGTCGAAGGTACTTAAGAATGTTCTTTACAGCAGTCCAGTGAGGTACTCCTGGATTCTGTTGGTGTCGACAAGTGACACTAAGCGCATATGCCACATCTGGCCTTGTGCAATTCATTGCATACATAATAGACCCTACTGCCGAAGCATAGGGCACACGACTCATTACGTTTCTTTCTTCATCAGTTTTAGGACTATGCTTAACTGATAGCACGATCCCATGCCTAGCTGGGAGAAAGCCTCTCTTTGAGTCGTTGATGAACCGGAATTTGTCAGATTCTAATTAATCAAATAAATTTGTATTTAGCCAAAGGCAATTCACAACTACAACGAAAACCGTAGTGCAGCAGTAAAATAACCTCGAGTGTCGATCTCTAAGGACTATAACTAGCTTTATCTAATCTAACTTAAAATATAAAATCAACAGACAACTTAGCAAAGGTTTTTCTTATTAGATAATGGATGTTAGTGATAGTATGATCATTCAAAGCATAGTAGGTTAATATTCATGCATGAAGTACTCGATCGTTTTGCATAGAGATCTTTGATCAATGAATTGTCCATTGTGTTCCGTTATTATTCAACACTACGAAGATAGGGGGCTTAGATAGATCAAAGAAATAAAGCAATAACTCAAAGTCTGATTCGCTTTACCGCCATCAGCATAATTATTAACCCTTTGCTAAGAAATCACATACTATCACCAACAATAGATTTACCTACTCATAGATGTCATGCAATCAACATAAATCATAGCAAGATTGAATGAAAACATGTTGAAAGATAAATAAATATAAAGTAGAAAAAATTTGAGATACAATGTTAACGAAGGTTGTCAATCTTCGAAGAATCGCGATCTCTCAAGCTCCAAATCGATAAGAAAAAGTATCTCCTATGCTAGGAATTCCCAGAACAGGCTCTGGAGAATTCTTCCCTAAAACTAATGAGAAAGGTATGAAGAAAGGTTTGAAAAACTATGAAAAAACGGAGAAAACTGAGCAACTATATATAGGAGTTCGGAACGTGTGGGGCGAGTGACGAACCGCCCCACGTCCCGGGCGAATCGCCCGGGAGTTCCAGTCGGCCAAGGACGCGTTTTCGACGCGTTTTTGGATTTTTCTTTTCCTTTTCGGACTCGGTTTTTGCCTTCTAGTAACCTCTTAGCCTTCAGACTCGACCCCTAGACTTCAAATCCTATCCGGAATCTTCTAGATACTCCAAAAATGTCCTCGGAACACCAATTCTTCATTCTCTTCAATATAATTGCCCGGAAAACCACGTTTTTCACCTAAAACCTGTAAAATGCAAACTAAAGGGAAACGTGACACTATTCTAATAAAATGCACTATAATATAGCTAAATTAACATAGATGATAGCAAAAATAGGTGAAAAAAGACTCGAATGAAGGTGTAAAATACACGTTCATCAAACTCCCCAAACCGAACCTTTGCTTGTCCTCAAGCAACTAAGCTAGACTCTAATGCAAAAAACAATGCAACACAAAAAATGGAGTCTCATGCCAAATGAAATGAACTAATCTATTGAATCTATCAAAAAACATATGAACAAAAACCATACAAATCATAACATGGATATTGGTTGAAGAATGCCTCGATTGACTCATACACATTCACATATGCACTTATGTCAAACAAGATAGTCTCTCGTAACATTCTCTACCTGGACCTAGTCAGTGACGACGTAATGAAACATGTTAAAATACGAATGGTTGTCCCGTGCCTATGAAACTGAGGACTTACTACTGTTCACCAAGTTAATACTTTTCCTCAAAGAGGTCGAACCAATACTGGCTCTCATCAAACGAAGGAGGGTTCCCTAAAAAAGATAACATTCCCCTATTCTACCCATCTCTCAAGCAAAGCCTTAAGCTATTCACCACTTCCTGAATGGCAGGACGAGGGTGGTCTAGAACAGATGACACTCAAACAAAAGACAAAAAATACAACTCGATTACGAACATTACAAGAATTGAAAAATGAGACAAACACTTTGCTAAACTGCTTTTTGGCTTCTTTTTTTGGACCCTTCCTTGCTTTTTTGGGGTCTTTTTTTTTTTTTTTTTTTGCTTTTTCTTTTTTTCTTTCCAGATTTTTGCTTTTTTTTTCTGGAATTTTTCTTCTCTTTTTTTCCGATTTTTTTTAGCCAGCAGTAGCATAACGAAAAAGAAATTACAATGACACACAAATGACCTCCCCAAACCTATTCGAAAGAATAGGTTGGAGTACAAACTTTACGAAAAAAGGAAAATAAACTCACAACCCACACTAAAAATCGAAAAACAAGTCTAATGAAGCGTAACCCCCTCCCCAAACCTATTCGAAAGAATAGGTTGCAAACAAAGGATCACACAATCTCACACTACCTCCTTCCTAGGCATTTAGCAATCTCAAAGCAAGGTGAAGACTTGTTGCTTCTTAGGTACATAATTACTCGGGAAAACAACCATAATATCCTAACATGCATCATCCTATTATAAAGGCCTTCGTGAACCGCAGTAGAGAAAACACCACTAAGTGATGTCGAGACTACCAAGCTTAACTAAGTGCAATACATAAATGTGACAAGCCAAGCGAGAAAAACATCAAACATATTCATAGAGATGAAGCATATGGTTAATGTCATAATTAGTTAATCTACCCAATAAAAAAGTTCAAAACAATTTGGCAATAAACTCCACATAAAAACATGCAAGACTATCCTAGAATGAATGTAGTGTATGCAACTAAATACTAAGAAAGCGGTAAACGTGCAAATGCAAATGCAAACAAAAGGTTTCACGAGTAATCATAAGCAAAACAAGTATAGAAATAACCAGCGATAACCCCCCCCCCAAACCTGAACGTCGTCGCTCGTCCCTGATGAATGTGTATTTTACAATTTCATTTGAGTCTTTTTCACCTATTTTAGCTATCCTCTATGTTAATTTAGCTATATTTTAGTGCATTTTATTAGAATAGTGTCACGTTTCCCTTTAGATTTTATTTTACAGGTTTTGGTTGAAAATCGAGGATTTCCGGGCAATTATATTGAAGTTGACAAGGAATTGGTGTTCCAGAAGCCTATTTGGAGTATCTGAAGGTTTCCGGATAGAATTTGGAGTCTAGGGGCCGAATCTGGAGGTTAGAAGGCCACTAGAAGTCAGAAACCGAGTCCGAAAAGGGGAAAAAATCCAAAAACGCGTCGAAAACGCGGAATTCCGCGAGATTTTTTCTGGGGCGAACCGCCCCAGATGTGGGGCGAACTGCCCCACACCGGGCGAACCGCCCCGTGTGTAGGGCGAACCGCCCCACAATATTTCGAGGCCTATATATAGTTGCTCAGTTTTCTCCGAAATTCATACTTTTCCAAGCCTTCTCTCTCACCTTTCTCTGTAGTTTTAGGGAGGGACTTCCCAGAGCCTGTTCTGGGGGTCCGTAGCTTAGGAGACACCTTTTCATAGCAGTTTGGAGCTCGTAGGATCGCAATTCTTCGGAGATTGACAACCTTCGGTAACATTGTACCTTACAGTTTATTCTACTTATTTTATATATCTTTCAACATGTTTTCTTCTATGATTTCTGTTGATTGCATGCCTATTATGAGTAGCTAAACTTATCGTTGGTGGTAGTATGTGAATTCTTAGCGAAAGGAAGATAATCATGCTAATGGCTATATCGCGCATTATACTCCGTGTCATTGCTTTATTTCGTTGATCAGGCTTAAGCCCAAAATTCTCGTATGTTGTATTAATTATTATGCACAATTGGACCCTCGTCGACCTACACGCATCTATATCTTCGTAGTGTTGAATAATTACGGAACACAATAGGACAATAGTGATTGACTTGTCGGTATATTTATCTTCGTAGTGCTTAATAATTGCAACAGGACATCGGATTGATCAAAGATCTCCATGCAAGACCGAGGAATTTATGCATGATTATCGACCCGTTATGCTTTGAAGGATCATACTATCACCAATCTCCATTATCTGTTAGAAAAACCTTTGCTATTACGTCTGCTGTTTTTATATTCTCTAGTTAAATAGATAAAGCTAGTTATAGTCCTGAGAGAACGACACTCGATTCATTCTACTGCTACACTACGGTTTTCGTTGTAGTTGTGGATTGCCTTTGGCTAAATAACAAATATATTTGATCGAACCGGGAACCGACAAACCCGCGTTCATCAGTCCTGAACGTCGAAAGTGGATTTAAGGTGAGGGTTAAACTTGTATATGTGACCTATATTACTCAATCAAACTCGTGAGAAAACAAAACGGGCGATAAACGAGGTAAAAAGATCGATAATTTAGCATAATAGGGGAAAATCAGGATCTTCGGGTTTACTGGATGTGCCAGGCGAATCGCCCCACGTGGGGGGCGGTTCGCCCGACACCTCCAGACTCCTGGAAGTGTCGGTTTCCCTCCCAAAATGCAAAATTATCATCTTAAAACATATTTTATCACAAAAAACACACGAAAAATAAATATGCATGCAATGCAAGAAAGCGATAAAACTAAACTGCATGCGACCGTTACCACTAATGTTATCCATTATCAAATGGAAACGAATCTTGTGCATCCGTTCCATTACTCCTCGCATCTTGGGAACCATCCTTGGATCCTCTCCGTATCTGCTCAAGCAAGTCCATGATTGCCTGAAAACTAAAATTAACAAAACCAACAAAAACAAAATCTACAAAATAACTAAGGGAATCAGATGGAAAATAAAAAGAGAAAATAGGATCAAAACTCCTTTGGAACTCATAGGTGGGTGCTTGGACCAGAACGTAGGAGTCAAGATCAAGAGTATCTGCCGCAATTGATTCAGAGACACCAAAATCTTCAGAGATTGGCTCCTTGATCTCAACACAACTCACGCCATCACCTTCTGACTCAAGTGAAGCAATGGATTCAATTATCACCTCCTCCATGACTTCCTCTTGACCAACAACCTCGACATCCACAAGTAAGGACGTGGAATCCAAGCTAAGCACTGAGGAGACTTCATCAATGGGTTCTTCTCCACATTCCTCTTCATTGGCAATGTCGATTTCTGGTGGCTGACAACTAAAGCGAGACGTCCATGCCCTTGACCCGGGAGGTGAGTCTCTATCCCAATGTTCCAGAAACTTGTTGGTTAGTTCACCCCAAGTGCGCAACGATTTTTCTGGCGGGATTCTGAGCCATCTTCGAGCGTACCCTTTCAAGGCTCCCATGAATCCTCTCATACAAAGTTGCTCATGTGATAAAATAACCCCCTCCTCATTCTCACGAGGTATCCTCAACACTCCTTCCTAGTACGTATCTAAGAACCCTCTTGGATCATCACCCATTGAAAACGTGGAGAGAATGGAGTAGTACGAAGGATCAAAGTCATAATTCCTACAATCGTCATCCAATGTTATGCAAGGCCCTCGAGGCATCACATACCGTGGCAACGGAGGTTGACTCATCCTTTCTTATGACTAATTTCTGCACACGAGGAAACAAGAAACCAAGGAGCAGAATCCACAAAAGAAAAACAAAAATTTGCAAAGAAAAACACAAAGAGTGCAAACAAACACAATGTAACTGAGAACTTCGAGAGCACAAGCACGCAAGGTAACCAAGATCAGATTAGATGAATTACTGAAAAAGATAGGGGGAAAGAAATAGGGTAAGAAAGTGAAACTTTCTGAGAGCAAACCCCCAAAGCCTGTTCTTCTGTAGAGAATTGAATGCTGAAAATATAAATAAGCTAAACAGAAAAAAGGAATATAGTCCCCGGCAGCGGCGCCAATTTGATGAAACGGAATTTGTCAGATTCTAATTAATCAAATAAATTTGTATTTAGCCAAAGGCAACTCACAACTACAACGAAAATCGTAGTGCAGCTGTAAAATAACCTCGAGTGTCGATCTCTAAGGACTATAACTAGCTTTATCTAATCTAACTTAAAATATAAAATCAACAGACGACTTAGCAAAGGTTTTTCTTATCAGATAATGGAGGTTAGTGATAGTATGATCATTCAAAGCATAGCAGGTTAATAATCATGCATGAAGTACCCGATCGTTTTGCATAGAGATCTTTGATCAATGAATTGTCCATTGTGTTCTGTTATTATTCAACACTACGAAGATAGGGGGCTTAGATAGATCGAAGAAATAAAGCAATAACTCAAAGTCTGAATCGCTTTACCGCCATCAGCATAATTACTAACCCTTTGCTAACAAATCACATACTATCACCAACAATAGATTTAGCTACTCATAGATGTCATGCAATCAACAGAAATCATAGCAAGATTGAATGAAAACATGTTGAAAGATAAATAAATATAAAGTAGAAAAAATCTGAGATACAATGTTACCGAAGGTTGTCAATCTTCGAAGAATCGCGACCTCTCAAGCTCCAAATCAATAAGAAAAAGTATCTCCTATGCTAGGAATTCCCAGAACAGGCTCTGGAGAATTCTTCCCTAAAACTAATGAGAAAGGTATGAAAAAAGGTCTGAGAAAGTATGAAAAAACGTAGAAAACTGAGCAACTATATATAGGAGTTCGGAACGTGTGGGGCGACTCGTCCCACACACCGGGCGAACCGCCTAGAGTGGGGCGAACCGCCCCACGTCCCGGGAGAATCGCCCGGGAGTTCCAGTCGGCCAAGGACGCGTTTTCGACGCGTTTTTGGATTTCTTTTCCTTTTCGGACTCGGTTTTTGCCTTCTAGTGACCTTTTAGCCTTTAGACTCGACCCCTAGACTTCAATCCTATCCGGAATCTTGTAGATACTCCAAAAATGTCCTCGGAACACCAATTCTTCGTTCTCTTCAATATAATTGCCCGGAAAACCACGTTTTTCACCTAAAATCTGTAAAATGCAAACTAAAGGGAAACGTGACACTATTCTAATAAAATGCACTATAATATGGCTAAATTAACATAGAGGATAGCAAAAATAGGTGAAAAAAGACTCGAATGAAGGTGTAAAATACACGTTCATCAGTCGTCCATCTTATAACGCTTCAGTATTTTGTCGATGTAGGTGGATTGTGTCAATCCTAACATCCTCTTGGATCTATATCTATAGATCTTTATCCCTAGGATGTAGTTCACTTCACCCAAGTCCTTCATTGAGAAGGTACTTGATAACCAAACTTTAGTCTCTTCTAGCATAGAGACATTGTTTCCCATGATCAAAATGTCATCAACATAAATGATCATGAAAACGACTCCCTTGTCGCTGTGCCTAGTGTAGACACAGGGATCTTCTACGCTTCTGACGAAGTCAAACGATTTGACAGCTTCATCAAAGCGGATATTCCAGCTCCTAGACGCTGCTTTAGCCCATAGATGGATCTCTGTAATTTGCATACAGCAGTTGGCCTGGTTTTACTAATAAAACCTTCCGGTTGTACCATATAGACCTCTTCCTCAAGGTTGCCATTGAGGAAGACAGTCTTTACATCCATTTGCCAGATCTCATAATCATAGTAGGCAGCTATCGCAAGTAGAATTCAAATAGACTTCAACTTTTCTACCGGTGAAAAGGTTCCATCGTAATCGATGCCATACCTTTGCGTGTAGCCTTTCGCCACAAGTCTAGCCTTGTGCATTTGTACCTTGCCATCGATATCTGTCTTTCGTTTAAAGACCCATTTGCACCCAATAGGTCTAACCCCTTGGGGAAAGTCTACCAAGCTCCAAACTTGGTTCAGGTACATGGAGTCCATTTCCAATTCCATGGCCTCTTGCCATTTGTCTGAGTCAATATCATTTATTGCCTCTTTGTAGGTCTCGGGGTCTTTCCGATCTGATAAGCCAACATCAAGTTCACTGATATCTTCTATCATAAGGCTTTGCTTCTGAGGTCCTTTTGGGATCCTCTTCGACCTACGGAGCTCGACTGGTGTTTCTGTCGGCGTTTCTGGTGCTTTTCTTCTCTGGCTTCGTGTAACACGAACATTATCAGTGGGCACTGATGCATCCGGTCGCGCACTGCGACCCCGTTCCCTAGCAGGAGGGTGCTCTTGTGCAACTTGTTGCACAGGTTCATTGACAACGGGTTCTATTGGTGTGGTTTCAACTGTTGATCTAATCACAGGACTCCCACTGACTATGACATGCCTAGCAAGTGTCATATCATTACCCTTATCTGCTTCGAAAGCTCCCACTGAACTTGAGTCCAAATCAGAAGATTTAGAGAACTCATGTTCGCGCGTGTCAAAGTCTTGAATTTCTTCAAGTTCTATCATATCATCTAACCTCTCTTCTTCGAGGTATTCTGCTTCTAAAAACTTGACGTTTCTAGATACTATCACCTTGTGATCTTCAGCATGATAGAATTCATAGCCTCTCGTCTGCCGAGGATAGCCTATGAAATATACTTTGACACCCTTGACATCTAACTTATCAGTGAGCAACAATTTGACTATCGCAGGACAGCCCCAAGGTCTAAGATAGCCCAGTGAGGGCTTCTTTCCTTTCCATAACTCATAAGGAGTTTTCTCCACTGATTTAGATGGTACACGGTTCAGAATGTAGATTGCAGTTTGTAGCGCATATCCCCATAGATATTTTGGAAGAGTCGAGAATCCAATCATTGATCTCACCATGTCTAACAGGGTTCGATTCCTTCTCTCAGACACACCATTTAATTGTGGTGTTCTAGGAGGGGTCCATTGCGATTGAATTTCATTCTCCTTCAAGTAGTCGATAAATTCTTCACTAAGGTATTCACGTCCTTGATCTGATCGAAGAGTGACTATCCTTAGGTTCAATTCATTCTCGGCCTCTGATGATGTCGTTTTTCACCAATTAAATTTGTTTAAAAGCCTAAGAACACTTATCACTACAAAAACTAGAGTGCAATGGCAAGTTGTCCCTGAGTGTCGTTTTCTCGGGACCTAACGTGGCTTTGCTTGAGGTTTTTGCTAGTAATTTCAGTCAACGAGTTCAAATGTTTATAGAATCGCTTTCTTAGAACAAAGCAACGAGAAATCAGATTGTTGTAATCAAGTTTGGAAAACGGTTGGTGGTAGAAATCAAATACACATGCATGGGTTACGAATATGCTCACAAGTTCAGTGCGTAAAACCTTCGATCAAGTCTGCTAAGCAACTCGTCTAGGTAACTTTCAAGTCACATATCATAAAAGATCACTATCAATACTTTAGAGGTGCTTGTCACTAACACCATTTATCTAGCATGCTGCAAATCTCTAACATACAATCCTATAGCTTTCATTGACCAAGAGTTTGTCACTATACTCAATTCGAATATATTTTATAGGCAACTAAGAATCATATGAAGGAATTTGCACCAAGATTGACTCACAATCTCATGTAAGCATAAAGATAACCCATAGCATGCATATTCTACATTCTACCACCAACACAAAGGATTTAGCTACTCATATTCATCAACATAGACATCAAATCATATGAATGTAAATAGAATACATCAAATCAAACTACTAGACAAGAGATAATGATACAATGTTACCACCAAGCTGTCACTAATCGATGGGTATTGATGAAAACCTCTCCGTAGATGAAACAACGGATGCAATCCTCTGCCAAAACCTTTAATCCAATCTAAAAATACAATGTATCTGAGTTTTCTCTGAGTTTTGGGGCTTAGGAGATCTCCAAAACGAAGCTACAGTTCAAAAGTATTCAAAAAATGACTGAAGATCAGATCTGAGAAGGAAAATCCGAAAACGTAACCGCTGCCAAGCGGACCGCTTGGCAAGCGAAACGCTTTGGCCCTCCAAGCGCTTCGCTTGGCTTCTGCGCCAAAGCTCCTGGAAAATGAAGCGGAGCGCTTCACTATTCCAGGCGCTTAGCTTGGCTCCTGGGCAGATTTTTGTCTTCAAACTCAATCTTTTTGCCCTCGCACGGCCCTCGGGTGCCTTGGACTCATCCTTCTCGATGCTTATTGATGCTCAAACACTCACGAAAAAGCCACGGAGATTGGGGAACTTCAACGTGGCCATCTTTTCCATCAAAAAGGCTCGTTTTAAGCTTCAAAAACGCCGTTTCGTACCTAAGTGCCTGAAAATGCAGAAAACACAAAACGTGACACTATTCTACAAAACTAACCAAAAAACAAGGCTAGAAGATATCAAAAGAAGGTAAAAAAGACAAGATGAACGCGTCAAAAATACGTTCATCAAACTCCCCAAACCAAACCTTTGCTTGTCCTCAAGCAACAAACTATCCTAAATGCAACACAAAAGGAGTCTCATGCCATGTAAAGTGAACTAATCTATTGAATCTACCAAATGCTTATGAACAAAAACAAATGAGCATGACATGCAAGTAGGTTGAAGAATGCCTCGATTGCGAATATACACATTCTCATGTGCACTTGGTTAAGCAAAGGAGTCTCTCGTAACATCTTCTACCTGGACCTGGTCAGTGACGACACAATGATTCACATTATCATACTACAATTGGCCCGTTCCTATGAAACCGAGGGCTTACTACTGTTCACCAAGCGAGACTTTTCCTCAAGAGAGGGCGAACCAATACTGGCTCTCATCAAACGAAGGAGGGTTCCCTAGAAAGATAACACTCCCCTATTCTACCCAGGCTCTCAACGAATGAGTCTCCTTCAACCACTTCTTGAATAGCAAGACGAGGGTGGTCAAGAACAGGCCTTGGACAAAGGCGACACAAAACGAAAGATAGAATTTACAACTCGATAACTTCACAATAACAAATATTTACATGACACTTGACACTTTACTAGACTGCTTTTTGGCTTGCAACGACCCTTCTTTTGCTTTTTGGGTCTTATTCTTTATTTCCCCTTTTTTTTTTCTTTTTTTTTTATTTTCTCTTTTTCTTTTCTCTTTTTTTCTTCTTTTCTTTTTCTCTTTCTCTTTTTTTTATAGGGGCAAGCAGCAGTACTAAGTGTCAAAAACACCTCCCCAAACCTATTCGAAAGAATAGGTTTGAGCACAAAGACGAAAAAGAAAAAGGAAAGACTCTTACAAAGACACCTCCCCAAACCTATTCGAAAGAATAGGTTGGGACACAAAAACAAAAAGAAAAAGAAAAAGGAAACTTTACAACGACTCAAAGACGAAAGACAAGATCAACGAAGCAACCCCCTCCCCAAACCTATTCGATAGAATAGGTTTAATACAAGGAATCGCACACCTCACACTACCTCCTTCCTAGGCATTTGACAATCTCTAATCGAGGTGAAGAACTTGTCGCCTCTTACGTATATAATTACACGGGCTACAACCATAGACTCTAACATGCATCATTTTATAAGGTCATCGTGAACCACAGCAGAAGAAACACCACTCAAAGTGATGTCGAGACTACTAAGCTTAACTAGTGCACATGCGAATGTGACAAACCAAGCGAGACAAGCCTCAAACTACTTGCAAAGTGATGCAACATATGATCAATGGTCATAAACACTTAGTCTACTCAATAAGAAAGTTCAAAAGACTTGGCAATAAACTCCACACACAACAACGTGCAACAACTAATCTAGGGATGATATGCATGCAAAAATTTGAAAAATCCAATACCCCCTCCCCAAACCTAAACGTTTGCTCGTCCTCGAGCAAAGAAAAGTTGAATGAAAAGGAAAAATTGGATTGAAAGTACACTTCCCTGAGATAAAGGTTCGTGTCCAATCTCCTATATAGGAGTAGTACCTGAAAGGACTCAAGAAACATGTGAAAACGGGTGCGCAAAGGTGAGAAGAATGGAAAAAATGAGGGAAAATCTGGGTACAGGGTCCAGGCGGACCGCTTGGCTCCCGCCAAGCGGTTCGCTTGTCAAGCGGAGCGCTTGAGAAGCTCCAGGCGCTCCGCTTGAAATTCCAGTAAGAATGAAATTCTTACTGGAATTCCAAGCGGACCGCTTGGGCTTGCCAGGCGCTTCGCTTGGCTCTGTTTCCAGATTTTCGATGTTTTTTCCTATCTTAATCACCTAAGGCACCAAGACAAACACTAGAGTAAACGAATCACGAAAAAAGGCACACAGGCCACAACTACAAAAGAAAATAAAGAGTACAAGAGTCATAAGTCATAACATCATACAACCAAATCGAAATGAAAAGAGTTTCAACCAACAATAGTAAACAAGCCAAAATAACGATAATATAAAAATACTACCGATAAATGTGGCCCCTGTCGGCTGATGTCTCTAGGATTAGGGGTCGTAGGGGGTGTTAGAAAAGGCACTCCCACTACCACCGGTCTGATCATAGAAAGGATACCCCGAAATTCGGCAAGCTAGGGCATCATGGCGGTTCATCATCTCCTCTTGGTGGGCTCTCCAACGCCTAGTGTCCTCTACTCGAGCGGCTTCCCAACGCTGATCTACACGCCCTTGGTAATGATCCCAACGCTGCTCCTCCATCACACGGAAGTCCTCCTACCTCTTGACTTCACGCTCCTCAAATCCCCGGAATTGCTCGGTAAGCTAGGTCGACTGAGCCTCCAACATGGTGGTTTGGAAGCTACCAAACTGATCGACCAAGATCTTGTTGAACCCCGAGAAATCGAAGCTCCCTTGTCCGGCCGTAGGCGGAGGTGGAGGAGGTGTCACATGGCGCGTAACTCTTGGTTGCATGGGTTCTCCTTGCTGAGTGCACCAAGTCCCGTACATCTCATTGTACGTATCAATGTTGATGGATTTCTTTGGCTACTTGTCCAGTACGAGGTCGGGAACTCCGGCCTCCTTGCACATGCCCGTGATCAAGTTACCAAAGGCAAGCTTCCGGTTTGCATTACGGCGGCGCTTGAATTCCTCGAAGATGACGATGCCAGGAGTGAGAGGCAAATCATGCAAGAGAGCATGGACTAAGACTCCGTAATAGGACTGAACCTCGGAATCATGTGTGCTGGGAATCAGATTGGCTTGAACGAACTTCAACCTCATCCTTGCCTCGAATGTGAGATCGTTGTGGCGCAAAATCCGGGGTGGTTCATCAGGCAATTCAAAATCTTCCACGGTAATGCCATTCAGTATCTCCATGGGGTAATGATCAGACTCCCGGTCGTAGACATAGAGCTCAGCGGGATCAAATCTCTCGTTGGATGCAGGCTGGCGGTTTGGATCCCGCGCCAGTGGCCTATCCAATCGCATAATGAAGCTAGTGATGCACAAAGGAGTAAACTCGACCCCAACACCGCGGACGGGAACCTCACCGGTCCGTTCATTGTAGTCTGTGAAGGCAATGTAGAAGTCCTCCACTACTGCTTGGTCCCAATTTGGCATGACCTCGCCATAGTACTTCCACCCTCGCTCTGTAATGAGCTTGTTGAGCTCTCTGGCACCATCCAACTCGCTCTCACCAGCCGTGAAGCGAATGCTCCTCTCAGAAATGTACGTGTGCTTGTGGGCATGGAAACTCGCTTCGAATTGCCTTGCCCTCCCCGATTGGCGATACTCGCCGGGTGTGGCCGTTTGTTGGGCACTCGAGGTCCCTTCTCCCCTTGATCTCTTGGTTCTTCTTGATGCCATTGTACCTAGAATAATCTTATTAGATAACTTCAAGAGACAATGAGACTTAGACTTGACTCCTAGACTCCAATACTCACTCAAGTAATCTCATGGTGAGTTTGAGGGCTTGCTAAAGTTCATATGAACAAATCGAGAAGCTTTAACACTTCGTTACGATAAATCCATATGAATCTAAACCAAGCAAACAAACTCTCCAATTGAATTACCCAACCAATCCAACACATTCCCATGCAATCACAACATCACCATAATCATAACATAACTCAAATTCAAGGCTAACAATCATCAAACAATTATATAGCAAAAATTCGAGCAATAGAGTTCATCATAAATCAAGAGGAGCAAAATACGAATTTAGACATCACATCTAGTAAGAAACATGCTCAACAATCACCGTCAAATTCTAATTCACCAATGCATAACACAATTGAAGCTAATTAAGATAAAATCCCAAATTCAGGAAAGTTAGGGTTCATGAGAGGTACCTTTGATTCCTTGTTATGGATGCTTCAAACGTGAAATTTGATCGGTTTAGATGATAGAGGAGGTGATGAGCTTTGTAAAATGCACAAGATTGCAAGAATTGGAGGAGAATTGAGAGAGATTGAGATTTTTGGGGTGCTAAATCGGCAATGGAGGAAGAAAAACGAAGTGGGGAGCTTTGATACACAAGTGCTCCGCTTAGCTTTCTTAAGGAAATCTAAGCGAAGCGCTTGGGCCGTCCCAAGCGAAGTGCTTGGCAAACGGTCCGCTTGGGAACTGCCAAGCGCTCCACTTAGGCTTGCTGGAAATTCAAGCGGACCGCTTGGGCTTGCCAAGCGGTTCGCTTGGGACCTGAAGCTGCCAAATCCATTTTTTTTCGACTTTTGCTAAATTTTCACCCCAAAAACCTTGTCTAAACAACGAAACAAAATTTAAACGTGCTCCTAATCTATATGCAAGAACCTAAAACCTCGGGTTGCCTCCCGAGAAGCGCCTTCGTTTAAAAGTCGTTGGCTCGACTCTTCACAACTCATGCGGAATTGATTTCACCTTGGGTACTAGACTTCCCCCTCCAATTGCTTCTCAAAGCATCAATTTCATGCACATCTTGACGAACATAAAGTGGACCAAAAAATCCTACAAGTTCGTTAGTATCAACATAAGCACATGAATTAACAATGGCTCGCAACGTATGTTGCTTGCCATTTACCTCAAAGTGACATGTTCGGCGATACATGTCTATGACCATACGCATTTTGTTGATGAAGGCTCTACCCAAGAGAACCACATCCTTGAGCTTAGCGGAAGATGTAGGCATAACGATGAAATTAGTCTTCACCTCTACACCGGCAACCCTCACCGCCAAGTTCTCAATCACACCCAACGGCTTTTTCATGGACCCATCCGCTAATTGCACCATGCATTTCATAGGTCTCAAACCAGACAAACCCGACTCTTCATACACGTTCAAGGGTATAACATTCACACCCGCTCCCGTGTCTAGAGTTGCCACTATTCCATCCTTCTTCCCCAAGCCGATTTCAACATCGAAGCTCTCTTGGATGGGCACTTCCACCATATCCACCATCTCATCCTCACACGATGAGTTTTCTTTCACCTCTTCAACTATCGCATCAGATTGTGCGACCACTTTCTCTTCCACAACTACCTTAGGAGTCTCAAGCTCCTCACTCACTTTGCAAGTTTCAGTTATCTTGCAACTTGGCACCTCAACTCGTGTATTGTCTCTCACAACCGTGATCTCCAGGGGCAAATCAGTCACCACGGTTATAGCCATGGCTTTCTCCGTGTTTCCGGGAAACTTCCCTTGCTCTCTACTCGCCCCTCGATCTATAAGCTCTTGTAGCTTCTTATGGAGACTGCTACTACTAGCCTCAAGCTTCTCAAAGCGTTGATTGTTAGTAGCCTCATTACGATAGTAATGCTCCATGAATTTGTTCGTCTTCATAACCAGATCATTGAGTGAAGTAACAAGAGGAGAAGGGAGCACCCCTCCACCTTGCGGTCCTGAACTAGCAACCTGAGGTGGAGGTGTAGGATTAGAAGGCGGTGTTCCTTCATACCAATTGTTCCCATAGCTGAGACGACTTCTATCTTGATTAGGTCCATAGGCATATTGATCCGGGTTATGGACATAACCACGGTTGCCTTGATTCTGGTACCCACCTCGGGGCCCACGGTTTTGTGGCCTCACATTGCCATATCCTTGCCCGTAGTTCACATCTCCAACTACTTGCTCTCCCTCAGCAGCATACACTTCTTGACGGACATCGTTCGTGATATATTGCTCTCTAGCAAATTCAGAACGGCATAAATAGGTCGGGTGCCCATAGTTCTTGCACACACCACAAACTTCCGTAGAAGGAGAAGGAACGCTTTGCCTCAAAGCTTGCTTCACTTCATGGGCGAACCCATCGAAGGCATTTTGTTCCACTACTACCTTGGCCTCACCTCTTTGCTCCTTTTGGAGCACACGAGTCCTCACATTCCGGTTTTGGGAATTCCAGTACATCATGTCCAGCTTCACCTGAGCTTGAGAAGGAAGCAACTCCCCCATACTACCTCCACAAATAATATCCACTTGAGATTGAATCTCGGGATGTAAACCATTGTAAAAGAATTGGAGAAGCTGACCTTTATCATACCCGTTATGTGGGCATCGATGATGCAACCCCATGAATCGATCATAGGCCTCGTGGAAAGGCTCATCATACCTCTGCTCGAAGGAGCTAATTTGGCTCTTCATAGCCATTGTCTTGGAAGCGGGGTAGTAACGCTCCATGAACTTATCAAAACAAAGATCCCATGTTGTCAAAGACCCGACCTCCAAAGTATTAAGCCAAGCCTTTGCACGATCACCTAGCCCCATAGAAAAGACCTTCTTACGGAGATCATCATCCGTAACACCAGCTCCTGGTCGCCCAAGATGGAGAACAAAATTCTCGAGCTCATTCAAGTACCCAATCACGTCCTCATTAGCCATCCCATAGGATTTGGGAAGTTGTTGGAACATGTGATTCTTGATCTCCAAGTTCCTTGTGGCATCATTGAGGACAATTGCTGGTCCTCTAGCCCCAATCGTAGACTTAGTAAGTGTACGTATAGGCCTCTCCGCCATTTCACCTTCCAAATAAACAGATTCAAGAATTGGCTCCAAAAGATAAGAAGAAGACTCTTCCCGAATACCAGAAGTGGAAGCTCTAGATGCTACTCCTTCAAACTCGAGATTCAAATTCCTCCTTCTCCTTTGAAATAAACGATCGATCTCGTCTACAAAAGGTTCAATAATAGGTCCACCCGTTCGGGTTCTAGGCATGCACTCACCTGAAATACAAGATAGTGAGTATCTCAAGCAAAAAGAAACAAAAACAGAAATGAGACAAAGAAGAGATGTTGGCTGAAAAAACGAAAACAAAAACACCAACCAAAGGAGTTAAGTCCCGGCAGCGGCGCCAAATTGATGATGTCGTTTTTCACCAATTAAATTTGTTTAAAAGCCTAAGAACACTTATCACTCCATAAACTAGAGTGCAATGGCAAGTTGTCCCCGAGTGTCGTTCTCTCGGGACCTAACGTGGCTTTGCTTGAGGTTTTTGCTAGTAATTTCAGTCAACGAGTTCAAATGTTTATAGAATCGCTTTGTTATAACAAAGCAACGAGAAATCATATTGTTGTAATCAAGTTTGGAAAACGGTTGGTGGTAGAAATCAAATACACATGCATGGGTTACGAATATGCTCACAAGTTCAGTGCGTAAAACCTTCGATCAAGTCTGTTAAGCAACTCGTCTAGGTAACTTTCAAGACACACATCATAAAAGATCACTATCAATACTTTAGAGATGCTTGTCACTAACACCATTTATCTAGCATGCTGCAAATCTCATACATACAATCCAATAGCTTTCATTGACCAAGAGTTTGTCACTATACTCAATTCGAATATATTTTATAGGCAACTAAGAATCATATGAAGGAATTTGCACCAAGATTGACTCACAATCTCATGTAAGCATAAACATAACCCATAGCATGCATATTCTACATTCTACCACCAACACAAAGGATTTAGGTACTCATATTCATCAACATAGACATCAAATCATATGAATTGTAAATAGAATACATCAAATCAAACTACTAGACAAGAGATAATGATACAATGTTACCACCAAGCTGTCACTAATCGGTGGGTATTGATGAAAACCTCTCCGTAGATGAAACAACGGATGCAATCCTCTGCCAAAACCTTTAATCCAATCTAAAAATACAATGTATCTAAGTTTTCTCTGAGTTTTGGGGCTTAGGAGCTCTCCAAAACGAAGCTACAGTTCAAAAGTATTCAAAAAATGACTGAAGATCAGATCTAAGAAGGAAAATCCGAAAACGTAACCGCTGCCAAGCGGACCGCTTGGAGAGGCCAAGCGAAGCGCTTTGGCCCTCCAAGCGCTTCGCTTGGCTTCTGCGCCAAAGCTCCTGGAAAATGAAGCGGAGCGCTTCACTATTCCAGGCGCTTAGCTTGGCTCCTAGCAGATTTTTGTCTTCAAACTCAATCTTTTTGCCCTCGCACGGCCCTCGGGTGCCTTGGACTCATCCTTCTCGATGCTTATTAATGCTCAAACACTCACGAACAAGCCACGGAGATTGGGGAACTTCAACGGGGCCATCTTTTCCATCAAAAAGGCTCGTTTTAAGCTCCAAAAACACCGTTTCGTACCTAAGTGCCTGAAAATGCAGAAAACACAAAACGTGACACTATTCTACAAAACTAACCAAAAAACAAGGCTAGAAGATAGCAAAAGAAGGTAAAAAATACAAGATGAACGCGTCAAAAATACGTTCATCAGCCTCATTCCTAAACTCCTTGAATTTCCCAAAGGTCTCAGATTTATTCTTCATATGATAAATATATCCATACCTTGAGAAATCGTCAGTAAAGGTAACGAAGTAAGGATAACCTCCACGTGCTTGGACTTTAAAAGGTTCACATACATCGGTATGTATGAGCTCTAAGCAGCGAGTGGCACGAACTCCTTGTCCAACAAAGGGTTTGTTCGTCATCTTACCCTTAACACATGATTCGCATGTACCATATGATTCAAAATCAAATGGTTCTAAGTAGTCAGTCTTCCTTAGTATTTGAATCCGTGTTTCATTAATATGGCCTAGTCGACAATGCCATAGATAAGATGGATTATTCTTCCTACTTGAAGACGGTTGTTTGTTATGTATCTGAAATAAAGGTAGACTACTTTGCAAAATATATAAACCATTCACTAAGTGAGCCTTTCCATAATACTGGTCATTTAACGAAAAACAACAAGTATTATTAGCATATCGAAAGGAAAAACCCAAATTGTCCAACAATGGAATGGAAATAATATTTCTGACAATGGATGGAACAAAATAAACGTTATCAAGTTCTAAACATTATCCTAATGGTAAATCTATCTTGCAGCGTCTAACGCGTTTGGCTTCAACTGGATTGCCGTTCCCAACATGCAAGTCGATTTCACCTTGCTTGACTAGCCTGTGTTCAATTAGCCCCTGCACATTATTACAAATGTGTGAGCCACAAGCTGTATCTAATACCCAACCATTGAAGTCAAAAGTAGTCATGTTCATTTCAATAACAAACGTACCTGAGCTAGAAGCCGACGGCTTCTTAGCTTGATCTGCCCTCAAGTCGAAACTTAGCCATCTTATGATTGCGTGCATTCTTGCCACCCTTGTTCCTTTTGGGTCTACGATTGACCCTTAGAAACCCGTTGGCAATAGGTCTCTCAGCAATCGATTCTGTTGCTGCCCCGACTTCGGGATTCTGAATAGATTGCAACAATCTTTGCACGGTCAAGATAATGGAAGCCTTAGCTTCTAGCTATAAGCCATATCCAACAAGTTGAAAGAGAAAATCAATCAATGGCTTGACTTGTTCAGGCGACAGTTCTTCTGTCTCAAGTCTTTGGATAAGCATGATCTTGATAGCTTCAAACCCTTCACACATCCTCGGAGTATCCAAGAATGAGGAGAGATATCTCACAATCACATATGGTTCCTTGTCTCGACATGGTCCAACCATATTGTCAGACATTGCATTCAGCAACAAATTCTTTACAAACTCGGCCTTTTCCACTGACATTTCATAATAGCAATCATAGGTTGCAGTAGTCAATTCAGTGGGAGGTGGAGGGATAGGTTCGTCTAACACATACTCAACCTCGTTGTGCCATAGCACCTTTCTTACCTCATGGATCCAATCCACGTAGTTTGGTCCTGTTAGCTTTTGCAACTCCAAGTTGGCAATGAGCTCGGAGGACGGTATAGCCATTTTTGTTTTCCTAAGGAGAAATGATATAGAACGAAAATAATAAATCAACTATTGAAATACTATTTCTAAATACACAGTCAACATAACTAAACAACAAGGTCCTTTAGTTGTTTAGCTTCCACTATTTTCACATATGATTGCCCCCAAAACAAACATACGGGTAATGTCCAACAAGTTACCGTAGTGGACAAGATCCAAATCCATACTATGCTATACTCCAACGGGGGCTGGTCGCATAACATAATATGACTGGTAGGACTATTCAATTGCGTCACGCAACTCTTGGGTGTTAAATCTAATTTAACCTGATGCTCTACATATTGTATCTATCGAGGTCGCTAGATACAATATGCAGTGAGTTATAACCATAGGCTTACTCTAATCTGATGATCACTGCGAGTCTGCAAGACGAGGTCGCCAATACAGGGAAACGCAATGTATGTTCAGAATTAAAGCACCCCATGGAAAGCATCTCAGAAACACATACGTGTACATATTTCTGCACTTATATTGGTTGGGGCTTGTAGCTTGAGGGTTGTTATCAGTCATCAACAAACAAATAAGGGCGCCACCTACCCATCATGCATGAGCGGTCTACACGTAATGGATGTCGCCTATCCATTCTAGTTCTAAACGCGATCAAGCACATAATGGGCGCCGCCTACCCATACATAAAAATATGCGGTCCGACAAATAAGAGGGCGCCGCCTACCCTCGCATGCAAAGCGGTCGAACGGAAAGTAAAATACATGGTATTTAAACATGCATTGTCAACCAATAGCATATTGAGCAAACAAACAGTAGTAGCCTATGTGGATGCCAAATGACTTCATAATTTCATTATGAAAATTATAATCCCTTACTTATAATCTCTATGAAAATTGAAAATTTGAACTAGATTGAAAAATCGAAAATTCTATTGACCAGGTAGCAATTTTCGAAACCCGAAGGACTCAATTGTAATTTTCGAAACCTTGGAGGTGTTAAATTTAAAATTCAAAAGTAGAAAGACTTATTTGTAACAAAAAATAAATTGATAAATCACAAATAAGCCCCTTAACTTTATACTAATTAAATTTAACCCCTCTAGTTAACAATAATTACAATTAAATCATATTTATATTCCAAATATAAAATTCAATCCTCAAAATTTCCAAAATTCGATTTTGGGTCCAACTCGAAAATATATATATATATAATATACGGGGACGGGACCTGCGGCCGCAGGCGCCTGCCTGCGTCACGCAGGCGGTATATATATATATACATATATATATACAATATATATATAGATATATATATATATATATATATATATAATATATAGAATATATATATAGATATATAATATATATATATATAATATATATATATTATATATAATATATATATATATATATATATATATATAGATATATATATATATATATATATAGATATATATAATATATTATATCTATATATATATATATATAGATATATATATATATATAATATATATCTATATATATATATATATATATATATATATATTAATAATTTTTATTTTATTTTTTGAAAAAATATAAATTCTAAATTTATATAAAAAAAACAAAACCTTTGAAAATCGAATTAATCATAGAATCAATTGCATCCACATAAACTACAAAATCACATAACATATATACGTATATACGTAATCAATTAACTTGGCTCTAATACCACTGTAAGAAAATATGGTCAGAGTTACCCCTAGGGTACGCAGCGGAATTTCAAAATTTTCTTAACATGCAGGTTAATTGATCATGCATATAACGTATATATATAATAAACATATTAATCAGAAGACTTACAATACTCCAAAAGCGAGAACAGGTATTGTATCGATATGCCAATCGATGAAGTCTTCGTAATAGTCCGGTGAATCTTCTCCTTCGTCGAAGTCGAAGATATCTGCAATACTTTGATTATCTGCAACATAATAAAAGTTAGTTTCCAGCTCTTTGAACCTCAACCTTGGTATCCACGGATGAACAGTTTATCGGAAAGAATGCTAGAATATTCTTTATGTGGCCAAGAAGATGGGGCGGCAATTTTCCTCTGGAGGGAGTGGGCGCGCGCGGCTAGAGGGTAGGGGAGAGCTTTTATTTTCTCTAAGAAAACTGGTAGAAAGAATGATCTTGAATCAACTGTATTTTCAACCATGTTAAAAGCTCTCTAATAGTCTACTATATATAGTAGTCAATAGAAGCCTAATGAATAAACAATTAGACTTCATAAAGGATTATGAATCTAATTCTTATTGCACAAGAAAACCAATTCAAGTCTAGATTCATTCCCAATAAAATTAGAACTGAATCAGGAAAATCTAACTTATCCCTTGACTTCTAATAGAGAAAGGAGTCGAACTCCTTCCCCTACTACTACTGCTGCGCACGCGTCAAGGAGGGCCAGGTGGATCCCGATTTTGGGACCCACTTATAATTCTAAGGCAATTCAAACTCCAAGTAGATTTTGCCCATGTGCATATATTAATTCTAAATTAGCATATCCTTTCAAATCAAACCTCTATTATATTTCCAAAATATAATCTTTAATTGTATTTACATAAAATACAATTAATCAGCCAATTCAATTAATAATTCCAAATCATTAATTTAGCCACAAATTATTATAATTAATTCCAAATCAATTATAATTCATCAATCACAATTAATTCTAAATTAATTGCGATTCCATCTTCAAGAATATTCGGATAAGCTGAATCACCCCATAGGGCCTCATTGTATTAAGCAAGTGCTACACTAGGCAACATGGAATTCCTAGACGGTTCCATTTGCAATATTAATACATGAGGCTGTTTGAGAGGTTTCTCAAAGCAAACCCTTTCGTTGTGAAGTCTGTTGCGCTCAACGCGGCGATTGTAACGTCCCTTCATCTGAATGACTCGAATGCATCTAGGATCGATGAAGTGTCGATCCCAATAATACATCCACGAGCATCTTCAGTGAGTTGCTTGGTGAATCCAATATCTATTATGACTATCATAATAATATTGATACGCTGTCCAGCGGTTTAACCAATCACAACTATGAACGACTATGAGCAGTGCTCTCCTTAGCTACACATGAGAGATGAATCCTTCACAAAATCACTTATCATCCCCATTTGTATGTAGCCATAATCTTGGATCGTGTCTTGGGTCAACTGCTTATTCAGAGCTGACATCGACGGGTCCACCAAGGATATGGGGCAACAAATGTGATGATAAAGTCCTGTAAGTCCAAAGGACGACTGGCATCACTTCGACAACTATCCGGTTCCCATAGACACTTCGGTGTAGAGTATACATCGATGGGAGTTTCCGTTGGGTACTTCCATTGTTCGGTAGTCACCCTTCGAACAACTATGCGGAGTTATGGGAACGTTTCTTGATTGTCCAACAATCCGTTCCGTGGCCGTGGGATCGGCTCACACTTGCTCTAACAAGTATAACCTCCACGCATACTAGTCTCATTTGGTTCATTCAGACCCCTACATCCGAGATGAACCTCGACTAGGGAGAGTTTGGGATAGATGATAACTCACATAGCTCCCACTATCTGTGTGATCGGTCATCTATCCGAGGGGGCATGTTTAATATCAATACAGACAGGAATAGAGATATGACATGCTGTATGCCTGGTGTAATATAAATATGAAAGTGATACTCAATAGTCAAATAACAAACATATATTATATTACGTTGGCATGTGTAATAGTACATATATGCCCTTAATAAGGGCTGCATGCCCTTAATAAAGATTGTCTGTAGGACATATATACTATCTGTGCCCCGGTATCTGGATACACATATTCCCTGTTGCAAATCACATATGTGATGTCATTTCCAATCCCCCTAGTGGCCCTCGAATACACGTAGGAATGGTTACTTCCGGTGACCTCCCGTTCCCCAAAATGGATAAATGCAGAAATTGAGACCGGCGTCCGAGGCACAATTACGCCTCTAACGAGTACCCCCTCCTTCTCTTCAAGATCCGTGTACCCAGCATAAAACTCATGGAGGAGGCTCGTATCGTACCCCTAGAATCGGTTGGAAGTAAACCAACCCCAATTCCTCTTTCTTGCCAAACGAGAGAGCACCCTGTAACCTGGCCTGTTAGCAAGCCCGTCTGGAATTTCGATCCTTCTATCCGGAATAGTTGATCGCCCACCTTGAGCAAGCTCTGCTTGGAGCCTCTGACGGATGTCAATCGCAGCAAGAGACAACTCAAATAACTCATGGGAAGGTTGGGAGCTTGAAGCTGCCCCTTACCCTTCTTGCTCTTAGACGAGCCAGCTTTCTTCTTGTCTCGTGGAGGCATGGTTCCTACAAACAGCAATTAGTATCTTGTATTACATAAAACAGATTTATGCATATGCAAATGCAATAGTGAAACACACGAGTGATAACAACAACAATCGAACTCCTCAAAACCTCCATGTCTAGTCTAGCTACTTTTAGAACTAACATGCAACACACCAATATATCTTCGACATGTAACATATCACATTATGATCTTGCTAGACAACAAATAGCCTTAAATCATAAGGCTCAATTCATACCATAGTAGCAAAAAATCTAGCATCATAAATCCTCAAACTCATCAATCATGCATTCTACCATCATGCCCATCATTATCACATCAATAAACACAACCATAAACATGGAATGGAAGGAAAAGAAGCAATGCAAAAGGAGACATAGACATCTAGTAGGCAAAATCCTCAAACCAACAAACCAAGCATAATTGAACATGCAATTGATAGTGAATAACACTTCTAATCACACAAACAATCAACCCATACATCATATAAGCTCAATTGAAGCATAAATCAAAAAATTCCCAAATTTGAAAAATTAGGGTTCATATGAAATTACCTCAGATCCGACGAATGAATGAACTAGGAAGAAATTTGTTCGGATGAAAATAAAGAGCACGTAATGGGCTGCGATTGAAGCTAAAGAACACAAAATTTGATGGAAGATTGAAGGTTTTATGAAAGATTGAAGAATTTTTGAGTTTTTTGGTATTTTGGGAGTAAGAGAGTGGAAGGAGATGGAAATATGAGGATTTTGGGGTTGAAACCCGTTTTTACCTTCTCAGATGGTGGGGGGAGATTCGCCCCCCACCTCTGGAGGTGGGGAGACGAAATTTTTTCGAGAAACTCAGTTTTTATCCCCGAAAACCATTTCCCTTATGAGAAACACTCGAAAAAATTCACTCAAACATAAACATAAGCACAAAGCAACACATAAACGAACAAATTCACATAAAGAAAGGCAAATGGTTCAATGTATGAATGCATGCAATGCAATAAAGCGATAAAGACTCCGGGTTGCCTCCCGGATAGCGCCATTGGTTATAGTCTTTGACTCGACTTCTTCTTGCTCTTAGTTCTTCTTCTTGAGGGTACTAGACTTCCCCTTCATGGATCTTCTCCTCATGCCAAGAACCTGTGAATGAGAATAAACATATACAGCAAGACCAAAGTAGTTAACGGTGTGAGAAGCATTGAAGTGAATATTTGGGTCAGATATGGCTCGCAACACATGTTGCTTGCCATCCACCTCAATAGTGCAAGTCCTTCGGTAGATGTCTATCACTGAGCGTAGCTTAGTCAATAACGTTCGCCCCAAGATAACAACATCCCCCATCCCAGGTGTAGACGCCGGCATAACTGCAAAGTTGGTGTACACGAAAGCTTCACCGATCTTAACCGATACGTTCTTCACAAAGCCTTCGGGTCTCACAAAGGATCCATCCGCCAATTGCACAATAGCCTTATGCTCATATAGTTTTCCAAGGCTACACTTCTCAAACACATCATTGGGAGCACATTAGAGTAAGATCCCGTATCTAGTGTAGCACGAACATCTTCAAGTTCTCCAATCCCGAACTTAACATCGAAACTCTCAGGAATTGGCTCGGGATCCTCTTGCTCCTCATCACTCACATCAGAACCAAGGTCCTTCTCTTCTTCCTTGGCTAGTGGGGGTTCTTCATCCTTGCAACGCTCACATTTAGCAATCTTCTTGATGGTGATTTCAACAGGAAGATCACCCACCAAGGTAATAGACATCGACTTCTCAGTGTTGCTAGGCAACTTCCCTTGCTCCCTACTCGCTCCACGGTCAATCAACTCTTGCATCTTTTGATGAGCAAGCCTAGTGCTCTCTTCCAAACGATCCAGCCTCGCCCTAGTCTTCTCAGAATCTTCTTCATAACGCTTAAGAAAACTTTGGGTGTGATCAACCATTTTCTGCAAGTTTTCCATCAGTAGAGCCGTCTTCGACTTCGGTTGCTCTTTGGGAGTGGGATTTTCGCAGTGATCATTACCATAGCTAAGCTTACTACGGTCTTGGTTAGGGCCATAAGTTTGGCTAGCCGGTGCATATCCTTGATTGTTTCGGAACCCTCTTCTCCAAAATCCACCTCGAGGATTCCTACCATCTTGTCCGTAGCTAGCTTCTTGAGTACCAAATTCCGTAGCAAATGCTTCCTCTTCGCTTCCTTGAACCCAATTGCCGTCATCTTATGCAAGCTCCGATCTACACATATGAGTTCCATGCCCATAGTTCTTGCATATTCGACAAACTTCATTCGACATAGCTATTCCAGCGGAGCTCTTGAGGACTTGTTTCAACTCATTGGTAAAGTACTCGAATCGATCCCCATTTCCCCCATACATAGGGGGCTCTTGAGTAGGTGGAGCTTCAGGTCCACGTCTCCTAACCATCGCTCTTGGATCCTTGAATTGCGAACCTTAGCAAGCCTTTCGAAAACCGCCCAAACGGCTTCCGCGGTTTCCTCCCAAATATTGCCGCGGCATTAGAAATCCACCACTTGCTGATTCTCAAAGGTTATTCCATTGTAGAAGTGTTGGACAAGATCCAAAAGCTCAAAACCATGGTGAGGGCACTTGTTCATGAGGTCTTGGAACCTCTCAAACGTGGTGTAGATGGTCTCATCATAGTCTTGTTTGAATCCAGTGATTTGCGCCTTAAGCGTGGTAGTCAAGGTGTGAGGAAAGTATTTCTCCATGAATGCTGAAAAAACCTTTTCCCAAGTGTCAAGCGAACCCGCCGGTAGAGAACTCAACCGTGACTACGCCCTGTCGCCAAGCCCCATAGCAAAAACCTTCATTCTCAACTCATCCGCTGTTCTTTTAGCTCCGGGTCGTGGGAGTTGGTTGTCAAAGTCATCGATATCGTGCAAGTACCCCATCACATCTTCCCTTGCCAAGCCATAGAACCTCGGAAGTTGTTGGAACGCGTGGTTTTTTATTTCCAGATCGCGAGTTGCAGGCGAAAGAATAATCGCCGTCCCCTCATACGATCCTTGGTGGGTTGAACACATGATTTCAGTGGTCTAGCTTCTGCCATTACGACGATTTCCTTAAAAAGACTGTGTAGAGATTCAGAGAAATCGGTATCCTCTATTTCCGCTAGTTCACGTCATCGAAGTAGTCGCCTTCTTTGGTGGTAGACTCTGTCGATTTCAACGATTGGTTCAGCAACCGGTGTTCCCCTAGATTGTGTACTTCGCATACACTATCTGTAACAAGCTAAGAAAGGAGTATCAGAGAGATCAAATAAAATAAAACTACTAAAACTAGGAATTGAATGCTGAAAATATATAAAAGCTAAACAGAAAAAAGGAGTATAGTCCCCGGCAACGGCGCCAATTTGATGAACCGAAAGTTTCACAGACTCAATTAATCAAATAAATTTGTTTTTAGCCAAAGGCAATTCACAACTACAACGAAAACTGTAGTGCAGTAGTAAAATAACCTCGAGTGTCGATCTCTAAGGACTATAACTAGCTTTATCTAATTTAACTTAAACTATAAACTCAACAAACGACTTAGCACAGATTTTTCTTATCAAAGATAATGGAAGTTAGTGATAGTATGATCATTCAAAGCATCAGGTTAATAATCATGCATGAAGTACCCGATCGTTTTGCATAGAAATCTAAGATAATGAATTGTCCAATGTGTTCCGTTCAATTCAACACTACGAAGATAGAGGGCTTAGATAGATCAAAGAAATAAAGCAATAACTCAAAGTCTGATTCGCGTTACAGCCATCATGCATAATTAAGAACCCTAGCTAAGAAATCACATACTATCACCAACGATAGATTTAGCTACTCATAGATGTCATCCAATCAACAGAAATCAAAGCAAGATTGAATGAAAACATGTTGAAAGATATAAATATAAATAGAAAAATCGTGAGATACAATGTTACCGACGAAGGTTGTCAATCTCCGAAGAATTGCGAACCGCCCGAGAGCTCCGGTCGGCTGAAAACGCGTTTTTGACGCGTTTTTGGTCTTCTTTTCCTTTTCGGACTCGGTTTTTGCCTTCTAGTGACCTTTAAGCCTTGAAACTCGACCCCTAGACCTCAAATCTCATATGGAACCTTCTAGATACTCCACGAATGTCCTCGGAACACTGATTCTTCGTTCTCTTCAATATAATTGCCCGGAAAATCACGTTTTTCACCTAAAACCTGAAAAATGCAAACTAAAGGGAAACGTGACACTATTCTATTAAAATGCACTATAATATAGCTAAATTAACATAGAGGATAGCTAAATAGGTGAAAAAAGACTCGAATGAAGGTGTAAAATACACGTTCATCACTTATACTCGTGAAAAAGTTGATTTTGCTTGGTTTTGTATCCAAGTCCACCTTTCGGAGTATGCTGAATTTTTATTTCAGCAACCTTACTTGATTCAGATTTGTTAGCAAATGACTTCTGATTACTTTTGTTAGTAATCTTGCCTTTAGGCTTAGCAAATTGCTTTTCAGCAACTTGTTTGGCGGATTGCTTTTCAACATCCTTATTCTGATCAGATTGCTTTTAAGCAACCTGGTTACCTTTTGAAGTCTTGTTACTTTGAGTAGCGACAGCGAGCTTCTTGGTCATAGGTACTTGATTGCTTATTTCAGCAACCTTAGATTGACCAGTTTGATAGAGTTCTGGTTGACCACTATCAGTGGCACGAACAAAGGTAATTGGTGATTTGTCTTTTCTCAAGAGTATCATGTCATCACCTTCATAAGTAGCACCTAAACCTTCTTTCTGAGATGGATCTCACAGATAAGAATTTAGTTCAATTAGTGTGTTACTAGCGTTTGAATAAGATTTGAAATTGACTTTCATCTTTTTCATCTCTTGTATTTCAGCAAGTAACTTCAGAAATGAAGACTGATATTCTTCCAATTCTATTGCCATTTGAGCATTTTGCTCTGTAGCTTCAACAATTAGCCTTTTGAGATGCAATATTTCAGCATCTTTCTTTTCTGACTCGGCACTCAGCACAACGTACTTTTCAGTAGTTTGCTTAGTCAGAAGTTCAACATTCTGTAGTTTCTCTTGCTGTTTTCTTAGAGTTTTCTCAAATCTTTCGATTTCTCCTTGTATTCTATCGAGAGCAATCACATCTTCACTTTCTGAATCAGAGTCAGATGTAGGAGAATTTACCTGATCGGCCATGAGGCAGAACTTGTAATTTGACACATCTGGGTAAGCTTCCATGGCAACTCCACAAACTTCTTTGCCTATTTCTACGTCCAATGTAGCTTCGTCTTCTTCAGTGTCTGAATTTTCTACCTCACTGTCTTCAGAGCTTGTTTCAATGCAAAGAGCATCGATTTTTGCTTGAAGCTTCTTCTTTTCTTCAACAATCAAAGCCTTCTTGAACTTCTTCTTCTTTTCAGCAGACTTGTCTTTCAGCAAAGGACAGTTTGCTTTGAAGTGTCCAGGCTTTTTGCAATAAAAGCAAAGATCATTGGCAACTGCTGGTTCATCAGAAGAGTTTGCTTGCTGAGCTTGCTTGTTCAGCGAGCTAGCTTCATTCTTGTACTTATGGTAGCTGTTACCAAGATGCTTTTTCAGCTTCTCTTTTGATTTTCGCCTTTCAAGTTCCTTGCTGATGAATTTCTTCATGTTTCTAACTGCAAGAGCATTTTCATCAGCAGGTTCTTTGTCACTCTTCTTTTCACAAGGTGAAGGCTTGGCAGCAAGAGCAATGTTTTGCGATTTTTCAACAAACACACTTTCTCTTTGCTTTGTCTCATAGTTGACAGTAGCAAGGTGAGAGAACAACTCAGTTGGAGTGATGTTTGGCATTCCTTGATTGTAGTAGAAGTTCTGAGTGTGGATCCATTATTGATTCAACCTTCTGATAATGGTTTTCACCTTCTCAGAATCGGAATAGAAGTTTCCAACACCTAAGGCATCCATTTCACTCACAAGAGTTGTGAATCTGAAATCCAAGTCTTCCAGTGACTCAGTGGCACCTTGGTTGAAGTTTTGAAACTTCAACTTTAGCACTTCGAGTTTGTTTTTCTTGGTTTTGTCGGATCCAACACAAAGATCTTGAACCATTTTCCAGACTTCCTTAGTCATTTTTGCACCCCATAGTTTGCACTGTATAGTGTCCGAAGTAGATCGAATGATGATGTTTCTTGCTTGGCCATCAAGATGGAATCTCTTGGCTTCATCAGAAGTCCATTCCTTCCTTGGTTTTGGTACGACAGTGTCGACCAGTTCTCCTAAGATAGTTTCCTTTTCAGTAGTATCCGTGGTTTTGTGAGGAAAGCTTCTTTCAACTTTAGGGATCTTGATTGGGCCATCGTTTATGACAGTCACCATCTCATCACTACTGGCCTCAACATGTAGCATCATGTTGTTTCGCCATTTCTCATAGTTTTCCAGCTTCAGCAAAGGAGCATCTCCTAAAGACATCCTATCAGCAAATAACTACCAAACGGATCAAGTGAAAGTGGTTTACGGATTGCACCTAAGGGGATCTAGGTTCAGTGCTGAAGGTTAAAGAACCTCCAACTCTGATACCACTTGTTGGTCCCTTTAAACAATAAGTAAAGACTAGAGGGTAGGGGGTGAATAGTCTTTACAAACTTTTCGTCGTTTAAAACATTCTCAGCAAGTACTTATTACTTTTGAGTAATGAGTTTTCTGGTACTTCACTATCTAAGAAAATGCTTGTTACTTTTCAGTGACAGGTTTGCTGATACTTAAAAACAGAGTGCGAAAGTCTTTTACAATAAGTGCTTTTGTCAGACAGCTAGTTTCAGCAAGTAAGCAGATAACCAGTGTAAAAAAACATAGCTTGCTGAAAGGTAACTGTAGAAATGTAAATCACACAAACACTTTTATAGTGGTATCTGAGAGTGGCGTAATCTCTCAACTAATCCACTTTGTCCTTTCTAGGACTGAATCCACTATGATAAGATATGAGGTTCCTTACAAATCCTATCACTAATGATTCTCAGAAACTAAAGCACACTTGCCTTGTTTCCAACCTAAAACTAGAGAATTAAACCTTGTTCTCCACCAAACTTGGGACACTTAATCAGCAAAACTATGATTGATTAATTCCCCTTGAATTCCACGCCTGAATAAGGGTGTTTATCAGTTAGAGAGGTTTGGGATGAGATTACTTGAATATAACTTTGCAGCTATAACAAGTGATCTAAAGAAACTAAACTTGTAATACTTTGTAATAAGCAAGTTTTTTGTTTCTGGTGTCAAGACTTGTTCTTATTTGGAAGAAAGAACACTTAACTAATTTCTTAGCTTTCAATGCTCAACTTCTTCAAAATTAGCTTTTGTTTCAATATTAAACCTTGGAACGGATCAATAGACAGTAAAGAGTAGAGAAGGATTTGAGTGTTTAAAGCACAAGTGAGAGTTTGATCACGTTGTTGACACACCCTTCTACTTAGCCTAAGGTCTTTTATTTATAGTGTCTCAGGGAGCCGTTTGAATTTCAAATTATAAGGCTTGTACCTTAAGATGTCACTATCTTGCTTTTGTACTTTCAGCAGCGCTCTTCATTTGTCTTCTTGTCTTCATGTTATTCGCGTGCTAGCTTTGCATTTAATGTTCTTTGAATCAAATTCAAATATGAACGTTGGAGCCAAAATGCAAGTACTTCTTCAGCAAAGAGGTCACATATGTTGTCAGCAAGTGGTCAGTCTCAGTTTCAGCAAACACAACCTACTCTGTCATACAGATTTTCACTTATGCAAGCTGTTGCTTAGAATCTCACTTTCTGAGACAACATGTGCCTTTGTAGATACCTTTCTCAGAATTCTTCTAAGTCTTCAGTCTTCGAATCTTCATATTTCTGAGTGGTTCTAGGTCTTCAATAGTTTTTTTGGAAAAACAAAGTACATCATCAACAAGCTTAACAACCTAACTAGTACCTACACTAAGTTTTTCAGCAAACGTTCCTGTTTTACAATGTCCTTAAAATTCTAAATTCCTATGGATCTTAAGATGACTAGTTACTGGACTTTACTTCATTTAGCATGGTTAATTGCTCATCAAAATTACAAGTTTCCTAAAAGATACGGATTCTGAGATGAGTGGAGTGCATAACTTTTGGAAACTATGCGGTTCTCCTCTTCTTATTCTACATTGCTGTTGCTAATTGATTGATCGACATTCAAGTTCAACCAATCTAGGGAATCAAATCATCTCCCCTCATCTTTATCGTTATGCCCAATGTGTTGGATTCTCATGGATGTGCGGTTGCTGGGAAGACTGTGTGGCATATGCACAGGTAGTACGGGATTCTCATGGATGTGCAGTTGGTTGAAATAGAACAAAGAAATATTGTGGTTCAATAGCAATCTTTAAACAATGTGGTAGGTTTTGGAATTCTCAGTCACAAGGTTAGGATTAAGTTCATAATTCGTTGTCCCAGATTTAAATATATATTATGTTTCTACTGATTCATATTCATATTCTAATGTGTGGCTGCAGGTATAAAATTTGTGGCGGATTCTCTATCATTGGGAAGAATTGCGATTTTTCAAGGAGAACTGGTGAAAGTGGAAACCAATCCTGGTGCAATACCAGTTCAGGCGACACCACTTCTATCATCACAGGCGAAACAACACCTCATGTAAGTTCAATTGAAAAATAGAGTATTGAATACTAACTTGCTAGCACTATATTATAAACTTAATACATGTTACCAGTGGCGGAGCCACCCCCACTGGACCCCCCTGAGATTTGAATTGTTATGTAGAATTAGTAAGAAAGTCACAATATATTTAGTGGCCTGGTGGTCTTTGACCCCGCTGGCTTATCTGAAGGGCAAGGGTTTGAATAGTCTCAGCTGCATATATGCACATATTTTTGTTCATTTTAAAATATTTTACATATTTAATTATTTTCAGCAAAATACTACATAATAAATAATAGCCAATTGTTATAAAAAAAATTATATTATACTCGAAATCTACCATATAATTTTTTATTTCGAATAAGACAACGATACAATATTAAAGTTTCACCCCACTGAACTTTGCTCCTAGATTCGCCACTGCATGTTTCTTGAGTCTTTTATAGAAAGGCTTCGTGAATAAAATATGGCTTCTAAAATGGCAATATTGATTGAGTTACAGCCAGCAATTGCAACTCTTTTCTCATTTTCTCATTGAAGGTAAAGTGTACATGAACAAGAATCAATTCTCTGTCATCGTGGTAGCATGTTGGTATTTGTAGAGTCGAAGGATAAAATTATTCATCAACCCGTGTGTAATTTCACTTCTGCTAGTGTATACTTCCTGCATAAAAATCCGATCAATCATCTGCTAGATGCTACCTTCATTCAGCTAACAATCGTTCAGTAGAATCATTTGAAATCAGATTTCCCTTTTTCCTTGACTTTATTTCTGTGAGTGCTAGTAATGATACTCTCCAAGTTCATATTTTATATTTGCTTATAGAATTGCCTGGGTAGATTGACAATGGTCATAATCTCAATAATCCAATGTAGGCCTGTAAACGTGTGCACCCGATCCGCACCGACCCGGTCAGGCACCCAATGGGTGGCAACCCGTTCGTAACAAGCGGGTGCGGGTGTAAAACCCCACCCGCACCCGCTATATTCTTAGCGGGTTGGGTGCCCAACCCGCTAATTAATCCACTCATTAATAAGCCCGCACTACACCCGTGGACTCTTTTTCTTCCCAGCTAAAAAATAACAATACAACTCATTCGTCTCTGCAACTCATTGGCGTGCCTCCAATCTCGTGGCTCGTCGCCGCCTCACCAGTCGTCGCCATCATCAATTATCATTGATATTTTTTCTTCCTATTTTCTCCATATGCTCCCAGATCCCATCCTGCTTCCGTATGGTACCAGATCTGTAACGCCCCAGATTTCAGAGGCTTAAAGGGGTTGAGAACGCTACTCATACCAACAAGGTGCACCTTTCTTTTCGGAAATCCACCTATAAGAACTTCAGAGTTAAGCGTGCTTGCTCTGGAGCAATTCTAGGATGGGTGACCCACTGGGAAGTTCCCGGTGTGCGCACGAGTGAGGACAAAGTGCGCGGATTAGAACCCGTGTTGGTCTGTGGGGCCAGCATATCACCTCGGAGAGCGCCCATGAGTAACCTTGTCGGCTCGTTGGGCTGGGTCTCGGCCCGTTAGTGGACCGGGTCGTTACAAGTGGTATCAGAGTGGGACTATCCGGAACTGCAGGAGCTAAGTGCCATACGGGGCAAAGTGTTACACTGTATGGGCGGTGTGATGAACGCGCGGATTGTCAATTCCGGATTATCAAATAAATTTGTTATTTAGCCAAAGGCAATTCACAATTACAACGAAAACCGTAGTGTAGTAGTAGAATAACCTCGAGTGTCGATCTTTAAGGACTATAACTAGCTTTATCTAATCTAATTTAGAATATAAAACAGCAAACGGTTTAGCAAAGGTTTTTCTTAACAGATAATGGAGATTGGTGATAGTATGGTCCTTCAAAGCATAACGGGTTAATAATCATGCATAAATTCCTCGGTTTTGCATGGAGATCTTTGATCAATGAATTGTCCTGTTGTAATTATCAAACACTACGAAGATATGAATTCTGATAGGTCGAAGACCAATGAATTGTCCAATTGTGTGTAAGAATTAATCAACAATACGAGGATATAGATTTAGATAGATCAAAGAAATAAAGCAATAACACGGAGTATAATGCGCGATATAGCCATTAGCATAATTATCAACCCTTCGCTAAGAATTCTCATACTATCACCAACGAGAAGTTTAGCTACTCATAGTTGTCATACAATCAACAGAAATCATAGAAGAAAACATGTTGAAAGATATATAAAAATAAGTAGAAAAACTGTAAGATACAATGTTACCGAAGGTTGTCAGTCTCCGAAGAATCGCGATCTTACAAGCTCCAAACTGCTATGAAAAAGTATCTCCTAAGCTAAGAACCCCCAGAACAGGCTCTGGGAAGTTCCTACCTAAAACTACAGAGAAAGGTGAGAGAATAGGTCTGGAAAAGTATGAAAATCGGAGAAAAACTGAGCAACTATATATAGGCTTCGAATTAGTGTGGGGCGAAGGGCCCCACACACCGGGCGACTCGCCTGGTCTGGGGCGATTCGCCCCACATCCCGGGCGATTCGCCCGGGAGTAAAATTCGGGAATTTACGCATTTTCGACGCGTTTTTGGATTTCTTCCCCTTTTCGGACTCGGTTTCTGACTTCTAGTGGCCTTCTAACCTCCAGATTCGACCCCTAGACTTCAAATCCTATCCGGAAACCTTCAGATACTCCAATTAGGCTTCTGGAACACCAATTCCTTGTCAACTTCAATATAATTGCCCAAAAAACCTCGTTTTTCAACCAAAACCTGTAAAATAAAAACTAAAGGGAAACGTGACACTATTCTAATAAAATGCAAATGCACTAAAATATAGCTAATTTAACATTGAGGATAGCTAAAATAGGTGAAAAGCACTCAAATGAAAGTGTAAAATACACATTCATCACGGTGGGAGCCACCTCTTGAGCCCGTAGGGGCCACATCTAGAATCCTGCACGGATGGTTGGTCTCGGGACAACGCGCAACGAGGACGTTGCACAATTTAAGAGGGGGTGATTGTAACGCCCCAGATTTCAGAGACTTAAAGGGTTGAGAACGCTACTCATATCAACAAGGTGCACCTTTCTTTTCGAGAATCCACCTATAAGAACTTCAGAGTTAAGCGTGCTTGCTCTGGAGCAATTCCAGGATGGGTGACCCACTGGGAAGTTCCCGGTGTGCGCACGAGTGAGGAAAAAGTGCGCGGATTAGAACCCGTGTTGGTCTGTGGGGCAAGCATATCACCCCGGAGAGCGCCCATGAGTAACCTTGTCGGCCCGTTGGGCTGGTTCTCGGCCCGTTTGTGGGCCGGGTCGTTACAAGATCCTTTCAATTGAACCCTTACCAATGGAAACGTGAAGCTTATAGAATCATCTTCATCTTCACATGTAAAGCAATTACTATAATGTTGATATTTTTTTCAATTGTTTGCAAAGAGAGAATATACAGGTCTCTGAATCAAATTATCCGGACTCAACTCCGATTCTCCATTTGAGCATTCAAGTATGGCAGCCAGAGGGAGCAAGAATGGTATTCAGCTCTTGCTAGTTGTTGAATAAAATGCACAGTGGCATGTCAACAATGCTAGATGATGAACGAGATTGTCAGACTCGAACAATCAAATAAATTTGTTTTAGCCAAAGGGCATCTCACAACTACACAAAACACGTAGTTCATAGGTAAGATGACCTCGAGTGTCGATCTCTAGGGACTTAACTAGCTTTAACTACAATAACTATTATAAATTCAGAAAACAAATTTAACTTAGCTTAACTTAACAATATATTACGAGAGCTGGTGATAGTAATGTTCATTCTAAGCATCGGGTTCTAATTATGCATGAAAGTGCAACACGTACTGCTTTAAAAGTAATTCGAATTAACAAACACCAAAAGACAGGTTGTGACATGTATTTTGAAAGTTTCCTATCTATACTAATACTTGGGTAAGGTTGTCAGGCTTAGTTCAAGTAGTACTTGATAATTATAAATATTGAATCGATGGTCTTGAATTGTCCTAGTGTTTCTAACACTTTTAGACGAAGATATTTGGCTTAGTCGGATCAAAGAATCGAATAAAACAATTATACAAGTAAAATACTCAGAAACTCAATCATGCACAATATGAACCCTAGCTATGAATTTACATACTATCACCAACTAGAAATTTAGCTACTCATATCAAAATCAAGATCAACAATAGCAATCATAGATGAAAATATAATTGAATTGAAAGATAGAGTATGGAAAAGGTGAGATACAAAGTTACCACCGAGGGTTGTCAATCTCCGGTGAATTGCTAAACTCACAAGTTTCTAGCAAGGTGAGATCAAAAGACGTCCTAATCTCTACCTTGGTGCTCCAAATTGCTAAGATAAAGTAGTTCTAAGTGAAAGAAAATCAAGAACAAGATCTAGGGTTTATGTCTGCAAAATTATGATCTAAGATATGAAAATTCGCAACCTTTGCAAATATATATATCTGCAGCCGAAATCGCCCCAAGCGAACCGCCTGGAACCAGGCGGACCTCCTGAGATGCCAGGCGGTGCACCTGGCACGGGCAGAGTTCTGCCCGTGCTTTTCTTCCTCCAAGTCCTCGATTTTTGGTCTTTGTCACGACTTTGAGCTCCGAAACTCGATCATTTGGCCTGGAAACTTGTCCCGGTACTCCTTGACACACCACGGGTGATCTCATTGTACCAAAACTTCAATTTTTCGCCACGATTCATATCCAAAAGTGCGATTTTCACCTAAATCCTGAAAATAACAAAGAAAATGGAAACGTGACACTATTCTAACAAAATGCACTAAAATGCATATTAGAGGATAACTAAATTGGTGAAAAAGAATCGAATGATAGTGTAAAAAACACTGTCATCACTAGAGCAACAAAAAAAGCACGCTTGAAGCCGGATACAGAAGAAGCTTAAAACTTAAAAGTAAATTGATGATTTCTGTGATCAAATGGAAGGTACCACAGAAACCTTGCAGATGCAGATAATAGTGGAGACTCGGGTGCTAATGCGAAGCACCTTGGAGCGGAAACTGAGCTAAAGATCGAGCACTTGAAGACAAAGTTTGTGTGTTTTGTTAGTTAGTTACTTGGATGAACTTTCACATATTATTGTGAGTACCAAAATATGTATCCATACGGGGTTAGTTAGATGTTCATTTTTTCTAGGGGTTATTACATACACTACCCTTATTAGTTCGTTTTATTACAAATAAACCCCCGTTAGCCAAACAATTACATCCAGCACCCGTGTTAGATAAATTTTATTACACCTAAACCCACGAATTTGACTTTTGACGAATTAAATCAATGTAAAGACATTTTTACCCTTGGTCAAATATTGAATTCTGACTTTGACAAAATAACTTCAATTTTCATTAATTACACATTAGCCTCAAACTGTTTTAATTTATCAATTTGGCACTTAATAATTCAACGTAAAGCATATAACTTCTTTAAATTCCAAATTTGTCCCAAATTTTATTGCAACTAAGCCCTAATAAATTTTTTTATTTTAAAATATCACTCAAACAAATTAAAAAAATATATAAAAAAAAAAAACAGCAAATCGAAGCTGCACAACTCCGATTTGCTCTGCCGCCACAGTTCCGATCAAATCGGAGCTGTGCAGCTCCGATGTGGTCGGAGAAGATAACAACACCGATCAGATCAGAGCTGTGCAACTCCGATCTGATCGGAGCTAGTCACACCTCCGATCGATCGGAGATGTAAAGCTCCTATCAAATCGGAGCAGCACTGCTCCGATTGATCGGAGCAAATCACAGCTCCGATCAATCGGAGTTGTACAGCTCCGACTGACCGGATCTCCGGCCACTGTTCTGAAGAAGGGAATAGGAAAGAAAAAAAAGGAAGGAAGAAGAAAGAACAAGGAAGGAAGAGGAATGAAATTAAAAAGGAGAAACAAAGGGCCTAGTTGCAATAAAAATGCTAAGACCATGTTTGGTCTAAATTTCCATTTAGTTTTGTCAATGGAAGAAACTGATTTTGGACCCATATGTATTAGATTGACTAAGAGGGGGTTAGGCGTAATTAGAGTGTGTCTAGTAGGGGTAGTGGATGTAAAATTCCCTTTTTTCTATGTGAAATAATCTTTTTTCTTTTCTTTTTGAACAGGGATGGATTTAGGCATTTGATTAATGGATTGGATTGATATATGATTGTTGCATTCAGGTTGAATTCAAACATCCAAGCACATGTATATAAAGAGTTTGGGTTTGTAGTAAAACAAATCAAACACAATTATTTTACACAGTTTAGGGCCAGGAACAATCAATTTAGGGGCTATTACATTTGGTACCCCTACTATTTTCAATTATTACAGATTAGTCCACCTATATTTTTTATTACGTAATCCTCCCTTGCTATATAAACATAATTACATATTCACCCAGGACATTGACTTTCGGCGCTCTAAACCCCGGAAATGTTATTTTTTTTCCCTGGCGGTATTTCTATTTCGGAACTAATCTAAACAATTTGAAGTTTCTTTTATTACAAATTTACCCCAAATGTTTTAATTTTTACAATATTAACACAAACTATTTAGAAATTAACCCACATAATTTAACAGTACTTCAAATAGTTTACAAAATTATTTTAAAACAAACCCCTACAAATATTGAATTTCAAAATGAGTCTCAAAATTTTATTTTATTTTCCCTTTATTTTTTTCTTTGTTAAAGAAAAATAAATTAATACAAAATGGAAACTTTAAAAAAAAATTAAAAAAAATATGGGGGAGAAGACGTACAGTTTCGATCGGAGCTTTTCTAGTTCCGATCGGAACCGGAAAGCTCCGTTCTAGTTCCAATCGGAACTGGAAATCTCCAATTGGAACGTTTCCAGTTCCGATCGGAAATGGAAAAGCTCCAATCGGAGGAAAAAGCTCCGATTGGAGCTCTGTACAGATCCAATCGGAGCTTTTCCTGTTCCAATCAGAACTGGAAAAGCTCAGATTGGAGCTTTTTGGAAAGCTTCCATTGGAGCTTTTCCAGTTCCGATCGGAACTAGAAACGCTCCCATCGGATATTTTCAGTTCCAATTGGAGCGTTTCCAGTTCCGATCGAAACTGGAATGTTCCGATCGGAACTTCTGTTTCTTTTTTATTTTTTTCAATTTTTTTAATAAAAATAAATTAAAGAAAAGGTAAAAGTAAAAAAGGAAAACAGAAAAAAGAAAAAAAGAAAAAAAAAGAAAAAAGAGAAGAAAATAAAGAGAAAGGAAAAAGGAAAAACAAAATGGTTAAGGGCCTGTTTGGATGTCAAATTTGGAGGAGAGAGAGGATGCCGGAGTAAATGTCTGACGGTGTCTTGGGTTTATTTGTAATTTTCCGTGATAGTTGGGTTTGGATGCAAAGTAGCTGTTTAGTGGGGGTACCAAATGTAATTATGTCATCAATTTATTGATTTTGTCATGGGGTGGTGTTCGACAACGAATTGGGCTGAAGATAAGATGGGTGTTCACATGTTTCAGTGAATATAGGAGTAACTTATTTTAAGGGTTGTGTGGGTGGGGTGCGAGCGGGGATGGGGTGGGTGGGTATTGACATTGAAATATTATTTTTCTATTTTTGACGTGGGTGGAGATAAGGGATGTTCACATATTTTTGTCAAATAGTTTTTCATAAATAAAATAATGGATCCAATTGGTATATGATTGTCGAATTTGGTCGACCCTTTAAAGAATAGAACACGAATGGGTTAGGATTAAGTTGAATTCTAATCATTAAGAGGTCTACGAGTGACACAACGTTGATTCTCTTTGCATACTTATTAGTTATTAATACTTCTTTTTTGTTTTTGTATCAATGTGTTGTTGAGAGCCTTTTCTTTCCTTTCCTTTCCTTTTATTGTATGTGTTAATGAAATGAAACATCGTATTTTTTAATACATTTTAATGTCATTTTAACTACAAAAAATATTAAGCAAATTTATATGCCACGGGTAATTACTAGTTATCCCGTTAACTTAACCTAATGACTAGGCCATGATCTCATCACCTATCATTAGCGTCCGGTAATACTTGGCCCAAATGTAAATATTATCCAATAAGAGTCCATAATATTTTCAGCTTCACAAAAATATTAGTAGGCTTTGTTATTTCATAAAAGTCATACAAATAAATATGTACGGGTTATTACAATCAATCCTCCTTAAAATACTCGAAACTTGAATCTACTACACTTCATCACATCACTCCGATGATAAAGATATTAAAACCTTGTTGGTCCCTTTAAACAACAAGAAAAGACTAGAGGGGGGGGGGGGTGAATAGTCTTTTCAAACTTTTGTCGTTTAAAACTTTCTCAGCAAGTACTTATTACTTTTCAGTAATGAGTTTGCTGATACTTAACTTTCTCAGCAAGCGTAAGTTACTTTACAGTAGCTTGGTTTGCTGATACTTAAAATCAGAGAGCGGAAGTCTTTGAAACAAAGGTTTCAGCAAGTGAGGTGAGTGACTGTGTACAGACAGATATAATTTGCTGAAAGCTAAATACAGTAAGTAAATCACACAAACACTTTTATAGTGGTATCTAAGAGTGGCGTAATCTCTCAACTAATCCACTTTGTCCTTTCTAGGACTGAATCCACTAAGATATGATTGAGGTTCCTTACAATCTCCTATCTAAAGCGATTCAACAGACACCAAAGCACACTTGCTTCGTATCCAACCTAAACTAGAGAACTCAACCTTGTTCTCCACCAAACTTGGTACTTTTAATCAGCAAAACTATGCTCGATTAAGTTCCCCCTGAATATCACGCCTGAAAGGGTGTATTTTCAGTTAGAGAGTTTTGGGGTGAGATGACTTAATTATAACTTATTCAGTTACAACAAGTAATCTAAGAAACACAACTTGGAATACTTTGCGGTAAACAAGTTTGATTGTTTCTGGTGTCAAGACTTGTTCTTGTTTGAAAGAAAGAACAATTTAACTAATTTCTTAGCCGATTTTGTTCTACTTCTTCACAAGTAGCTTTTTCAAGCTTTAAGTCTTGGAACGGATCAATGGCAGTAAGAGTGTTTGAAGATTTGTGAGTTTTTAAGCACAAGTGAGAGTTTGATCACGTTGTTGACACACTTCAACTCTTTGCCGGATGACCTCTATTTATAGTGCAAGTAAGGAGCCATTTGAATTTCAAATCCTAAGGCTTTTGTTCCTTAACATGTCACTATCTTGCTTTTTGTACTTTCAGCAGCGACTCTGTTTGTCTTCTAGTCTTCATGCCCTTCGTGTGTAAGCTTTGCATTAAATGCACATTTGAATAGAATTCAAACAGTAACATTGGAGCGCCAATTCACGTACATTCAGCAAGAGGTCACATATGTTCCATCAGCAAGTGGTTAGTCTCAGTTTCAGCAAGCACAACCTACTCTGTCTTTCAGATTTTCACTTATGCAATGCTGTTGCTGAATATTCCACTTTTTGAATAACAAGTTCCTTACCAGTCTTCAGCAATCTTCAAGTCTTCAAGTCTTCTATTTCTTCAAGTCTTCAGATTCTTCAAAAGTCTTCAAGATTCTGACAGGTTTCTTATTTGCTTCAATAATTTTTTTGTAATAAACAAAATATATCTTCAGCAAATGTTTCAATAGGTTATTTTCTTTTCAAAAAATAAGATACATTAAAGCTAAGCATCAATAAGATATTTTCTTTTCAGAAAATAAAATACATCATACGCAAAAGAAATAACTTATCTAACACCTAACTAAGTCATCAGCAAACGTTCCTCTTTTACAATGTCTTTAAAAAATTCTAAATTCCTATGGACCTTAAGAGTACTAGTTACTGGACTTTCCTTAATTTAGGATGGTAAATTGCTCATCAAAATTACAAGTACAAATTTCCCCCTTTTTGATGTTAGCAATCCATGGCTAAATTAATTGTTACCCTTTTAGAGGTTTCTGATGTTGAATAAATCAGTTGATTAATGCAAGCATACTTGAATAATTAAACAGTAAGCAAAAATAGATTGCATAATCAAAAACCAATAAGAGTCAAAAGAATTCATTGCTGATAGTTATCATTCAGATGTTTACATGAAAAAGCATAGATAACATAAACAGAATCAGCAAATAAAAACTTTAACAAAAACTATTGCAGGGACCTAAGCTCTTTCAGAGGATTTTCTCAAAATCTCTCTTACACTCTTCTCAGCAAGTGCAGTGAATTCAACACAATCCTTTTCGTAGTTTTCCAGAAGTCTACGGACTTGTAGTTGAAGGATTCTTGCGTTTTTGCAGGCAGTATGATGATGCTTTTCAGCATTCATTTCCATGTAATAATTACCCACAAATGCATGCCCCAATTGCTGGCATGGAGAAGCTGTGTAATCTGAAAGGCTTTTCGGATGAATCTTTCTTAGCCAGAGAAGATCTTCTTCTTGATCCTTAGCAATGAGATAAAAGTCTCATAAGGAATCAATCCAAGTTTCTTCTTAGATTTCGTTGTTCCCGGCGGTCTAGTAGTAAGCAATGCCAGGTGGTTTGGATCAGATTTGGTTCCTGTTGGATGTCTTACCAATGCAACTCTTCTTGCATAGAGCTAGATTCAACCATTCCCAACAACATTTCTTGGGAGGGATTCTTCCCTTTGATTTCTTTGACTTGATTCAATCCATTTAACATTTGATTCAAAAGGATGTGGGGAAGCACTATTTACCAAACTCGCAGCTTTAAAATCCGCAACCATAATGTTGTTCTGATTACATTCTGAGGTGG
>CM051456.1:60593941-60652047 GCA_028274465.1 Plantago ovata | reverse complement strand
TTTTTCAGCAATAAAGGTTTCAGAGTGGGTGAGTGACTTGTACAGACAGAATAATTTGCTGAAAGCTAATTACAGAGTAGTAATAGAGTAAATCACACACAACACTTTTATAGTGTATCTGAGAGTGGCGTAATCTCTCAAACTATAATCCACGTTGTCCTTTCTAGGACTGAATCCACTAAGATATGATTGAGGTTCCTTACAATCTCCATCTAAAGCGATTCAACAGAAACCAAAGCACACTTGCTTTGTCTCCAACCTAAACTAGAGAACTCAACCTTGTTCTCCACCAAACTTGGTACTTTTAATCAGCAAAACTATGCTCGATTAAGTTCCCCTGAATATCACGCCTGAAAGGGTGTATTTTCAGTTAGAGAGTTTTGGGGTGAGATGACTTAATTATAACTTATTCAGTTACAACAAGTAATCTAAGAAACACAACTTGGAATACTTTGCAGTAAACAAGTTTGATTGTTTCTGGTGTCAAGACTTGTTCTTGTTCGAAAGAAAGAACACTTAACTAATTTCTTAGCCAGTTTGTTCTACTTCTTCACAAGTAGCTTTTTCAAGCTTTAAGTCTTGGAACGGATCAATGGCAGTAAGAGTGTTTGGAAGATTGTGAGTTTTAAGCACAAGTGAGAGTTTGATCACGTTGTTGACACACTTCAACTCTTGCCGGATGACCTATATTTATAGTGCAAGTAAGGAGCCGTTTGAATTTCAAATCCTAAGGCTTTTGTTCCTTAACATGTCACTATCTTGCTTTTTGTACTTTCAGCAGCGACTCTGTTTGTCTTCTAGTCTTCATGTCCTTCGTGTGTAAGCTTTGCATTAAATGCACATTTGAATAGAATTCAAACAGTAACATTGGAGCGCCAATTCACGTACATTCAGCAAGAGGTCACATATGTTCCATCAGCAAGTGTGTTAGTTTCAGTTTCAGCAAGCACAACCTACTCTGTCTTTCAGATTTTCACTTATGCAATGCTGTTGCTGAATATTCCACTTTCTGAATAACACGTTCCTTACCAGTCTTCAACAATCTTCAAGTCTTCAAGTCTTCGATTTCTTCAAGTCTTCAGATCTTCAAAAGTCTTCAAGATTCTGACCGGTTTCTTATTTGCTTCAATAATTTGTTTGTAATAAACAAAATATATCTTCAGCAAATGCTTCAATAGGTTATTTTCTTTTCAGAAAATAAGATACATTAAAGCTAAGCATCAATAAGATATTTTCTTTTCAGAAAATAAAATACATCATACGCAAAAGAAATAACTTATCTAACACCTAACTAAGTCATCAGCAAACGTACAATGTCCTTAAAAAAATTCTAAATTCCTATGGACCTTAAGAGTACTAGTTACTGGACTTTCCTTAATTTAGCATGGTAAATTGCTCATCAAAATTACAAGTTTCCTAACAAACCTCAAGTTTGTGAAAGAATACGTATTTTTACACACTTTCTCTCCTTACACCAAAACACGCCCTTAACTCTTATTTTGGGATTTCTTTCTTCTTTCTTTTTTTTTTTTTTTTTTTTTTTTGCTTTTACCTTTTTTTTTTCCTTTTTTACTTTTTTTTTCTTTCTCTCTCTTATTCTTATTCAAGCTCGGGCACATGAATTCGGTATCAGGTCCGGAGCATTGCAAGCTCCCACTGGATCTTTGTAAAGATCGAGTCGGACCACAAACACCGATCGATGCAATCTCAGGTCGAAGTTGACCGGAGTTTCTGCTCAAACTGGAGCTTGCTCCTGTAACGGAGCGTCGAAGAAGAAAGAAGAAAAAAAAAATAAAATAAATGTAATAAAAAAGGAAAGAAAAAGTATGAAAGAAAAAAAAAAACCAAAAATAATATGTTGGGTCATATTCTGAAATGTAAAAGTTGTTGGGGTTTTATTATAATAATTGTTTAGGTCAGTTTGTAATAGAATAAACTATGTGACTTAATTTTAAGATATGTGTCGTCAATTTCATAAATGGAAAAACATTATGGTCTAATGTGCAATAAAAGCAAACTTAAGTTGTTTGGGTGAGAGACCTATATGATATCGACCAGGGTAAATATGTAATTTCCATGTTTAATTCGTCAAAAGTTAGATTTGTGGACCTAGATGTAATTAAATTATCTAACATGGGGTGCAATGTAATTGATAATAATGGGATCAACCATCTGTAATAAATGAATCTAAGAGGGGTGCAAACGTATATCACCGTAAATTAAAATTTGATTCTGACACCATAAGCAAGTGGTTTATGATTGAAATGAGTGCACAAGTGACATGAGAAAGTAAATGTGAAATTGTGGAAGTAAAATGGTTAAACCAATTACGAATTTGGTTAAACCAATTTTATGATTTTGTTCCATAAAATACATATTTCGTGATCAATCCATAAACTCTTTTATGATATCATCACGAAAACTTTCCCTCATGATAGAGATATTTTGATTTTTCTCCATATACACGTGCAATGCTTGTTTTGGACATGCACAAACTCTTATGGCAATTATGATTAATTCTTCATACAAATATCAAGTAACATCTCACGTGGCAATTAAAATATGCACAATACATCATTGGAAGTTAATGAAATTCAATCATCTACTCCATATATATAAAAATTAACTTTTCTTCAATAAGCTAGAAATGTTTCATTGAAACACAAAACCAAAGGCTAGAATTTAGTTTCTTACCTTTCTAATGTCAAAAGATATGAAAAATAAGAACCAAGTTATCCCTACCATTCTTACGCTATTGATCCTAGCCATTCTCCTCCTATCTTTCCTCCATGTAATTCTCTCCCCAAGCCGAGATCCCCTCACGATCCCATACCCTTCGTTCCTATCGACATGCAACAAAATTCCACATCCCTTAGCCGAGTCCCTAGTGTACTATGCAAGCTCAAATATGATACCACAACAACGCTACAAAGAAATTTCGGTTACTCTGAGGATTCTAGAAAAGAAATCCCCTTGTAATTTCTTAGTCTTCGGTGTTGGTCATGACAGCCCTATGTGGGCATCACTGAATCATGGGGGACGTACAATCTTTCTAGAAGAGAGCAAATGGTGGGTGGAAAATTTGAAAAAGCAAATGCCTACTTCTTTGGAGATATACCATGTAGAGTACAACTCAAAGTGACCCAAGCATTGGACCTCCTTAAAGCCGGGAAATCGAGAAAAGAATGCAAATCTGTAAGTGCCTATTTGAAAATGATTTTAGTAGAATAATAAAAAGATATTGTACTTAGTAACTTCTGAAAACAACTAGTATAGAATTGTATGGCCACATATGATTTCTCCCGCATGGAGTCAACATACACCTATAATGTAGCAAGTGTGAGATCAATGATCTCTACACCACCCCCATCCCCCAATTAATTTTTTATTTATTTGTTATCAGTTTTGATATATCATAAAAAATTTGCTAATAGGTAAGCAATCCAAGAGTTTCAAAGTGTCCACTAGCATTGAAGAACTTGCCTAAGGAAGTGTATGAGATCGAGTGGGACTTGATCATGGTGGACGCACCTACTGCGTTCCAAGGGACAAGCCCGGGGAGAATGAAAGCAATATACACGGCGGGTTTAATGGCGAGGAACAAAGGAAGTGGCGAGACTGATGTTATGGTGCATGATGTTGATAGGCAAGTGGAAGATATATTTTCCAAGACCTTCTTATGTGAGAGTTACTTGACCGAGCAAGTAGGGATTCTCAGGCGTTTTACAATCCCGAGTCATAAGAATGAATTTGTAGGGACATTTTGTCCTTAAATCCTCCACTCTATTTATCTTTTTTGCCAGGTTCAGCTCCTCAAGTGTAGGCCTCCAAAACATTTTTGGAATATCTTTAGAGTTTTCTTGTTTTTCTCTTCAAATTGTATGTGTCGTAAACTCTTGATGGTTATTATTTAGATTTTCTATATTTTTCTACCACACAACATTGTGTTAGGTTGTGTTTTCAAATGTTACATAGAAGTATTTTAAGTCAATTTTCAAACTACATCAAATAATTGCTTTTGAGCAATAACGTTGATTTTTTGCTACCATCAATTTAAACTAGTAAAATACTATAGCAAAAGTTCCAGCAAAGGGGTTCACCGAGGATCAATTATGCTGGAAATTATTTCCTTTTGCTTTGGGATATGAACTAAGGATATGGATAGCGAGGTTAGCACCAGGATCACTGAGGACCTGGAGCCAAGTAGTAGAGGAGTTCTTGGCACGTTTCATGCCTTACCATGAGACGATTGCACTGAGGAATCGGATCGAACACTTCAAGCAAGGAGAATACGAGCGGTTCTGTGACACCTATGAATGTTTTGAGCTGTTTAAGCGTGAGTTCCCTCACCACCGTTTCGACGACGGGGAGCTGATTTGGATTTTTGTTGGTAGACTACGTGATGAAGTCAGGCTTCAAGTGGATGGGATGTGTGGAGGTTTAGAAGAATGTACAATTGAAGAGGCAGTGAAGGTCTTTCAAAAGTACGCCAATGGATCCGCACAATCCGAGAAAATAATGTCGAATGAAGTCACCAACGTATATTCAAATCAAGGCGAAACTGACGGGTTATGCGAAGGATATTCTGAGGACGAAGACATCAGTGAGGAGGAGGAACTTGCGTTTTACGCAGGGATTAAAGCCATTGAGAGTGTTTTCGAGATAGCACACGCAGGGCAAGCTGAGAACAATCTTCGCATCGAGAAAAATTTTGAAGCGGTCGAAGTAACTGAGCAACTTATCAAGGAGCTTAGCCTGTTGAAATGCGGAAGGTGCGGTAAGGCAGTCGAGGACACCCCCTGGAAGTAGTGAGCAAACCACCCGAGGTAGGGGGAAAATCGCCCCCCAACTCCAGGGAACCGGTCTATCCCAGTCCTCCCGATGAGACACCTGAAACTGATCCCGAGCCACCTCCAGCTATTCCTACTAAGGAGAATGAGTGTGAAGAGGTGAATCTACTACTCTGAGGAGGCAAGATGACCAAAATTCCTAACTTCGTGCGTCCTAAACGGGTGGAATCTACTGAGATCGAAAATACAGGACCAAGCACAGAACAAGAGGTTAGCGAAAGTTCCAAAGAACCTCAAGAAGTTCCAGGGAGGAATGATGAACCAAGACCATCTGTGGTAGACATAGGTGATGACGAAGTCGAGGTAGGAACTAGTATGCCAGGGGAACTTCACAAATCTTCCAATCCATATGTGCCTCCGAAGCCACATGTACCATTCCCAAGTCGGATCAAGCCAGCCAAAAAGGATATTCAAGAATCACCCCTATTCCAACGCCTGTCAAAAGTGGAAGTCAATGTGCCTCTCTTGGAGTTAATACAAAACATTCCAGCTTATACGAAATTCTTTCGTGAGATCAAGAACAAAAGGATTACTTCAGGAAAGGAAGTGAATGGGGTTGAAACGGTCAACTCAATTGCCGGATTGCCCGTGAAGAAAAAGGATCCTGGGAGTTTCATCATCGACATCGCCTTAGGGAATGGACGAACTACGAAGGCAATGCTTGACTTAGGAGCTAGCATTAATTTAATGCCCTATTCGGTGTACAAGGCCCTGGAACGCGGAGAATTGACACCAACTGATATGGTCGTCCAAATGGCAGACCAAAGTGTGAAGAGGCCGGTCGGGATAATAGAAGACATCCTTGTGAAGGTGGACAAATTGATAATCCCAGCTGATTTGTAGTAATGAAGTCCGCGGGCGAGGGAAAGAGCCATATCCGTGAGCACGTAGTACTACTTGGGAGACCATTCATGGAAACTACCAACACATGCCTTGAACTTAAGGGCAAGAAAATAACCATGGAGGTAATGGGCGAGAAGATTGAGTTGGTAGGATGTAGCATCGGAGATAAGGAAGTCGCGGAGGAGTTAAAATTTGTCGATTGCTATGAATCCATGATTCCCGAATTTCATCATTGCCATGGTAATCGTGAACCACTTGAGGAGGCACTGAAAATGCAAGCTGGGACGTGCTACATGACCGAAGAAGCAAGGGAACTAGTTGAAATAATGGATAGCACCCCAAAAATTCCCGCAGGAGAAGAGGTACTTGAACCTTTAGATGAAGAAGAGGAAGAAAGTGGGTTTCCTGAAGAACCTAGCTTAGAATTGAAACCGCTTCCTGCGCACCTCAAGTATGTGTACTTAGGAGAAAATCAGAAGAAGCCTGTAATTGTCTCATCACATCTCTCCGACAATGAAGAAAGTAAGCTGGTTGAAGTATTGAAGGAAAATTCCGCAGCTATAGGATGGGGGATCAGTGATATCAAAGGAATTAGCCCTACACGGTGCGTGCACAACATGACTCTAGAGCAGGATGCCAAACCCGTTAGGCAACCTCAGCGAAGGATAAATCCAGCCATGCAATAGGTGGTAAAGAAAGAAGTGATTAAGTTGCTAGATGCTGATATGATTTACCCCATTCCTGATAGTCGATGGGTGAGCCCGGTACATGTAGTTCCTAAGAAATCAGGAGTCACGGTGGAAGAGAATGAGAAGGGAGAATTGGTACCGGTTAGGAAGACCACTGGATGGAGGATGTGCATTGACTATAGAAGATTAAATGCCGCCACTAAGAAAGACCACTTCCCTTTACCATTTATAGATGACATGCTAAACCGCCTTGCGGGGCGGAAGTTTTATTGTTTTCTTGATGGTTTATCAGGTTTCTACCAGATTCCGATTGCAGCGGAGGATCAGGAGAAGACGACATTCACTTGCCCATTCGGAACATTTGCCTATAGGAGGATGCCATTTGGACTATGCAATGCTCCCGCCACTTTTCAAAGGTGCATGCTTTCTGTTTTCTCTGACATGGTAACTAAATTTGTTGAAGTTTTCATGGATTATTTTTCCCTTTTGGTGATTCCTTTGATGAATTCTTGCAAGATTAGATCTTGTTTTGAAAAGGTGCATTGAATGCAACTTGACCTTAAGCTGGGAGAAGAGTCATTATATGGTTAGAGAAGACATTGTTCTAGGACATGTAGTTTCTGTAAGAGGTATTGAGGTAGACAAGGCTAAGATCGAAATCATTGAAAAACTTTCCCCACCTACTTGTGTGAAAGAATTACAATCTTTTCTTGGGCATGTAGGTTTTCATAGGAGGTTTATTAAAGATTTTTCGAAAATTGCTAAACCTTTAAGTAGCTTGCTTGCTAAAGATGTGGTTTTCCATTTCTCTAATGAATGCTTAGTTGCTTTTAATACCCTTAAGGAAAAGCTTGTTTCTGCTCCCATTGTTGTGCCGCCTGACTGGAATCTTCCTTTTGAGATTATGTGTGATGCTTCGAATTTTGATATGGGTGCTGTTTTATGCCAAAAAGTTGATAAGCAGTATCGCGTGATTTACTATGTTAGTAAGACTCTAGACTCTGCGCAAGTTAATTATACAACTACTGAAAAGGAACTTTTAGCTGTTGTCTTTGCTTTACAAAAGTTTAGGTCTTATTTAATTGGCCATCCTGTGAATGTCCATACTGATCATGCTGCTTTGAGACATTTGATAGATAAGCAAGATTCTAAGCGTAGATTAATCCGGTGGGTCCTTTTGCTGCAAGACTTTGATTTGACCATAGTGGATAGAGCTGGTAGGGAGAATTTTAGTAGCAGATCATTTATCTAGCATACCTAATATCCCTGTTGATTCGATACCCATCAATGAAGACCTCCCTGATGAGCACTAATGAAGGCTAATGAAGAGCCATGGTATGCAGATATTGTAAACTATTTGGCTATGAATGTTTGCCCCACTAACTTTTCAGCCTCAGACAAGAGAGCTCTTGCCAAGCGTTGCAGGACTTACATATGGGATGATCCGCATCTTTTCAAGGAAGGAGCTGATGGGATTCTAAGAAGATGCGTGCCACAAGAAGAGCAACAAAGTGTGCTGAGTCATTGCCATGAGCTTAATTGTGGGGGACACTATAGTGGTTTGAAAACAGCTCGCAAGGTACTGCAAGCAGGATTTTTCTGGCAAACAATATACAAAGATGCTCGAAGTTTTGTGAAGAATTGTGACCCATGTCAACGAGGTGGTAGTATTGGCAAGAAGGATGAAATGCCCCTTCAAGGGAATCTAGTGGTAGAACCTTTCGATGTATGGGGCATTGATTTCATGGGACCATTTCCATCAAGTGGAGGCTATGTATACATTCTTGTTACAGTGGACTATGTAACTAAATGGGTGGAGGCAATTCCTACAAAAAGAAATGACGGCGTAGTGGTTATGAAGTTCTTGAAAGAGGTAATATTCTCAAGATTTGGGTGCCCTAGGACAATCATCAGTGATGGAGGGTCACACTTTGTCAATAGAACGTTTGCCTGCCTTCTTAAGAGATACATTGTCCACCATAGTATCGCTAGACATCGGGACAAGTCGAAGTCAGCAACCGTCAAATCAAGAAGATCCTGGAGCGAGTAGTGAAGCCTAGTAGGAAAGATTGGGCAGGAAAATTGAATGATGCACTTTGGGCATACAGGACTAGCTACCAGACGGTGATCGGGACCACTCCGTACAGGCTTGTGTATGGGAAAGTATGTCATCTTCCCGTAGAACTGGAACACAAGGCATATTGGGCTATAAAGGCACTCAATCTTGATATGGGAAAAGCTGGCGAGGAACGATTGTTGCAACTAGATGAGCTTGATGAATTACGACTAGGTGCTTAAGAAAATGCCAAAATCTACAAGGAACGTACTAAGAAGTACCATGATCGTGGTATAGTACGTAAGGAATTGATTCCTGGACAAAAAGCCTTGGTGTTTGATTCTCGGCTTCGACTATTTCCTGGAAAGCTCCGTACTCGTTGGGATGGACCGTACGAAATTATCGAAGTTGCTCCCCATGGAGCTGTAAAACTCTTTGATCCAAAGACGGGCAATACCTTCAAGGTGAATGGCCAGCGAGTGAAGCCATACTTCGAGATATCTAGTGATCAAAGGGAGGTTGATCACCTTGAGCTTACCCTTACCGCCTCCACTGAAGGTTAGTGTGTTTTGTTGTTTTGTTTTCTCACGAGTTTGATTCAGTATTATAGGTCACTTATACAAGCATTAGCTCTCACCTTGAATCCACTTTCGACGTTCGGGACGAACGACGACGTTCAGGTTTGGGGAGGAGATTATCGCTGGTTATCTCTATACTTATCTTGCTTATAATAAACTCGTGAAATTTTTTTGCATTTACACGTTTACTGCTTTCCTAGGATAGTCTTGCATGTTTTATATGGAATTTAATGCCGAATTTTTTGAACCTTTTTATTGGGTAGATCAACCAACTATGCCATTAATCATATGCTTCATCTCTATGAATTTGTTTGAGGTTTTTCTCGCTTGGCTTGTCACATTTATGTATTGCACTTAGTTAAGCTTGGTAGTCTCGACATCACTTAGTGGTGTTTTCTCTATTGCGGTTCACGAAGGCCTTTATAATAGGATGATGCATGTTAGGGTCTTATGGTTGTTTTCCCGAGTAATTATGTACCTAACAGCCAACAAGTGTTCACCATACTTTGAGATTGCTAAATGCCTAGGAAGGAGGTAGTGTGAGGTTGTGTGATCCTTTGTTTATAACCTATTCTTCCGAATAGGTTTGGGGAGGGGGTTCCACCATCAATAGACTTGTTTTTCGTTTTTCATTTCCGTATTGTGAGTTTATTTTAACTTTCTCGTAAATTTTGTACTCCAACCTATTCTTTCGAATAGGTTTGGGGAAGTCGTTGTGAGTCATTTTGTTTCTCTTTTTGTTATGCTACTGCTGGCTAAAAAAAAAATCGAAAAAAAAGAAAGAAAAATTCCAGGAAAAAAGAAAAAAAAAAGAAAAAAAAGAAACTGGAAAGAAAAAAAAAGAGAAGAAAAAAAGAAAAGACCCCAAAAAAGCAAAGAAGGGTCCAAAAAAAGAAAGCCAAATAGCAGTTAGCAAAGTGTTGTGTCTCATTTTCCAATTCTTGTAATGTTCGTAATCGTGTTGTAATTTTCTATCTTTTCTTTTGTTTTTGAGTGTCATCTGTTCTAGACCACCCTCGTCCTGCCATTCAGGAAGTGGTGAATAGCTTAAGACTTTACTTGAGAGATGGGTAGAATAGGGGAGTGTTATCTTTATAGGGAACCCTGCTTCGTTTGATAAGAGCAAGTACTAATTCGACCTCTTTGAGGGAAAGTCTTAAACTTGGTGAACAGTAGTAAGTCCTCAGTTTCATAGGCACGAGACAACCATTCGTATCTTAGCATGCTTCATTACGTCGTCACTGACTAGGTCCAGGTAGAGAATGTTACGAGAGACTATCTTGTCTTGACATAAGTGCTTATGTGGATGTGTATGAGTCAATAGAGGCATTCTTCAACCTATATTCATATTTTGATTTATATGGTTTTTGTTCATATGTTTTTTGATAGATTCGGTAGATTAGTTCATTTTATTTGGCATGAGTCTCCATTTTATGTGTTGCATTTTTTTTGCATTAGAGTCTAGCTTAGTTGCTTGAGGACACGAAAGGTTCGGTTTGGGGAGTTTGATGAATGTGTATTTTACACTTTCATTTGAGTCTTTTTCATCTATTTTAGCTATCCTCTATGCTAATTTAGCTATATTTTAGTGCATTTTATTAGAATAGTGTCACGTTTCCCTTTAGTTTTTATTTTACAGGTTTTCGTTGAAAAATGAGGATTTCCGGGCAATTATATTGAAGTTGACAAGGAATTGGTGTTCCAGAAGGCTATTTGGAGTATCTGAAGGTTTCCGGATAGGTTTTGGAGTCTAGGGTTCGAATCTGGAGGTTAGGAGGCCACTAGAAGTCAGAAACCGAGTCCGAAAAGATGAAGAAATCCAAAAACGCGTCGAAAACGCGCAAAATCCCGAAAAAATCTCCCGGGCGAATCGCCCCACACCAGGCGACTCGCCCGGTGTGTGGGGCCCTTCTCCCCACACAAATTCGAACACTATATATAGTTGCTCAGTTTTTCTCCGAATTTCATACTTTTCCAGACCTATTCTCTCACCTTTCTCTGTAGTTTTAGGTACGAACTTCCCAGAGCCTGTTCTGGGGGTTCATAGCTTAGGAGATACTTTTTCATAGCAGTTTGGAGCTTATAAGATCGCGATTCTTCGGAGACTGACAACCTTCGGTAACATTGTATCTTAGAGTTTTTCTACTTATTTTTATATATCTTTCAACATGTTTTCTTCTATGATTTTTGTTGATTGCATGACAACTATGAGTAGCTAAACTTCTCGTTGGTGATAGTATGTGAATTCTTAGCGAAGGGCTGATAATTATGCTAATGGCTATATCGCGCATTATACTCCGTGTTATTGCTTTATTTCTTTGATCTATCGGAATCTATATCTTCGTATGTTGATTAATTATTGCACACAACTGGACAATTCATAGACTTGACCTATCTATATCTATATCTTCGTCGTGTTGAATAATTACGGAACACAATTGGACAATTCATTAGTCTTTGACCTATCTATATCTTCGTAGTGTTTGATAATTACAACAGGACAATTATTGATCAAAGATCTCCATGCAAGACCGAGGAATTTACGCATGATTATTAACCCGTTATGCTTTGAAGGACCATACTATCACCAATCTCCATTATCTGTTAGAAAAACCCTTGCTATATCGTCTGCTGTTTTTATATTCTAAATTAGATTTGATAAAGCTAGTTATAGTCCTTAGAGATCGACACTCGAGGTTATTCTACTGCTACACTACTGTTTTCGTTGTAGTTGTGAATTGCCTTTGGCTAAATAACAAATTTATTTGATTGATCCGGGACCCGACAATCCCGCATCCATCAAAAACTCCGCTCTGAAAGAGCAACCGAAGTCGAAGTCGGCTCAACTGATGGAAAACTTGCAAAAGATGGTTGATCACACCCAAAGTTTTCTCAAACGTTATGAAGAAGATTCTGAGAAGACTAGAGCGAGACTTGATAGGTTGGAAGAGAGCACTAGGCTTGCCCAACAAAAGATGCAAGAGTTAATCGACCGAGGAGCAAGTACGGAACAAGGCAAGCTACCTAGCAACACTGAGAAGTCGATGTCCATTACCTTGGCTGGTGATCTGCCTGTTGAAATCACCATCAAGAAGGTTGCTAAGTGCGAGTGTTGCAAGAAAGAAGAACCTCCACAGGCTAAGGAAGAAGAGAAGTACCTTAGTTCTGACGAGAGTGAAGAGGAGCAAGAGGATCCCGATCCACTCCCTCAAAGTTTCGATATTAAGGTTGAGATTGGTGAGCTTGAAGACGTCCGTGCCACATTAGACACGGGATCCTACTCTAATGTGCTCCCTTTGAATGTGTTTGAGAAGAGTAGCCTTGGAAGACTATCTGAGCATAAGGCTATTGTGCAACTGGCGGATGGATCCTTTGTGAGACCCGTAGGCGTTGTGAAGAATGTATTGGTCAAGATTGGTGAAACTTCTGTATACACCAATTTTGTAGTTATGCCGGCGTCTACACCTGGGACGGGGGATGTCATTCTCTTGGGGCGAACGTTCTTGACTAAGCTACGCTCCGTGATGGACATCTACCGAAGGACTTGCACTATTGAGGTGGATGGCAAGCAACATGTGTTGCGAGCCATATCTGATCCACCTGATACTTCTCACACTACTCACTACTGTGGTCTTGCAGCCTATGTTCTTTCTTATTCACAGGTTTGTGGCATGAGGAGGAGATCCATGAAGGGGAAGTCTAGTACCCTCAAAAAGAAGAGCTAGGCGCAGACAGGAGTCGAGTCAAAGACTTTAAACAATGACGCTATCCGGGAGGCAACCCGGAGTTTTTATCGCTTTCTTTACCACTTTATTGCATGCATTCATTCTTGAACAATTTGCTTTTCATATGTGAATTTGTTCGTCTATGTGTCATATGTGCTTATGTTATATTTGAGTGAGATTTTTCGAGTGGTTTTATGAGGAAATTGGTTTCGGGGATTAAAAACCGCATTTTTGGTCGAAGATTTCGTCTCCCCGCCTCAGGAGGTGGAGGGCGAATCGCTCCACGAGTCCAGAGCGCGCGCGCGCTCTGTACGCGCGGGGCGATTCGCCCCACATACGGGGCGACTCGCCCCAGGCGTGGGGCGACTCTCCCCACGGATTCTGTAGATTAAAAACGCGGATCTCCCCCTTTTCTCTTCATTTCTTCATATTTTCACCATTCTTCCTCCCCAAAATCCGGAATTCGCGATTTTGGCTTCAAATCTTCATAACTTCTTCATTTCTTCACAAAATTTAGTGTTCTTTAGCTTCAATCGAAGCCTATTACATGATCTATCTTTTCATCCGAACAGATTTCACCCTAATGCATTAGTTTTACAGATCTGAGGTATCTTCTTATGAACCCTAATTTTTCAATTTTGGGGTTTTCTAATTTGAGCTTCAATTATGCTTATTTGATGCATGGGTAGGTTGTTTGTGTGATTAGAAGCATTATTTACTATCAATTGCATGCTCAATTATGCTTGGATTGTTGATTTGGGAATTTTGCTACTAGATGATATATCTTGTTATGCAATATATCTTTATCTTTGATTCGTACATATGATTGTGCTTATTGATGTAATGATGATGGATTTGATGGTAGAATGCATAATTGTTGAGTATGAGGATTTATGATGCTAGAATTTTTTCGCTTCTATGGTATGAATTGAGCCTTGTTATTTAGGGTATTGGTTGTCTAGCAAGAGCATAATGTGATGTATTGCATGTAGTAGTTACATTGGTATGTTGAATGTTGAAGAAGCTAGGCTAGACATAAAGGATTTGGGGAGATCGATCGTTGATTTTATCACTTGTGTATTTCGTTCTTACACTAGCATATGCATGAGTCAGTTTTGTGTCATACGAGGTACTAACTGTTGTTTGTAGGAACCATGCCAAGGGAGAGGAGCATTCCCGTATGATTACTATGAAGTATTGGAGGGGGATCGATTACAACCATGTCAAGGAGAGTGATCTCGTTAGAGGTGCGTTCGAGCCACGGGCTCTTGCAGCAACGTCGCGGATTATCCAAGAGGAGGAGCTAGAGTACACCTGGAGTAAGGACTCCTATGCCTATTCATGCACCACCGAAGGGACAGAAACAATTATTACGTCAGCAATCCATCACAAGGACTGCAAAGTTCGAGTGAATTGGAAGGCACCGGGACGATCTTGCCACGACGGATTCAATCTTGAGTTCACAGTTGCTAGAAGGTTCCGAAGCGCTAGCTTTGTTCCAAAACATAATGACATGGGTGTCCAGCCCCTCGTTGGGGTGCCCCTTGACTGCCTCTAAAGGGAGCATCATATAGACATCGGTCGCATCAACCGTAGAGAATGTGGTCGACATTGGAAAAAATGGTAGGAGACTTCTGAATATCCGAGCAGCTTACTGTAACCTCCTCGGTGTGTAAAACGCTGGAGAGGGAGGCTCTGATACCACTGCTCTTTCTCCTTCAACAGTTCACATCCTGTTGGAGGGCTACAGGATGGAGGATTCCATAACAGCGGCGGCTAATCTTGAGGATTCTATTCGACAATGCAACTCTATTGGCGATGATGATGGTGACAGTAGTGACAATGAAGGCCATCCGGACAATGATGATACAGATAGAGGAGTTGTTCCTATCCGGCCTATAAATGGAACTACCGCACCTACCAGAAGACCTGATGATCATCTATAAGGCTCCCAGAGCAGTCCCAATAACTCACAAGCAGCATACTCAGCCGACAAAGGCCAAACCATGGGGTAACATCTTGTATCACATCTTATTTCCTCATTTTCTTACTGCTAGGGACTAGCGTTAATTTCATGAGGGGGGGGGGGGTGGGATTTAAGTGATCTAGTATTGTTAGTTTGGAGCTTGACATTGGTAGGCTGAGTATAGTACCTTGCATATTTTATCCGTCTGCATTTTCATTTGCACGTTTACTGCTTTCTTAGTTTTTTAGGTTGCATTCACTACATTCATCCTAGGATAGTCTTGCATGTTTTATATGGAGTTTATTGCCGAATGTTTTGAACTTTTTTATTGGGTAGATCAACTAACTATGCCATTAATCATATGCTTCATCTCTATTAATTTGTTTGAGGTTTTTCTCGCTTGGCTCGTCACATTTATGTATTGCACTTAGTTAAGCTTTGTAGTCTCGACATCACTTACTGGTGTTTTCTCTACTGTGGTTCACGAAGGCCTTTATAATAGGATGATGCATGTTAGGGTCTTCTGGTTGTTTCCCGAGTAATTATGTACCTAAGAGGCAACAAGTCTTCACCATGCTTTGAGATTGCTAAATGCCTAGCAAGGAGGTAGTGTGAGGTTGTGTGATCCTTTGTTTATAACCTATTCTTCAGAATAGGTTTGGGGAGGGGGTTACACCATCATTAGACTTGTTTTCGTTTTTCATTTCCGTATTGTGAGTTTATTTTTCCTTTCTCGTAAATTTTGTACTCCAACCTATTCTCTCGAATAGGTTTGGGGAAGTCGTTTGTGAGTCATTTTGTTTCTTTTTCGTGGTGCTACTGCTGGCTAAAAAAAAATTCGAAAAAAAGACAAAAGAAAAATCCAGGAAAAAAGGAAAAAAAAAAAGAAAAAAAGAAACTGGAAAGAAAAAAAAAAGAAAAAAAAGAAAAGACCCAAAAGAGCAAAGAAGGGTCCAAAAAAAGAAAGCCAAATAGCAGTTTAGCAAAGTGTTGTCTCATTTTCCAATTCTTGTAATGTTCGTAATCGTGTAGTAATTTTCTATCTTTTCTTTTGTTTTTGAGTGTCATCTGTTCTAGACCACCCTCGTTCTGCCATTCAGGAAGTGGTGAATAGTTAAGACTTTGCTTGAGAGACGGGTAGAATAGGGGAGTGTTATCTTTTATAGGGAACCCTCCTTCGTTTGATGAGAGCCAGTACTGGTTCGACCTCTTTGAGAAAAAGTCTTAACATGGTGAACAGCAGTAAGTCCTCAGTTTCATAGGCAGGGGACAACCATCGTATCTTAGCATGCTTCATTACGTCGTCACTGACTAGGTCCAGGTAGAGAATGTTACGAGAGACTATCTTGTCTTGACATAAGTGCTTATGTGGATGTGTATGAGTCAATAGAGGCATTCTTCAACCTATATTCATGTTTTGATTTATATGGTTTTTGTTCATATGTTTTTTTATAGATTCGGTAGATTAGTTCATTTTATTTGGCATGAGACTCCATTTTATGTGTTGCATTGTTTTTTGCATTAGAGTCTAGCTTAGTTGCTTGAGGACACAAAAGGTTCGGTTTGCGGAGTTTGATGAATGTGTATTTTACACTTTCATTTGAGTCTTTTTCATCTATTTTACCTATCCTCTATGATAATTTAGCTATATTTTAGTGCATTTTATTAGAATAGTGTCACGTTACCCTTTAGTTTTTATTTTACAGGTTTTGGTTGAAAAACGAGAATTTCCGGGCAATTATATTGAAGTTGACAAGGAATTGGTGTTCCAGAAGGCTATTTGGAGTATCTGAAGGTTTCCGGATAGGTTTTGGAGTCTAGGGGTCGAATCTGGAGGTTAGGAGGCCACTAGAAGTCAGAAACCGAGTCCGAAAAGGGGAAGAAATCCAAAAACGCGTCGAAAACGCGCAAAAAATCCCGAAAAAATCTCCCGGGCGAATCGCCCCACACCAGGCGACTCGCCCGGTGTGTGGGGCCCTTCTCCCCACACAAATTCGAACACTATATATAGTTGCTCAGTTTTTCTCCAAATTTCATACTTTTCCAAACCTATTCTCTCACCTTTCTCTGTAGTTTTAGGTAGGAACTTCCTAGAGCCTGGTCTGGGGGTTCATAGCTTAGGAGATACTTTTCATAGCAGTTTGGAGCTTATAAGATCGCGATTCTTCGGAGACTGACAACCTTCGGTAACATCGTATCTTACAGTTTTTCTACTTATTTTTATATATCTTTCAACATGTTTTCTTCTATGATTTCTGTTGATTGCATGACAACTATGAGTAGCTAAACTTCTCGTTGGTGATAGTATGTGAATTCTTAGCGAAGGGTTGATAATTATGCTAATGGCTATATCACGCATTATACTCCGTGTTATTGCTTTATTTCTTTGATCTATCGGAATCTATATCTTCGTATGTTGATTAATTATTGCACACAACTGGACAATTCATAGACTTGACCTATCTATATCTATATCTTTGTCGTGTTGAATAATTACGGAACACAATTGGACAATTCATTAGTCTTTGACCTATCTATATCTTAGTAGTGTTTGATAATTACAACAGGACAATTATTGATCAAAGATCTCCATGCAAGACCGAGGAATTTGCGCATGATTATTAACCCGTTATGCTTTGAAGGACCATACTATCACCAATCTCCATTATCTGTTAGAAAACCCTTGCTATATCGTCTGCTGTTTTTATATTCTAAATTAGATTTGATAAAGCTAGTTATAGTCCTTAGAGATCGACACTCGAGGTTATTCTACTGCTACACTACTGTTTTCGTTGTAGTTGTGAATTGTCTTTGGCTAAATAACAAATTTATTTGATTGATCCGGGACCCGACAATCCCGCGTCCATCAAAAACCCCGCTCCGAAAGAGCAACCGAAGTCGAAGTCGGCTCAACTGATGGAAAACTTGCAAAAGATGGTTGATCACACCCAAAGTTTTCTCAAACGTTATGAAGAAGATTCTGAGAAGACTAGAGCGATACTTGATAGGTTGGAAGAGAGGACTAGGCTTGCCCAACAAAAGATGCAAGAGTTGATCGACCGAGGAGCAAGTAGGGAACAAGGCAAGCTGACTAGCAACACTGAGAAGTCGATGTCCATTACCTTGGCTGGTGATCTCCCTGTTGAAATCACCATCAAGAAGGTTGCTGAGTGCGAGTGTTGCAAGAAGGAAGAACCTCCACAGGCTAAGGAAGAAGAGAAGGACCTTAGTTCTGACGAGAGTGAAGAAGAGCAAGAGGATCCCGAGCCACTCCCTCAATGTTTCGATATTAAGGTTGGGATTGGTGAGCTTGAAGACGTCCGTGCCACATTAGACACGGGATCCTACTCTAATGTGCTCCCATTGAATGTGTTTGAGAAGAGTAGCCTTGGAAAACTATCTGAGCATAAGGCTATTGTGCAACTGGCGGATGGATCCTTTGTGAGACCCGTAGGCGTTGTGAAGAATGTATTGGTCAAGATTGGTGAAACTTCTGTATACACCAATTTTGTAGTTATGTCGGCGTCTACACCTGGGACGGGGGATGTCATTCTCTTGGGGTGAACGTTCTTGACTAAGCTACGCTCCGTGATGGACATCTACCGAAGGACTTGCACTATTGAGGTGGATGGCAAGCAACATGTGTTGCGAGCCATATCTAATCCACCTGATCCACCTGATACTTCTCACACTACTCACTACTGTGGTCTTGCGGCCTATGTTCTTTCTTATTCACAGGTTTGTGGCATGAGGAGGAGATCCATGAAGGGGAAGTCTAGTACCCTCAAAAAGAAGAGCTAGGCGCAGACAGGAGTCGAGTCAAAGACTTTAAACAATGGCGCTATCCGGGAGGCAACCCGGAGTTTTTATCGCTTTCTTTACCACTTTATTGCATGCATTCATTCTTGAACAATTTGCTTTTCATATGTGAATTTGTTCGTCTATGTGTCGTATGTGCTTATGTTATGTTTGAATGAGATTTTTCGAGTGGTTTTATGAGGAAATTGGTTTCGGGGATTGAAAACCGCATTTTTGGTCGAAGATTTTGTCTCCCCGCCTCAGGAGGTGGGGGGCGAATCGCTCCACGAGTCCAGAGCGCGCGCGCGCTCTGGACGCGCGGGGCGATTCGCCCCACATACGGGGCGACTCGCCCCACGGATTCTGCAGATTAAAAACGCGGATCTCCCCCTTTTCTCTTCATTTCTTCATATTTTCACCATTCTTCCTCCCCAAAATCCGGAATTCGCGATTTTGGCTTCAAATCTTCATAACTTCTTCATTTCTTCACCAAATTTAGTGTTCTTTAGCTTCAATCGAAGCCTATTACATGATCTATCTTTTCATCCGAACAGATTTCACCCTAGTGCATTAGTTTTTCAGATCTGAGGTATCTTCTTACGAACCCTAATTTTCAATTCTGGGGGTTTTCTAATTTGAGCTTCAATTATGCTTATATGATGCATGGGTAGGTTGTTTGTGTGATTAGAAGCATTATTTACTATCAATTGCATGCTCAATTATGCTTGGATTGTTGATTTGGGAATTTTGCTACTAGATGATATATCTTGTTATGCAATATATCTTTATCTTTGATTCATACATATGATTTTGCTTATTGATGTAATGATGATGGATTTGATGGTAGAATGCATAATTGTTGAGTATGAGGATTTATGATGCTAGAATTTTTTCGCTTCTATGGTATGAATTGAGCCTTGTTATTTAGGGTATTGGTTGTCTAGCAAGAGCATAATGTGATGTATTGCATGTAGTAGTTACATTGGTATGTTGAATGTTGAAGAAGAAAGGCTAGACATAAAGGATTTGGGGAGCTCGGTCGTTGATTTTATCACTTGTGTATTTCGTTCTTACACTAGCATATGCATGAGTCAGTTTTGTGTCATACGAGGTACTAACTGTTGTTTGTAGGAACCATGCCAAGGGAGAGGAGCATTCCCGTACGATTACTATGAAGTATTGGAGGGGGATCGATTACAACCATGTCAAGGAGAGTGATCTCGTTAGAGGTGCGTTCGAGCCACGGGCTCTTGCAGCAACGTCGCGGGTTATCCAAGAGGAGGAGCTAGAGTACACCTGGAGTAAGGACTCCTATGCCTATTCATGCACCACCGAAGGGACAAAAACAATTATTACGTCAGCAATCCATCACAAGGACTGCAAAGTTCGAGTGAATTGGAAGGCACCGGGACGATCTTGCCACGACGGATTCAATCTTGAGTTCACAGTTGCTAGAGGTTCCGAAGCGCTAGCTTTGTTCTAAAACATAATGACATGGGTGCCCAGCCCCTCGTTGGGGTGCCCCTTGACTGCCTCTAAAGGGAGCATCATATAGACATCGGTCGCATCAACCGTAGAGAATGTGGTCGACATTGGAAAAAATGGTAGAAGACTTCTGAGTATCCGAGCAGCTTACTATAACCTCCTCGGTGTGTAAAACGCTGGAGAGGGAGGCTTTGATACCACTGCTCTTTCCCCTTCAACAGTTCACATCCTATTGGAGGGCTATAGGATGGAGGATTCCATAACAGCGGCGGCTAATCTTGAGGATTCTATTCGACAATGCAACTCTATTGGCGATGATGATGGTGACAGTAGTGACAATGAAGGCCATACGGACCATGATGATACAGATAGAGGAGTTGTTCCTATCCGGCCTATAAATGGAACTACCGCACCTACCAGAAGACCTGATGATCATCTATAAGGCTCCAAGAGCTGTCCCAATAACTCACAAGCAGCATACTCAGCCGACCAAGGCCAAACCATGGGGTAACATCTAGTATCACATCTTATTTCCTCATTTTCTTACTGCTAGGGACTAGCGTTAATTTCATGAGGGGGGATGGGATTTAAGTGATCTAGTATTGTTAGTTTCGAGCTTGACATTGGTAGGCTGAGTATAGTACCTTGCATATTTTATTCGTCTGCATTTTCATTTGCACGTTTACTGCTTTCTTAGTTTTTTAGGTTGCATTCACTACATTCATCCTAGGATAGTCTTGCATGTTTTATATGGAGTTTATTGCCGAATGTTTTGAACTTTTTTATTGGGTAGATCAACTAACTATGCCATTAATCATATGCTTCATCTCTATTAATTTGTTTGAGGTTTTTCTCGCTTGGCTCGTCACATTTATGTATTGCACTTAGTTAAGCTTGCTAGTCTCGACATCACTTAGTGGTGTTTTCTCTACTGCGGTTCACGAAGGCCTTTATAATAGGATGATGCATGTTAGGGTCTTATGGTTGTTTCCCGAGTAATTATGTACCTAAGAGGCAACAAGTCTTCACCATGCTTTGAGATTGCTAAATGCCTAGGAAGGAGGTAGTGTGAGGTTGTGTGATCCTTTGTTTATAACCTATTCTTCCGAATAGGTTTGGGGAGGGGGTTACACCATCATTAGACTTGTTTTTCGTTTTTCATTTCCGTATTGTGAGTTTATTTTTCCTTTCTCGTAAATTTTATACTCCAACCTATTCTCTCGAATAGGTTTGGGGAAGTCGTTTGTGAGTCATTTTGTTTCTTTTTCGTGGTGCTACTGCTGGCTAAAAAAAAAATCGAAAAAAAGAGAAAAGAAAAATCCAGGAAAAAAGGAAAAAAAAAAAAGAAAAAAAGAAACTGGAAAGAAAAAAAAAGAAAAAAAAGAAAAGACCCAAAAGAGCAAAGAAGGGTCCAAAAAAAGAAAGCCAAATAGCAGTTTAGCAAAGTGTTGTCTCATTTTCCAATTCTTGTAATGTTCGTAATCGTGTAGTAATTTTCTATCTTTTCTTTTGTTTTTGAGTGTCATCTGTTCTAGACCACCCTCGTCCTGCCATTCAGGAAGTGGTGAATAGCTTAAGACTTTGCTTGAGAGACGGGTATAATAGGGGAGTGTTATCTTTTATAGGGAACCCTCCTTCGTTTGATGAGAGACAGTACTGGTTCGACCTCTTTGAGGAAAAGTCTTAACATGGTGAACAGCAGTAAGTCCTCAGTTTCATAGGCAGGGGACAACCATCGTATCTTAGCATGCTTCATTACGTCGTCACTGACTAGGTCCAGGTAGAGAATGTTACGAGAGACTATCTTGTCTTGACATAAGTGCTTATGTGGATGTGTATGAGTCAATAGAGGCATTCTTCAACCTATATTCATGTTTTGATTTATATGGTTTTTGTTCATATGTTTTTTGATTGATTCGGTAGATTAGTTCATTTTATTTGGCATGAGACTCCATTTTATGTGTTGCATTGTTTTTTGCATTAGAGTCTAGCTTAGTTGCTTGAGGACACGAAAGGTTCAGTTTGGGGAGTTTGATGAATGTGTATTTTACACTTTCATTTGAGTCTTTTTCATCTGTTTTAGCTATCCTCTATGCTAATTTAGCTATATTTTAGTGCATTTTATTAGAATAGTGTCACGTTTCCCTTTAGTTTTTATTTACAGGTTTTGGTTGAAAAACGAGGATTTCCGGGCAATTATATTGAAGTTGACAAGGAATTGGTGTTCCAAAAGGCTATTTGGAGTATCTGAAGGTTTCCGGATAGGTTTTGGAGTCTAGGGTCGAATCTGGAGGTTAGGAGGCCCACTAGAAGTCAGAAACCGAGTCCGAAAAGGGGAAGAAATCCAAAACGTGTCGAAAACGCGGAAAATCCCAAAAAATCTCCCGACGAATCGCCCGGGATGTGGGGCGAATCGCCCCACACCAGGCGACTCGCCCGGTGTGTGGGCCCTTCTCCCCACACAAATTTGAACACTATATATAGTTGCTTAGTTTTTCTCCGAATTTCATACTTTTCCAGACCTATTCTCTCACCTTTCTCAGTAGTTTTAGGTAGGAACTTCCCAGAGCCTGTTTTGGGGGTTCATAGCTTAGGAGATACTTTTTCATAGCAGTCTGGAGCTTATAAGATCGCCATTCTTCGGAGACTGACAACCTTCGGTAACATTGTATCTTACAGTTTTTCTACTTATTTTTATATATCTTTCAACATGTTTTCTTCTATGATTTCTGTTGATTGCATGACAACTATGAGTAGCTAAACTTCTCGTTGGTGATAGTATGTGAATTCTTAGCGAAGGGCTGATAATTATGCTAATGGCTATATCGCGCATTATACTCCGTGTTATTGCTTTATTTCTTTGATCTATCGGAATCTATATCTTCGTATGTTGATTAATTATTGCACACAACTGGACAATTCATAGACTTGACCTATCTATATCTATATCTTCGTCGTTTTGAATAATTACGGAACACAATTGGACAATTCATTAGTCTTTTACCTATTTATATCTTCGTAGTGTTTGATAATTACAACAGGACAATTATTGATCAAAGATCTCCATGCAAGACCGAGGAATTTACGCATGATTATTAACCCGTTATGCTTTGAAGGACCATACTATCACCAATCTCCATTATCTGTTAGAAAAATCCTTGCTATATCGTCTGCTGTTTTTATATTCTAAATTAGATTTGATAAAGCTAGTTATAGTCCTTAGAGATCGACACTCGAGGTTATTCTACTGCTACACTACTGTTTTCGTTGTAGTTGTGAATTGCCTTTGGCTAAATAACAAATTTATTTGATTGATCCGGGACCCGACAATCCCGCGTCCATCAAAAAACCCGCTCCGAAAGAGCAACCGAAGTCGAAGTCGGCTCAACTGATGGAAAACTTGCAAAAGATGGTTGATCACACCCAAAGTTTTCTCAAACGTTATGAAGAAGATTCTGAGAAGACTAGAGCGAGACTTGATAGGTTGGAAGAGAGCACTAGGCTTGCCCAACAAAAGATGCAAGAGTTGATCGACCGAGGAGCAAGTAGGGAACAAGGCAAGCTGCCTAGCAACACTGAGAAGTCGATGTCCATTACCTTGGCTGGTGATCTGCCTGTTGAAATCACCATCAAGAAGGTTGCTAAGTGCGAGTGTTGCAAGAAGGAAGAACCTCCACAGGCTAAGGAAGAAGAGAAGGACCTTAGTTCTGACGAGAGTGAAGAGGAGCAAGAGGATCCCGAGCCACTCCCTCAAAGTTTCGATATTAAGGTTGGGATTGGTGAGCTTGAAGACGTCCGTGCCACATTAGACACGGGATCCTACTCTAATGTGCTCCCTTTGAATGTGTTTGAGAAGAGTAGCCTTGGTAAACTATCAGAGCATAAGGCTATTGTGCAACTGGCGGATGGATCCTTTGTGAGACCCGTAGGCGTTGTGAAGAATGTATTGGTCAACATTGGTGAAACTTCTGTATACACCAATTTTGTAGTTATGTCGGCGTCTACACCTGGGACGGGGGATGTCATTCTCTTGGGGCGAACGTTCTTGACTAAGCTACGCTCCGTGATGGACATCTACCGAAGGACTTGCACTATTGAGGTGGATGGCAAGCAACATGTATTGTGAGCCATATCTGATCCACCTGATCGACCTGATACTTCTCACACTACTCACTACAGTGGTCTTGCAGCCTATGTTCTTTCTTATTCACAGGTTTGTGGCATGAGGAGGAGATCCATGAAGGGGAAGTCTAGTACCCTCAAAAAGAAGAGCTAGGCGCAGATAGGAGTCGAGTCAAAGACTTTAAACAACGGTGCTATCCCGGAGCCAACCCGGAGTTTTTATCGCTTTCTTTACCACTTTATTGCATGCATTCATTCTTGAACAATTTGCTTTTCATATGTGAATTTGTTCGTCTATGTGTCGTATGTGCTTATGTTATGTTTGAGTGAGATTTTTCGAGTGGTTTTATGAGGAAATTGGTTTCGGGGATTAAAAACCGCATTTTTGGTCGAAGATTTCGTCTCCCCGCCTCAGGAGGTGGGGGGCGAATCGCTCCACGAGCCCAGAGCGCGCGCGCGCTCTGGACGGGTGGGGCGATTCGCCCCACATACGGGGCGACTCGCCCCAGGCGTGGGGCGACTCGCCCCACGGATTCTGCAGATTAAAAACACGGATCTCCCCCTTTTCTCTTCATTTCTTCATATTTTCACCATTCTTCCTCCCCAAAATCCGGAATTCGCGATTTTGGCTTCAAATCTTCATAACTTCTTCATTTCTTCACCAAATTTAGTGTTCTTTAGCTTCAATCGAAGCCTATTACATGATCTATCTTTTCATCCGAACAGATTTCACCCTAGTGCATAAGTTTTCCAGATCTGAGGTATCTTCTTATAAACCCTAATTTTCAATTTTGGGGGTTTTCTAATTTGAGCTTCAATTATGCTTATATGATGCATGGGTAGGTTGTTTGTGTGATTAGAAGCATTATTTACTATCAATTGCATGCTCAATTATGCTTGGATTGTTGATTTGGGAATTTTGCTACTAGATGATATATCTTGTTATACTATATATCTTTATTTTTGATTCATACATATGATTGTGCTTATTGATGTAATGATGATGGATTTGATGGTAGAATGCATAATTGTTGAGTATGAGGATTTATGATGCTAGAATTTTTTCGCTTCTATGGTATGAATTGAGCCTTGTTATTTAGGATATTGGTTGTCTAGCAAGAGCATAATGTGATGTATTGCATGTAGTACTTACATTGGTATGTTGCATGTTGAAGAAGCTAGGCTAGACATAAAGGATTTGGGGAGCTCGATCGTTGATTTTATCACTTGTGTATTTCGTTCTTACACTAGCATATGCATGAGTCAGTTTTGTGTCATACGAGGTACTAACTGTTGTTTGTAGGAACCATGCCAAGGGAGAGGAGCATTCCCGTATGATTACTATGAAGTATTGGAGGGGGATCGATTACAACCATGTCAAGGAGAGTGATCTCGTTAGAGGTGCGTTCGAGCCACGGGCTCTTGCAGCAACGTCGCGGATTATCCAAGAGGAGGAGCTAGAGTACACCTGGAGTAAGGACTCCTATGCCTATTCATGCACCACCGAAGGGACAGAAACAATTATTACGTCAGCAATCCATCACAAGGACTACAAAATTCGAGTGAATTGGAAGGCACCGGGACGATCTTGCCACGACGGATTCAATCTTTAGTTTATAGTTGCTAGAAGGTTCGGAAGCGCTAGCTTGGTTCCAAAACATAATGACATGGGTGCCCAGCCCCTCGTTGGGGTGCCCCTTGACTGCCTCTAAAGGGAGCATCATATAGACATCGGTCGCATCAACCGTAGAGAATGTGGTCGACATTAGAAAAAATGGTAGAAGACTTCTGAGTATCCGAGCAGCTTACTGTAACCTCCTCGGGGTGTAAAACGCTGGAGAGGGAGGCTCTGATACCACTGCTCTTTCCCCTTCAACAGTTCACATCCTATTGGAGGGCTACAGGATGGAGGATTCCATAACAGCGGCAGCTAATCTTGAGGATTCTATTCGACAATGCAACTCTATTGGCGATGATGATGGTGACAGTAGTGACAATGAAGGCCATACGGACAATGATGATACAGATAGAGGAGTTGTTCCTATCCGGCCTATAAATGGAACTACCGCACCTACCAGAAGACCTGATGATCATCTATAAGGCTCCCAGAGCAGTCCCAATAACTCACAAGCAGCATACTCAGCCGACCGAGGCCAAACCATCGGGTAACATCTAGTATCACATCTTATTTCCTCATTTTCTTACTGCTAGGGACTAGCGTTAATTTCATGAGGGGGGATGGGATTTAAGTGATCTAGTATTGTTAGTTTGCAGCTTGACATTGGTAGGCTGAGTATAGTGCCTTGCATATTTTATCCGTCTGCATTTGCATTTGCACGTTTACTGCTTTCTTAGTTTTTTAGGTTGCATTCACTACATTCATCCTAGGATAGTCATGCATGTTTTATATGGAGTTTATTGCCGAATGTTTTGAACTTTTTTATTGGGTAGATCAACTAACTATGTCATTAATCATATGCTTCATCTCTATTAATTTGTTTGAGGTTTTTCTCGCTTGGCTCGTCACATTTATGTATTGCACTTAGTTAAGCTTGGTAGTCTCGACATCACTTAGTGGTGTTTTCTCTACTGCGGTTCACGAAGACCTTTATAATAGGATGATGCATGTTAGAGTTTTATGGTTGTTTCCCGAGTAATTATGTACCTAAGAGGCAACAAGTCTTCACCATGCTTTGAGATTGTTAAATGCCTAGGAAGGAGGTAGTGTGAGGTTGTGTGATCCTTTGTTTATAACCTATTCTTCCGAATAGGTTTGGGGAGGGGGTTACACCATCATTAGACTTGTTTTTTCGTTTTTCATTTCCGTATTGTGAGTTTATTTTTCATTTCTCGTAAATTTTGTACTCCAACATATTCTCTCGAATAGGTTTGGGGAATTCGTTTGTGAGTCATTTTGTTTCTTTTTCGTGGTGCTACTGCTGGCTAAAAAAAAATCAAAAAAAAAAGAGAAAAGAAAAATCCAAGAAAAAAGAAAAAAAAAGAAAAAAAGAAACTGGAAAGAAAAAAAAAGTAAAAAAAAAGAAAAGACCCTAAAGAGCAAAGAAGGGTCCAAAAAAAGAAAGTCAAATAGCAGTTTAGCAAAGTGTTGTGTCTCATTTTCGAATTCTTGTAATGTTCGTAATCGTGTAGTAATTTTCTATCTTTTCTTTTGTTTTTGAGTGTCATCTGTTCTAGATCACCCTCGTCCTGCCATTCAGGAAGTGGTGAATAGCTTAAGACTTTGCTTGAGAGACGGGTAGAATAGGGGAGTGTTATCTTTTATAGGGAACCCTCCTTCGTTTGATGAGAGCCAGTACTGGTTCGACCTCTTTGAGGAAAAGTCTTAACATGGTGAACAACAGTAAGTCCTCAGTTTCATAGGTAGGGGACAACCATTCGTATCTTAGCATGTTTCATTACGTCGTCACTGACTAGGTCCAAGTAGAGAATGTTACGAGAGACTATCTTGTCTTGACATAAGTGCTTATGTGGATGTGTATGAGTCAATCGAGGTATTCTTCAACCTATATTCATGCTTTGATTTATATGGTTCTTGTTAATATTTTTTTTAATAGATTCGGTAGATTATTTCATTTTATTTGGCATGAGACTCCATTTTATGTGTTGCATTGTTTTTTGCATTAGAGTCTAGCTTAGTTGCTTGAGGACAAGCAAAGGTTCGGTTTGGGGAGTTTGATGAATGTGTATTTTACACTTTCATTTGAGTCTTTTTCACCTATTTTAGCTATCCTCTATGTTAATTTAGCTATATTTTAGTGCATTTTATTAGAATAGTGTCACGTTTTCCTTTAGTTTTTTTTTTACAGGTTTTGGTTGAAAAACGAGGTTTTCCGGGCAATTATATTGAAGTTGGCAAGGAATTGGTGTTCCAGAAGCCTAATTGGAGTATCTGAAGGTTTCCGGATAGGATTTGAAGTCTAGGGGTCGAATCTGGAGGTTAGAAGGCCACTAGAAGTCAGAAACCTAGTCCGAAAAGGGGAAGAAATCCAAAAATGCGTCGAAAACGCGCAAAATCCCGAGTTTTTCTCCCGGGAGAATCACCCGGGATGTGGGGCGAATCGCCCCACACTAGGCGACTCGCCCGGTGTGTGGGGCCCTTCGCCCCACACTAATTCGAACACTATATATAGTTGCTCAATTTTTCTCCGATTTTCATACGTTTCCAGACCTATTCTCTCACCTTTCTCTGTAGTTTTAGGTAGGAACTTCCCAGAGCCTGTTCTGGGGGTTCGTAGCTTAGGAGATACTTTCTCATAGCAGTTTGGAGCTTGTAAGATCGCGATTCTTCGGAGACTGACCACCTTCGATAACATTGTATCTTACAGTTTTTCTACTTATTTTTATATATCTTTCATCATGTTTTCATTCATTCGTGGTATGATTTCTATTGATTGCATGACAACTATGAGTAGCTAAACTTATCGTTGGTGATAGTATGTGAATTCTTAGCGAAAGGTTGATAATTATGCTAATGGCTATATCGCGCATTATACTCCGTGTTATTGCTTTATTTCTTTGATCTAGCGAAATCTATATCTTTGTATTGTTGATTAATTATTGCACACAATTGGACAATTCATTGGTCTTCGACCTATCAAAATCTATTTCTTCGTAGTGTTTTATAATCACAATTGGACAATTCTTTGGTCTTTGACCTGTCAAAATCTATATCTTCGTAGTGTTTGATAATTACAACAGGACAATTCATTGATCAAAGATCTCCATGCAAGACCGAGGAATTTACGCATGATTATTAACCCGTTATGCTTTGAAGGACCATACTATCACCAATCTCCATTATCTTCTAAGAAAAACCTTTGCTAAATCGTCTGCTGTTTTATATTCTAAATTAGATTAGATAAAGCTAGTTATAGTCCTTAGAGATCGACACTCGAGGTTATTCTACTGCTACACTACGGATTTCGTTGTAGTTGTGAATTGCCTTTGGCTAAATAACAAATTTATTTAATTCGCGTTGGAACACGACATCCAGCGCGTTCATCATTGGGCCAAAGGAGGCTTCAATCTCAGTCGCACACTTGTCACAATCCTACATAAAGTGACAATAAAAGACTACAAGTATAAAAGGAGACTCGTTCATTATCCGCTGGGTAACCATTCATAGCTCTCATCTACCACTCAACTACCACATTTACTACTCTTACTAGGGAAGCCCTTCAACTCCCTACACGTAAAGTCGTCCCTCCAGTTTGATCCTCGACAAACCGGGCACGAGGTACTAACCCTCCCCTCCAGTCTATTTCAGGTACGAGGAAGCTACATGAAGGATTCCTATAATCTTAAGAGGAAGACTACATGAAGAAGACCTAAATAGTTTCTTGTGACGATCCATAGCGAACTTAAGAAGAAGTACGAATTACCCTTCAACATTTGGCGCCGTGTGTGAGAAACTGATCGAAAGGTCATTCCTAGCCCTACTGGTCGAGCCGAGATACTCTCCTCTGATAGTGTATATGTCCTAGAGACAGTCATTATTAAGGGAATACAGCCCTTATTAAGGGCAGATATGTACTATTACACAAGTCAACGTAATATAATATATGTTTGTTTGTTTGACTATTGAGTATCGCTTTCATATTTATATTACACCAGGCATACAGCATGTCATATCTCTATTCCTATCTGTGTTGATATCAAACATGTCCCCTCGGATAGATGACCGATCACACAGATAGTGGGAGCTATGTGAGTTATCATCTATCCCAAACTCTCCCTAGTCGAGGTTCATCTCGGATGTAGGGGTCTGAATGAACCAGATGAGACTAGTATGCGTGGAGGTTATACTTGTTAGAGCAAGTGTGAGCCGATCCCACGGCCACAGAACGGATTGTTGGACAATCAAGAAACGTTCCCATAACTCCGTATAGTTGTTCGAAGGGTGATTACCGAACAATGGAAGTACCCACCAGAAACTCCCATCGATGTATACTCTACACCGAAGTGTCTATGGGAACCGGAAAGTTGTCGAAGTGATGCCAGTCCTCCTTTGGACTTACAGGACTTTATTGATGAACTGGAATTTGTCAGATTCATTCAATCAAATAAATTTGTTTTTAAGCCAAAGACAATTCACAACTACAACGAAAAACGTAGTGTAGCAGTAAAATAACCTCGAGTGTCGATCTCTAAGGACTATAACTAGCTTTATCCAATTTAACTTAAACTATAAAATCAACAGACGACTTAGCACATATTTTTCTTATCAAGATAATGGAAGTTAGTGATAGTATGATCATTCAAAGCATAGCAGGTTAATAATCATGCATGAAGTACCCGATCGTTTTGCACAGAGATCTAAGATCATGAATTGTCCAATGTGTTCCGTTCAATTCAACATTACGAAGATAGAGGGCTTAGATAGATCAAAGAAATAAAGCAATAATTCCAAGTCTGATTCGCATTACCGCCATGCATAATTAATAACCCTCGCTAAGAAATCACATACTATCACCAACGATAAATTTAGCTACTCATAGATGTCATGCAATCAACAGAAATCATAGCAAGATTGAATGAAAACATGTTGAAAGATATAAATATAAATAGAAAAATCTGAGATACAATGTTACCGACGAAGGTTGTCAATCTCCGAAGAATCGCGATCTCACAAGCTTCAAATTGATAAGAAAAATTGTCTCCTGTGCTAAGAATACCCAGAACAGGCTTTGGAGAATTCCTCCCTAAAACTAATGAGAAAGGTATGAGAAAAGGTCTGAGAAAGTATGAAAAAACGTAGAGAAACTCCAACTATATATAGGAGTTCGGCAAGCGTGGGGCGAGTCTCCGCACACACCGGGCGAACCGCCTGGTGTGGGGCGAACCGCCCGGGAGCTCCAGTCGGTGAGGGACGCGTTTTTGGATTTCTTCTTCTTTTCGGACTCGGATTTTGCCTTCTAGTGACCTTTAAGCCTTCAAACTCGACCCCTAGACTTCAAATCCCATCCGGAACCTTCTAGATACTCCAAAAATGTCCTCGGAACACCGATTCTTCGTTCTATTCAATATAATTGCCCGGAAAACCACGTTTTTCACCTAAAACCTGTAAAATGTAAACTAAAGGGAAACGTGACACTATTCTAATAAAATGCACTAGAATATAGCTAAATTAACATAGAGGATAGCTAAAATAGGTGAAAAAAGACTCGAATGAAGGTGCAAAATACACGTTCATCAAACTCCCCAAACCGAACCTTTGCTTGTCCTCAAGCAACTAAGCTAGACTCTAATGCAAAAAACAATGCAACACCAAAATGGAGTCTCATTCCAAATGAAATGAACTAATATATTGAATCTATCAAAAAACTTATGAACAAAAACCATACAAATCATAACATGGATATTGGTTGAAGAACGCCTCGATTGACTCATACACATTCACATAAGCACTTATGTCAAACAAGATAGTCTCTCGTAACATTCTCTACCTGGACCTAGTCAGTGACGACGTAATGAAACATGTTACAATACGAATGGTTGTCCCGTGCCTATGAAACTGTGGACTTACTGCAATTCACCAAGTTAAGACTTTTCCTCAAAGAGGTCGAACCAATACTGGCTCTCATCAAACGAAGGGGGGTTCCCTAAAAAAGATAACACTCCCCTATTCTACCCATCTCTCAAGCAAATCCTTAAACTATTCACCACTTCATGAATGGCAGGACGAGGGTGGTCTAGAACAGATGACACTCAAACAAATAAAAGATAAAAAAAACAACTCGATTACGAACATTACAAGAATTGAAAAATGAGACAAACACTTTGCTAAACTGCTTTTTGGCTCTTTTTTGGACCCTTCTTTGCTTTTTTGCGGTCTTTTCTTTTCTTTTTCTTTTTTTCTTTTCCCAGCTTGTTTTTCTTTTTTCTGGAATTTTTCTTTTTTTTCGATTTTTTTTAGCCAGCAGTAGCACAAAGAAAAAGAAATTACAATGACACACAAATGACCTCCCCAAACCTATTCGAAAGAATAGGTTGGACTACAAACTTTACGAAAAAGGAAAATAGACTCACAACACACTCAAAATCGAAAAACAAGTCTAATGATAGCGTAACCCCCTCCCCAAACCTATTCGAAAGAATAGGTTGCAAACAAAGGATCACACAATCTCACACTACCTCCTTCCTAGACATTTAGCAATCTCAAAGCAAGATGAAGACTTGTTGCCTCTTAGGTACATAATTACTCGGGAAAACAACCATAAGATCCTAACATGCATCATCCTATTATAAAGGCCTTCGTGAACCGCAGAAGAGAAAACACCACTAAGTGATGTCGAGACTACCAAGCTTAACTAAGTGCAAACATAAATGTGACAAGTCAAGCGAGAAAACCTCAAACAAATTCATAGAGATGAGACATATGATTCAGGTCATAATTAGTTAATCTGCCCAATTAAAATGTTCAAAAAATTTGGCAATAAACTCCACACAAAAACATGCAAAACTATACTAGGATGAATGTAGTGTATGCAACTAAATACTAAGAAAGCGGTAAACGTGCAAATGCAAATGCAAACGGATAAAACATGCAAGGTACTGTACTCATCCTACCAATGCCAAGCTCCAAACCACCAATTCCAAGTTCCAAACTAACAACACTAGTTCCCTTAAATCCCATCCCCCCTCATGAATTTAAAGCTATTCCCTAGTAATAAGAGAATGAGTAAATAAGATGTGATACTAGATGTTACCGCGTGGTTTGGCCTCGGTCGGCTGAGTACACTAGATGTAAGGTATTGATATTGCTCGAGGGCCCTTGTTGGTGATCATCGGAGCTCGTGGTGGTGGTGGTAGTTCCACTAATAGAGCGAATAGGACCAACTCCTCCATCAGTAATCATGGCATCCTCATTGTCCCTATTGTCTTCATTGTCACCATTATCACTATTAGAAGAATTGCATTGTCGAAGAGAATCCTCAAGATTAGCCGCTGCAGTTATGGGGTTTTCCATTCGGTATCTCTCTAATAGCCTGTGAACTGTTGAAGGGGAAAGAGCTGTGCTCTTAGAGTCTCCCTCACCAACGTCCTCAACCCCATGGAACTTACAGTAAGCTGCGATGAAACTCGGAAACTTAGAGGTCTTCTTCTTCTTTGCCCAATGTTGCCCACATTCTCTACGGTTGATGCTCCCGATGTCTATATGGTGCTCCCTCAATAAGCAGTCGAGGGGCACCCCAATGAAGGGCTGGGTGGCCATGTCATTATGTTTTGGAATCAAGTTAGCGATTCGGGACGTAATCACCACCGTCGACTCAAGATTGAATCCGTTGTGATGAGGCCTCCCCGGTTGCTCCCTAGTCTCTCGGACCTTGCAGTCCTTGTGGCAGATTTCTGCTGTAATATTGGTTTCAATCCCTTTTGTGGTACGTGAATAGACATAAGAGTGCTCACTCCCTGTGGATTCTCGTTCCTCCTCATGGATAAACCGCGAAGTTGTTGCAAAAGTCCATGGCTCGAACGCACCTCTAACGAGATCACTCTCCTTCTCTTGAAGACTAGTAGACCCGACATAGAATTCATGGAGAACGTCCTTGTCAAACCCTTTCACCTGGTTGCAATCGAACCACCTTCAATACCTCATTGTAGTCAAACGGAAGTGCTCCTCTCCCTTTGTGGCATGGTTCCTACAAACATCCATTAGTACCTTGTACAGCAAAAAGCTTCATGCATATGCAAATGCAAGAGTGAAACAAACGAGTAACTTCATTATCACGCCTAATCTTCAAAACACCAAGTCTAATCTAGCTATCACAATGCAATGTATCAACATATCATAGTATATAACATATCACAACATGCTTTCATGCTAGATAACTAGTAACCTTAAATCACAAGATCCATTCAAACCATAATACTCAAAAAAAACTTTCATCAAAAAGTCTCAAACCCCATAAATCAAGTGTTCTACCATGATGTCTACCTTAATCATACCAATAAACTCATCATAAAACATGGAATGAAGAAAAAGCAGCAATGCAAAACGAGACATAGATATCAAGTAAGTAAAAATTCCCAATTTACCAAACCAAGCAAAATTGGGCAAGCAATTGGTAATGAAAATTGATTCTGATCACATAAACAATCAACCCATACATTATAAAAGCTCAATTGAAGCATAAATCAAAAAACCCCTAAATTTGAAAAATTAGGGTTCATGTGAAGTTACCTCAGATCTGAAAAACAAATGCACTAGGATGAAAGTTGTTCGGATAGAATCAAAGAGCATGTAATGGGCTTCGATTGAAGCTAAAGAACACAAAATTTGATGGAGGATTGAAGAAATTATGGTAGAAAGAGGGTTTTTCGAGTTTTGGGGTGTTTTGGAGAAAGAGCTGTGAAAGGAGATGAATAATGAGGGTTTGGTGGAAGAATGTCGCTTTTCACCTTGCCTTAAGACGTTGGGAGATTCGCCCCGTGTGTGGGGCGATTCGCCCCCCACCTCCAGAGGTGGGGAGACAAAATTTTTCGAAAAAAGTTCGATTTTTATCCCCGAAAACCATTCTCCTCATAAAAAACACTCGTAAAAGTTCACTCAAACATAAACATAAGCACAAAACGACACAGAAACAAACAAATTCACATACACAGAGGCAAATTGTTCAATGTATGAATGCATGCAATGCAATAAAGCAGTAAAAAAGCGATAAAAACTCCGGGTTGCCTCCCGGATAGCTCCATTGTTTATAGTCTTTGACTCGACATCTTCTTGCTCTAGCTCTTCTTCTTGAGGGTACTAGACTTCCCCTTCATGGATCTTTTCCTCATGCCACGAACCTGTGAGTGAGAATGAACATAGACAGCAAGACCAAAGTAGTTAATGGTGTGAGAAGCATTGAAGTGAATATTTGGATCAGATATGGCTCGCAACACATGTTGATTGCCATCCACCTCAATGGTGCAAGTCCTTCGGTAGATGTCTATCACGGAGCGTAGTTTAGTCAAGAACGTTCGCTCCAAGAGAACAACATCCCCCATCCCAGGTGTAGACGCCGGCATAACTACAAAGTTGGTGTACACAGAAGATTCACCAATCTTAACCAATACGTTCTTCACAACGCCTTCGGGTCTCACAAAGGATCCATCCGCCAATTGCACAATAGCCTTATGCTCAGATAGTTTTTCAAGGCTACTCTTCTCAAACACATTCATTGGAGCACATTAGAGTAAGATCTCGTATCTAGTGTAGCACGAACATCTTCAAGTTCACCAATCCCGACATTAACATCGAAACTCTGAGGGATCCTCTTGCTCCTCATCACTCTCATCAGAACCAAGGTCCTTCTCTTCTTCCTTGGCTAGTGGGGGTTCTTCATCCTTGTAACGCTCACATTTAGCAACCTTCTTGATGGTGATTTCAACTGGAAGATCACCCACCAAGGTAATGGACATCGACTTCTCAGTGTTGCTAGGCAACTTCCCTTGCTCCCTACTTGCTCCACGGTCAATCAACTCTTGCATCTTTCGATGGGCAAGCCTAGTGCTCTCTTCCAAACGATCAAGCCTCGCCCTAGTCTTCTCAGAATCCTCCTCATAACGCTTAAGAAAACTTTGGGTGTGATCAACCATTTTTTGCAAGTTCTCCATGAGTAGAGCTGTCTTCGACTTCGGTTGCTCTTTGGGAGCGGGATTTTCACAGTGATCATTACCATAGCTAAGCTTACTACGGTCTTGGTTGGGGCCATAAGTTTCGCTATCCGGTGCATATCCTTGATTGTTTCGGAACCCTCTTCTCCAAAATCCACCTCGAGGATTCCTACCATCTTGTCCGTAGCTAGCTTCTTGAGTACCAAATTCCGTAGCAAATGCTTCCTCTTCGCCTCCTTGAACCCAATTGCCATCCTCATATGCAAGTTCCGATCTACACATATGAGCTCCATGCCCATAGTTCTTGCATATTCGGCAAACTTCATTCGACACAGATGTTCCAGTGGTAAAGCACTCGAATCGATCCCCATTCCCCCCATACATAGGGGCCTCTTGAGTAGGTGGAGCTTCAGGTCCACGTCTCCTAACCATTTCTCTTGGATCCTTGAATTGCGAACCCTTAGCAAGCCTTTCGAAAACCGCCCAGACGGCTTCCGCAGTTTCCTCCCAAATATTGCCACGGCATTGGAAATCCACCAGTTGTTGGTTCTCAAAGGTCAGTCCATTGTAGAAGTTATGGACAAGATCCGAAAGCTCAAAACCATGGTGAGGGCAATTGTTCATGAAGTCTTGGAACCTCTCAAACGCGGTGATGGTCTCATCATAGTCTTATTTGAACCCAGTGATTTGCGCCTTAAGCGCGGTAGTCAAGGTGTGAGGAAAGTATTTCTCCATGAATGCTAAAAAAACCTTCTCCCAAGTGTCCAGCGAACCCGCCGGTAGAGAACTCAACCATGACTTGGCCCTGTCGCCAAGCCCCATAGCAAAAACCTTCATTCTCAACTCATCCGCTTTTATTTCAGCTCCGGGTCGTGGGAGTTGGTTGACGAAATCATCGGTATCGTGCAAGTACCCCATCACATCTTCCCTTGCTAAGCCATAGAACCTCGGAAGTTGTTGGAACGCGTGGTTTTTGATTTCCAGATCTCGAGTTGCAGGCGAAAGAACAATCGCCGGTCCCCTCATACGATCCTTGGTGGGTTGCACGCATGCTTTCAGTGGTCTAGCTTCTCCCATTAAGACGATTTCCTTAAAAAGACATGTGTAGAGATTCGGAGAAATTGGTATCGTCTATTTCCTCTAGTTCACGTCGTCGAAGTAGTCTCCTTCTTTGGTGGTAGACTCTGTCAATTTCAGCGATTGGTTCAGCAAGCGGTGTTCCCCTAGATCGTGTACTTCGCATACACTATCAGTAACAAGCTAAGAAAGGAATATCAGAGAGATCAAATAGAAAAAATAAAAACTACTAAAACTAGGGATTGAATGCTGAAAATATATAAAAGCTAAACTGAAAAAAGGAGTATAGTCCCCGGCAACGGCGCCAATTTGATGAACTGGAATTTGTCAGATTCAATTAATCAAATAAATTTGTTTTTAAGCCAAAGGAAATTCACAACTACAATGAAAACCATAGTGTAGCAGTAAAATAACCTCGAGTGTCGATCTCTAAGGACTATAACTAGCTTTATCTAATTTAACTTAAACTATAAAATCAACAGACGACTTAGCACAGATTTTCTTATCAAGATAATGGAAGTTAGTGATAGTATGATCATTCAAAGCATAGGAGGTTAATAATCATACATGAAGTACCCGATCATTTTGCATAGAGATCTAATATCATGAATTGTCCAATGTGTTCCGTTCTATTCAACACTACGAAGATAGAGGGCTTAGATAGATTAAAGAAATAAAGCAATAACTCAAAGTCTGATTCGCATTACCGCCATGATGCATAATTAATAACCCTCGCTAAGAAATCACATACTATCACCAACGATAGATTTAGCTACTCATAGATGTCATGCAATCAACAGAAATCATAGCAAGATTGAATGAAAACATGTTGAAAGATATAAATATAAATAGAAAAATCTGAGATACAATGTTAACGACGAAGGTTGTCAATCTCCGAAGAATCGCGATTTCACAAGCTCCAAATTGATAAGAAAAATTTTCTCCTATGCTAAGAATTCCAAAAACAGACTCTGGAGAATTCCTCCCTAAAACTAAATGAGAAAGGTATGAAAAAACGTAGAGAAACTGCAACTATATATAGGAGTTCGGCAAGCGTGGGGCGAGTCGCCCCACACACCGGGCGAACCGCCTGGTTGATGAACGCTTTGGATTGTCTTGTTCCAAGCAATCAATCAAATAAATTTGTATTTAGCCAAAGGCAATTCACAACTACAACGAAAATCGTAGTGTAGCAGTAGAATAACCTCGTGTGTCGATCTCTAAGGACTATAACTAGCTTTATCTAATCTAATTTAGAATATAAAACAGCAGACGATTTAGCAAAGGTTTTCCTTAACAGATAATGGAGATTGGTGATAGTATGGTCCTTCAAAGCATAACGGGTTAATAATCATGCATAAATTCATCGGTTTTGCATAGAGATCCTTGATCAATGAATTGTCCAGTTGTAATTACTAAACACTACGAAGATATAGATTTAGATAGGTCAAAGACCAATGAATTGTCCAATTGTGTTCAGTAATTAATCAACAAAACAAAGATAGAGATTTAGATAGATCAAAGAAATAAAGCAATAACACAGAGTATAATGCGCGATATAGCCATTAGCATAATTATCAACCCTTCGCTAAGAATTCACATACTATCACCAACGAGAAGTTTAGCTACTCATAGTTGTCATGCAATCAACAAAAATCATAGAAGAAAACATGTTGAAAGATATATAAAAATAAGTAGAAAAACTGTATGATACAATGTTACCGAAGGATGTCAATCTCCGAAAAATCTCGATCTTACAAGCTCCAAACTGCTAAGAAAAAGTATTTCCTAAGCTATGAACCCCCAGAACAGGCTCTGGGGAATTCCTACCTAAAACTACAGAGAAAGGTGAGAGAAAAGGTCTGGAAAAGTCTGAAAAATGGAGAAAAACTAAGCAACTATATATAGGCTTCGAATTGTGTGGGGCGAAGGGCCCTACACACCGGGCGATTCGCCTGGTGTGGGGCGATTCGCCCCACATCCCGGGCGATTCGCCTGGGATTAAAACTCGGCCAGATACGCGTTTTTGGATTTCTTCCCCTTTTCGGAGTCGATTTCTGACTTCTAGTGGCCTTCTAACCTCCAGATTCGACCCCTAGACTTCAAATCCTATCCGGAATCTTTCAGATACTCCAAATAGACTTCTGGAACACCAATTCCTTGTCAACTTCAATATAATTTCCCGGAAAACCTCGTTTTTCAACCAAAACCTGTAAAATAAAAACTAAAGGGAAACGTGACACTATTCTAATAAAATGCACTAAAATATAGCTAAATTAACATAGAGGATAGCTATAATAGGTGAAAAAGACTCAAATGAAAGTGTAAAATACACATTCATCAAACTCCCCAAACCGAACCTTTGCTTGTCCTCAAGCAACTAAGCTAGACTCTAATGCAAAAAACAATGCAACACACAAAATGGAGTCTCATGCCAAATAAAATGAACTAATCTACCGAATCTATCAAAAAAAATATGAACAAAAACCATACAAGTCATAACATGAATATAGGTTGAAGAATGCCTCGATTGACTCATACACATCCACATAAGCACTTATGTCAAGACAAAATAGTCTCTCGTAACATTCTCTACCTGGACCTAGTCAGTGACGACGTAATGAAACATGTTAGAATACGAATGGTTGTCCCGTGCCTATAAAACTGAGGACTTACTACTGTTCACCAAGTTAAGACTTTTCCTCAAAGAGGTCGAACCAGTACTGGCTCTCATCAAACGAAGGAGGGTTCCCTATAAAAGATAACACTCCCTATTCTACCCATCTCTCATGTAAAGTCTTAAGCTATTCACCACTTCCTGAATGGCAGGCCGAGGGTGGTCCAGAACAGATGACACTCAAAAACAAAAAACAAAAACAGAAAATTACAACACGATTACGAACATTACAAGAATTGGAAAATGAGACATAACACTTTGCTAAACTGCTATTTGGCTTTCTTTTTTGGACCCTTCTTTGCTTTTTTGGGGTATTTTCTTTTTTTTTTTCTTTTTTCTTTTCCAGTTTCTTTTTTCCCTTTTTTTTCCTTTTTTTCCTGGAATTTTTCTTTTTCTCTTTTTTTTTTGATTTTTTAGCCAGCAGTAGCACAACGAGAAAGAGATAAAATGACTCACAAACGACTTCCCCAAACCTATTCGAAAGAATAGGTTGGAGTACAAAATTTACGAAAAAGGAAAAATAAACTCACAACACAGAAATGAAAAACGAAAAACAAGTCTAATGATGGTGCAACCCCCTCCCCAAACCTATTCGGAAGAATAGGTTATAAACAAAGGATCACACAACCTCACACTACCTCCTTCCTAGGCATTTAGTAATCTCAAAGCATGGTGAAGACTTGTTGCCTCTTAAGTACATAATTACTCGGGAAAACAACCATAATACCCTAACATGCATCATCCTATTATAAAGGCCTTCGTGACCCGCAGTAGAGAAAACATCACTAAGTGATGTCGAGACTACCAAGCTTAACTAAGTGCAATACATAAATGTGACAAGCCAAGCGAGAAAAACCTCAAACAAATTCATAGAGATGAAGCATACGATTAATGGCATAGTTAGTTAATCTACCCAATAAAAAAGTTCAAAAAATTCGGCAATAAACTCCATATAAAACATGCAAGACTATCCTAGGATGAATGTAGTGAATGCAACCTAAAAACTAAGAAAGCAGTAAACGTGCAAATGCAAATGAAAAAACAAGATACCAATCAACACAAAGCCAAACAATACTTAACATCGCGGTTCACATCCCATCCCCCTTATGATTCTTAAGCTAGCCCCTAGCAAAAGAGAATGAGTAATAAGAAGTGATACTAGATGTTACCGAACGGTTTGGTCTCGGTTGGCTGAGAGTGGACATGTGAAAGACTAATCATCGGGATTGTAATCCCCATAAAAGTCCCTCCACATGTCTGATAGGAGATCATTGGACCGCTGTAGAGCCTCCTGTTGCTGCTGAATGAGCTGTTGTTGCTCCCACCTTTCTTGCCTATCCTCTCGGCGATGCTCCTCGAATATCTCCCAGTCGCGGTTGCGCTGGGCAATGTGCCCGTCGAGGTCTTGTCGCAGTCCTTGGACAGAAGTGGTCAAGGTTGCAGAACGAGCATCAACTCTATAGAAACGGTCGTCGAGGTAGGCCCGGAATTCAGAGAAGTCAATACCTCTAGACTCCTGTGGTGCTCGAGGTGGTGCATGTGGTGCTCTATGGACAAAAGGGATATCCGGGATGGGGGCTTGGCCATCATCAGCTTCCATAGCATCCTCATAATCATTCTCATTATCTGAATCACTCGGCTGGAAGGGTGCTTCCACATCAGCAGCGGCAACCGTGGAGTTCTTCATGTGATACCTAGCAAGTTGTACATCAATAGTCGAGGGTGAAAGGGCAGCGACCTCGAAATCCCCCTCGTCAATGTCCTCGACCCCGTAATATTTGCAGTAGGCAGTGATGAAGCTCGGAAAAATGAAGGGCTTCTTCTTCTTTTCCCAGTGGCGCTCATACTCTTCTTACATGATGTGCCCGATATCGATCCGATGTTTGTCTATCAAGCAGTAGAGGAGCTCGGTGTAATTTGGCTGTATCCAAGTGTCATTCTTTCTCGGGATCAAGTTGAAGATGCAGAATTTCATCATCACCTTAGCCTCGATACTAAGGTCGCTCTGATGGATCCGTGCAGGTTCTGCTCTGATTTCTGGATATATGTATTCCCTGTTGCAGATCACATCCGTAATGTATCTTCCTATCCCCCTAGAAGCCCTCGAATATTGGTAGGCATGGTTGCTCCCTGTGAACTCCCGTTGCCCAAAATGGATGAATGAAGAAATTGATTCTGGTGTCCATGGTATAATTAGGCCTCGAACTAGTACCCCATTCTTCTTCTCGAGATCAGTGAATCCAGTGTAGAACTCTTGGAGGAGGCTCACGTCGTACCCCTTGAACCTGTTGGAACTATACCAAACCAATTCCTTTTTGATGCCAATCGGGAGAGCGTCCTATACCCCGCCGTTTGAGCTACTTCCTCCGGAATATCAATCCGTCTGTCTGGTATGATCGATCTCCCACCTTGGGCTAGCTCCGCTTCAAGCCTCTGTCGGACATCTATCGCAGCTAGAGATAACTCGTACAAGTCGTGAGAAGGTTGGGAGCTTGATGCTACCCCCTTTCCCTTCTTGCTCGAGCCAGCTCTCCTTGATCCTCTTGGAGCCATGATTCCTACAAACAGCAATTAGTATCTTGTATGACATAAAACAGACTTATGCATATGTAAATGTACGAGCGAACAAATGAGCGATATCTATAACAATCGAACTCCTCAAAAACCCAATGTCTAGTCTAGCTACTTCATCACGCAACATATCAATGTAACTACTACAATAACATATCACATTATGCTCTTGCTAGACAACAAATGCCTCGAATCACAAGGCTCAATTCATACCATAGTAACAAAAATCTAACATCATAAATCCTCAATTTCATCAATCATGCATTCAACCACTACATCCATCATTATCATATCAACTAACACATGTTTAAACAAGGAATGAAAGTAAAAGATTCATTGCATAATAAGATATAGTCATCTAATAGCAAAAATCTCAAATCAACAAACCAAGCTTAATTGAACATGCAATTGATAGTGAATAACGTTCTTAATCACACAAATCATCAACCCATACATCAAACAAGCTTAATTGAAGCATAAATCAAAAAAAAACCCAAATTTGAAAAATTAGGGTTCATGTGAGATTACCTCAAATCCGAAGATTGAATGAACTAGGAAGAGATTTGTTCGGATGAAAAGAAAGAGCACGTAACGTGCTTCGATTGAAGCTAAAGAACACACAATTTGATGGAAATATGAAGAAGTTATGAAGGATTGAACATATTTTGAAAATTGAGGAATTTTTTGGAGTAAGATGAAGAAGATGGAGAAAAATGAGAGAAATGGGGGGCAACCCCCGTTTTTATTTTCTGCAGGGTCGTAGGGCGAATCGCCCCACGCCTGGGGCGAATCGCCCCGTTTGTGGGGCGAATCGCCCCGCGCGTCTAGAGAGCACGGCGCTCTCTGGACTTGTGGGGCGATTCGCCCCCCACCTCCTGAGGTGGGGAGACGAAACTTTTCAAAAAAACGCGGTTTTTAAATCCCCGAAAACCATTTTTCTTATAAAACCACTTGAAAAAGCTCACTCAAACATAACATAAGCACATATGACACAACGATGAACAAATTCACATATGAAAAGCAAATTGTTCAAGTATGAATGCATGCAATAAAGCGGTAAAGAAAGCGATAAAAACTCCGGGTTGCCTCCCGGATAGCGCCATTGTTTAAAGTCTTTGACTCGACTCCTGTCTGCGCCTAGCTCTTCTTCTTGAGGGTACTAGACTTCCCCTTCATGGATCTTTTCCTCATGCCACGAACCTGTGAATAAGAATGAACATTGGCAGCAAGACCACAGTAGTTAATAGTGTGAGAAGTATCAGGTGGATCAGATATGGCTCGCAACACATGTCGCTTGCCATCCACCTCAATAGTGCAAGTCCTTAGGTAGGTGTCTATCACCGAGCGTAGCTTAGTCAAGAACGTTCGCCCCAAGAGAACGACATCCCTTGTCCCAGGTGTAGACGCCGGCATAACTACAAAATTGGTGTATACAGAAGCTTCACCAATCTTGACCAATACATTCTTCACAACGCCTTCGGGTCTCACAAAGGATCCTTCCGCCAGTTGCACAATAGCCTTATGCTCAGATAGTTTTCGAAGGCTACTCTTCTCGAACACATTCATAGGGAGCACATTAGAGTAGGATCCCGTGTCTAGTGTGGCACGAACATCTTCAAGCTCTCCAATCCCGACCTTAACATCGAAACTTTGAGGGAGTGGCTCGGGATCCTCTTGCTCCTCTTCATTCACGTCAGAACCAAGGTCCTTCTCTTCTTCCTTAGCCTGTGGGGGCACCTCCCCCTTGCAACACTCGCACTTAGCAACCTTCTTGATGGTGATTTCAACTGGTAGATCACCCATCATGGTAATGGACATCGACTTCTCAGTGTTGCTAGGCAGCTTGCCTTGCTCCCTACTTGCTCCTCGGTCGATCAACTCTTGCATCTTTTGATGGGCAAGCCTAGTGCTCTCTTCCAACCTATCAAGCCTTGCCCTAGTCTTCTCAGAATCTTCTTCATAACGTTTGAGAAAGCTTTGGGTGTGATCAACCATCTTTTGCAAGTTCTCCATTAGTTGAGCCGACTTCGACTTCTGTTGCTCTTTCGGAGCGGGGTTTTCGTAGTGATCATTACCATAGTTGATCCTACTACGGTCTTGGTTAGGGCCATAAGTTTGGCTAGCTGGTGCATATCCTTGATTGTTTCGGAACCCTCTTCTCCAAAATCCACCTCGAGGATTCCTACCATCTTGTCCGTAGCTAGCTTCTTGAGTACCAAACTCCGTAGCAAAGGCTTCCTCTTCGCCTCCTTGAGCCCAGTTGCCATCATCATACGCAAGCTCCGATCTACACATATGAGCTCCATGTCCATAGTTCTTGCATATTCGACAAACTTCGTTTGAAACAGTTGTTCCAGTGGCGCTCTTGAGGACTTGCTTCAATTCGTTGGTAAAGCACTCGAATTGATCCCCATTCCCCCTATACATAGGGGCTTCTTGAGTCGGTGGAGCTTCAGGTCCACGTCTCCTAACCATTGCCCTTGGGTCCTTGAACTGCGAACCCTTAGCAAGCCTTTCGAAAACTGCCCAGACGGCTTCTGCGGTTTCCTCCCAAATATTGCCACGGCATTGGAAATCCACCACTTGTTGGTTCTCGAAGGTTAGTCCATTGTAGAAGTGTTGGACCAGGTCAGAAAGCTCAAAACCATGGTGAGGGCACTTGTTCGTGAGGTCTTGGAACCTCTCAAACGCGGTGTAGATGGTCTCATCATAGTCCTGTTTGAATCCAGTGATTTGCGCCTTTAGCGCGGTAGTCAAGGTGTGAGGGAAGTATTTTTCCATGAAAGCTGAAAAAACCTTCTCCCAAGTGTCCAACGCGCCTGCTGGTAGAGAACTCTACCATGACTTGGCTCTGTCGCCAAGCCCCATAGCAAAAACCTTCATCCTCAACTCATCCGTTGTTATTTCAGCTCTGGGTCGTGGGAGTTGGTTGACGAAATCATCGATATCGTGCAAGTACCCCATCACATCTTCCCTTGCTAAGCCATAGAATCTCGGAAGTTGTTGGAATGCGTGGTTCTTGATTTCCAGATCTCGAGTTGCAGACAAAAGAACAATCGCCGGTCCCCTCATACGATCCTTGGAGGGTTGAACCCATGCTTTCAGTGGTCTAGCTTCTGCCATTCCGTCGATTTCCTTGAAAAGGCTCTATAGAGATTCAGAGAAATCGGTATCATCTATTTCCTCTAATTCACGCCTTTGAAGTAGTCGCCTTCTTCGGTGGTAGACTCTGTCGATCTCAGCAATTGAATCAGCAAGCGGTGTTCCTCTAGATCGTGTATGTGGCATACACTATCTGTAACAGACTAGGAAAGCAGTATCAGAGAGAGAGATTAAAAAGGAAAACTAAAACTACTAGAACTAGGAATTGAATGCTGAAAATATAAACAAATTAAACAGAAAAAAGGAGTATAGTCCCCGGCAACGGCGCCAATTTGACGAACGCTTTGGATTGTCGTGTTCCAAGCAATCAATCAAATAAATTTGTATTTAGCCAAAGGCAATTCACAACTACAACGAAAACCGTAGTGTAGCAGTAGAATAACCTCGAGTGTCGATCTCTAAGGACTATAACTAGCTTTATCTAATCTAATTTAGAATATAAAACAGCAGACGATTTAGCAAAGGTTTTTCTTAACAGATAATGGAGATTGGTGATAGTATGGTCCTTCAAAGCATAACGGGTTAATAATCATGCATAAATTCCTCGGTTTTGCATAGAGATCCTTGATCAATGAATTGTCCAGTTGTAATTACTAAACACTACGAAGATATAGATTTAGATAGGTCAAAGACCAATGAATTGTCCAATTGTGTTCAGTAATTAATCAACAATACGAAGATAGAAATTTAGATAGATCAAAGAAATAAAGCAATAACACGGAGTATAATGCGCGATATAGCCATTAGCATAATTATCAACCCTTCGCTAAGAATTCACATACTATCACCAACGATAAGTTTAGCTACTCATAGTTGTCATGCAATCAACAGAAATCATAGAAGAAAACATGTTGAAAGATATATAAAAATAAGTTGAAAAACTGTAAGATACAATGTTACCGAAGGTTGTCAATCTCCGAAAAAATCTCGATCTTACAAGCTCCAAACTGCTAAGAAAAAGTATCTCCTAAGCTATGAACCTCCAGAACAGGCTCTGTGGAATTCCTACCTAAAACTACAGAGAAAGGTGAGAGAAAAGGTCTGGAAAAGTCTGAAAAACGGAGAAAAATTGAGCAACTATATATAGGCTTCGAATTGTGTGGGGCGAAGGGCCCCACACACCGGGCGATTCGCCCCACATCTCGGGCGATTCGCCCAGGAGTAAAACTCGGCCAGATACGCGTTTTCGATGCGTTTTTGGATTTCTTCCCCTTTTCGGACTCGGTTTCTGACTTCTAGTGGCCTTCTAACCTCCAGATTCGACCCCTAGACTTCAAATCCTATCCGGAATCTTTCAGATACTCCAAATAGGCTTGTGGAACACCAATTCCTTGTCAACTTCAATATAATTGCCTGGAAAACCTCGTTTTTCAACCAAAACCTGTAAAATAAAAACTAAAGGGAAACGTGACACTATTCTAATAAAATGCACTAAAATATAGCTAAATTAACATAGAGGCTAGCTAAAATAGGTGAAAAAGACTCAAATGAAAGTGTAAAATACACATTCATCACTGGTGTGGGGCGAACCGCCCCACCTCCCGGGCGAACCGCCCGAGAGCTCCAGTCGGCGAGGGACGCGTTTTTGACCTTTAAGCCTTCAAACTCGACCCCTAGTGACCTTTAAGCCTTCAAACTCGACCCCTAGACTTCAAATCCCATCCGGAACCTTCTAGATACTCCAAAATGTCCTCGGAACACCGATTCTTCGTTCTCTTCAATATAATTGCCTGGAAAACCACGTTTTTCACCTAAAACCTGTAAACTGTAAACTAAAGAGAAATGTGACACTATTCTAATAAAATGCACTAGAATATAGCTAAATTAACATAGAGGATAGCTAAAATAGGTGAAAAAGACTCGAATGAAGGTGCAAAATACACGTTCATCATTTATCATCACATTTGTTGCCCCATATCCTTGGTGGATCCGTCGATGTCAGCTCTGAATAAGCAGTTGACCCAAGACACGATCCAGGATTATGGCTACATACAAATGGGGATGATAAGTGATTCTGTGAAGGATTCATCTCTCATGTGTAGCACATGAGAGCACTGCTCATAGTCGTTCATAGTTGTGATTGGTCAAATCGCTGGCCAGCGTATCAATATTATTATGATAGTCATAATAGATATTGGATTCACCAAGCAACTCACTGAAGACGCCCATGGATGTATTATTGGGATAGACACTTCATCGATCCTAGATGCATTCGAGTCAGTCAGATGAAGGGACATTACCATCGCCGCGTTGAGCGCAACAGACTTCACAACGAAAGGGTTTGCTTTGTGAAACCTCTCAAACGTCCTCATGTATTGATATTGCAAATGGAACCGTCTAGGAATTCCATGTTGCCTAGTGTAGCACTTGCTTAATACAATGAGGCCCTATGGGTCACACTATGTGGTGATTCAGCTTATCCGAATATCCTTGAAGATGGAATTGCCATTAATTTAGAATTAATTGTGATTGATGAATTATGATTGATTTGGAATTAATTATAATTAGTTGTGGCTCAATTAATGATTTGGAATTGTTAATTGAATTGGCTGATTAATTGTATTTTATGTAAATACAATTAAAGATTATATTTTAGAAATATAATAGAGGTTTGATTTGAAAGGATGTGTTAATTTAGAATTAATATATGCACATGGGCAAAATCTACTTGGAGTTTGAATTGCCTTAGAATTATATGTGGGTCCCAAAATCGGGACCCACCTGACCTCCCCCCCTTAGACGCGCGCGCAACAGTAGTAGTAGGGGAAGGAGTTCGACTCCTTCCTCTATTAGAAGTCAAGGGATAAGTTAGATTTTCCTGATTGAGTTTTAATTTGATTGGGAATGAATCTAAAGTTGAATTGGTTTCCTTGTGCAATAAGAATTAGATTTTTATTCCTTTATGAAGTCTAATTGGTTATTCTTTAGTCTTTTATTGACTACTATTGTAACGGTACCGGTTTTTAAAAACAAACAATTTTCTTGAAAAGGAAAGTCCGAAATAATTTTAAAAGCAACGGTCGGCAATAAAGGCCAAAATAATATTTGACGCGCACAGCGCTAACAGAATCAAGTAAATATCCAATAGTAACTTAGAAATCAAATGAATAACAACTATTGAAGACAGAGAAAAGTTTCATCTTCTTATTTTGAAATAAATTCCCAAGGACACCCCACACCCTTCTCTCAGTCGCTGGCATCCTACTCGTGTGCATCCTCAGTAGTATCTGGAAGGAAGGATTTTTGAAACAAAGAGAGTGTGAGATAAAGGATCTCAGTGAGGTTCGTTAACAAACAGAAAGTAAACAGTTTTTTAAATCAAAATCCTTTTCAGCAAACAATATAACAAACAAAATAGATAATAGAACAGAAAGACAAAATAGATAAGTCGAAGTCCGTTGGTGCAGCCCGCCTTATTGCTCCTACTCCCAATAGCCCTTATAGCTCCCTCCAGAGGGTATACAACTCCTAACAGAAACAGAAACCCCCGTGTACTTTGGGGAAACAGAACCTACGACCCTAATAGACCTCAGCGACTTCGCCTCGCGTCTAAAAGCGATTAGACTAGGAAATAACCAAGCAAACCCGATAGTCTTCTACAACCCAAGTCTACCTAGTTACGACCTAATCGACCGGTCACACAGAAACAAACAGATACATAACAAACAGATACAGATAATCAAACACCGAGAAGTGTTCATGCAGAAAATTTAATCTAGAACAGAGTAGCAAAAAAAACAGAGAAAGTAAATAGTCATACTTAGGACTTAGATACTTTTACACGGAAGCATACAGTAAATCAGTATATATAGTAATAGATACAGATAGTCACATAGCCTTCCAGTTTTTCGCAAATAGATAAGTTTTGGGGTGAACACTCACCTTAAGCTTTGCAAGCAACGGTCCACGAAAGCATAGCGAATTAAGAGCTAACGAACGGAGCACCTAAACAAAAAGTGTCTAGTTACTAACTAGAAGTCGAATCGAAAGTTAGACGGATAAAAGTAAAAGGTCGGTAGGGAAAAGGCGATGGTGGGGTTCGAACTCGGGACCTCTTGGTTAAACTCTCAAACACCCACCAACTAAGCTAGCAGACAAAAGTCACGCATATTCAAGACCGAAATTAATTTTACTTATACAGTTGTCAGAAAATAACTTTAGCCTCAGTTCTTTTAAATTATTGAAATGCCCTCAATAGTAATTGCAAAACAGTTCAACCCTTTTTTCTTCAGAAAACCAGAACAAGTTCATACTTCAACTTAAATAGGGTTCAGTCCCGAATGACATGAAATTACCATTTTGCCCTTCGGAAACAATTGCATAAAACTCCTTTTTAAACTCAAAGGTTAAACTTAAACCCCACAAACTTTCAGAAATTACATAGCGGTTCACCAAAAACTTAACCAACGCCAAATTAGTCCAGGTCATGCTGCAATTACCATTTTATCCTTAAAATCAGATTTGCGAAATAGTCCTTTTGAATTTCAGAAAACACTAACAAGTCCCACAACTTCCAGAATATACCTAACAGTCCACAGAAATACAGAAATCTCCTAAACTAGTCCACTGTCAGTCACATACAGTCCACATCATAGTCATAAAAGGTCCAGAATCAGTTACAAAGTCCATAATTAGGGTTCGATTCAAGATCCGAGGCGTACAGGGGAAAAACGGTCAGAAGAAGTATCGAACTGGAGAATTGAAAAAGGAAAAAAAGAAATTTACCTTCGAATAGAACCGGAGAAGGATCGAACTGTGAATTGAAAAAGGAAAAAAAGAGAAGTTAAAAGGAGATTCAAATGTAAGTTGAATCTGACGAACGGAAACGAGAGGAGCTATACTTACCGGAAATGAAAACGGAATCAGAACGGAGCATCGAGCGCGCACACGAACGGAGCCGGAGAAGAGCTTGAACGGACCGATCGGAACCGGGCAGTAATCACGGCGAACTGAATCGAACCGGCGGCGGATCAGGATCGGAGCGGATCGACACGGGTGGCGCACGCGAAACGGATCGGACGACGGGCGCGTGACTCGGCGCGGGTAGACGGGATAGAAACGGCGGCGCGAATCGGCGGCTTGAACGGACCGGGGTGACGGCGGTCGGAGCGTAGAGGTGCGGCGGAGAAGGCAACAGAAGCAGAGCCGACGAACGAACCACGAACAGAACGGTGCGGAGATGATGATGGTGACGGGCGACAGAGAGAGAAGGAATTAGTCTTTCTTCTTTCTTTTCTTGCTTTCAGATAGTGGAGGCGTAGGAGGAGAAATGAGGAGGAAGGAAAAGTTTAGGTTTAGGGTTTGATATATGGGCCAGCCGAGAGGGGCATGAAATGAATTTGGGCCAGCAATGGAAGGTCACGAATTTGGGCCACAAAATTCAGATTGCTAGCTGATCCAACGGAACGAAACGAATTAAATTCTACGCGAACTATCACATGGTGAAATCGTTTACGCGGAAAGTAAATTAAGTAATCACCGAATAATATAATTTACTTCGATAACTAATTAATTAAATTAAATAATAAAATAACAAAATAATAAAATAAATAAATAAAAAAAGACGGGGTGTTACACTCTTACCCCCTTAAAAGAAGTTTCGTCCTCGAAACTTAACTAATGCGAAACCAAGGAATGTGGAACGGAGAAACAAAAATCTTCAACTTCAAACGACGTACGAAAGAATAACTCGCAAGTTAAAAGTTAATAAAAGTCGAAACTAGCCTAGAGGAAACGGAGCTTACCTCTACAACCAAACACTTCCAAGTAACAAGTCCTCAACAAGCCCGTACCTAACCTTCAAATGAATCTATCCTAGCAAAAGAAGTGCAGTTCGATAACACACACGACTTAGAAGAGGTTTGTCCAAACGTGCGTGCCTTTTGCCACATTTGTTGACCGAGCCTCGTGTCCAACCCCACTGTAGACCTTCACCTTCGTTGTTGCACCATCTCCTTGGTTTTTCGAAACCGTGCTACAAAGCCGTCCTTCCTTAATTAGAGAGCGACGCCTCGGACATCTGTTCACCTTATGATCTTTGTTGCCACAAGCCAAACACCAACCCTTCTTCTTCCAGCAGTTGTCTTCCTCGTGAGTTGTTCCTCCACAGAAATTACACTTAACGCTAGTTGACTCTCCGGTAATATCATCGAGTTGACGGGGTCGACTTTCCCGCTGATTGCGAGGACACTTGGATGGAGACGGACGATCCTCGCCACTCACGTGATCAGAACCCCTTTTTCCAGATCGATGAGATTCATAGCTCTCAAGCTCTCCTAATCCGTTCTCCACTTCAGCAGCTCTTTCCACGGCCTTCGCGTAAGTTGACATCTCCATCCCGAACAAGCAGTATCGAATCTCTGGTTTCAAACCCTTCACGAAAAGTCGTATCTTCTCCCTCTCGTCAATTTGAAGGTGTGGTACGTACTTCCACAGTCGTGTGAACTCGGCGACGGTCATTCCACCTTGCAGCAATTTGTGAAACTCGTCCCTTCTACCTTCTCGGACCTAACGAGGCACGAACTTGTCAGTGAACTTCCTCTCGAAATTCACCCACGTGCGATCAACTTGGTCTTGTCTCCACTTTGCGTTTACGGTTCTCCACCAATTTCGCAGTTCTTTGCCAAATTGAAAAGTTTCTAACTCAATCTTGCTTTCGTCAGGGTAGTGCAAGATCTAGAACAAATTCTCCATGCTCTCCAGCCCAAGCTCATCTTTGCGGGCATTGGGTGCCCCATCGAACCTGTCGGGATAGAAACGAGCGAAATGTTCAGCAGCTTGATCGATCGTTTGAGTCGGTGGTGGTGGCGGTGTAACCAGCTGTGCAATTTGCGGTCCAACATGGCACATGTTCTCACTGAAGTTTCCCAAAGCTGCAATGATCCGCTCCACTTGGTTGTGGTTGTTTCCATTGTTGTCGTTGCTGTCGTCATTGGTGTTGCTATGGCCACTGCCGTTGCGGGTGCTGTTCCTTGGAGCCATCCTATCGCAGTTAGTCTAAGGGCAGTAACGTAATTAACATCCTCGAGCGTTACTATCTTAAGGCGTAAACGTGAACTAAGGCAATAACTGTTGGTCCCTTTAAATAACAAGAAAAGACTAGAGGGGGGGGGGTGAATAGTCTTTTCAAACTTTCGTCGTTTAAAACTTTCTCAGCAAATACTTATTACTTTTCAGTATTGAGTTTGATGATACTTAAACTTCTCAGCAAGCGTAAGTTACTTTACAGTAGCTTGGTTTGCTGATACTTAAAATCAGAGAGCGGAAGTCTTTGAAACAATAAGTGCTTTTTCAGCAAGTAAAAGTTTCAGCAAGTGAAGTGAGTGACTGTGTACAGACAGATATGAATTGCTGAAAGCTAAATACAGTAAGTAAATCACACAAACACTTTTATAGTGGTATCTGAGAGTGGCGTAATCTCTCAACTAATCCACTTCGTCCTTTCTAGGACTGAATCCACTAAGATATGATTGAGGTTCCTTACAATCTCCTATCTAGAGCGATTCAACAGAAACCAAAGCACACTTGCTTCGTCTCCAACCTAAACTAGAGAACTCAACCTTGTTCTCCACAAAACTTTGTACTTTTAATCAGCAAAACTATGCTCGATTAAGTTCCCCCTGAATATCACGCCTGAAAGGGTGTATTTTCAGTTAAAGAGTTTTGGGGTGAGATAACTTAATTATAACTTATTCAGTTACAACAAGTAATCTAAGAAACACAACTTGGAATACTTTTCAGTAAACAAGTTTGATTGTTTCTGATGTCAAGACTTGTTTTGTTCAAAAGAAAGAACACTTAACTAATTTCTTAGCTGAGTTTGTTCTACTTCTTTACAAGTAGCTTTTTCAAGCTTTAAGTCTTGGAATGGATCAATGGCAGTAAGAGTGTTTGAAGGTTTGTGAGTTTTAAGCACAAGTGAGAGTTTGATCACGTTGTTGACACACTTCAACTCTTTGCCGGATGACCTCTATTTATAGTGTAAGTAAGGAGCCGTTTGAATTTTAAATCCTAAGGCTTTTGTTCCTTAACATGTCACTATCTTGCTTTTGTACTTTCAGCAGCGTCTTTGTTTGTCTTCTAGTCTTCATGTCCTTCGCGTGCATGCTTTGCATTAAATGCACATTTGAATAGAATTCAAACAGTAACATTGGAGCGCAAATTCACGTACATTCAGCAAGAGGTCACATATGTTCCATCAGCAAGTGGTTAGTCTCAGTTTCAGCAAGCACAACCTACTCTGTCTTTCAGATTTTCACTTATGGAATGCTGTTGCTGAATTTTCCACTTTCTGAGCAACACGTGCCTTTGTAGATACCAGTCTTCAGCAATCTTCTAGTCTTCAGATCTTCAAATTCTTCAAGTCTTCAGATCTTCAAAAGTCTTCAAGATTCTGATCGGTTTCTATTTGCTTCAATAATTTGTTTATAGTAAACAAAGTATATCTTCAGCAAATGCTTCAATAGGTTATTTTCTTTTCAGAAAATAAGATACATCATAAGCTTTAGCATCAATAAATCATCTTCTTTTCAGAAAATAAAATACATCATACGCAAAAGAAATAACTCATCTAGCACCTAACTAAGTCATCAGCAAACGTTCCTCTTTTACAATGTCCTTAAAATTCTAAATTCCTATGGACCTTAAGAGTACTAGTTACTGGACTTTCCTTAATTTAGCATGGTTAATTGCTCATCAAAAATTACAAGTTTCCTAACAAATTTCCCCCTTTTTGATGTTAGCAATCCATGGCTAAATTAATTGTTACCCTTTTAGAGGTTTCTGATGTTGAATAAATCAGTTGATTAATGCAAGCATACTTGAATAATTAAACAGTAAGCATAAGTAAATTGCATAATCAAAAACCAATAAGATTCAAAAGTTTCATTGCTAATAGTTATCTTTCAGAAGATTACAAGAGAAAGCATAGATAACATAAACAAAATCAGCAAGCAAAAACTTTAACAAGAACTATTGCAGGGACTTAAGCTCTTTCAGAAGATTTTCTCAAAATCTCTCTTACACTCTTCTCACCAAGTGCAGTAAATTCAACACAGTCCTTTTCGTAGTTTTCCAGAAGCCTACGGACTTGTAGTTGAAGAATTCTTGCGTTTATGCAGGCAGTATGATGATGCTTTTCAGCATTCATTTCCATGTAATTAACTACCCACAAATGCATGCCCCAATTGCTGGCATGGAGAAGCTGTGTATCTGAAATGCTTTTCGGATGAATCTTTCTTAGCCAGAGAAGATCTTCTTCTTGATCCTTAGCAGTGAGATAGAAGTACTCATAAGGAATCAATCCAAGTTTCTTCTTAGGTTTCTTTGTTACCGGGTCTGAGTAGTAAGCAATGCCAGGTGGTTTGATCAGATTTGGTTCTTGTTTGTATGTCTTACCAATGGCAACTCTTCTTACATAGACCTCAAGATTCAACCATTTTCCAGCAATATTTCTTGGGAGGGATTCTTCCCTTTGCTTTCTTTGGACCTTGAGTTCAATCCATTTGAACATTTGATTCAATATGGCTGTAGGAAAGAACTCATTCACCAGCAAGTCTTCCAGCTTTAAAATCCAGCAACCATGAATGTTTCTGATTACATTCTGAGTGGTTTCCTCATTGCTGGTCTTTGTATATTCGATGCCGGAGCCAATAGCAATGCTGGCCAGCCTTTTCTCTTCCTGTCTTTGCCTTCTTCTTCTTGTTTTAGCATTGTCTTGATCTCTTGTTGAAGAGTCAGACGAGAAATGCTTTGAATGCCAGACGGAGTCACGGTTGTTAAGGGTCTAGCTCTTATGGCTTGAGCTATTGTTTGATTGTCATCATCTTCATCATCTTCTTCATTCAGATTGTGATGACTTTCAGTGTGGCAAAATCTTGAGTTCAGCAGCGGTTTTTTTCTTTTTGGTACTTGCTAAATTCAACTCAGATTCTTCTTGCCTTTTAGAACTTTGCTCTTTTCAGCAAGCGGTTCTATGGGCAAAGGCACATCAGCAACAGGAGGAGGAGGGGATTGGTTTCTCTTTCTGGATCTCTTCTTTTCTTCCCCCTTAGACATGGATTGCAACATCGGGGTGATGTGCAGAGAATAAAACTCATTGCAATTTTCAGCAAGAGTGCTTAAGCTGTTATATTTCATGATGATTTGCTGTTGGTCAGAAGTCATTTTTGACAACTCTTTTTGAATGCTCATCATGTTCTCTTCATGTCTTTTCTCTGTTGCGGGCCTTCTCATCCATAATAGTCTGAGCCTTGACGAGAGCATTCTTTGCAAGCCTGAGCGCTTGACTTACATCTTCTTCATAGCTCTTGTGATAAAGACTGATGTCTTTTTGAGCTATTGTCAAAGTTGTAGTGCGTCTCAGCACTGTAGCCAATATCTTTCCAATGTCAAGTGGGCTCTCAGCAAGCAATGCCTCATCTTCAGCTTTGCAGGCATCATGGATTGCTTTAGTGCTAGAATTTTGGGAGTAAACTCCTCAACTCTTTGGAACGACACTAAATGAGGTGTCAAGGAATGAACCTTAAGTTCGGAAGCAAACTGATCATCTTGTAAAAGCAGCTCGGCTCTTAAAGAATCACCTTTATCAGTGATGTAATCAGGAGGAGGAATCTGAACAACTTTGGGGTCTCGCTTGGATTGTTCATCTTCATTTCTGACAAGTCGTCATCATCCTCAGATTCATCAAGTTGAGCAACTTTTGAGCCTTTGTCAGTAGCTTCACTTCCTTTTTGTTGAGTGGTTGCTGATGGCAACGCTTCATACTCAACAACTAGAGTTTCACCAGTAGTTAGTTTTAATTGAGTAGTTGCTGAAGGCAACGTTTGAGACTCAATAACTGGAGTTTCGTCAGTAGTTAGTTTTATCAATTGAGTTTGTGGCTCAATTACTGGAGTTTCGCCAGTAGTAAATGGAAGGGATGGAACTTCCTTTTGTCTTGGTCTTGAAGATTCACCAATTTCTAGATCCTGTGTATGCCTTGCATGGATCATGAGACTGTTTTGTAGAGCGCGTTGGTAATCTTCATCTTCTTCATCCTCATCTTCAAGGTTTCTTCAGTAACCTTGGCATCAGAACTGGACTTTTGCCATTTTTCAAGGCAGCCCTTTTTCTGGCGTATTCTTCTTCAGTATCCACCTTGCACAGGTGCTTGATTTTCAGCAGCAGCAGGAGGAGGTTGAGATTCTTGCTGAGATTGTTGTTGTTCAGCTTGCTGATTGTCAGATGGAGTCGTTCAGTAACTGTTTACTTTAATCCACCAGCATCAGGACTTGGACCTTGATTGTCATCATTGTCGTCTTTCTTGTCCTTAGAATCTTTCCCTTCGTCATCACTGGGATCCGTGGGAATGTTCTCATCTTCCTCTTCTTCTTCATCATCTGTTAGAATGACTAGCTCCAACGTGCTTATACAAAACAACACTTGTCACTTCCTCTTCCTCAGTTAATTTGTGGGGATAGCCACCACAGGTACAAAAAGACCTTTTGAGCATCACAGCTTGTTCAGCTGGAGAGGCACTCTAAATTTGGCCTTCAGATTCCCTCTGATTTGAGCAACAGATGGAGAACTCATTTGCTGAGAATATGTCTTTCTTCAGGAAGGATGGAGTGGACAAATGTTTCGAGCTTGAAAACGAGAAGATCCTCTTTTTCTCGTTTGAGAGAATGAAGACGAAGATCTGAGAAATCTATTATCCTAATAACCTTGCCAGTTGCGACGGACTTAGCAACTCTTGACAAAGTTGTCCTCTTGAAGTTCAAGTAAGTTCTTCAGAACTTAACTAGCTGATCTTCAGTGATGAGTACCAATTTCAGTGGTCTCCTTTTGTCATGAAAAAGAATTTATTTAGATCAGGATGGGTTGGAGAATTGTTTTTAGAGTTTTATATCTGAAACATGATTTACCTGCTGAGAGTCAGCAAGCTCATGTAGTACAATTCCTTTCCATGAGGAGCTTGAGTAGCACCTCCATTTGTTCATCCTGAAATAAAATTATAATTAGACACAAGTACTAAGCTGTCAAACTTAGTTTTATAACCAAATTTTAACTACATGCTGAGCAGGGAGTGTTGTTTCGGGTGCAAGGCTTCAGCAACCATCTGACTTGCATCTTGAGGAATCTTGAGAGAAAGATAACTTTAGCAAAGAACAATTTCCCTGAATTTGAATTTTTCTGATGGTTGAAATTAACTACTCACCTGCTGAGGAAGGACAGGTTGTGGCCTCAGTCCTTGTAGTAAGCATAAACAGTTGCTTCAGCTTCTTGGCCTGTGTTTTCTTCAGGCAGACTTCTGGTTTTGGCTCTAACTGAGAAAGCCTTGCGGTTTTCAGCAATCTCCCCTTATCTCTGAAATGACAAGTTGAAGCAGAAGCATCTATCTTGACCTTTTAAGCTCATGCTTGTCATGAAAGAATCAATTGACTTGTTGGATGATTCTTCATTTTTTCCAACTCCATTTGTTTGCTAAGTTTTCAGTACAAGCTGGACATGTCAATGATGTCTTGGGTGAACTGGGCCAGTATTCTCCGAGCATTACGAAGTGGTCGTTGAATAAATGCTTCTGATTTCAGCAACTTCCAGGGACAGGAACCATTGCTATTTCAGCACAGGTTTCTTCAGCAAGCGATGTTTCACGCAACCTGATAGTTGCTTGTTCAGCAACCATCTTTCAGCAGGCATCGCATGCCCGCTCTTTCAGATCATCACAATGTCACTTGCTGGTCTCAAGTTGGAATCAGTTGGAATAAGCTACAATGTAGATATCTGGGACTTGGGCAAAATTTCATTTCCACTGCCTTGGGTTATATTCTCAGTAGAGTTATCAATCGTTGTAGTTTGATTGTTGAAGGCTTTGGTCCGCAAACACTTCAACATTGCTGATATAGG
>CM051456.1:60525570-60593841 GCA_028274465.1 Plantago ovata | reverse complement strand
TCTTCTTCCTCTTAGGTACGGGATTTGCTGATGACGCTGCAGTCTGAGTGTCATCATCAGCTTTCCTCTTTTTTCTTTTAGATTTCTCCAGTTTCCCAGAGTCATCTATGGTTGCATTTTCAGCAACGGGTTGTACACGTACCTTGTTGATTTTCTACAGCAGTTTCATTTGTGTTACCACACCACAGCAGTTTCATCTCTAGTTGCTGAGTGGTAACATCTGCAGCTGTTGTATACCTTTCTTGCTGGCTTGTGCTGACAACATTTGCAGTTGTTGTCTTCTTAGTTTTCTTTCCAGCAATCTTAGGTACATTCTGCTTGTAGAAAGATCTTCCCACATTGCACACAGATTTCTTGATTGGCAATGGGTTTCTTAGCTGAATCCTGAAATGTTCAAGGATATAGCATATCTTGATTCCATACATAACTGGAAAGGAAGGTGAGACCTTGTTGTCTTCTACCTTTACCTTAACTTAGTAACACAATCAACAAGCCTGTTGAAAATGTACTTAGCCCAGTTAAGTTCCGTTTATTTTCATAGATATGCATCAGCAATGGCCATCTTCTCAGGCCTACTTGGTCAATTCCTCCAACTTGGGAGTCAAGAACTTTTATTAGTAGCAGAGCTACTAGACCAAGTGAATGGCAGCAGATGCTTTCTCTTAACGTGCTTTGTCCAAGTCACGGGAGCTATCTCGCCTTTCTTCATTTTTGCATTTCTGACGTCACTGTAGAAAGCTTCAATTCTTCGTCAGTCTGGGCAGTGACGTCATCTTCAGTTCCAGTGGTTGGAATCTGAAAAATCTCCGCTAAATCAGTCCATTTCAGGACGATTTGCGTGTTCTGAACATAAGTAAGGATCACTTTTTCAGTGACTCCATTACTGTCTGTAAGGGACTGGATTTCTGCATTGTTGTAGAATTCCATTGTATCAATCATGCTCACTTGCTTAGTGCGAGCAGAGATAAAGTTCATGAGGCCTTGCTGCTTGATAACTCAAGCGCCTCTTCATTTTGGTCATCAAGTCTTGTTCATAAAAGTACCTAATGTACTTTTCTTTTGCAAACCCTCCCCATTGCATCAACATCTCACACTTTGCAGTGTCAAGATATGACGGAGGCATAGGTTTTTCAGTGATTCGGTCGTTTTTCAACACAACTTTCGTTGTGTTTGTGGCCGGAGTAGTCACCGGAGCAGTGCGTGTTTCAGCACTGTCAACCTTTGACGACTTTGAGGACTTAGATAACTGTCTCTTGGGAGCCATTTCTTATATAGAGCAAGAAAGTGTACGAAAAGAGATAGTTTGCTTTTTGACCGGAGGGGTACAGTAGATTCAGGCTAGAATTTGCAGAGAAAGGAAATGTGAGTTAAAGAATTTTGTCATTTCTCTAACTCCTTCTTTATATAGTGTCTCTGGTGTGTGAGAAACTCAATCGATTTGAGCTCTCAGCAAGGGTAAAACAGAGAAACACTGGAGTTAGTGGAGCCTTTGCATTGAATGCGTAGTGGCCCACTAACTAAAACCGTCAGAGCACTCTCTCTCTTTGTTTTGTTAGCCGTTAGATTAGTAACTCCTTTAATCAATGGCCACGATTGAATTTCATGTCATGATTATTGCGAGTTTATCTGTGCCAGCTTAACGTCACAAATTGATTTTACCGAGTAATAAGGGATAGATTGCTTGCTGAAATAGACAAGAATCTTTTCAGCGAGTTTGAATTAACAATCTAGATACTTGCTGAAAGTTCCCCCTTACTTAGATATCTCATATTTTCTTTAAGTTTAAAGATATTTCTGATTTCCCGTATCAGTAAATTCTTTTTGTACTTGAGACATCCTTTGGTAAAATCTGAGAGATGAGCTTGCTCTTTTTCTGAGTTCCCGTCTCAGAAAATTCCTTTGATACTTGAATACCTGTTTCAGTATCTTTTGATTGTCTGAGTACCCGTCTCAGCAATCCTTAAGTTCTTTTCTTTACTGAGTGCCTGTCTCAGCAAGTGATCAAGTTTCCTAACAAATACCCGTTTTGAAGGAATTACTTGCTGAATGCCTGTTTCAGCAATCATGTTGTGACTTATCATTTCTTAGAAGAAATCAGTTAAACAGGAATACCTGAATACCTGTTTCAGCATTCTGCCAAGTGTATCCTTTATTGAGGTAGTTCAATCAATCCAAGGTTATACCTTAGCATTGCGAACCTATTATCCGGTAGGGGCTTGGTAAAGATGTCAGCAAGCTGATCTTCAGTACCTACTTTCACAACCTCAATATCACCTTTTTCCACATGATCTCTAATGAAATGATGTCTAATATCAATGTGCTTGGTCCTAGAGTGAAACTTAGGATTTTGCGTAATTGCAATAGCACTTGTATTATCACAAAAGATTGGTGTTTTCTTTGCAGAAATACCATAATCTCTTAATTGTTGCTGAATCCATAGGATTTGAGCTGTGCAACAACCAGCTGCAATGTATTCAGATTCAGTAGATGAATTGGCGACACACGTTTGCTTCTTGCTGAACCATGATATTAATCTAGTACCCAAAAACTGACAAGTTCCAGAGGTACTTTTTCTATCAAGAGTTGATCCACCATGATCAGCATCAGAATAGCCAACCAATTCAAGTCCAGAATCTTTAGGATACCATAATCCAACATTGACTGTACCTTTAACATATTTCAGTATTTTGATTGCCTTTTTGTAGTGTGATTCTCTTGGATCAGATTGGAATCTTGCACACACACAAACAGCATACTGAATGTCAGGTCTACTTGCTGTTAGATACAACAAGGAACCAATGAGCTTCCTATACTTGTGTTCTTCAACACTTTTGTCCTCTTTAGTATAGCCCAATTTGGTACCAACACTCATAGGGATCTTTTCAGGTTTCTCATCCTCTTTGATCCTAAACTTTATGAGCATTTCTTTCGCATACTTTGCTTGATTTATGAATATTCCATCTTTGAGTTGCTTGACTTGCAACCCTAGGAAATAATTCAATTTTCCCATCATACTCATTTCAAACTTATTTGTCATGAGTTTGGCAAAATCATCACAAAGTTGCTTGTCCTTAGATCCAAAAATTATGTCATCCACATAAATTTGAACTAAGATTAATTTACCATCATGGTTCATGGTAAATAAGTTTTGTCAACTTCACCTTTCTTGAAACCATTTTCCAGCAAGAACTTAGCCAAGGTATCATACCATGCTCTTGGTGCTTGCTTTAGACCATATACAGCTTTCTGAAGCTTATATACCATCTTGTTTCTGAGGGAAGTTCAAAGCCAGGGGGTTGTTCTAGGTAGACTTCTTCAGCAAGTTCACCATTTAAGAATGCACTTTTAACATCCATTTGGTAAACAATGAAGTCATTGTGAGCAGCAAAGGCCAAGAAAAGCCTAATTGCATCCAATCTTGCAACTGGAGCATAAGACTCATCATAGTCCAATCCTTCAGTCTGACAGTAACCTTGAGCAACTAAGCGTGCTTTGTTTCTTGTTACTTCACCAGACTCGCTCAGCTTGTTTTTGAACACCCACTTTGTACCAATAGCTTTCTTATCTTCAGCAAGTGGCACAAGTTTCCAGACTTTGTTCCTTTCAAATTGATCCAATTCTTCTTGCATTGCCTTTATCCATTCAGAATGCTTTAAAGCTTCTTCTATGGTTTTAGGTTCAATTTCTGAAACAAAGCAAGAGAATAAAGATTCTACTTCTACGGCAGTTGCTTCTTCAGCAAGTCCGTGAGTAGCTTTGGATCTAGTCACTTGGCGTTTATTAATATCACCAATCATATCCGTAGAGGGATGATCTCTAATCCATTTATTAACAGGTTTCCTGTTTGTTGGATCAGGATATGTTTGCTCATCAGCATGTGACTCTTCAGTATGTACTTGTTTAGTACTACTGGGAATTTGTGTCTCTACTGAGATTTGTTCGTCGGCAACTGCTTGTTCAACATTGCTAGATTGAGGTATTTCATCAGCAGGCACTGGAGATTGCGTAATTTCAGCAACTTCCGGAGCAACCGCGTCTTTTGCTGAAATTCTTTGTCGTGAACTATATTTATCTTGTCATGACTTGGGGGAGGAGAGTCATTGTCTCAATCATCATTTAGTTCAATTGACTTGATTTGCCTAGCATCAGATTCAATTCTTTGCTCATGTATGATTAGCTTTTTCATACATTCTGATATTTCTTCTTGAGCAGGCACACCTTGTGACTTTTCGTAGAATACAACATGCACAGATTCTTCAATCTTTTGTGCCTTTTTGTTGTAAACTCTATAAGCTTTACTATGCAAGGAGTAGCCAAGAAATATCGCTTCGTCTGCCTTTGGTTGAAATGTTCTAAGGTATTCTCTACCATTGTAAGAACGAAACACTTGCAACCAAATACTCTTAGATGAGTGATGTTAGGAGGTCTTCCAACAAACAATTCATAAGGAGTTTTGTTGTATTCCTTAGTAATCAAACATCTGTTTTGAGTATAGCAGGCGATATTAATCGCTTCAACCCAATAAGCCTCACTTATTTCAGTGTCAGCAAGCACTGTTCTTGCGGCTTCTTTCAGGGTACGATTCTTCCGTTCAGCAACACCATTTTGCTGTGGTGTTCTTACTGAGGATAACTGATGTTGAATACCTTTTAAGGTACAATATTCAGTTATGTACTGGTTTACAAACTCAGTACCATGGTCTATCCTAATGACTTTTACCTTGTCATTTTTCATGACTTCAAGCTTATTCAGCAAGTTAGGTATTTCAGTCTTGGTTTCAGATTTTTGCTTGATGAATACTACCCAAGTGAATCTTGAATAGTCATCTACCACGACTAGACCATACTTCTTACCAGCATAGCTTGTTGAAGAAGATTCAAACAAGTCCATGTGCAAGAGTTGTAAAGGTTTTGTAGTTGACGGTACTGCCTTGTTCTTGAAAGAAGATTTGGTTTGCTTTCCTTGCTGACATGCATTGCAAACATCATCCTTCTTAAAAGTAACCTTAGGTAATCCAGCTACAAGTGCCTTTTTAGACAGCTTATTCAGCGTCTTGAAGTTTAGATGACTTGTTCGTTTATGCCATAACCATGCTTTTTCAGCAAGGCAATCATGATCTGAGACAAGGCATTTTTCAATGTTTGCTGAAGACCAATCAACGGTGTACAAGCCTCCTGATCTTCTTGCAATCATTATTACCTTTTTAGTCTCAAAATCTACAAGTTTACATTCATCACTTTTAATTTCGATGAAGTATCCTTTGTCAGCAAACTGACTCATGCTGAAAAGGTTAAACTTAAGATTTTTGACATAAAGAACTCCAGTGATGGTTATGCATCCTAACTTCACATCACCATAGCCTTTTGTAGAACCAGAGCCTCCACCAGCAAACCTTATTGTTGGACCTTTAGACCACCGTCTATAGTTTATAAGGTTATTCTTGTTGCCCATCATGTGCTTTCCACAACCACTATCAAAGTGCCAGATTGCATCGTTTGTCTCCGTGGCTGAAGTCTGCACAATCAAGAGCAAACAAGTTAATTGTCCAATGATGGATGTCCATTAACATGTTCTAGAATGCGTCCAGTGGAAACCCAAGTCTGAAGTTTTTCAACTTTGACTTGTTTTCTACTTGCTGAGGAACTAGGAGGTTTTGAGCTGAAAGACATTTGACTCGTGCTAGTCAAATCCACTTTCTGATGTGGTGTCTTGCTCTTTTGACCTTTTTGCTGAACATACTTTTCAGTAAGTTCTTTTCTAGCAAGGTTCCTTCTAGCCCTAGCATTGAGAGTTTTTTCATAACTCTTAGGCTTGATTTTCTTCATCTCTTTGAAGTATCTTTGCTGACTTTGCTTATACTCATGAGAGAGTTGACTTTGCTTGGTTTTGAAACCGAGTCCACTCTTTGGAGAATGTTGAGCTTTAGCTTCAGCAACCTTACTTGATTCAGGTTTGTCAGCAAAGGACTTCTGATTACTTTTAGTAATCTTGCCTTTAGTCTTAACAACTTGCTTTTCAGTAACTTGTTTGGCGGAATGCTTCACAGCATTCTTCTTCTTTCCAGTTTGCTTTTCAGCAACCTGTTTGCCTTTTAAAGTCTTGTTACTTTGAGTAGCAACAACGGGCTTTATGGTCATAGGTACTTGATTGCATGTTTCAGCAACCTTAGTTTGACCAAACTGATAGATTACTAGTGGACTACTATCAGTAGCACGTACAAAGGAGATAGGTGATTTATCTTTTCTCAAGATTTCTACGTTATCACCTTCGCACGTTGCTCCTAAACCTTCTTTCTGAGATGGATCTCTCAAATAAGAGTTTAGTTCAGTCAGCGTATTACTTGCATCCACATAAGATTTGAAATTGACTTTCATCTTTTTCATTTCTTGGATTTCAGCAAGTAACTTTAGAATTGAGGACTGATACTCTTCCAATTATAATGTCATTTGAGAATTTTTCTCTGCAGCCTCAGTAATCAACTTCTTAAGACGCCTTATTTCAGCATCCTTTTCTTCTGTCTCTTCCTTCAGCAAGACGTACTTCTCAGTAGTCTGCTTGGTTAGAGTTTCAGCAATTTGAAGTTTCTCTTGCTGTTTGCTGAGAGTTTCCTCAAATCTTTCGATTTCTCCTTAATTTTGTCAAGGTCAATCTCGTCTTCACTTTCTGAGTCAGAGTCAGAGGTAGAGTTGTTTACCTGACCGGCCATGAGGCAGAATTCGTAGTTCGACACATCTGGATAAGCTTCCATTGCTATTCCACAAACTTCTTTGCCAATCTCCACGTCTAGAGTGGCTTCTTCATCATCGGTGTCTGAACTTTCATCCTCACTGTCTTCGGAGCTAGTATCAATACACAATGCATCGATTTTTGCTTGAAGCTTCTTCTTTTCTTCAGCAATAAAAGCTCTTTTGAACTTCTTCTTCTTTTCAGCAGATTTGCCTTTCAGCAAAGGGCAATTAGCTTTGAAGTGTCCAGGCTTTTTGCAGTAAAAACATAGATCATTTCCAACTGCTGGTTCTTCTGATGAAGTAGCTTGCTGAGCTTGCTTGTTCAGCGAGCTAGTATCATTCTTGTACTTATGGTAATTGTTACCAAGATGCTTTTTCAACTTCTCTTTTGCTTTTCGCCTTTCAAGTTCCTTACTGATGAATTTCTTCATGTTTTTAACAACTAAAGCATTTTCATCAGCAGGCTCTTTATCATTCTTCTTTTCAGAAGATGACGGCTTTGCAGCAAGAGCAATGTTTTGCGATTTTTCAGCAAACACATTTTCTCTTTGCTTTGTCTCATAATTGACAGTAGCAAGATGAGAGAACAACTATGTTGGTGTAATGTCTGGCATTCCTTGATTATAATAGAAATTCTGAGTGTGGATCCATTCTTGATTCAGACTTCTGATGATAGTTTTCACTTTCTCAGAATCTGAGTAGAGGTTTCCAACACCCAATGCTGCCATTTCACTAACAAGAGTTGTGAATCTGAAGTCCAAGTCTTCCAGTGACTCGTTTGTACCTTGCTTAATGTTTTGAAACTTTAATTTAAGTACTTCAAGTTTGTTTTCCTTGGTCTTGTCAGATCCAGCACAAAGATCTTGAACCATTTTCCAAGCTTCCTTTGCAGTCTTATCACCCCACAGTTTGCACTGTATGGTATCCGGAGTTGATCGAATGATGACATTTCTAGCTTGGCCATCAAGACGGAATCTCTTAGCTTCGTCAGAAGTCCATTCCTCTCTTGGTTTTGGCACAACCGTATCTGATGGTTCGCCTAGCATAGTTTCCTTCCCAGCTTCAGTGGTCTTGTGAGGGAAACTCCTTTCAATCTTAGTGATCTTGATAGGTCCATCATTAATGACAGTTACCATCTCATCACTAATGGCCTCAAGATGTAGCATCATGTTGTTTCGCCATTTCTCGTAATTTTCCAGCTTCAGCAAGGGAGCATCTCCTAAAGACATCTTGTCAGCAAAGCACTACCAAACTGATCAAGTGAGAGTAATTTACGGAAAGCACTTAAGGGGATCTAGGTTCAGTGCAGAAGGCTAAAGAACCTCCTGCTCTAATACCACTTGTTGGTCCCTTTAAACAACAAGAAAAGACTAGAGGGGGGGTGAATAGTCTTTTCAAACTTTCGTCGTTTAAAACTTTATCAACAAGTACTTATTACTTTTCAGTAATAAGTTTGCTGATACTTAACTTTCTCAGCAAGCGTAAGTTACTTTACAGTAGCTTGGTTTGCTGATACTTAAAAATCAGAGAGCGGAAGTCATTGAAACAAATAAGTGTTTTTTCAGCAAGTAAAAGTTTCAGCAAATGAAGTGAGTGACTGTGTACAGACAGATATGAATTGCTGAAAGCTAAATACAGTAAGTAAATCACACAAACACTTTTATAGTGGTATCTGAGAGTGGCGTAATCTCTCAACTAATCCACTTCGTCCTTTCTAGGACTGAATCCACTAAGATATGATTGAGGTTCCTTACAATCTCCTACCTAGAGCGATTCAACAGAAACCAAAGCACACTTGCTTCGTCTCCAACCTAAACTAGAGAACTCAACCTTGTTCTCCACCAAACTTGGTACTTTTAATAAGCAAAACTATGCTCGATTAAGTTCCCCCTGAATATCACGCCTGAAAGGGTGTATTTTCAGTTAGAGAGTTTTGGGGTGAGATAACTTAATTATAACTTATTCAGTTACAACAAGTAATCTAAGAAACACAACTTGGAATACTTTTCAGTAAACAAGTTTGATTGTTTGTGATGTCAAGACTTGTTTTTGTTCAAAAGAAAGAACACTTAACTAATTTCTTAGCTGAGTTTGTTCTACTTCTTTACAAGTAGCTTTTTCAAGCTTTAAGTCTTGGAACGGATTAATGGCAGTAAGAGTGTTTGAAGGTTTGTGAGTTTTAAGCACAAGTGAGAGTTTGATCACGTTGTTGACACACTTTTGTACTTTCAGCAGCGTCTTTGTTTGTCTTCTAGTCTTCATGTCCTTCGCGTGCATGCTTTGCATTAAATGCACATTTGAATAGAATTCAAACAGTAACATTGGACCGCAAATTCACGTACATTCAGCAAGAGGTCACATATGTTCCATCAGCAAGTGGTTAGTCTCAGTTTCAGCAAGCACAACCTACTCTGTCTTTCAGATTTTCACTTATGGAATGTTGTTGCTGAATTTTCCACTTTCTGAGCAACACGTGCCTTTGTAGATACCAGTCTTCAGCAATCTTCTAGTCTTCAGATCTTCAAATTCTTCAAGTCTTCAGATCTTCAAAAGTCTTCAAGATTTTGATCGGTTTCTATTTGCTTCAATAATTTGTTTATAGTAAACAAAGTATATCTTCAGAAAATGCTTCAATAGATTATTTTCTTTTTAGAAAATAAGATACATCATAAGCTTTTTCAGAATCAATAAATCATCTTCTTTTCAGAAAATAAAATACATCATACGCAAAAGAAATAACTGATCTAGCACCTAACTAAGTCATCAGCAAACGTTCCTCTTTTACAATGTCCTTAAAATTCTAAATTCCTATGGACCTTAAGAGTACTAGTTACTGGACTTTCCTTAATTTAGCATGGTTAATTGCTCATAAAAAATTACAAGTTTCCTAACAAATTTACCCCTTTATGATGTTAGCAATCCATGGCTAAATTAATTGTTACCCTTTTAGAGGTTTCTTATGTTGAATAAATCAGTTGATTAATGCAAGCATACTTGAATAATTAAACAGTAAGCATAAGTAAATTGCATAATCAAAAACTAATAAGAGTCAAAAGTTTCATTGCTGATAGTTATCTTTCAGAAGATTACAAGAGAAAGCATAGATAACATAAACAAAATCAGCAAGCAAAAACTTTAACAAGAACTATTGCAGGGACTTAAGCTTTTTCAGAAGATTTTCTCAAAATCTCTCTTACAATCTTCTCAGCAAGTGCAGTAAATTCAACACAGTCCTTTTCGTAGTAAAATGCATCGAATTGTATTATGGTACATACTTTTAAACAATTACTCATGCATTTAGATGAAATAATATAATCGGCTTAACAAAAATGAATGAAGTAGCAATAGTAAGCTGGTGAACTTAGTACAAGTTAAACAGAATGAACAGCAAGACAGTTTCGGAAGACGGAAGACAGAACAATACGACAGTTAACAGACGAACATGACGGTTCAGAGTTAATGTGGAAGACCAAATTTTAAAAGAGACAGAACGAAGACTACTCAATCTAATCCAGCGACTTGGACCGCCTCACACACACCCCATAGGCCAGAAGATCCTATCCTAGCAAGCTCGAGTTTGAACTCAAGCTCTCATACCATCTGTAACGGTACCGGTTTTTAAAAACAAACAATTTTCTTGAAAAAGGAAAGTCCGAAATAATTTTAAAAGCAACGGTCGGCAATAAAGGCCAAAATAATATTTGACGCGCACAGCGCTAACAGAATCAAGTAAATATCCAATAGTAACTTAGAAATCAAATGAATAACAACTATTGAAGACAGAGAAAAGTTTGATCTTCTTATTTTGAAATAAATTCCCAGGGACACCCCAGACCCTTCTCTCAGTCGCTGGCATCCTACTCGCGTGCATCCTCAGTAGTATCTGGAAGGAAGGATTTTTGAAAACAAAGAGAGTGTGAGATAAAGGATCTCAGTGAGGTTCGTTAACAAACAGAAAGTAAACAGTTTTTTAAATTTAAATCCTTTTCAGCAAACAATATAACAAACAGAATAGATAATAGAACAGAAAGACAGAACAGATAAGTCGAAGTCCGTTGGTGCAGCCCGCCTTATTGCTCCTACTCCCAATAGCCCTTATAGCTCCCTCCAGAGGGTATACAACTCCGGACAGAAACAGAAACCCCCGTGTACTTTGAGGAAACAGAACCTACGACCCTAATAGACCTCAGCGACTTCGGCCTCGCGTCTAAAAGGGATTAGACTAGGCAATAACCAAGCAAACCCGATAGTCCTCTACTACCCAAGTCTACCTAGTTACGACCTAATCGACCGGTCACACAGAAACAGAACAGGTACAGAACAAACAGGTACAGATAATCAAACACCGAGAAGTTTTCCTGCAGAAAAGTTAATCCAGAACAGAGTAGCAAAAAAAAACAGAGAAAGTAAATACTCATACTTAGGACTTAGATACTTTTACGCGGAAGCATATATTAAAACAGTATATATAGTAATAGATACAGATAGTCACATAGCCTTCCAGTTTTTCGCAAATAGATAAGTTTTGGGGTGAACACTCACCTTAAGCTTTGCAAGCAACGGTCTACGAAAGCATAGCGAATTAAGAGCTAACGAACGGAGCACCTAAACAAAAAGTGTCTAGTTACTAACTAGAAGTCGAATCGAAAGTTAGACGGATAAAAGTAAAAGGTCGGTAGGGAAAAGGCGATGGTGGGGTTCGAACTCGGGACCTCTTGGTTAAACTCTCAAACACCCACCAACTAAGCCAGCAGACAAAATGTCACGCATATTCAAGACCGAAATTAATTTTACTTCAACAGTTGTTAGAAAATAACTTTAGCCTCAGTTCTTTTAAATTATTGAAATGCCCTCAATAGTAATTGCAAAACAGTTCAACCCTTTTTTCTTCAGAAAACCACAACAAGTTCATACTTCAACTTAAATACAGTTCAGTCCCGAATGACATGAAATTACCATTTTACCCTTCGGAAACAATTGCATAAAACTCCTTTTTAAACTAAAAGGTTAAACTTAAACCCCACAAACTTTCAGAAATTACATAGCGGTTCACCAAAAACTTAACCAACTCCAAATCAGTCCAGGTCATGCTGCAATTACCATTTTATCCTTAAAATCAGATTTGCAAAATAGTCCTTTTCAATTTCAGAAAACACTAACAAGTACCACAACTTCCAGAATATACCTAACAGTCCACAGAAAAACACAAATGTCCTAAACTAGTCCACTGTCAGTCACATACAGTCCACAACATAGTCATAAAAGGTCCAGAATCAGTACAAAGTCCATAATTAGGGTTCGATTCAAGATCAGAGGCGTACAGGGGAAAAACGGTCAGAAGAAGTATCGAACTGGAGAATTGAAAAAGGAAAAAAAGAAATTTACCTTCGAATAGAACCGGAGAAGGATCGAACTGTGAATTGAAAAAGGAAAAAAAGAGAAGTTAAAAGGAGATTCAAATATAAGTTGAATATGACGAACGGAACCGAGAGGAGCAATACTTACTAGAAACGAAAACGGAATCAGAACGGAGCAGCGAGCGCGCACACGAACGGAGCCGGAGAAGAGCTTGAACGGACCGATCGGAACCGGGCAGTAATCACGGCGAACTGAATCGAACCGGCGGCGGATCGGGATCGGAGCGGATCGACACGGGTGGCGCACGCGAAACGGATCGGACGACGGGCGCGGGTAGACGGGATAGAAACGGCGGAGCGAATCGGCGGCTTGAACGGACCGGGCAGTCGGAGCGTAGAGGTGCGGCGGAGAAGGCAACAGAAGCAGAGCCGACGAACGAACCACGAACAGAACGGTGCGGAGATGATGATGGTGACGGGCGAGAGAGAGAGAAGGAATTAGTTTTTCTTCTTTCTTTTCTTGCTTTCAGATAGTGGAGGCGTAGGAGGAGAAATGAGGAGGAAGGAAAAGTTTAGGTTTAGGGTTTGATATATGGGCCAGCTGAGATGGGCCATGAAATGAATTTGGGCCAGCATTGGAAGGTCACGAATTTGGGCCACAAAATTCAGATTGCTAGCTGATCCAACGGAACGAAACGAATTAAATTCTACGCGAACTATCACATGGCGAAATCGTTTACGCGGAAAGTAAATTAAGTAATCACCGAATAAAATAATTTACTTCGATAACTAATTAATTAAATAAAATAATAAAATAATAAAATAAATAAATAAAAAAAAGACGGGGTGTTACAACTATATATAGTAGATTATTAGAGAGTTTCTGACATGGTTGAAAATATAGTTGATTCAAGATCATTCTAAATCATTCTTTCTACCAGTTTTCTTAGAGAAAATAAAAAGCTCTCCCCTACCTCTCTATAAGCTGCGCGCCACTCCCACCGGAGGAAAATTACCGCCCCATCTTCTTGGCCACATAAAGAATATTCTAGCATTCTTTCCGATAAGATGTTCATCCGTGGATACCAAGGTTGAGGTTCAAAGAGCTGGAAACTAACTTTTATTGTCTTGTAGATAATCAAAGTATTGCAGATATCTTCGACTTCGACGAAGGAGAAGATTCACCGGACTATTACGAAGACTTCATCGATTGGCGTATCGATTCAATACCGATTCTTGCTTTTGGAGTATTGTAAGTCTTCTGATTAATGTGTTTAATATATACGCTATATACATGATCAATTAACCTGCATGTTAAGAAAATTTTTGAAATTCCGATGCGTACACTATGGGAAACTCTGACCATATTTTCTTTCAGTGGTATCAGAGCGAGGTTAATTGATTATTTATATGCGTATATATATATATATAGATATATATATATATATATATTATATATATATATATATATATATATATATATATATATATATATATATATATATATATATATATATATGTGTGTGTGTGTGTGTGTGTGTGTGTGTGTGTGTGTTATGTGATTATGTAGTTTATGTGGATGCAATTGATTCTATGATTAATTCAATTTTTAAAGGTTTTGTTATATAAATTTGAAATTTATATTTGTAACAAAAAAAATAAAAAAATTTACATATATATCCCGCCTCCGAGGCGCCTGCGTGCCGCATGCGCCCTAAGGGACGGGATTCGATCCCGTCCCCGTACATTATGTATATATATAGATATATGTAGATATATATATATATATATATATATATATATTATATATATATCTATATATGTGTGTATATATATTATATATATATATATATATATATATATATATGTATATATATATATTATATATATATATATATCTATTATATATATATCTATATATATATATATATATATATATATATATATATATATATATATATATATATATATATATATATATATTTAATTTTTCGGGTTGGACCCAAAATCGAATTTCGGAAATTTTGAGGACTGAATTTTATATTTGGAATATAAATATGATTTAATTGTAATTATTATTAACCAGAGGGGTTAAATTAAATTAGTATTAAGTTAAGGGGCGTATTTATGATTTATCAATTTATTGTTTATTACAAGTAAGTCTTTCTACTTTTGAATTTTAAATTTAACACCTCCAAGGTTTCGAAAATTACAATTGAGTTCTTCGGGTTTTCGAGAATTGCTACCTGGTCAATAGAATTTTCGATTTTTCAATCTAGTCCAAATTTTCAATTTTTCATAGAGATTATAAGTATGGGATTATAATTTTCATAATGAAATTATGAAGTCATTTGGCATCCAAATAGGCTGCTACTTGTTTGTTTGCTCGATATGCTATTGTTTGCCAATGCATGTTTAAATACCATGTATTTTACTTTCCGTTCGACCGCTTTGCATGCGAGGGTAGGCGGCGCCCTCTTATTTGTCGGACCGCATATTTTTATGTATGGGTAGGCGACGCCCATTATGTGCTTAACCGCGTTTAGAACTAGAATGGATAGACGACATCCATTACGTGTAGACCGCTCATGCATGATGGGTAGGCGGTACCCTTATTTGTTTGTAGATGACTGATAACAACCCTCAAGCTACAAGCCCCAACCAATATAAGTGAAGAAATATGTATACGTATGTGTTTCTGAGATGCTTTCCATGGGGTGCTTTAATTCTGAACTTTCATTGCGTTTCCCTGTATTGGCGACCTCGTCTTGCAGACTCGCAGTGATCGTCAGATTAGAGTAAGACTATGGTTATAACTTACTGTGTATTGTATCTAGCGACCTCGATAGGTACAATATGTAGAGCGTCTGGTTAAATTAGATTTAACACCCAAGAGTTGCGTGACGCAATTGGATAGTCCTACTGGTCATATTATGTTATGTGACCAGCCCCCGTTGGAGTATAGCATAGTTGATAGTGTATATGTCCTAGCTTACTAAGGGCATGGAGCCCTTATAGAGGGCATATATGTACTATTACACAGGTCAACGTAATATAATATATGTTTGTTGCTTTTACTATTGAGTATCGCTTTCATATTTATATTACACCAGGCATGCAGCATGTCATATCTCTATTACTGTCTGTATTAATATTAAACATGTCCCCTCGGATAGATGACCGATCACACAGATAGTGGGAGCTATGTGAGTTATCATCTATCCCAAACTCTCCCTAGTTGAGGTTCATCTCGGATTTAGGGGTCTGACTGAACCAGACGAGACTAGTATGCGTGGAGGTTATACTTGTTGGAGCAAGTGTGAGCCGATCCCACGGCCACGGAATGGATTGTTGGACAATCGAAAAACGTTCCCATAACTGAGCATAGTTGTTCGAAGAAGGATTATCGAACAATGGAAGTACCCACCGGACACTCCCATCGATGTATACTCTACACCGAAGTGTCTATGGGAACCGGTAAGTTGTCGAAGTGATGCCAGTCGTCCTTTGTACTTACAGGACTTTATCATCACATTTGTTGCCCCATATCCTTGGTGGACTCGTCGATGTCAGCTCTGAATAAGCAGTTGACCTAAGACACGATCCAGGATTATGGCTACATACAAATGGGGATGATAAGTGATTCTGTGAAGGATTCATCTCTCAAGTGTAGCACAGGAGAGTACTGCTCATAGTCTGCATAGTTGTGTTGGTAAAGTCACTGGCCAGTGCAAATGATATATTATGATGGTCATAAATATATCTTAACCAAGCAACTCCCTGAGACGCCCGTGGATGTATTATTGGGATAGACACTTCATCGATCCTAGATACATTCGAGCAAGTCAGATGAAGGGATGTTACAATCGCCGCGTTGAGCGCAACAGACTTCGCAACGAAAGGGTTAGCTTTGAGAAACCTCTCAAACGTCCTCATGTATTAATATTGCAAATGGAACCGTCTAGGAATTCCATGTTGCCTAGTCTAGGACTTGCTTAATACGATGAGGCCCTATGGGTCACACTATGTGGTGATTCAGCCTATCAGAATATCCTTGAAGATGGAATCGCAATTAATTTGGAATTAATTGTGATTGATGGATTATAATTGATTTCGAATTAATTATAATATTTGGTGGCTCAATTAAGATTTGGAATTATTAATTGAATTGGCTAATTAATTGTATTTTATGTAAATACAATTAAAGATTATATATTGGAAATATAATAGAGGTTTGATTTGAAAGGATATGTTAATTTAGAATTAAATATGCATATGACAAAATCTACTTGGAGTTTGAATTGCCTTAGAACTATAAGTGCCTACCTCCCGTAGGACTGGGTGCGCGCGCGCATAGATGAGATAGGGGAAGGAGTTCAACTCCTTCCTCTATTAGAAGTCCAAGGGATAAGTTAGATTTTCCTGATTGAGTTTTGATTTGATTGGGAATGAATCTAGACTTGATATTAGTTTCCTAGTGCGATAAGAATTAGATTCTTATTCCTTTACGAGGTCTAATTGCTTATGCTTTAGGCTTCTATTGACTACTATATATAGTAGACTATTAGAGAGCTTTGGATACAGTTTTACACACAGTTATTCTACCCAGTTTTCTTAGAGAAAATAACAAGCTCTCCCCTCCTCTCTATAGCCACACGTGCGCGCCACCTCTGCTAGAGGAATCGCCTCCCCGTCTTCTTGGTCACACAAAGAACATCCTAGCATTCTTCCGATAGGCTGTTCATCCGTGGATACCAAGGTTGAGGTTCTAGGAGCTGGAAACTAACTCTTATTGTCTTGTAGATAATCAGAGTATTGCAGATATCTTCGACTTCGACGAAGGAGAAGATACACAGGATTATTACGAAGACTTGGAAGCTGCTTTGGAAGTAAGGTTAGTCTTCTAATTGACGTGTTTATATATATACGATATATACATAATCAATTAACCTGTATGTTAAGAAAAAATTTGAAATTCCGCTGCGTACCCTAGGGGTAACTCTGACCGTATTTTCTTACAGTGGTATCAGAGCCAAGTTAATTGATTACGTATATACGTATATATATTGTATGATTTTGTAAATATGTGGATGCAATTGATTCTATGATGAATTCGATTTTCAAAAGTTTTATTTTTATATAAATTTAGAATTTATATTTTTAAAAAAAAAAAAAAAATTATATATATTTTATTATGACCGGGCCGCCTGCGTGCCGCAAGCGCCGTGCCCGCGGCACGGGCGCTAGGCGCCCGCGTGCCTCGGGCACTCGAGTGCCTACGGGACGCAGGTACCCGAGGCCTGCGGACGCAGGCGCCCGAGCGCCGGGCGCCTGCACCCGCGGCGTCGGTGCCTGCGTGCCGCGGGCGCCGGGCGCCCGGGGCCACAGGCACCGTGGGGACAGGACTATGTCCCGTCCCATGTTTTAATAAATATATATATTTTCGGGTTGGACCCAAAATCGAATTTTGAAAGTTTTGAGGATTGAATTTTATATTTGGAATATAAATATGATTTAATTATAATTGTTTTTAACTAGAGGGGTTAAATTTAATTAGTATAAAGTTAAAGGGCTTATTCGTAATTTATCAATTTATTGTTTATTGCAAATTAGTCCTTCTACTTTTGAATTTTAGATTTAACACCTCCAAGGTTTCAAAAAATTACAATTAAGTCCTTCGGGTTTTCGAAAATTGCTACTTGGTCAATAGAATGTTCGATTTTTCAATCTAGTCCAAATTTTCAATTATTTCATAGAGATTATAAGTATGGAATTATAATTTTCATAATGCAATTATGAAGTCATTTGTCATCCACATAGGCTACTACTTGTTTCATATGCTCGATATGCTATTGTTTGACAATGCATGTTTAAATACCAAGTATTTTACTTTCCGTTCGACCGCTATGCATGCGAGGGTAGGCGGTGCCCTCTTATATGTCGGACCACATATTTATGTATGGGTAGGCGGCACCCATTATGTGCTTGATCGCGTTTAGAACTAGAATGGATAGGCGGCATCCATTACGTGTAGACCGTTCATGCATGATGGGTAGGCGGCGCCCTTATTTGTTTGTGGATGACTGATAACAACCCTCAAGCTACAAGCCCCAACTAATATAAGTACAAAAATATATATATGTATGTATTTATGAGATGCTTTCCATAGGGTGCTTTAATTCTGAACTTTCATTGCGTTTTTTTATATTGGCGACCTCGTCTTACAGACTCGCAGTGATCGTCAGATTAGAGTAAGCCTATGGTTATGACTTACTGCATATTGTATCTAGCGACCTCGATAGGTACAGTATGTAGGGCATCGGGTTAAATTAGATTTAACAACCAAGAGTTGCGTGACGCAATTGGATAGTCCTACCGGTCATATTATGCTATGCGACCAGCCCCCGTTGGAGTATAGCATAGTATGGATTTGGATCTTGGCCACTACGGTAACTTGTTGGACATTACCCGTATGTTTGTTGTGGGGGCAAGCATATGTGAAAATAGTGGGAGCTAAACAGCTAAAGGACCTTGTTGTTTAGTTATGTTGACTGTGTATTTAGAAATAATATTTCAATAGTTGATTTATTTTCGTTCTATATTATTTCTCCTTAGGATATTAGAAATGGCGAGTATCTCGCTCCGTGCTGTCTTAGAGAAGCAAATTTTGACCGGACCAAACTTCCTAGATTGGATCACGAATATACGTTTGGTGCTGAGGTACGAAAAGATTGAGTACGTCTTGAACGAGGTCATTCCCGTGTACCCCGAAAATCAAACTGCCGATCAGGTTGCTGCTTGGAATCAAGCCAACAAGGCAAAGTATGATAAGCATCTTGAGGATGCTAGATCCGCGCAGTGTATTATGCTGGCGGCAATGAGCAATGAGCTGCAGAGGCAACATGAAAGCATGTTGCCGTATGAGATGCTGAAGCATCTTGAGTCGCTCTTTAAGACGACAGCTAGAAGTGTTGAATTTGATTTGATCAAAGAGATACACAGATGCAAGCTCAGTGAAGGAGGGAACATGTCTGAGCATGTTCTCAAAATGATTGGTCTCTTTGAAAAGCTTGCCGATGCCGGCGTTAAGCTAGAGAACAAGATCATGGTGATCTTTGTCCTTCAATCATTGCCGAGTTCGTATTCGCAGTTCATCATTAATTACACGATGAATGCTGATGAACGCGCTGGTTTCGTGTTCCAACGCGAATCAAATAAATTTGTTATTTAGCCAAAGGCAATTCACAACTACAACGAAGACCTTAGTGTAGCAGTAGAATAACCTCGAGTGTCGATCTCTAAGGACTATAACTAGCTTTATCAAATCTAATTTAGAATATAAAACAGCAGACGGTATAGCAAGGGGTTTTTCTAACAGATAATGGAGATTGGTGATAGTATGGTGCTTCAAAGCATAACGAGTTAATAATCATGCGTAAATTCCTCGGTTTTGCATGGAGATCTTTGATTAATGAATTGTCCTGTTGTAATTATCAAAGACTACGAGGATATAGATTCTGATAGGTGAAACACTATTGTCCAATTGTGTTCCGTAATTATTCAACACTACGAAGATATAGATTCTAATAGGTTAACGACCATTGATGATGTCGTTTTTCACCAATTAAATTTGTTTAAAAGCCTAAGAACACTTATCACTACACAAACTAGAGTGCAATGGCAAGTTGTCCCCGAGTGTCGTTCTCTCGGGACCTAACGTGGCTTTGTTTGAGGTTTTTGCTAGTAATTTCAGTCAACGAGTTCAATTGTTTAGAGAATCGTTTCCTTTGAACAATAGCAACGAGAAATCAGATTGTTGTAAATCACGTTTGGAAAACGGTTGGTGGTAGAAATCAAATACACATGCATGGGTTACGAATATGCTCACAAGTTCAGTGCGTAAAACCTTCGATCAAGTCTGCTAAGCAACTCGTCTAGGCAACTTTAAGACACACATCATAAAAGATCACTATCAATACTTTAGAGGTGCTTGTCACCAACACCATTTATCTAGCATGCTGCAAATCTCTAACATACAATCCTATAGCTTTCATTGACCAAGAGTTTGTCACTATACTCAATTCGAATATATTTTATAGGCAACTAAGAATCATATGAAGGGATTTGCAGCAAGATTGAATCACAATCTCATGTAAGCATAGACATAACCCATAGCATGCATATTCTACATTCTACCACCAACACAAAAGATTTAGCTACTCATATTCATCAACATAGACATCAATTCATATGAATAATAATCAGAATACATCATATCAAACTACAAGACAAGAGAGTGATACAAGTTACCACCAAAGTTGTCACTAATCGGTGGAAAGCAAAGAAAACCTCTCCGTAGATGATTACAAAGGATGAATCCCAATCAAAACCTTGAATCCCAATCTAAAATACAATGTAATCTGAGTTTTCTCTGAGTTTTGGGGCTTAGGAGCTCTCCCAAACGAAGTTACAGTTCAAAAGATATTCAAAAAATGACCAAAGATCAGATCTAAGAAGGAAAATCCGAAAACGTAACCGCTGCCAAGCGGACCGCTTGGAGAAGCCAAACGGAGCGCTTGGCAAGCGAAGCGCTTTGGCACTCCAAGCGCTTCGCTTGGCTTCTGTGCCAAAGCTCCTGGAAAATGAAGCGGAGCGCTTCACTATTCCAGGCGCTTAGCTTGGCTCCTGGGCAGATTTTTGTCTTCAAACTCAATCTTTTTGCCCTCGCATGGCCCTCGGGTGCCTTGGACTCATCCTTCTCGATGCTTATTGATACTCAAACACTTACGAATAAGCCACGGAGATTGGGGAACTTCAACGGGGCCATCTTTTCCATCAAAAAGGCTCGTTTTTAGCTCCAAAAACGCCATTTCGTACCTAAGTGCCTGAAAATGCAGAAAACACAAAACGTGACACTATTCTACAAAACTAACCAAAAAACAAGGCTAGAAGATAGCAAAAGAAGGTAAAAAAGACAAGATGAACGCATCAAAAATACGTTCATCAAATTCCCCAAACCAAACCTTTGCTTGTCCTCAAGCAACAAACTATCCTAAATGCAACACAAAAGGAGTCTCATGCCAAGTAAAGTGAACTAATCTATTGAATCTACCAAATGCTTATGAACAAAACCAAATGAGCATGACATGCAAATAGGTTGAAGTATGCCTCGATTGCGAATATACACATTCTCAAGTGCACTTGGTTAAACAAAGGAGTCTCACGTAACATCTTCTACCTGGACCTGGTCAGTGACGACACAATGATGCATGTCATCATACTACAATTGCCCCGTGCCTATGAAACCGAGGACTTGCTTCTGTTCACCAAGCGAGACTTTTCCTCAAGAGAGGGCGAACCAATACTGGCTCTCATCAAATGAAGGAGGGTTCCCTTAGAAAGATAACACTCCCCTATTCTACCCAGACTCTCAAGAATGAGCCTCTTTCAACCACTTCTTGAATAGCAAGACGAGGGTGGTCAAGAACAGGCCTTGGACAAAGGCGACACGAAACGAAAGATAGAATTTACAACTCGACACTTCACAAGGATAAAATATTTACATGACACTTGACACTACGAGACTGCTTTGGCTTGCAACGACCCTTCTTTTGCTTTTGGGTCTTATTCTTTATTTTCTTTCTTCTTTTTTTTTTTATTTTCTCTTTTCTTTTTTCTTTCCTTTTTTTTTCTTCTTTTCTTTTTCTCTTTTTTTTTCTTTTATATAGGGGCAAGCAGCAGTACTAAGTGTCAAAAACACCTCCCCAAACCTATTCGAGAATAGGTTTGAGCACAAAGACGAAAAAGAAAAAGGAAAGACTCTCTTACAAAGACACCTCCCCAAACCTATTCGAAAGAATAGGTTGGGACACAAAACAAAAAGAAAAAGAAAAAGGAAACTTTACAACGACTCAAAGACGAAAGACAAGATCAACGAAGCAACCCCCTCCCCAAACCTATTCGATAGAATAGGTTTAACACAAGGAATCGCACACCTCACACTACCTCCTTCCTAGGCATTTGGCAATCTCTGATCGAGGTGAAGAACTTGTCGCCTCTTACGTACATAATTACACGGGTTACAACCATAGACTCTAACATGCATCATTTCATAAGGCCATCGTGAACCGCAGCAGAAGAAACACCACTCAAGGTGATGTCGAGACTACTAAGCTTAACTAGTGCACATCCGAATGTGACAAACCAAGCGAGACAAGCCTCAAACTACTTGCAAAGTGATGCAACATATGATCAATGGTCATAAACACTTAGTCTACTCAATAAAAAAGTTCAAAAGACTTGGCAATAAACTCCACACACAACAACGTGCAACAACTAATCTAAGGATGATATGCATGCAAAAATTGAAAAAACACGACAAATCACATGAACTTGAGTAAAATCAGGCATGTACGAACCACACAAGCATATAGTACTGAAAATCCAATACCCCCTCCCCAAACCTAAACTTTTGCTCGTCCTCGAGCAAAGAAAAGTTAACAAGAAAGGAAAAATTGGATTGAAAGTACACTTCCCTGATATAAAGGTTCGTGTCCAACTCCTATAAAAGAGTAGTACCTGAAAAGACTCAAGAAACAAGTGAAAACGGGTGCGCAAAGGTGAGAAGAATGGAAAAAACGAGGAAAATCTGGGTACAGGGTCCAGGCGGACCGCTTGGCGGGAGCCAAGCAGTTCGCTTGGCCAAGCGGAGCGCTTGGGAGGCTCCAGGCGCTCCGCTTGAATTTCCAGGAAGTTGCAAAACTTCCTGGAATTTCAAGCAGACCGCTTGGCCCTTCCAAGCGCTTCGCTTGGCCCTGTTTCCAGATTTCCGACGTTTTTTTTCCTATCTTAATCACCTAAGGCACCAAGACAAAAACTAGACTAAACTAATCACGAAAAAAGGCACACAGGCCACAACTACAAAAGCAAATAAAGAAAGCTAACTGAATGCAAAACACTTACCACCTCGGGTTGCCTCCCGAGAAGCGCCTTTGTTTACACGTCGTTGGCTCGACTCTTCAAGGCTCAATTGGGGTTGAATTCATATTGGGTACTAGACTTCCCCATCAATGCCCTCTTTAATCGGTGAAATCCCTGCACATTTGAACGAAGGAATAGAGGACCAAAGTATCCTATAAGTTTGTTAGTGCAAGTCTTCTCACCACATGAATTAACAATGGCTCGCAACATGTGTCGCTTGCCATCTACCTCAAAACTACATGTACGATGGTACATGTCAATCACCATGTGCACCTTATTGATGAAGGCTCTTCCCAACAGGACCACATCCTTAAGATTGGCTTCCGAAGTCGACATAACTATGAAGCTCGTCTTCACCTCAACACCGGCAACTCTAATAACCAAGTCTTCGAGAACTCCCAAAGGTCTCCTCATAGACCCATCAGCAAGTTGAACCATAGCTTTCATAGGCTTCAAACCAGTCAACCGGGATTCTTCATACACATTCATCGGCAAGACATTGACTCCAACTCCTGTGTCCAATGTAGCCAATATACCATCCTTCGTGCCAAGACCGATTTCCACATCGAAGCTCTCAAGTGCGGGTACTTCCACCATCTCATCCTCAGACGATGAGCTTTCTTCTTCAATATGTGAAGCTTCTTCCTCAACCATTGAGGGCTTAGGCTCCTCGTTAGCAACGCAAGGCTCAGAGATTTTCTTGCTACTTGGAACCTCTACTCGTGCTCCTTCTCTTGTGACCGTGATCTCAACTGGAATATTAGTCACCACCGTGATGGCCATAGCTCTCTCGGTATTACCCAAAAGCTTCTCTTGCTCAGGACTAGCTCCTCTATCAATGAGCTCTTGCAACTTCCTGTTAAGAGAAGAAGCACTAGCCTCCAGGTTCTCAAACCGCTTATCGTTCATAGCCTGATTCTTGTAATAAGATTCCATAAACTTGTCGGTCTTTTCTACCAAGCCTTGCACCATGGCGACCAAAGAGGATGGAGCATATCCGGGTACCCCATAGTTTACCTCAGAATGTTGACGTTGACTGGCGAATCCTTGCTCATAGTCATCACCACGACCCACTTTCTCTTCAAAATCCGCTATGGGTTCTTCTCTAAGTTCTTTTGAATGAATCTTGGCTCTTATATTCCGGTTCTGAGAATTCCGGTACATTATATCCAACTTAGCTTGAGCTTGACTCGGAAACAACTCTCCCATGCTTCCTCCACAAATGCTATCCACTTGTGCTTGAACACCAGGATGCAAACCATTATAGAAGAATTGGATGAGCTGACCTCCATCGAAGCCGTGATGTGGGCACCGATATTGCAACCCCTTAAACCGATCATAAGCCTCATGGAAAGCTTCATCATACTTCTGCTCAAAAGTGCTGATTTGTCTCTTCATAACCATAGTCTTGGAAGCGGGATAATACCGATCCATAAATTTTTCAAACACTTGAGCCCATGTGGTCAAAGATCCAGCTTCTAAGGTTCTCAACCAAGCCTTCGCTCTATCCCCAACTCCCATAGCGAAAACCTTCATCCGCAAATCATCATCAGTAATTCCATCCGGTCTAGGCAAGTAGAGCACGAAATTCTCTAAGTCATTCACTTACCCAATGACGTCCTCATTTTCCACACCATAGAACTTGGGTAATTGCTGGAACACGTGTCCTTTAAGCTCCAGATTCCTCGTTGCATCATTGAGAACAATAGCTGGACCACTAGGCCCAACCGTAACTTTTGAGAGTAACTTCAGTGGTTGCTCAGCCATCTCGCCTGAAATCTAGTGCAATCAACACAACACTCAGACAAGAATTAGTTCCCGTTAGTGAAACAAAAACCAGAACACATAGAATTAAGCAATAAGAAATAGGGGGAAAGAAATGGGGTGAGAAAGTGATGTTGGCTGAAAAACCAAAACAAAAACACCAACCAAAGGAGTTAAGTCCCCGGCAACGGCGCCAAATTGATGATGTCGTTTTTCACCAATTAAATTTGTTTAAAAGCCTAAGAACATTTATCACTACACAAACTAGAGTGCAATGGCAAGTTGTCCCCGAGTGTCGTTCTCTCGGGACCTAACGTGGCTTTGTTTGAGATTTTTGCTAGTAATTTCAGTCAACGAGTTCAATTGTTTAGAGAATCGTTTCCTTTGAACAATAGCAACGAGAAATCAGATTGTTGTAAATCAAGTTTGAAAAACGGTTGGTGGTAGAAATCAAATACACATGCATGGGTTACGACTATGCTCATAAGTTCAGTGCGTAAATCCTTCGATCAAGTCTGCTAAGCAACTCGTCTAGGCAACTTTAAGACACACATAATAAAAGATCACTATCAATACTTTAGAGGTGCTTGTCACCAACACCATTTATCTAGCATGCTACAAATCTCTAACATACAATCCTATAGCTTTCATTGACCAAGAGTTTGTCACTATACTCAATTCGAATATATTTTATAGGCAACCAAGAATCATATGAAGGGATTTGCAGCAAGATTGAATCACAATCTCATGTAAGCATAGACATAACCCATAACATGCATATTCTACATTCTACCACCAACACAAAATATTTAGCTACTCATATTCATCAACATAGACATCAATTCATATGAATAATAATCAGAATACATCATATCAAACTACAAGACAAGAGAGTGATACAAGTTACCACCAAAGCTGTCACTAATCGGTGGAAAGCAAAGAAAACCTCTCCGTAGATGATTACAAAGGATGAATCCCAATCAAAACCTTGAATCCCAATCTAAAATACAATGTAATCTGAGTTTTCTCTGAGTTTTGGGGCTTAGGAGCTCTCCCAAACGAAGTTACAGTTCAAAAGATATTCAAAAAATGACCAAAGATCAGATCTAAGAAGGAAAATCCGAAAACGTAACCGATGCCAAGCGGACCGCTTGGAGAAGCCAAGCGAAGCGCTTTGGCACTCCAAGCGCTTCGCTTGGCTTCTGTGCCAAAGCTCCTGGAAAATGAAGCGGAGCGCTTCACTATTCCAGGCGCTTAGCTTGGCTCCTGGGCAGATTTTTGTCTTCAAACTCAATCTTTTTGCCCTCGCATTGCCCTCGGGTGCCTTGGACTCATCCTTCTCGATGCTTATTGACACTCAAACACTTACGAACAAGCCACGGAGATTGGGGAACTTCAACGGGGCCATCTTTTCCATCAAAAAGGCTCGTTTTTAGCTCAAAAAACGCCGTTTCGTACCTAAGTGCCTGAAAATGCAGAAAACACAAAACGTGACACTATTCTACAAAACTAACCAAAAAACAAGGCTAGAAGATAGCAAAAGAAGGTAAAAAAGACAAGATGAACGCGTCAAAAATACGTTCATCAACCATTGTCCAATTGTGTGCAATAATTATTCAACAATACGAAGATAGAGATTCTGCTAGATCAAAGAAATAAAGCAATAACACGGAGTATAATGCGCGATATAGCCATTAGCATAATTATCAACCCTTCGCTAAGAATTCACATACTATCACCAACGATAAGTTTAGCTACTCATAGTTGTCATGCAATCAACAGAAATCATTGAAGAAAACATGATGAGAGATATATAAAAATAAGTAGAAAAACTGTAAGATACAATGTTACCGAAGGTTGTCAGTCTTCGAAGAATCGCGATCTTACAAGCTCCAAACTGCTATGAAAAAGTATCTCCTAAGCTATGAACCCCCAGAACAGGCTCTGGGAAGTTCCTATCTAAAACTACAGAGAAAGGTGAGAGAATAGGTCTGGAAAAGAATGAAATTCAGAGAAAAACTGAGCAACTATATATAGTGTTCGAATTTGTGTGGGGCGAAGGGCCCCACACACCGGGCGAGTCGCCTGGTGTGGGGCGATTCGCCCCACATCTCGGGCGATTCGCCGGGGAGTAAAAGTCGGATTACGCGTTTTCGACGCGTTTTTGGATTTCTTCCCCTTTCCGGACTCGGTTTCTGACTTCTAGTGACCTTCTAACCTCCAGATTCGACCCCTAGACTCCAAATCCTATCCGGAAACCTTCAGATACTCCAAATAGGCTTCTGGAACACCAATTCCTTGTCAACTTCAATATAATTGCCCGGTAAACCTCGTTTTTCAACCAAAACCTGTAAAATAAAAACTAAAGGGAAACGTGACACTATTCTAATAAAATACACTAAAATATAGCTAAATTAACATAGAGGATAGCTAAAATAGGTGAAAAAGACTCAAATGAAAGTGTAAAATACACATTCATCAAATGCGAATGACGTAACACTGCCTGAACTTCATAATCTGCTGAAGACATATGATCAAACTCTTCCTAAGAAGGAAAAGTCGATCATGCTTGTTGGGCAACCGTCTAACCCAAACTCGAGAAACAAAGGTGCTAACGGTAAGGGAAACTCGGGAGCCAAGGCTAACACTTGGAGTGATAAGTCTAAGCGTCCGAACCAGAAAAGGAAGTTCAATAGAAGCGGAAGGGTGCGCACAGATGAATGTCTTTTCTGTAAGCAGAAAGGACATTGGAAGAAAGATTGCTCTAAGCTTAGGGCAGATCAAGATGAGAAGCCACCGGCTTCTGGCTCAGGTATGTTTGTTATTGAAATGAACATGACTACTTTTGACTCCAATGGTTGGGTATTAGATACAGTCTGTGGCTCACACATTTGTAATAATGTGCAGGGGCTAATTGATCACAGGCTAGTCAAGTAAGGTGAAATCGACTTGCATGTTGGGAACGGCAATCCAGTTGAAGCCAAACGCGTTGGACGCAGCAAGATAGATTTACCTTCGGGACAATGTTTAGAACTTGACAATGTTTATTTTCTTCCATCCATTGTCAAAAATATTATTTCCATTCCATTGTTAGACAATATGGGGTTTTCCTTTCGATTTGCGAATAATACTTGTTATTTTTCATTATATGATCAGTATTATGGAAAAGCTCGCTTGGTGAATGGTTTATATATTTTGCAAAGTAGTCTACCTTTATTTCAAATATAACAAACAACCGTCTTCAAGTAGGAAGAATAATCCATCTTATCTATGGCATTGTCGACTAGGCCATATCAATAAAACACGGATTCAAATACTAAGGAAGTTGGACTACTTAGAACCATTTGATTTTGAATCATATGGTACATGCGAATCATGTGTTAAGGGTAAGATGACGAACAAACCTTTTGTTGGACAAGGTGTTCGTGCCACTCGCTGCTTAGAGCTCATACATACCGATGTATGTGGACCATTTAAAGTCCATGCGTGTGGGGGTTATCCTTACTTCGTTACCTTTACTGACGATTTCTCAAGGTATGGATATATTTATCTTATGAAGAATAAATCCGAGACCTTTGGGAAATTCAAGGAGTTTAGGAATGAAGTCGAGAATGAATTGAACCTAAGGATAGTCACTCTTCGATCAGATCGAGGAGGTGAATACCTTAATAAAGAATTTATCGACTACTTGAAGGAAAATGGAATTCAATCGCAATGGACTCCTCCTGGAACACCACAGTTAAATGGTGTGTCTGAGAGGAGGAATCGAACCCTGTTAGACATGGTAAGATCAATGATTGGATTCTCGACTCTTCCAAAATATCTGTGGGGATATGCACTACAGACTGCAATCTACATTCTGAACCGTGTACCATCTAAATCAGTGGAGAAAACTCCTTCTGAGTTATGGAAGGGAAAGAAGTCCTCACTAGGCTATCTTAGACCTTGGGGCTGTCCTGCGATAGTCAAACTGATGCTCACTGATAAGTTAGATGCTAAGGGTGTCAAAGTGTATTTCATAGGCTATCCTCGTCAGACGAGAGGCTATGAATTTTATCATGCTGAAGATCACAAGGTGATCTGATGAACGTTTTTTTGACGCGTTCATCTTGACTTTTTTGCCTTCTTTTGCTATCTTTTAGCTTAGTTTTTTGGTTAGTTTTGTAGAATAGTGTCACGTTTTGTGTTTTTTGCATTTTCAGGCACTTAGGTACGAAACGGTGTTTTTGGAGCTAAAAACGAAGCATTTTGGATGAAAAATGACCCCGTTGAAGTTCCTTGATCTCCGTGGATATTTGTGAGTGCCCTTAGTTCGAGTTAAGCCAAGAATCACACTTTGGAGAGCCTAGCCTTACCTTGGAAGCAGATTCAAATGTTCGGGTGGAAGTTTTGGAGTCGTTCGAGTGTGCAAGATTGATGTAGCCTAACCCTTTCGGCCATAACTTTCTCATACATAAGTGTATTGACCTCAAACCAACTTCCACGCGTAGCTAACTCAAAGATCTATCCAACGATATATTACACGCCCTGATCCGACATCGTATGAGCTCTGGAGAGCGAGTTGAAGACGAAGTGGGGCAGCCAAGCGGGCCGCTTGACTGTTCCAAGCGGGCCGCTTGGGTCCTGGGACAGATTCTGCAATTTCAAGCGGACCGCTTGGCCTCTTCAAGCGGGGCGCTTGGACTCAGATCCAAATCGCGATTTTGGCATTTAAACTCGATTTTCAGTTACTTTTTGTCATTCCTTTCACTTTGTAAAAGTTTTGGAGAGCTCTTGGAGGCTCCATAGCTCAGACCCATTAGCTAGAAGGTTGATTATCATCAAAGGATTGAAGATTTAGCCATAGGATTGCATGATATTTTCATCTACGGAGAGGTTTTGCATCAATTCCACCGAATAGTGACAACTTTGGTGGTAACTTGTATCTATCTCTTGTCTGGTAGTTTGATCCAATGTCTTTATGTAACAATTCATATTTTGTGATGTTTTCCATTATGATTATGAATAGCTAAATCCTTTATGTTGGTGGTAGAATGTGAGATTGATATTGTTATGAGTTATGTTTATGCTTACATGAGATTGTGATTCAATCTTGCTGCAAATCCCTTCGTATGATTCTTAGTTGCCTATAAAATATATTCGAATTGAGTATAGTGACAAACTCTTGGTCAATGAAAGCTATAGGATTGTATGTTAGAGATTTGCAGCATGCTAGATAGATGGTGTTGGTGACAAGCACCTCTAAAGTATTGATAGTGATCTTTCATGATGTGTGTCTTAAATTTGCCTAGACGAGTTGCTTAGCAGACTTGATCGAAGGTTCTACGCACTGAACTTGTAAGCGTATTCGTGATTCGTTGATTATCATTACCACTAAGCTACCACCAGCATCTTTCTCTTCGTGATTATCTTCTTCTAGCAAGTGTTGGTTGCATGAGTGTTTGGTTAATTCTTACAAAACTTGCTTCTTGGTTGATTACAATTGTTTGCACTAAACAAAGCCACGTTAGGTCCTGAGAGAACGACACTCGGGAACATCTTACCGCTGCACTAAATCTTTTATGTAGTGAATAAGTGTTCTTTGGCTACAAACAAATTTAATTGGTGAAAAAAATGACTCATCAATTTGGCGCCGTTGCCGGGGACTTAACTCCTTTGGTTTAGTGTTAAACTTTTGTTTCTTAGCAACTTCACTTTCTTACCTCATTTCTTTCCCCCTATCTTTTCAGCAAACTTCTCTATTCAGAACTTGGTACTTTGTGTGCTTGTGCTCTTGGTTGAGTTTTGTATATATGATAGTTTAGTTTTTGTTTTTGTTGCGGAACTACTCTTCTTTGCTTGTCTTTGTGTGTGTAGGTATACATGAATGACTTGTACTGCGAAGTTTGTGGGGAGGATGGGCATGTTGCTGATGCTTGTATGGATAGAAGTGTTATCACCTCATTCCGTCAGTTCCCGAATGAAGGTTTTCACCTTGCTTGGCGTAGATTTGAATACCTTTACTCGAGGAGGAACTCCAAACACCAGATGGAGCTCGGGGAATTGTTGTGGTATTTCTACTGCGGTTTGAGATCCGGGCATCAAATGGCTTTGGAAAAAAGAACTGGGAGAGATATCCTTGATATGACACCGAGTGTTATCAAGCTTGCTTGCGATGAGTTTGCTGATCAAATTTTCAGCGCCCTTCGAGATATTGGTGAAGATCCCGTGGATGTTTTGACCATGAATGAGGTTAAGCTTCACTATCCTTTCTTATGGGGTGAAGAAGAAGTATAAAGGCAATTGAATGAGATCTCAGTGAATGTTGTGAGTGAGCATGTTGAGACACCTATCGTCGAGGATATTCCTATCGTTGGTGAGGAAGAAGTCATGGAGGAGGTGACGATCGAATCCATTACTTCCCCCAACTCAGAAATCCTTGTTCCGAGTTGTCTTGAGGTTGAGGAGCTAGTCTTTGAGGATATTGGCACCTCTGAACCGGCGTGCTTAGACTCTATTGTTCTAGACATTCCTGATCATGACTCTTATGTTATGGTCCATGCCCCCACCGACGAGTTTCAAGGGAGTTTTGATCCTTTTTTCTCTTTTTATTTTCCATCCGATTCCCTTAGTTATTTTTTAGATTTTGATTTTACTGATTTTGTTAATTTTAGTTTTCAGGGGATCATGGATTTGCTCGAGCAGCAAAGGAGAGGAGCCAAGGATGGTTCCCAAGATGCAAGGAGTAATGGAACAGATGCACGAGATTCGTTTCCATTTGATAATGGATAACCTTGTGGTATTTCTTTGCATGTAGTTTAGTTTTTATTTATTTATTTATTTTTTTATTATTTTTTTTATTGCTTTCGTAGTTGTGGCCTGTGTGCCTTTTGTCGTGATTAGTTTAGTCTAGTTTTTGTCTTGGTGCCTTCGGTGTTTAAGATAGGAAAAAACATCGAAAATCTGGAAACAGGGCCAAGCGAAGCGCTTGGAAGGGCCAAGCGGTCCGCTTGAAATTCCAGGAAGTTTTGCAACTTCCTGGAAATTCAAGCGGAGCGCCTGGAGCCTCCCAGGCGCTCCGCTTGGCCAAGCGAACCGCTTGGCTCCCGCCAAGCGGTCCGCTTGGACCCTGTACCCAGATTTTCCTCGTTTTTCCATTCTTCTCACCTTTGCGCACCCGTTTTCACTTGTTTCTTGAGTCCTTTCAGGTACTACTCATATATAGGAGAATGGACACGAACCTTTATCTTAGGGAAGTGTACTTTCAATCCAATTTTTCCATTTCATTCAACTTTTTTTTGCTCGAGGACGAGCAAAAGTTTAGGTTTGGGGAGGGGGTATTGGATTTTCAGTACTATATGCTTGTGTGGTTCGTACATGCTTGATTTTACTCAAGTTCATGTGATTTTTCGTGTTTTTCAAATTTTTGCATGCATATCATCCCTAGATTAGTTGTTGCACGTTGTTGTGTGTGGAGTTTATTGCCAAGTCTTTTGAACCTTTTTATTGAGTAGACTAAGTGTTTATGACCATTGATCATATGTTGCATCACTTTGCAAGTAGTTTGAGGCTTGTCTCGCTTGGTTTGTCACATTCGCATGTGCACTAGTTAAGCTTAGTAGTCTCGACATCACCTTGAGTGGTGTTTCTTCTACTGCGGTTCACGATGGCCTTATGAAATGATGCATGTTAGAGTCTATGGTTGTAACCCGTGTAATTATGTACGTAAGAGGCGACAAGTTCTTCACCTCGATTAGAGATTGCTAAATGCCTAGGAAGGAGGTAGTGTGAGGTGTGCGATTCCTTGTATTAAACCTATTCTATCGAATAGGTTTGGGGAGGGGGTTGCTTCGTTGATCTTGTCTTTCGTCTTTGAGTCGTTGTAAAGTTTCCTTTTTCTTTTTCTTTTTGTTTTGTGTCCCAACCTATTCTTTCGAATAGGTTTGCGGAGGTGTCTTTGTAAAAGAGTCTTTCCTCTTTCTTTTTCGTCTTTGTGCTCAAACCTATTCGAAAGAATAGGTTTGGGGAGGTGTTTTTGACACTTAGTACTGCTGCTTGCCCCTATATAAAAGAAAAAAAAAGAGGAAAAGAAAAGAAGAAAAAGAGAAAAAAAAAGAGAAAAGAAAATATAAAAAAAAAGGAGAAGAAAGAAAATAAAGAATAAAACCCAAAAGCAAAGGTTTGGTTTGGGGAATTTGATGAACGTTTTTTTGACGCGTTCATCTTGACTTTTTTGCCTTCTTTTGCTATCTTTTAGCTTAGTTTTTTGGTTAGTTTTGTAGAATAGTGTCACGTTTTGTGTTTTTTGCATTTTCAGGCACTTAGGTACGAAACGGTGTTTTTGGAGCTAAAAACGAAGCATTTTGGATGAAAAATGACCCCGTTGAAGTTCCTTGATCTCCGTGGATATTTGTGAGTGCCCTTAGTTTGAGTTAAGCCAAGAATTACACTTTGGAGAGCCTAGCCTTACCTTGGAAGCAAATTCAAATGTTCGGGTGGAAGTTTTGGAGTCGTTCGAGTGTGCAAGATTGATGCAGCCTAACCATTTCGGCCATAACTTTCTCATACAGAAGTGTATTGACCTCAAACCAACTTCCACGCATAACTAACTCAAAGCGCTATCCAACGATATATTACACGCCCTGATCCGACATCGTATGAGCCCTGGAGAGCTAGTTGAAGACGAAGTGGGGCAGCCAAGCGGGCCGCTTGGGTCCTGGGACAGATTCTGCAATTTCAAGCGGACCGCTTGGCCTCTTCAAGCGGGGCGCTTGGACTCAGATCCAAATCGCGATTTTGGCATTTAAACTCGATTTTCAGTTACTTTTTGTCATTCCTTTCACATTGTAAAAGTTTTGGAGAGCTCTTGGAGGCTCCATAGCTCAGACCCATTAGCTAGAAGGTTGATTATCATCAAAGGATTGAAGATTTAGCCATAGGATTGCATGATATTTTCATCTACGGAGAGGTTTTGCATCAATTCCACCGAATAGTGACAGCTTTGGTGGTAACTTGTATCTATCTCTTGTCTGGTAGTTTGATCCAATGTCTTTCTGTAACAATTCATATTTTGTGATGTTTTCCATTATGATTATGAATAGCTAAATCCTTTATGTTGGTGGTAGAATGTGAGATTGATATTGTTATGAGTTATGTTTATGCTTACATGAGATTGTGATTCAATCTTGCTGCAAATCCCTTCATATGATTCTTAGTTGCCTATAAAATATATTCGAATTGAGTATAGTGACAAACTCTTGGTCAATGAAAGCTATAGGATTGTATGTTACAGATTTGCAGCATGCTAGATAAATGGTGATGTTGACAAGCACCTCTAAAGTATTGATAGTGATCTTTCATGATGTGTGTCTTAAATTTGCCTAGACGAGTTGCTTAGCAGACTTGATCGAAGGTTCTACGCACTGAACTTGTAAGCGTATTCGTGATTCGTTGCTTATCATTACCACTAAGCTACCACCAGCATCTTTCTCTTCGTGATTATCTTCTTCTAGCAAGTGTTGGTTGCATGAGTGTTTGGTTAATTCTTACAAAACTTGCTTCTTGGTTGATTACAATTGTTTGCACTAAACAAAGCCACGTTAGGTCCCGAGAGAACGACACTCGGGAACATCTTACCGCTGCACTAAATCTTTTATGTAGTGTATAAGTGTTCTTTGGCTACAAACAAATTTAATTGGTGAAAAAAACGACTCATCATGATCGTATCTAGAAACGTCAAGTTTTTAGAAGCTGAATACCTCGAAGAAGAGAGGTTAGATGACATGACAGAACTTGAAGAAATTCATGACTTTGACACGCGCGAACATGAGGTCTCTAAATCTTCCGATTTGGACTCAAGTTCAGTGGGAGCTTTCGAAGCAGACAACGGTAATGATATGACACTTGCTAGGCATGTCATAGTCAGTGGGAGTCCTGTGATTAGATCAACAGTTGAAACCACACCAATAGAACCCGTTGTCAACCAACCTGTGCAACAAGTTGCACAAGAGCAGCCTCCCGCAAGGGAACAGGGTCGCGGGGCACGACCAGCTGTATCAGTACCCACTGATAATGTTCGTGTTACACGAATCCAGAAAAGAAAAGCACCAGGACCAGTCGAGCTCCGTAGGTCGAAGAGGATCCTAAAAGGACCTTAGAAGCAAAGCCTTATGATAGAAGACACCAGTGAACTTGATGTCGGCTTATCAGATCGGGAAGATCCCGACACCTACAAAGAGGCAATAATTAATATTGACTCAGACAAATGGCAAGAGGCCTTGGAATTTGAAATGGATTCAATGTACCAGAACCAAGTTTGGAACTTGGTAGACTTGCCCCAAGGGGTTAGAACTATTGGGTGCAAATGGGTCTTTAAACGAAAGACAGATGCCGATGGCAAGGTACAAACGCACAAAGCTAGGCTTGTGGCGAAAGGCTACACGCAAAGGTATGGCATCAATTACGATGAGATCTGGCAGATGGATGTAAAGACTGCTTTCCTCAATGGCAACCTTGAGGAAGAGGTCTATATGGTACAGCCGGAAGGTTTTATTAGTAAAACCAGGCCAACTGCTGTATGCAAATTACAAAGATCCATCTATGGGCTAAAGCAAGCGTCAAGGAGCTGGAATATCCGCTTTCATGATGCTGTCAAATCGTTTGACTTCATCAGAAGCAAGGAAGATCCCTGTGTCTACGCTAGACACAGCGACAAAGGAGTCGTTTTCATGATCATTTATGTTGATGACATTTTGATCATGGGAAACAATGTCTCTATGCTAGAAGAGACTAAAGTTTGGTTATCAAGTACCTTCTCGATGAAGGACTTGGGTGAAGCGAACTACATCCTAGGGATCAAGATCTTTAGAGATAGATCCAAGAGGATGTTAGGAATGACACAGTCCACCTACATCGACAAAATACTGAAGCGTTATAAGATGGACGACTCAAAGAGAGGCTTTCTCCCAGCTAGGCATGGGATTGTCTTATCAGTTAAGGATGGTCCTAAAAGTGATGAAGAAAGAAATGCAATGAGTCGTGTGCCCTATGCTTCGGCAGTAGGGTCTATAATGTATGCAAGGAATTGCACAAGGCCCGATGTGGCATATGCGCTTAGTGTCACTTGTCGACACCAACAGAATCCAGGAGTACCTCACTGGACTGTTGTAAAGAACATTCTTAAGTACCTTCGACGGACTAAAGAGATGTTCTTGGTGTTTGGTGGAGAACCAGAATTAAAGATGTCTGGGTATTTCGACGCTGGATTTGAATCAGATCCTGATGACTTTAAGTCACAGACAGGATACGTATTCAAATTGAACGGAGGAGCTGTCTGTTGGAAGAGTTCTAAGCAAGCCACGGTTGCTGACTCATCCACAGAAGTCGAGTACATTGCTGCATCAGAAGCATCGAAAAAAGCTGTCTGGATTTCAGATTTCTTGAAGGAATTGAGGGTTGTTCCTGCTCCTAGTCCAATAACGATTTATTGTGACAATACGGGCGCCGTCGCTCAAGTTAGGGAGCCTAGATCTACAAACAAGAGCAAACATGTACTTAGAAAATATCACGTTATACGTGAGATTATAGATAGAGGAGAAGTTAGTATAGAACGTGTCTCTACCACGGACAACGTGGCAGATCCTTTCACCAAGGTCTTATCAGTGGAAGTCCACTTAAGACATTATGCTAATCTGGGTATTAGGCATAAAGGTGACTGGCTCTAGTCCAAGTGGGAGATTGATAGTGTATAGGTCCTAGAGACAGTCCTTACTAAGGGCATGGAGCCCTTATAGAGGGCATATATGTACTATTACACAGGTCAACGTAATATAATATATGTTTGTTGCTTTTACTATTGAGTATCGCTTTCATATTTATATTACACCAGGCATGCAACATGTCATATCTCTATTACTGTCTGTATTGATATTAAACATGTCCCCTCGGATAGATGACCGATCACACAGATAGTGGGAGCTATGTGAGTTATCATCTATCCCAAACTCTCCCGAGTCGAGGTTCATCTCGGATGTAGGGGTCTGAATGAACCAGACGAGACTAGTATGCGTGGAGGTTATACTTGTTGGAGCAAGTGTGAGCCAATCCCACGGCCACGGAACGGATTGTTGGACAATCGAGAAATGTTCCCATAACTGCGCATAGTTGTTCGAAGAAGGATTATCGAACAATGGAAGTACCTACCGGACACTCCCATCGATGTATACTCTACACCGAAGTGTCTATGGGAACCGGTAAGTTGTCAAAGTGATGCCAGTCGTCCTTTGTACTTACATGACTTTATCATCACATTTGTTGCCCCATATCCTTGGTGGACCCGTCGATGTCAGCTCTGGATAAGCAGTTGACCTAAGACACGATCCAGGATTATGGCTACATACAAATGGGGATGATAAGTGATTCTGTGAAGGATTCATCTCTCAAGTGTAGCACAGGAGAGTACTGCTCATAGTCTGCATAGTTGTGTTGGTAAAGTCACTGGCCAGTGCAAATGATATATTATGATGGTCATAAGTATATCTTAACCAAGCAACTCCCTGAGACGCCCGTGGATGTATTATTGGGATAGACACTTCATCGATCCTAGATACATTCGAGCAAGTCAGATGAAGGGACGTTACCATCGCCGCGTTGAGTGCAACAGACTTCGCAACGAAAGGGTTAGCATTGAGAAACCTCTCAAACGTCCTCATTTATTAATATTGCAAATGGAACCGTCTAGGAATTCCATGTTGCCTAGTCTAGGACTTGTTTAATACGATGAGGCCCTATGGGTCACACTATGTGGTGATTCAGCCTATCAAAATATCCTTGAAGATGGAATCGCAATTAATTTGGAATTAATTGTGATTGATGGATTATAATTGATTTCGAATTAATTATAATATTTGGTGGCTCAATTAATGATTTGGAATTATTAATTGAATTGGCTAATTAATTGTATTTTATGCAAATACAATTAAAGATTATATTTTGGAAATATAATAGAGGTTTGATTTGAAAGGATATGTTAATTTAGAATTAACATATGCACATGGCAAAATCTACTTGGAGTTTGAATTGCCTTAGAACTATAAGTGGGTCAAAAATTGGGACCCACCTACCTCCCGTAGGACTTGGTGCGCGCGCGCATAGATGAGATAGGGGAAGGAGTTCGACTCCTTCCTTTATTAGAAGTCCAAGGGATAAGTTAGATTTTCCTGATTGAGTTTTGATTTGATTGGGAATGTATCTAGACTTGATATTGGTTTCCTAGTGCGATAAGAATTAGATTCTTATTCCTTTACGAAGTCTAATTGCTTATGCTTTAGGCTTCTATTGACTACTATATATAGTAGACTATTAGAGAGCTTTGGATACAGTTTTACACACAGTTATTCTACCCAGTTTTCTTAGAGAAAATAAAAAGCTCTCCCCTCCTCTCTATAGCCACACGCGCGCGCCACCTCTGCCGGAGGAATCGCCGCCCCGTCTTCTTGGTCACACAAAGAACATCCTAGCATTCTTCCGATAGGCTGTTCATCCGTGGATACCAAGGTTGAGGTTCTAGGAGCTGGAAACTAACTCTTATTGTCTTGCAGATAATCAGAGTATTGCAGATATCTTCGACTTCGACGAAGGAGAAGATACACAGGATTATTACGAAGACTTGGAAGCTGCTTTGGAAGTAAGGTTAGTCTTCTAATTGACGTGTTTATATATATACGATATATACATAATCAATTAACCTGTATGTTAAGAAATTTTTTGAAATTCCGCTGCGTACCCTAGGGGTAACTCTGACCGTATTTTCTTACAATAGTATGGATTTTGATCTTGGCCACTACGGTAACTTGTTGGACATTACCCGTATGTTTGTTTTGGGGGCAATCATATGTGAAAATAGTGGAAGCTAAACAGCTAAAGGACTTTGTTGTTTAGTTATGCTGACTGTGTATTTAGAAATAGTATTTCAATAGTTGATTTATTATTTTCGTTCTATACTATTTCTCCTTAGTAAAACCGAAATGGCGAGTATCTCGCTCCGTGATGTCTTAGAGAAGCAAATTTTGACCTGACCAAACTTCCTAGATTGGATCAGGAATATTCGTTTGGTGCTAAGGTACGAAAAGATTGAGTACGTCTTGGACGAGGCTATTCCCGTGTGTCCCGAGAATCAGACTACCGATCAAGTTGCTGCTTGGTATCAAGCCAACAAGGCAAAGGCTGATAAGCATCAAGAGGATGCTACATACGTGCAGTGTATTATGCTGGCGGCAATGAGCAATGAGCTGCAGAGACAACATGAAAGCATGTTGCCGTACGAGATGCTGAAGCATCTTGAGTCGCTCTTTAAGACGACAGCCAGAAGTGTTGAATTTATTTTGATCAAAGAGATACACAGATGCAAGCTCAATGAAGGAGGGAATATGTCTGAACATGTTCTCAAGATGATTGGTCTCTTTGAGAAGCTTGCCGATGCCGGTGTCAAGCTGGAGAATAAGATCACGGTGATCTTTGTCCTTCAATCATTGTCGAGTTCGTATTCGCAGTTCACCATTAGCTACACCATGAATGCGAAGACCGTTACACTGCCCGAGCTCCATAATCTGCTGAAGACATATGATCAAGCTGTTCCTAAGAAGGAGAAATCGATCATGTATGTTGGGCAACCGTCTAACCCAAACCCGAGAAACAAATGTGCTAAGGGTAAGGGAAAGTCGGGAGCCAAGACTAACACTTCGAGTGATAGGCCTAAGCGTCTGAACCAGAAAAGGAAGTTCAAGAGGAGCGGAACGGTACGCACAGATGAATGTCTTTTCTGTAAGCAGAAAGGGCATTGGAAGAAAGATTGCCCTAAGCTAAGGGCAGATCAAGCTAAGAAGCCGCCGACTTCTAGCTAAGGTATGTTTGTTATTCAAATGAACATGACTACTTTTGACTCCAATGGTTGGGTATTAGATACAGCCTGTGGCCCACACATTTGTAATAATGTGCAGGGGCTAATTGAACACAAGCTAGTCAAGCAAGGTGAAATCGACTTGCATGTTGGGAACGACAATGCAGTTGAAGCCAAACGCGTTTGACGCTGCAAGATAGATTTACCATCAGGACAATGTTTAGAACTTGATAACGTTTATTTTGTTCCATCCATTGTCAGAAATATTATTTCCATTCCATTGTTGGACAATTTGGGCTTTTCCTTTCGTTTTGTTAATAATACTTGTTATTATTCGTTAAATGACCAGTATTATGGAAAAGCTCTCTTAGTGAATGGTTTATATATTTTGCAAAGTAGTCTACCTTTATTTCAAATACATAACAAACAACCGTCTTCAAGTAGGAAGAATAATCCATCTTATCTATGGCATTGTTGGCTAGGCCATATCAATGAAACACGGATTCAAAGACTAAGGTAGTTGGACTACTTAGAAGCATTTGATTGCGAATCATATGGTACATGCGAATCATGTGTTAAGGGTAAGATGACAAACAAACCTTTGTTGGACAAGGTGTTCGTGCCACTCGCTGCTTAGAGCTCATACATATCGATGTATGTGGACCTTTTAAAGTCCAAGCACGTGGAGGTTATTCTTACTTCGTTACCTTTACTGACGATTTCTCAAGGTATGGATATATTTATCTTATGAACAATAAATCTGAGACCTTTGGGAAATTCAAGGAGTTTAGGAATGAGGTCGAGAATGAATTGAACCTAAGGATAGTCACTCTTCGATCAGATCGAGGAGGTGAATACCTTAGTGAAGAATTTATCGACTACTTGAAGGAGAATAGAATTCAATCGCAATGGACCCCTCCTGGAACACCACAATTAAATGTTGTGTCTGAGAGAAGGAATCGAACTCTGCTAGACATTGTGAGATCAATGATTGGATTCTCGACTCTTCCAAAATATCTATGGGGATATGTGCTACAAACTGCAATCTACATTCTGAACCGTGTACCATCTAAATTAGTGGAGAAAACTCCTTATGAGTTATGGAAATGAAAGAAGCCCTCACTGGGCTATCTTAGACCTTGGGGCTGTCCTGCGATAGTCAAATTATTGCTCACTGATAAGTTAGATGCCAAGGGTGTCAAAGTTTATTTCATAGGCTATCCTCGTCAGACGAGAAGCTATGAATTCTATCATGCTGAAGATCACAAGGTGATAGTATCTAGAAACGTCAAGTTTTTAGAAGCGGAATACCTCGAAGAAGAGAGGTTAGATGATATGATAGAACTTGAATAAATTCAAGACTTTGACACGCGCGAACATGAGTTCTCTAAATCTTCTGATTTGGACTCAAGTTCAGTGGGAGCTTTCGAAGCAGACAAGGGTAATGATATGACACTTGCTAGGCATGTCATAGTCAGTGGGAGTCCTGTGATTAGATCAACAGTTGAAACCACACCAATAGAACCCGTTGTCAATCAACCTGTGCAACAAGTTGCACAAGAGCAGCCTCCCGCTAGGGAACGGGGTCGTAGCACGCGACCGGCTGCATCAGTGCCCACTGATAATGTTCGTGTTACACGAAGCCAGAAAAGAAAAGCACCAGAAATGCCGACAGAAGCACCAGTCGAGCTCCGTAGGTCGAAGAGGATCCCAAGAGGGCCTCAGAAGCAAAGCCTTATGATAGAAGATATCAGTGAACTTGATGTTGGCTTATCAGATCGAGAAGACCCCGAGACCTACAAAGAGGCAATAAATGATACTGAATCAGACAAATGGCAAGAGGCCATGGAATTGGAAATGAACTCCATGTACCTGAACCAAGTGTGGAGCTTGGTAGACTTGCCCCAAGGGGTTAGACCTACTGGGTGAAAATGGGTATTTAAACGAAAGACAGATGCCGATGGCAGGGTACAAACTCACAAGGCTAGACTTGTGGCGAAGGGTTACACACAAAGGTATGGCATCGATTACGATGAAACCTTTTCACCGGTAGCAAAATTGAAGTCTATCCGAATTCTACTTGCGATAGCTGCCTACTATAATTATGAGATCTGGCAGATGGATGTAAAGACTGCCTTCCTCAATGGCAACCTTGAGGAAGAGGTCTATATGGTACAGCCGGAAAGTTTTATTAGTAAAACCAGGCCAACTGCTATATGCAAATTACAGAGATCCATCTATGGGCTAAAGCAAGCGTCTAGGAGCTGGAATATCCGTTTTGATGAAGCTGTCAAATCGTTTTACTTCGTCAGAAGCGTAGAAGATCCCTGTGTCTACACTAGGCACAGCGACAAGAGAGTCGTTTTCATGATCATTTATGTTGATGACATTTTGATCATGGGAAACAATGTCTCTATGCTTGAAGAGACTAAAGTTTGGTTATCAAGTACCTTCTCAATGAAGGACTTGGCTGAAGCGAACTACATCCTAGGGATGAAGATCTATAGAGATAGGTCCAAGAGGATGTTAGGATTGACACAGTCCATTTACATCGAAAAAATACTGAAGCGTTATAAGATGTACGACTCAAAGAGAGGCTTTCTCCCAGCTAGGCATGGGATCGTGCTATCAGTTAAGGATAGTCCTAAAACTTATGAAGAAAGAAAGGCAATGAGTCGTGTGCCCTATGCTGCGGCAGTAGGGTCTATTATGTATGCAATGAATTGCACAAGGCCAGATGTGGCATATGCGCTTAGTGTCACTTGTCGACACCAACAGAATCCAGTAGTACCTCACTGGACTGCTGTAAAGAACATTCTTAAGTACCTTCGACGGACTAAGGAAATGTTCTTGGTGTTTGGTGGAGAACCAGAATTAAAGATGTCTGGTTATGTCGACGCTGGATTTGAATCAGATCCTGATGACTTTAAGTCACAGACAGGATACGTATTCAAATTGAACGGAGGAGCTATCTGTTGGAAGAGTTCTAAGCAAGCCACGATTGCTGACTCAGCCATAGAAGCCGAGTACATTGCTGCATCAGAAGCATCGAAAGAAGTTGTCTGGATTTCAGAGTTCTTGAAGGAATTGAGGGTTGTTCCTGCTCCTAGTCCAATAACGAATTATTGTGACAACACGGGCGCCGTCGCTCAAGCCAAGGAGCCTAGATCTACAAACAAGAACAAACATGTACTTAGAAAGTATCACGTTATACGTGAGATTATTGATAGAGGAGAAGTTAGTATAGAACGTGTCTCAACCACGGACAACGTGGCAAATCCTTTCACCAAGGTCTTATCAGTGGATGCCCACTTAAGACATTATGTTAATCTAGGCATTAAGCATAAAGGTGACTGGCTCTAGTCCAAGTGGGAGATTGATAGTGTATATGTCCTAGAGACAGTCTTTATTAAGGGCATACAACCCTTATTAAGGGCATATATGTACTATTACACAAGTCAACGTAATATAATATATGTTTGTTTGTTTGACTATTGAGTATCGCTTTCATATTTATATTACACCAGGCATACAACATGTCATATCTCTATTCCTGTCTGTATTGATATCAAACATGTCCCCTCGGATAGATGACTGATCACACAGATAGTGGGAGCTATGTGAGTTATCATCTATCCCAAACTCTCCCTAGTCGACGTTCATCTCGGATGTAGGGGTCTGAATGAACCAGATGAGACCAGTATGCATGGAGGTTATACTTGTTAGAGCAAGTGTGAGCCGATCCCACGGCCACGGAACGGATTGTTGGACAATCAAGAAACATTCCCATAACTCCGCATAGTTGTTCGAAGGGTGATTACCGAACAATGAAAGTACCCACCGGAAACTCCCATCGATGTATACTCTACACCGAAATGTCTATGGAAACTGAAAAGTTGTCGAAGTGATGCCAGTCGTCCTTCGGACTTACAGGACTTTATAATCACATTTGTTGCCCCATATCCTTGGTGGACCCGTCGATGTCAGCTCTGAATAAGAAGTTGACCCGAGACACGATCCAGGATTATGGCTACATACAAATGGGGATGATAAGTGCTTCTGTGAAGGATTCATCTCTCATGTGTAGCACAGGAGAGCACTGCTCATAGTCGTTCATAGTTGTGAATGGTCAAATCGTTGGCCAGCGTATCAATATAATTATGATAGTCATAATAGATATTGGATTAACCAAGCAACTCACTGAAGACGCTCGTGGATGTATTATTGGGATAGACAGTTCATCGATCCTAGATGCATTCGAGTCAGTCAGATGAAGGGACGTTACCATCGCCGCGTTGAGCGCAACAGACTTCACAACGAAATGGTTTGCTTTGAGAAACCTCTCAAACGTCCTCATGTATTAATATTGCAAATGGAACCGTCTAGGAATTCCATGTTGCCTAGTGTAACATTTGCTTAATACAATGAGGTCCTATGGGTCACACTATATGGTGATTCAGCTTATCCGAATATCCTTGAAGATGGAATCGCAATTAATTTAGAATTAATTGTGATGATGAATTATGATTGATTTGGAATTAATTATAATTATTTGTGGCTCAATTAATGATTTGGAATTGTTAATTGAATTCGCTGATTAATTGTATTTTATGTAAATACAATTAAAGATTATATTTTAGAAATATAATAGAGGTTTGATTTGAAAGGATGTGTTAATTTAGAATTAATATATGCACATTGGCAAAATCTACTTGGAGTTTGAATTGCCTTAGAATTATAAGTGGGTCCCAAAATCGGGACCCACCTGACCCCCCCTTAGACGCGCGTGCAGCAGTAGTAGTAGGGGAAGGAGTTCGACTCCTTCCTCTATTAGAAGTGAAGGGATAGGTTAGATTTTCTTGATTCAGTTTTAATTTGATTGTGAATGAATCTAGACTTTAATTGGTTTCCTTGTGCAATAAGAATTAGATTCTTATTTCTTTATGAAGTCTAATTGATTATTCTTTAGGCTTCTATTGACTACAATATATAGTAGACTATTAGAGAGCTTTTGACATGGTTGAAAATACAGTTGATTCAAGATCATTCTAAATCATTCTTTCTACCAGTTTTCTTAGAGAAAATAAAAAGCTCTCCCTACCTCTCCATAAGCCGCGCGCGCCACTCTCACCGGAGGAAAATTGTCGCCCCGTCTTCTTGGCCATATAAAGAATATCCTAGCATTCTTTCCGATAAGCTGTTCATCCGTGGATACCAAGGTTGAGGTTCAAAAGCTGGAAACTAACTTTTATTGTGTTGCAGATAATCAAAGTATTGCAGATATCTTCGACTTCGACGAAGGAGAAGATCACCGGACTATTATGAAGACTTCATCGATTGGCGTATCGATTCAATACCTATTATTGCTTTTGGAGTATTGTAAGTCTTCTGATTAATGTGATTAATATGTACGCTATATACATGATCAATTAACCTCCATGTTAAGAAAAATTTTGAAATTCCGTTGCGTACCCTAGGGGTAACTCTGACCATATTTTCTTACATCCTCGTGACACTTCACGAAGATGCCTACCAGAAGAAGCAATCGAATTGCCAATGCACCACCCAAGAACCCCCCTCGCCCCAGGGGCCGTCCCCCTTTAAATGGTCGAGGAGGAGGAAGGGTAGCTGCTCCAAGAGCACCGAGAAATGATAATGTTGAGAGGAATCAAGATTTTATGGAGGGGGCATTCACCCATGTCACGAACTCCCAAGAAGAGAGATCCGGAGAAAATAATCCCCAAGGCTTCCCAGCTGGAAGTGCCTATGGAGCGTTAAGAGCCACAAACAATGTCGCGCCAAGAGGACAACCTCCTCATGTAGCAATAAATCCTCCTCACGTAGCAGTGAATCCTCCTCAGCCAGCCGCATTGAACTTCACCATTCCTAATGGACGTGTAGTTCGACCATCAGACTTTGGGATGGGCGAAGCTCAATACGGCTTGTTCCTTCTTACTTTGCAAGGATACGTAGGAGACAATGAGGCTGCTAGAGTCAATGCAGAACTCCAGGCTCGAGGAGTACCAAAACTCCAAGTACAGGAGCATCCTCGTGATATTTTGGTAGCCCCTCGTCAATCCCAACCAAGAGAACCTATAGTACAAGATGAAGCACACTCAAGAGCCAACACAAGGCCGATCAAATCTTGACGTGGACCTTCAAGAGTCCAATCTAGGTTAGGACCACAAGGTGCCGCAGATGATTTGAGACATCTAATTGATAGGAGGATACGCGCGTCACTGCAAAATGTGGCTCCGCAAGAAAACCAAGCTCAGGTGATCGCTACACCATCTACTCTCCAAAATCAAGTCACGCCAAACCAAGTGACTACTCAGAATCGAAAAACAATGCCTTGAGAACCGTAGCTGAGGTAACCCCCTTGATCGACCCGATCACGGGGAGGAGGCTCACTCTGGAGGAACTCAATGCGAGGAAAACCACACTTGATGCTCAGATAGAAACCTTACGAGGAACCGTGCAAGAAAAAGAGCACGACCAAGATCCAAGTCCGTTGTGCGACGAGATAAGGAGCCATCAAGTAAAAATCGAGAGAGGCTTCCCTACTTTCGAAAGCTATGATAGAACAAGTTGTTCAAAGGACTACTTGGTGAGATTTGGTACCAAGATGGATGCGTATGGTCATGATTCAAAGACCAAAACACTACTCTTCCCGGCTAACCTCTCAGGAGAGTCCATGAAATGGTGGTCGCGCCTTCCTCAGCGCTTCAGAGCTCGATCAAGTCCTATAGAGATCTCCGCGAAGAATTCTCTAAGCGATTCGAGAAGGTCATGAACACCAAGAGAAGACTGAGATACTTGGCCGAAATTGTTCAAAAGAACAATGAAGATTTGAGGGACTTCATCAATCGTTTTCATGAAGCAGCCCTCCAAGTTGAAGATCACTCGATCAATGAGAGGAAAGAATACTTGTATGGTAACACTACCAATGTCAAGTTCCAAGAGGTGCTCTCAGCATTATGCGTCGAGAATGAAGCTCAACTAGCGAAAGTTTGCAAGGATTTCCTCGAGGCAGAGGAATTCCCAAAAACAGTCACTGTAAGAACCATTCCTCCCAAGGAAAAAGGGAAGGTAAAAGAAAAGGAGAAGGAATACTCTCCTCGGCCGCAAAATCTCGGAAAGCAAAGAAGAGATCAAAAGCATGGTTTGATCAGAGAGGGTCCCTTGAGGAACGAGTTTCGAGAAAAGAGGACTCCTCCTCCGAGGTCTCCTCCAAGAAGATATAGCAACTACACGGACTTAAATAGACCAAGATCTGACATCTTGAACTATATAGTCTTGAGGAAGCTAGACGTCTCATGGCCACCTCCAATCCAAGAAAACCGAAAGAACAAAAGTTCGGAGAAATTTAGCCAATTTCACAAAGGAAAGGGGCATATTTTTGATGAGTGCGTCGAGCTCAAGAATGAAATTGAGAGGATGATATGCAATGGACAATTGGTCAACTATATTCGGAAGGAAGAACATCTAGCAATCCTCCCTCCACCACCACAAGTGGGGATCGAGCACCACCCCCAAGGGAACCCTCGTTATGATGATATTCATAATTACAATAATTATGAGAACCGTCCCGTGAACGGAAGCATCCACACTCTTAAGATTGTCAGAGGACCCGCGACAGGCGACACTCAAAATCAGAGGGAGATCACAACCGATAATCTCAAGATTCGAGATGTGAAGTATGCCCAAGTTGCATAACCAAGAACCAATGTAATCTCTTTCGATGATAGTGAACTACCTTTGAGACACGCCGGAGGAGGAAACATCTACGACCCATGTGTTCCGCTAGTGGTATCCCTCGATGTTCAATTCTACAACTTAGGAAGGAACCTCGTCGACACCAGATGTTCGACAAACTTGATCTTCACGGGTACTTTGAAGAGTATGCATATGAATCCAAGGGAAGGTCTTAGAGAAGTGAGGAGCGCCCTGGTAGGCTTTGGAGGACAACCCATCATGCCACTCGGAATGATCAACTTGACGGTCTCAATGGGAAGTGCTCCACGAAGAGTAACTCAACACGTTCCATTCGTGGTCGTAGACATGCCCTTTGACTACTTCGAAGTCTTGGGTAGACCCGACCTCTCTCAGTTCCGAGCCGTAGTGTCTACAGTCCACAACAAGTTGAAGTTCCCCACTCCATTGGGAATTGGACAAGAAGAGGGAAACATAAGAGAGGCATGGGAATGCTACAGTATGTCAGCCAAATTCACTTCCAAGGTTGCCATCGGAGAGCCGAGTCTAGGCCAATCGCTCGAGGAGCATCCCTTAATTCACAACGCTCCTTACCGTTTTTATATGGTTCGACGAGTGAAAAAAAAGTCAAAAAAGTTGAGTCCGTCACTTAGGCGAAGGAAAGCAACTGAAAAGAAAGAGAGAGATACTCTAGTAGGAGCTGTCAAAGAGCTCGAGGAGTATCAAGTTATACCTCCAGTACCACCCTCTGCCAAGAAGAAGAAATTCTTCGAGGAAAACATGATAGAAGCAAGAGAAACCCTCGAAGAAATTCAAATTGTCGAAGGAAGTGCCGACAAGGTTACCAAGATTGGTACCGAGATGACTACAGAAGTAAGAATGAAGCTCATTCAATAATTGAAAGATAACAATGACATCTTCGCGTGGAATACCGTGGACCTCAAGGGGATTGACCCAAGAGTCGCGGTTCACCGTCTGAACGTCGATCCATCAATCACCCATATTCGAGAAAAGCGAAGATACTTTAGTGCGGAAGACAATGCCATCATTGAAGCAGAAGTGCAAATATTGCTTAAGGCTGGTCACATCAAAGAAGTGAGATACTCCGACTGGTTTTGCAATGTAGTCCTCGTGGAGAGAGGGACCCGGCAAGTGGAGAATGTGCAACAACTTCACAAGACTCAATAAGTTTTGCCTGAAGGATCCCTACCCGCATCCCCGGATCGACCAACTGGTCGATTCCACCGCAGGATGTGCCCTCTTGAATTTCATGGATGCATACCATGGATTCTACCAAGTCAAAATGGCCAAGGATGATGTACTGAAGACCGCCTTCTTCGCAAACGGAAATGTGTATTACTTCAACGTGATGCCTTTGGGTCTCAAAACCGCAGGAGCGACCTACCAAAGGTTGGTTAACAAAATGTTCAAAGAAGAACTCGGTAAAACGATGGAAGTATATGTCGATGATATGCTAGTCAAGAGTAAGACCGAGGAGAAACATGTAGGATACTGATGAATGTGTATTTTACACTTTCATTCGAGTCTTTTTCACCTATTTTAGCTATCCTCTATGTTAATTTAGCTATATTTTAATGCATTTTATTAGAATAGTGTCACGTTTCCCTTTAGATTTTATTTTACAGGTTTTGGTTGAAATTCGAAGATTTCCGGGCAATTATATTGAAGTTGACAAGGAATTGGTGTTCCAGATGCCTATTTGGAGTATCTGAAGGTTTCCGGATAAGATTTGGAGTCTAGGGGTCGAATCTGGAGGTTAGAAGGCCATTAGAAGCCTGAAACCGAGTCCGAAAAGGTGAAGAAATCCAAATCCGCGTCGAAAAACGCGGAATTCCGCGAAAAAGCCGGGGGGCGAACCGCCCCAGCCTCGGGCGAACCGCCCCAGAGTTATTTCGGGGCCTATATATAGAGCTCAGTTTTCTCTCCGAAAATCATATCTTTCCAAGCCTACTTTCTCACCTCTCTCTATAATTTTAGGTAGGAACTTCCCGGGGCCTGTCCTGGGAGTTCCGTAGCTTAGGGGTACTTTTTCATTGCAGTTTGGAGCTCGTAGGATCGCAATCATCCGGAGATTGACAACCTTCGGTAACTTTGTATCTTACAGTTTTATTCTACTTATTTTATTTATCTTTCAATATGTTTTCTTCTATGATTTCTGTTGATTGCATGCATAATATGAGTAGCTAAACTTATCATTGGTGGTAGTATGTGAATTCCTAGCGAGGGAAGATAATCATGCTAATGGCTATATCGCGCATTATACTCCGTGTCATTGCTTTATTTCGTTGATCAGTTGTAACCAAAATTCTCGTATGTTGTATTGATCATTATGCACAATTGGACACTAGTCGACCATCAGACCAATTATCTTCGTAGTGTTGAATAATTACGGAACACATTAGGACAATCGTGATTGACTAGTCAGACCAGATTATCTTCGTAGTGCTTAATACTTGCAACAGGACACTAGATTGATTCAAAGATCTCTATGCAAGACCGAGGAATTTATGCATGATTATCGACCCATTATGTTAAGAAGGACCATACTATCACCAATCTCCATTATCTGCTAGAAACCCCCTATTGCTATCTGTCTGCTGTTTATATTCTCTTGTTAAATAGATAAAGCAAGTTATAGCCCTGAGAGAACGACACTCGAGTCATTCTACTACTACACTACGGTTTTCGTTGTAGTTGTGGATTGCCTTTGGCTAATTACAAATTTATTTGATTGGCCTTGACAACGTTTCATCAAATTGGCGCCGTTGCCGGGGACTATACTCCTTTTTTCTGTTTAATTTGTTTATATTTACAGCTTTAGATTCCTAATTCTACTAGTTTTAGTTTTCCTTTTTAATCTCTCTCTATTACTGCTTTCCTAGTCTGTTTCTAATCACCTTTCCTAGTCTGTCACAGATTGTGTATGCCGCATACACGTTCTGCAGGAACACCGCTTGCTGATTCAATTGCTGAGATTGATAGAGTCTACCACCAGAGAAGGCGACTACTTGAACGGCGCACACTAGAGGAAATAGAGGAAACCGATTTCTCTGAATCTCTACTTAGTCTCTTCAAGGAAATCGACGGAATGGCAGAAGCTAGACCACTGAAGGCATGGGTACAACCCACCAAGGATCGTATGAGGGGACCGGCGATCGTTCTTTCGTCTGCAACCCGAGATCTGGAGATCAAGAACCATGCATTCCAACAACTTCCGAGGTTTTATGGCTTATCAAGGGAAGATGTGATGGGGTACTTGCACGATATCGATGATTTCGTCAACCAACTTCCACGACCCGGAGCTGACATAACAACGGACGAGTTGAGAATGAAGGTTTTTGCTATGGGACTTGGCGACAGAGCCAAGTCATGGCTGAGTTCTCTACCAGCAGGCTCGCTGGACACTTGGGAGAAGGTTTTTTCAGCTTTCATGGAGAAATACTTCCCTCACACCTTGACTACCGCGCTTAAGGCGCAGATCACTGGATTCAAGCAGGACTATGATGAGACCATCTACACCGCGTTTGAGAGGTTCCAAGATCTCACGAACAAGTGCCCTCACCATGGTTTTGAACTTTCCGACCTAGTCCAACACTTCTACAATGGACTAACCTTCGAGAACCAACAAGTGGTGGATTTCCAATGCCGAGGCAATATTTGGGAGGAAACCACAGAAGCCGTCTGGGCTGTTTTCGAAAGGCTTGCTAAGGGTTCGCAGTTCAAGGACCCGAGAGCAATGGTTAGGAGACATGGACCTGAAGCTCCACCGACTCAAGAAACCCCTATGTACAGGGGGAATGGGGATCAATTCGAGTGCTTTACCAACGAATTGAAGCAAGTCCTCAAGAGCGCCACTGGAACAACTGTTTTAAACGAGGTATGCCGAATATGCAAGAACTATGGGCATGGGGCTCATATGTGTTGATCGGAGCTGGCATACGATGATGGCAACTGGGCTCGAGGAGGCGAAGAAGAAGCCTTCGCTACGGAGTTTGGTACTCAAGAAGTTAGCTACGGACAAGACGGTAGGAATCCTCGAGGAGGATTCTAGAGAAGAGGATACCGCAACAATCAAGGATATGCATCGGCTAACCAAACTTATGGACCTAACCAAGACCGTAGTAGGCTGAACTATGGTAACGACCACTGCGAAAACCCCGCTCCGAAAGAGCCACCGAAGTCGAAGTCGGCTCAACTGATGGAAAACTTGCAAAAGATGGTTGATCACACACAAAGTTTTCTCAAACGTTATGAAGAAGATTCTGAGAAGACTAGGGCAAGGCTCGATAGGTTGGAAGAGAGCACTAGACTTGCCCATCAAAAGATGCAAGAGTTGATCGACCGAGGAGCAAGTAGGGAGCAAGGCAAACTACCTAGCAACACTGTGAAGACGAATGCCATTACATTGGCTGGTGATGTACCCGACGGAGTCACCATCAAGAAGGTTGTTAGGTGCGAGTGTTGCATGAAGGAAGAACTTCTACAGGCTGAGGAAGAAGAGAAGGGCCTTGGTTCTGACACAAGTGATGAGGAGGAAGAGGATCCCGAACCACTCCCTAAAAGTTTCGATGTTAAGGTAGGGATTGGTGAGCTTGAAGATGTCCGTGCCACACTAGACACGGGATCATACTCAAACATAATCCCTTTGAATGTGTTTGAAAAGAGCAACCTTGGAAAACTATCTGAGCAAAGGGCTATTGTGCAACTGGCGGATGGATCCTTTATGAGACCCGAGGGCGTTGTGAAAAATGTGTTGGTCAAGATTGGTGAAGCATCTATATACACCAATTTTGTAGTTATGCCGGCGTCTGCACCTGGAACGGGGGATGTCATACTCTTAGGGCAAACGTTCTTGACTAAACTACGCTCCGTGATGGACATCTACCAAAGAACGTGCACCATTGAAGTGGATGGCAAGCAACACGTGTTGCAAGCCATACTTGATCCACCTGAACCGCCTGATATTACTACTCACTACTGTGGTCTTGCAGCCTATATTCTTTCTTATTCACAGGTTCGTGGCATGGAGAGGAGATCGATGAAGGGGAAGTCTAGTACCCGTAGAAAGAAGAGATAGGCGCGGACAGGAGTCGAGTCAAAGACTTTAAACAATGGCGCTATCCCGGAGGCAACCCGGAGATTTTATCGCTTTCTTTAATCGCTTTCTTTACCGCTTTAGATTTTATCTCACGAGTTTGATTGAGTATTATAGGTCACTTATACAAGCATTAGCTCTCACCTTGGATCCACTTTTGACGTTCGGGACGAGCGACGACGTTCAGGTTTGGGGAGGAGGCTATCGCTGGTTATCTCTATACTTATCTTGCTTATGATAAACTCGTGAAATTTTTTGCATTTGCACGTTTACTGCTTTCCTAGGATAGTCTTGCATGTTTTATATGGAGTTTATTGCCGAATTTTTTGAACTTTCTTATTGGGTAGATCAACTAACTATGCCATTAATCGTATGCTTCATCTCTATGAATTTGTTTGAGATTTTCTCGCTTGGCTTGTCACATTTATGTATTGCACTTAGTTGAGCTTGGTAGTCTCGACATCACTTAGTGGTGTTTTCTCTACTGCGGTTCACGAAGGCCTTTATAATAGGATGATGCATGTTAGGGTCTTATGGTTGTTTTCCCGAGTAATTATGTACCTAAGAGGCAACAACTCTTCACCATGCTTTGAGATTGCTAAATGCCTAGGAAGGAGGTAGTGTGAGGTTGTGTGATCATTTGTTTATAACCTATTCTTCCGAATAGGTTTGGGGAAGGGGTTACACCACCATAGACTTGTTTCTGTTTTTCATTTTTCGTATCGTGAGTTTGTTTTTCCTTTTCCGTGAATTTCGTACTCCAACCTATTCTTTCGAATAGGTTTGGGGAAGTCGTGTGAGTTATTTTGTTTCTCTTTTTGTTATGCTACTGCTGGCTAGAAAAATCGAAAAAAAAAAAGAAAAATTTCCAAAAAAAAAAGAAAAAGAAAAAGAAAAAAAAAAGAATCTGGAAAGAAAAAAGAAAAGACCCCAAAAAAAGCAAAGAAGGGTCCAAAAAAAAAGAAAGCCAAATAGCAGTTTAGCAAAGTATTGAGTCTTTCCCAATTCTTGTAATGTTCGTAATCGTGTTTTTCTATTTTTTATCTTTTTTGTCTTGAGTGTCATCTGTTCTAGACCACCCTTGTCCTGCCATTCAGGAAGTGGAGAATAACTTAAGTCTTTACTTGAGAGATGGGTAGAATAGGGTAGAGTTATCTTTTATAGGGAACCCTCATTCGTTTGATGAGAGCCAGTACTGGTTCGACCTCTTTTGAGGAAAAGTCTTAACATGGTAGAACAGTAGTAAGTCCTCAGTTTCATAGGCACGGGGCAACCATTCGTATCTTAGCATGCTTCATTACGTCGTCACTGACTAGGTCCAGGTAGAGAATGTTACGAGAGACTATCTTGTCTTGACATAAATGCTTATGTGGATGTGTATAGTCAATCGAGGTATTCTTCAACCTTTATTCATGCTTTGATTTATATGGTTTTTGTTCATATGTTATTTGATAGATTCAGTAGATTAGTTCACTTTATTTGGCATGAGACTCCATTTTGTGTCTTGCATGTTTTTTGTATTAGAGTCTAGCTTAGTTGCTTGAGGACAAGCACAGGTTCGGTTTGGGGAGTTTGATGAATGTGTATTTACACTTTCATTCGAGTCTTTTTCACCTATTTTAGCTATCCTCTATGTTAATTTAGCTATATTTTAATGCATTTTATTAGAATAGTGTCACGTTTCCCTTTAGATTTTATTTTACAGGTTTTGGTTGAAATTCGAAGATTTCCGGGCAATTATATTGAAGTTGACAAGGAATTGGTGTTCCAGAAGCCTATTTGGAGTATCTGAAGGTTTCCGGATAGGATTTGGAGTCTAGAGGTCGAATCTGGAGGTTAGAAGGCCATTAGAAGCCTGAAACCGAGTCCGAAAAGGTGAAGAAATCCAAATCCGCATCGAAAAACGTGGAATTCCGTGAAAAAGCCGGGGGGCGAACCGCCCCAGCCTCGGGCGTACCGCCCCAGAGTTATTTCGGGGCCTATATATAGAGCTCAGTTTTCTCTCCGAAAATCATATCTTTCCAAGCCTACTTTCTCACCTCTCTCTATAGTTTTAGGTAGGAACTTCCCGGGGCCTGTCCTGGGAGTTCCGTAGCTTAGGGGATACTTTTTCATAGCAGTTTGGAGCTCATAGGATCGCAATCATCCGGAGATTGACAACCTTCGGTAACTTTGTATCTTACAGTTTTATTCTACTTATTTTATTTATCTTTCAATATGTTTTCTTTTATGATTTCTGTTGATTGCATGCATAATATGAGTAGCTAAACTTATCATTGGTCGTAGTATGTATATTATTAGCGAGGGAAGATAATCATGCTAATGGCTATATCGCGCATTATACTCCGTGTCATTGCTTTATTTCGTTGATCAGCTGTAACCAAAATTCTCGTATGTTGTATTGATCATTATGCACAATTGGACACTAGCCGACAATCAGACCAATCATCTTCGTAGTGTTGAATAATTACGGAACACATTAGGACAATCGTGATTGACTAGTCAGACCAGATTATCTTCGTAGTGCTTAATACTTGCAACAGGACACTAGATTGATTCAAAGATCTCTATGCAAGACCGAGGAATTTATGCATGATTATCGACCCATTATGTTAAGAAGGACCATACTATCACCAATCTCCATTATCTGCTAGAAACCCCCTTTTGCTATCTGTCTGCTGTTTATATTCTCTTGTTAAATAGATAAATCAAGTTATAGTCCTGAGAGAACGACACTCGAGTCATTCTACTACTACACTACGGTTTTCGTTGTAGTTGTGGATTGCCTTTGGCTAATTACAAATTTATTTGATTGACCTTGACAACGTTTCATCAGATACCTGGCAAAATGCTTCTCGATTTCGAGGAAGTATGGCATGAAGCGCAATCCGGCGAAATGTACCTTCGGAGTTAAAGGGGGGAAGTTCCTCGGTTACATGGTAACAGAAAGAGGAATAGAAGCAAACCCCGAGAAAATCAAGGCCATCCTTGATCTGCCTCAACCCCAATCCATCAATGAGGTACAACAGTTGGTAGGGAAGTCGATCGCGCTGAGTAGATTCATCTCAAGATCCGCCGAGAAAAATCTTCCATTCTTCAAAGTTTTGAGAAAGAGCAACCACTTCGGGTGGACAAAAGAATGCGAGGAAGCCTTCGAGAAGCTCAAAGAGTATCTACTCTCCCCTCCACTTTTGTCAAAACCCATGGAAGGAGAGGTACTTTACTTGTACTTGGCAGCAACGGGGGAAGCCATTAGCTCGGTCTTGGTGCGAATCCAAGGAAACGACCACTTGCCCATCTACTACTTAAGCAAGGTACATGCTGGAGCCGAAACGCACTACATGGATATCGAGAGGCTATCCTTCACTCTCGTCTATACGACGAGGAGATTGAAGCCTTACTTTGGAGCTCATAAGGTTGTAGTCCTGACAAAGCAACCTCTCAAGCAAGTCCTCGGAAAGCCTGAAAACTCGGGACGGCTAGCAAGATGGGCGATCGAGTTGAGCGAGTATGACATTGACTATCAAGCACCTCTAGCCAAAAAAGCCCAAGTCATTGCCGAATTCCTCGTAGAGTATCTCTCTAAGGAAGTGTCAGAGGAAAGCCCTCAAGAAAGCCAAAATGTCATGATGATGGTCGAGGAGCGACCACGACAGAATGAGGCAATGCAAGCTTTAGAATATGCTTTGAAGAACTCAAAGAGATGTCGTAGAAAAAAAGAAAAAGGCATGAAGTGTTCTTAGCAGAAAAAACCGAGGAGCCTAAGGGTATGGAGAACGTCTCTTCAAAACCCAAGGAGCTTACCGACCACGGGGATGTTTGGATTCTTCACGTTGACGAATCTTCCTCGGGAAAAAATGGCGGGATAGGATATACTTCAAAAGTCCGGGAGGAGCAGAGCTCGAGTACGCTGTTACTCTAAGCTTTCCGGTCTCCAACAATGAAGTTGAGTATGAAGCTATCATCATCGCTCTACGTATGGAAAAAGCACTTGAAGTGAAGAAGCTCCACCTCTTCACTGACTCTCAATTGGCCGAGAAGAAAATCTCGGGAAAGTTCAAACCCAAGAAGGACTCACTGGCCGAATACAAGAGCGCCATCACGGAGGAAATCCAAAAGTTTGAAAGTTGTGAGATTGAGAAGTTCTCGAGAGATCTCAATCAGAGAGCAGATGCTCTATCAAAATACGCCTCAGCTTCCGGAGGAGTGGATACCCGGAATGTGATACTTATGAGAATCAATGCATCATCCCTATGGTCATCAAAGCCAAACGTCTTGGCCATTGACACTCAACCAAGTTGGATGCAGGGGATCGCTACCTATCTCATGCATGGTAGCCTTCCTCGTGATAAGACTGAAGCACGAAGAGTCAAAGGAAAAGCGGGTCGCTACATCATGCAAGGACATCACTTGTACAAGAGATCCTTCGAGGGAGTCTACTTGAGATGCGTCGCTGAACAAGAAGTGCAAAAAGGTTTGGGAGAAATGCACCAAGGAAGTTGCGGGGACCATTGCGGAGGAAGAACCCTCGCGCAAAAAGTCATCCACCAAGGATACTACTGGCCAACAGTTTGTGAAGATGCTGCCCGATTCGTGAGAAAGTACGAGGAGTGTCAATTGCACGCCAATCTATTCAATGTCCCGGCAAAGCCCCTCATGCCCATTTCCATCACTTGCCCTTTTGACATATGGGGCATCGACATAGTCAGTCCTTTCCCAAGAGGCACGGGGCAAACAAAATTCATCATTGTCGCGGTTGAATACTTTAGGAAATGGGCGGAGGTTGAGGCAGTGTCTACTATCACCGAACAAAGAGTGATGAACTTTGTATGGAGAAACATCGTGTGTCGATTCGGCTTACCTAGAGTCCACATCTCAGATAATGGTTCTCAATTCTGCGGCAATAGGTTCAACGAATGGTGCAAGGAAATGAAGATTGAGAGGAGGTACACCTCACTAGGACATCCTCAATCCAATGGGCAGACCAAAGCAGTCAACAAAATACTCGTCAACAACTTGCAAAAGCGATTTGCTACCAACAAGGATTGGGTCGACGAGCTTGACGGAGTGGTATGGGCATACCGCACAACTTCAAAGACAGCTACAAGAGAAACTCCGTTCTCTCTAGTTTATGGTTCCGAAGCGGTCATACCAGCAGAAGTGACTGTAGAAACCCTCAGGATCCAAGGGTATCAACCCGAGGACAATCATACCGAGAGGCTGTTCGACCTAGAGACGCTTGATGAAGAGAGAAGCACTGCTTTAGCCAACATTCTGAGGTACCAAGCGTTGATCGCGAGGACCTACAACAAAGGTGTGAAGGAGAGAGACTTCCAAGTAGGAGACTTAGTACTTCGAAGAGCGCACATCCTGGGCAAAGTTGGGAAGATGCAACCCAACTAGGAAGGCCCCTACAAGATAGTTGAAGAAAGGTCCAATGGAAGCTATCGTCTCCAAGACATGGAAGGAATAGTGTTGAAGAACCCGTGGAATACCTTCAACCTCCAGACATTCTGTGCCTAGGTTGTTTGAGAAACAAGGTTTTTGAAGAGCTCCTGTGAAAGGCCCGCAATTCTCGGATCGAGAGGGATTCCTCACAAGCTTGTGTGAAAGGTACCCTCCTTTTTTATGGTTTAAGTTGTTAGACAGTATGGAAAAGGTTCGGAAAAAGTTGAAAGAAAGTTGGTCATGAAGCCCACCATTGTAATTGAATTTCTGACAAATCAATGCAATGCATATATTTCAACAAAAAAGTGTTCAAATAAAGAGCTGCTATACTTAAAACGGAAAAAAGAGAGCTGCTCGATCAACAGAAGTTGCTCGACCAAAAAGAGCTCCTCGATCTGCCTATCGAACAAAACCTCCCCGATTTCCTATCTTTTAAGAAATCTCATCGAGATAGTGTTCAAAGGTGTTAGGAAACTTGTAATTTTGATGAGCAATTAACCATGCTAAATTAAGAACAGTCCAGTAACTAGTACTCTTAAGGTCCATAGGTTTTTAGAATTGTAAGGACATTGTAAAAGAGGAACGTTTGCTGATGACTTAGTTAGGTTTTAGATAAGTTATTTCTTTTGTGTATGACGTATTTTATTTTCTTAGAAGAAAATAATTTATTGACACTTTAGCGTATGATGTATTTTATTTTCTGAAAAGAAAATATCTTATTGATGCTTAGCTTTAATGAATCTTATTTTCTGAAAAGAAAATGACCTATTGAAGCATTTGCTGAAGATATATTTTGTTTATTACAAACATATTATTGAAGCAAATAAGAAACCGGTCAGAATCTTGAAGACTTTTGAAGATCTGAAGACTTGAAGACTCGAAGACTTGAAGATTGCTGAAGACTGGTAAAGGCACGTGTTGCTCAGAAAGTGGAATTTTCAGCAACAACATTGCATAAGTGAAAATCTGAAAGACAGAGTAGGTTGTGCTTGCTGAAACTGAGAATGAACACTTGCTGATGAACATATGTGACCTCTTGCTGAATGTACGTGAAATTGCGCTCCAATGTTACTGTTTGAATTCTATTCAAATATGCATTTAATGCAAAGCTTACACGCGAAGGACATGAAGACTAGAAGACAAACAAAGTTGCTGCTGAAAGTACAAAAGCAAGATAGTGACATGTTAAGGAACAAAAGCCTTAGGATTTGAAATTCAAACGGCTCCTTACTTGCACTATAAATAGAGGTCATCCGCCAAAGAGTTGAAGTGTGTCAACAACGTGATCAAACTCTCACTTGTGCTTAAAAACTCACAAACCTTCAAACACTCTTACTGCCATTGATCCGTTCCAAGACATAAAGCTTGAAAAAGCTACTTGTGAAGAAGTAGAACAAACTCGGCTAAGAAATTAGTTAAGTGTTCTTTCTTTCGAACAAGAACAAGTCTTGACACCAGAAACAATCAAACTTGTTTACTGCAAAGTATTCCAATTTGTGTTTCTTAGATTACTTATTGTAACTGAATAAGTTATAATTAAGTTATCTCACCCCAAAACTCTCTAACTGAAAATACACCCTTTCAGGCGTGATATTCAGGGGGAACTTAATCGAGCAAGGTTTTGCTGATTAAAAGTACCAAGTTTGGTGGAGAACAAGGTTGAGTTCTCTAGTTTAGGTTGGAGACAAAGCAAGTGTGCTTTGGTTTCTGTTGAATCGCTTTAGATAGGAGATTGTAAGGAACCTCAATCATATCTTAGTGGATTCAGTCCTAGAAAGGACAAAGTGGATTAGTTGAGAGATTACGCCACTCTCAGATACCACTATAAAAGCGTTTGTGTGATTTACTTACTTCATTTAGCTTTCAGCAAATTATATCTGTTTGTACACAGTCACTCACTTCACTTGCTGAATCCCTTTACTTGCTGAAAGAGCACTTATTGTTTCAAAGACTTCCGCTCTCTGATTTAAGTATCAGCAAACCAAGCTACTGGAAAGTAACTTACGCTTGCTGAGAAAGTTAAGTATCAGCAACTTCATTACTGTAAAGTAATAAGTACTTGCTGAGAAAGTTTTTAAACGACAAAAGTTTGAAAAGACTATTCACCCCCCCCCCCTCTAGTCTTTTCTTGTTGTTTAAAGGGACCAACAAGTGGTATCAGAGCAGGAGGTTCTTTAGCCTTCTGCACTGAACCTAGATCCCCTTAAGTGCTTTCCGTAAATCACTTTCACTTGATCAGTTTGGTAGTGCTTTGCTGACAGGATGTCTTTAGGAGATGCTCCTTTGCTGAAGCTGGAAAATTACGAGAAATGGAGAAACAACATGATGTTACATCTTGAGGCCATTAGTGATGAGATGGTAACCGTCATTAATGATGGACCTATCAAGATCACTAAGATTGAAAGGAGTTTCCCTCACAAGACCACTGAAGCTGGGAACGAAACCATCCTTGGCGAACCTTCAGATACTGTTGTGCCAAAACCAAGAGAGGAATGGACTTCTGACGAAGCTAAGAGATTCCGTCTTGATGGCCAAGCAAGAAATATCATCATCAGATCAACTCCGGATACCATACAGTGCAAACTGTGGGGTGCTAAGACTGCTAAGGAGGCTTGGAAAATGGTTCAAGATCTTTGTGCTGGATCTGACAAGACCAAGGAAAACAAACTTGAAGTACTTAAGCTGAAGTTTCAAAACTTTAAGCAAGGTGCTAACGAGTCACTGGAAGACTTGGACTTCAGATTCACGACTCTTGTTAGTGAAATGGCAGCGCTGGGTGTTGGAAATCTTTATTCAGATTCTGAGAAAGTGAAAACTATCATCGGAAGTTTGAATCAAGAATGGATCCATACTCAGAATTTCTATTATAATCAAGGAATGCCTGACATTACACCAACTGAGTTGTTCTCTCATCTTGCTACTGTCAATTATGAGACAAAGCAAAGAGAAAATGTGTTTGCTGAAAAATCGCAAAACATTGCTCTTGCTGCAAAGCCGTCATCTTCTGAAAAGAAGAATGATAAAGAGCCTGCTGATGAAAATGCTTTAGTTGTTAAAAACATGAAGAAGTTCATCAGTAAGGAACTTGAAAGGCGAAAGGCAAAAGAGAAGCTGAAAAAACATCTTGGTAACAACTACCATAAGTACAAGAATGATACTAGCTCGCTGAACAAGCAAGCTCAGCAAGCTACATCTTCAGAAGAACCAGCAGTTGGAAATGATCTATGTTTTTACTACAAAAAGCCTGGACACTTCAAAGCTAATTGCCCTTTGCTGAAAGGCAAATCTGCTGAAAAGAAGAAGAAGTTCAAAAGAGCTTTCATTGCTGAAGAAAAGAAGAAGCTTCAAGCAAAAATCGATGCATTGTGCATTGAGACAAGCTCCGAAGACAGTGAGGATGAAAGTTCAGACACCGACGATGAAGAAGCCACTCTAGACGTGGAGATTGGCAAAGAAGTGTGTGGAATAGCTATGGAAGCTTATCCAGATGTGTCAAACTACGAATTCTGCCTCATGGCCGGTCAGGTAAATAATTCTACCTCTTACTCAGATTCAGAAAGTGAAGACGAGATTGACCTTGACAAGATTCAAGGAGAAATCGAAAGATTTGAGAAAACTCTCAGCAAACAGCAAGAGAAACTTCAACTTGCTGAAACTCTGACCAAGCAAACTACTGAAAAGTACGTTTTGCTGAAGGAAGAGACAGAAGAAAAGGATGCTGAAATAAGGCGTCTTAAGAAGTTGATTGCTGAGGCTGCAGAGAAAAATTCTCAAATGGCATTAGAATTGGAAGAATATCAGTCCTCAATTCTAAAGTTACTTGCTGAAATCCAAGAAATGAAAAAGATGAAAATCAATTTCAAATCCTATGTGGAAGCAAGTAATACGCTGACTGAACTAAACTCTTATTTGAGAGATCCATCTCAGAAAGAAGGTTTAGGAGCAACGTGTGAAGGTGATAACGTAGAAATCTTGAGAAAAGATAAATTACCTATCTCCTTTGTACGTGCTACTGATAGTAATCCACCAGTGATCTATCAGTTTGGTCAAACTAAGGTTGCTGAAACATGCAATCAAGTACCTATGACCATAAAGCCCGCTGTTGCTACTCAAAGTAACAAGACTTTGAAAGGAAAACAGGTTGCTGAGAAGCAAACTGGAAAGAAAAAGAATGCCGTGAAGCATTCCGCCAAACAAGTTGCTGAAAAGCAAATTGTTAAGTCTAAAGGCAAGATTACCAAAAGTAATCAGAAGTCTTTTGCTGACAAACCTGAATCAAGTAAGGTTGCTGAAGCTAAAGCTCAGCATTCTCCAAAGAGTGGACTCGGTTTCAAAACCAAGCAAAGTCAACTCTTTCATGAGTATAAGCAAAGTCAGCAAAGATACTTCAAAGAGATGAAGAAAACCAAGCCTAAGAGTTCTGAAAAGACTCCCAATGCTAGGACTAGAAGGAACCTTGCTAGAAAAGAACTTACTGAAAAGTATGTTCAACAAAAAGGTCAACAGAGCAAGACACCACATCAGAAAGTGGATTTGACCAGCACAAGTCAAAAGTCTTTCAGCTCAAAACCTCCTAGTTCCTCAGCAAGTAGAAAACAAGTCAAAGTTGAAAAACTTCAGACTTGGGTTTCCACTGGACGCATTCTTGAACATGTTAATGGACATCCATCATTGGATAATTAACTTGTTTGCTCTTGATTGTGCAGACTGCAGCCACGGAGACAAACGATGCAATCTGGCACTTTGATAGTGGTTGTGGAAAGCACATGACGGGCAACAAGAATAACCTTATAAACTATAGACGGTGGTCTAAAGGTCCAACAATAAGGTTTGCTGGTGGAGGCTCCGGATCTACAAAAGGCTATGGTGATGTGAAGTTGGGATGAATAACCATTTCCTGAGTTCTTTATGTCACAAATCTTAAGTTTAACCTTTTCAGCATGAGTCAATTTGCTGACAAAGGATACTTCATCGAAATTAAAAGTGATGAATGTAAACTTGTAGATTTTGAGACTAAAAAGGTTATAATGATTGCAAGAAGATCAGGAGGCTTGTACACCGTTGATTGGTCTTCAACAAACATTGAAAAATGCCTTGTCTCAGATCATGATTGCCTTGCTGAAAAAGCATGGTTATGGCATAAACGAACAAGTCATCTAAACTTCAAGACGCTGAATAAGCTGTCTAAAAAGGCACTTGTAGTTGGATTACCTAGGGTTACTTTTAAGAAGGATGGTGTTTGCAATGCATGTCAGCAAGGAAAGCAAACCAAATCTTCTTTCAAGAACAAGGCAGTACCGTCAACTACAAAACCTTTACAACTCTTACACATGGACTTGTCTGAATCTTCTTCAACAAGCTATGCTGGTAAGAAGTATGGTCTAGTCGTGGTAGATGACTATTCAAGATTCACTTGGGTAGTATTCATCAAGCACAAATTTGAAACCAAGACTGAAATACCTAACTTGCTGAATAAGCTTGAAGTCATGAAAAATGACAAGGTAAGAGTCATAAGGACAGACCATGGTACTGAGTTTGTAAACCAGTACATAACTGAATATTGTACCTCCAAAGGTATTCAACATCAGTTATCCTCAGTAAGGACACCACAGCAAAATGGTGTTGCTGCACGGAAGAATCGTACCCTGAAAGAAGCCGCAAGAACAATGCTTGCTGACACTGAGATAAGTGAGGCTTACTGGGTTGAAGCGATTAATACCGCCTGCTATACTCAGAATAGATGTTTGATTACTAAGGAATACAACAAAACTCCTTATGAATTGTTTGTTGGAAGACCTCCTAACATCACTCATCTAAGAGTATTTGGTTGCAAGTGTTTCGTTCTTAACAATGGTAGAGAATACCTAAGAACATTTCAACCAAAGGCAGACGAAACGATATTTCTTGGCTACTCCTTGCATAGTAAAGCTTACAGAGTTTACAACAAAAAGGCACAAAAGATTGAAGAATCTGTGCATGTTGTATTCTACGAAAAGTCACAAGGTGTGCCTGCTGAAGAAGAAATATCAGAATGTATGAAAAAGCTAATCATACATGAGCAAAGAACTGAATCTGATGCTAGGCAAATCAAGTCAATTGAACTAAATGATGATTCTGACAATGATTCTCCTCCCCCGAGTCATGACAAGATAAATATAGTTCACGACAAAGAATTTCCAGCAAAAGATGCGGTTGCTCCGGAAGTTGCTGAAATTACGCAATCTCCAGTGCCTGCTGATGAAGTACCTCAACCCAGCAATGCTGAGCAAGCAGTTGCTGACGATCAAATCTCAGCAGAGACACAAATTCCCAGTAGTACTGAACAAGTACATACCGAAGAGTCACATGCTGATGAGCAAACATATCCTGATCCAACAAACAGGAAACCTGTTAATAAATGGATTAGAGATCATCCCTCTACGGATATGATTGGCGATATTAATAAACGCCAAGTGACTAGATCCAAAGCTACTCAAGGACTTGCTGAAGAAGCAACTGTCGTAGAAGTAGAATCTTTATTCTCTTGCTTTGTTTCAGAAATTGAACCTAAAACCATAGAAGAAGCTTTGAAGCATTCTGAATGGATAAAAGCAATGCAAGAAGAATTGGATCAATTTGAAAGAAACAAAGTCTGGAAACTTGTGCCACTTGCTGAAAATAAGAAAGCTATTGGTACAAAGTGGGTGTTAAGAAACAAGCTGAGCGAGTCTGGTGAAGTAACAAGAAACAAAGCACGCTTAGTTGCTCAAGGTTACTGTCAGACTGAAGGATTGGACTATGATGAGTCTTACGCTCCAGTTGCAAGATTGGATGCAATTAGGCTTTTCTTGGCCTTTGCTGCTCACAATGACTTCATTGTTTACCAAATGGATGTTAAGAGTGCATTCTTAAATGGTGAACTTGCTGAAGAAGTCTACCTAGAACAACCCCCTGGCTTTGAACTTCCCTCATAAACCAAGATGGTATATAAACTTCAGAAAGCTGTATATGGTCTAAAGCAAGCACCAAGAGCATGGTACGATACCTTAGCTAAGTTCTTGCTGGAAAATGGTTTCAAGAAAGGTGAAGTTGACAAAACTCTTTTTACCATGAACCATGATGGTAAATTAATCTTAGTTCAAATTTATGTGGATGACATAATTTTTGGATCTAAGGACAAGCAACTTTGTGATGATTTTGCCAAACTCATGACTAATAAGTTTGAAATGAGTATGATGGGAAAATTGAATTATTTCCTAGGGTTGCAAGTCAAGCAACTCAAAGATGGAATATTCATAAATCAAGCAAAGTATGCGAAAGAAATGCTCATAAAGTTTAGGATCAAAGAGGATGAAAAACCTGAAAAGATCCCTATGAGTGCTGGTACCAAATTGGGCTATACTAAAGAGGACAAAAGTGTTGAAGAACACAAGTATAGGAAGCTCATTGGTTCCTTGTTGTATTTAACAGCAAGTAGACCTGACATTCAGTATGTTGTTTGTGTGTGTGCAAGATTCCAATCGGATCCAAGAGAATCACACTACAAAAAGGCAATTAAAATACTGAAATATGTTAAAGGTACAGTCAATGTTGGATTATGGTATCCAAAAGATTCTGGACTTGAATTGGTTGGCTATTCTGATGCTGATCATGGTGGATCAACTCTTGATAGAAAAAGTACCTCTGGAACTTGTCAGTTTTTGGGTACTAGATTAATATCATGGTTCAGCAAGAAGCAAACGTGTGTCGCCAATTCATCTACTGAATCTGAATACATTGCAGCTGGTTGTTGCACAGCTCAATCCTATGGATTCAGCAACAATTAAGAGATTATGGTATTTCTGCAAGAAAACACCAATCTTTTGTGATAATACAAGTGCTATTGCAATTACGCAAAATCCTAAGTTTCACTCTAGGACTAAGCACATTGATATTAGACATCATTTCATTAGAGATCATGTGGAAAAGGGTGATATTGAGGTTGTGAAAGTAGGTACTGAAGATCAGCTTGCTGACATCTTTACCAAGCCCCTACCGGATAATAGGTTCGCAATGCTAAGGTATAACCTTGGATTGATTGAACTACCTCAATAAAGGATACACTTGGCAGAATGCTGAAACAGGTATTCAGCAAGCCAAAGTATTCTGTCCAAAAGACCAAGTCACTGATTTCTTCTAAGAAATGATAAGTCACAACATGATTGCTGAAACAGGCATTCAGCAAGTAATTCCTTCAAAACAGGTATTTGTTAGGAAACTTGATCACTTGCTGAGACAGGCACTCAGTAAGTGAAAGAACTTAAGGATTGCTGAGACGGGTACTCAGACAATCAAAAGATACTGAAACAGGTATTCAAGTATCAAAGGAATTTTCTGAGACGGGAACTCAGAAAAAGAGCAAAGCTCATCTCTCAGATTTTACCAAAGGATGTCTCAAATACAAAAGAATTTACTGATACGGGAAATCAGAAATATCTTTTAAACTTAGAAAATATGAGATATCTAAGTAAGGGGGAACTTTCAGCAAGTATCTAGATTGTTAATTCAAACTCGCTGAAAAGATTCTTGTCTATTTCAGCAAGCAATCTATCCCTATTACTCGGTAAAATCAATTTGTGACGTTAAGCTGGCACAGATAAACTCGCAATAATCATGACATGAAATTCAATCGTGGCCATTGATTAAAAGGAGTTATTAATCTAACGGCTAACAAAACAAAGAGAGAGAGTGCTCTGACGGTTTTAGTTAGTGGGCCACTACGCATTCAATGCAAAGGCTCCACTATCTCCAGTGTTTCTCTGTTTTACCCTTGCTGAGAGCTCAAATCGATTGAGTTTCTCACACACCAGAGACACTATATAAGAAGGAGTTAGAGAAATGACAAAATTCTTTAACTCACATTTCCTTTCTCTGCAATTTCTAGCCTGAAACTACTGTACCTCCGGTCAAAAAGCAAACTATCTTTTCGTACAATCTTCTTGCTCTATTAAGAAATGGCTCCCAAGAGACAGTCATCTAAGTCCTCAAAATCGTCAAAGGTTGACAGTGCTGAAACACGCATTGCTCCGGTGACTGCTCCGGTGACTCTCTGGCCCAAGACACAACGAAAGTTGTGTTGAAAAACGACCGAATCACTGTAAACCTATGCCTCCGTCATATCTTGACACTGCAAAGTGTGAGATGTTGATGCAATGGGGAGGGTTTGCAAAAAGAAAAGTACATTAGGTACTTTTATGAACAAGAACTTGATGACCAAAATGAGAGGCGCTGAGTTCATCAAGCACAAGGCCTCATGAACTTATCTCTGCTCGCACTAAGCAAGTGAGCATGATTGATACTATGGAATTCTACAACAATGCAGAAATCCAGTCCCTTACAGACAGTAAGGAGTCACTGAAAAAGTGATCCTTACTATGTTCAGAACACGCAAATCGTCCTGAAATGGACTGATTTAGCGGAGATTTTCAGATTCCAACCATGGAACTGAAGATGACGTCACGCTTCTGACGAAGAAATTGAAGCTTTCTACAGTGACGTCAGAAATGCAAAAATGAAGAAAGGCGACGATAGCTCCCGACTTGGACAAAGCACGTTAAGAGAAAGCATCTCTGCCTTCACTTGGTTAGTAGCTCTGCTACTGATTAAAGTTCTTGACTCCCAAGTTGGAGGAATTGACCAAGTAGGCCTGAGAAGATGGCCATTGCTGATGCATATCTATGAAATAAATCGGAACTTAACTGGGCTAAGTACATTTTCAACAGGCTTGTTGATTTGTGTTACTAAGTTTAAGGTAAAGGTAGAAGACAACAAGGTCTCACCTTCCTTTCCAGTTATGTATGGAATCAAGATATGCTATATCCTTGAACATTTCAGGATTCAGCTAAGAAACCCATTGCCAATCAAGAAATCTGTGTGCAATGTGGGAAGATCTTTCTACAAGCAGAATGTACCTAAGATTGCTGGTAAGAAAACCAAGAAGACAACAACTGCAAATGTTGTCAGCACAAGCCAGCAAGAAAGGTATACAACAGCTGCAGATGTTACCACTCAGCAACTTAGAGATGAAACTGCTGTTGGTGGTGGTAACAAATGAATTGCATGTTTGTTAGTAAATAGAAACAAGGTACGTGTACAACAGCGTTGTGAATGCAAGGGAGGAAGCAACTGGAGAAATTCAAAAAAAAAGAGGAAAGCTGTGATGACACTCAGATGTGAGCGGTCATCAGCAATCCCGTACCTAAGAGGAAACGGACAAGTAACAAAAGAAGAAGACACGGTTCTCAGTCCCTAATGTCCAAGACTCCTCAGTCC
>CM051456.1:60428387-60525470 GCA_028274465.1 Plantago ovata | reverse complement strand
CCTCCGGTGACTGCTCCGGGACTTCTCTGGCCCCAACACAACGAAAGTTGTGTTGAAACGACCGAATCACTGCAAAACCTATGCCTCCGTCATATCTTGACACTGCAAAGTGTGAGATGTTGAGGCAATGGGGAGGGTTTGCAAAAGAAAAGTACATTAGGTACTTTTATGAACAAGAACTTGATGACCAAAATGAAGAGGCGCTTGAGTTTATCAAGCAGCAAGGCCTCATGAACTTTATCTCTGCTCGCACTAACAAGTGAGCATGATTGATACAATGGAATTCTACAACAATGCAGAAATCCAGTCCCTTACCGACAGTAATGGAATCACTGAAAAAGTGATCCTTACTTATGTTCAGAACACGCAAATCGTCCTGAAATGGACTGATTTAGCGGAGTTTTCAGATTCCAACCACTGGAACGGAAGATGACGTCACTGCTTCTACCTGACGAAGAAATAGAAGCTTTCTACATGACGTCAGAAATGCAAAGATGAAGAAAGGCGAGATAGCTCCCGTGACTTGGACAAAGCACGTTAAGAGAAAGCATCTCTGCCATTCACTTGGTCTAGTAGCTCTGCTACTGATAAAAGTTCTTGACTCCCAAGTTGGAGGAATTGACCAAGTCGGCCTGAGAAGATGGCCATTGCTGATGCATATCTATGAAAATAAATCGGAACTTAACTGGGCTAAGTACATTTTCAACAGGCTTGTTGATTGTGTCACAAAGTTCAAGGTAAAGGTAGAAGACAACAAGGTCTCACCTTCCTTTCCAGTTATGTATGGAATCAAGATATGCTATATCCTTGAACATTTCAGGATTCAGCTAAGAAACCCATTGCCAATCAAGAAATCTGTGTGCAATGTGGGAAGATCTTTCTACAAGCAGAATGTACCTAAGATTGCTGGAAAGAAAACTAAGAAGACAACAACTGCAAATGTTGTCAGCACAAGCCAGCAAGAAAGGTATACAACAGCTGCAGATGTTACCACTCAGCAACTTAGCGATGAAACTGTTGTTGGTGGTGGTAACACAAATGAAACAAGGTACGTGTACAACACCTGTTGCTGAAAAGGAAACAATAGATGACTCTGGGAAACTAGAGAAATCTAAAAAGAAAAAGACGAAAGCTGATGATGACACTCAGACTGCAGCGTCATCAGCAACCCCGTACCTAAGAGGAAACGGACAAGTAACAAAAGAAAGAAGACACTGGCTTCTCAGTCAGTCCCTGATGTTCAAGACTCCTCAGTCAATTCCCAGACAAATGTTGAAACGCATTTGCCAGTAGATGTTGCTGAAGTAATTACTGAAGCATATGTCAACAATGTTGAAGTGTTTGCGGAAGCCTTCAACAATCAACTTAATGTTGACAATTCTACTGAGAATAGATCACAAGGCAGTGGAAATGAAATTCCTGCCCCAGTCCCAGATATCTACATTGTAGATAGACCAAATGACCCAACTATGGAACCAGCAAGTGATATTGCTGATGATCTGCAAAAAGCGGCACTTGCTGATGCTGCTGAAAAGATGGTTGCTGAACAGCAACTCATCAAGTTGCTGAGACCCAGCTTGCTGAAGAACCAGTTGCTGAAATAGCAATGGTTCCAATTCCTGAAGTTGCTGAAATTCAAGAAGCATTATTCAACGACGCATCTCATGATGCTGAGAATACTGGCCCCAGTTCACCTAAGACATCAATTGACAAAGTCCAGCTTGTTCTGGAAGATTTAAGCAAACAAATGGAGTTGGAAATTGAAGAATCATCCAACAAGTCAATTGATCTCTTCATGACAAGCAGTGAGCTTAAAGGTCAAGATGCTTTTGCTCAACTTGTCATTTCAGAGACAAGGGAGATTGCTGAAACCGCACAGCTTTCTCAAATAGAGCAAAATCAGAAGTCTGCTGAAGAAACAGTCCCAGAAGCTGAAGAAACTGTTAATGCTGAAAGGACTGAGCCACAACCTGTCCTTCCTCAGCAGGTAGTTAATTCAACCATCAGTAAAACTTCAAATTCTGAAAATTGTTCTTTTGCTAAAATTATTCTTTCTCTACAGACTTCTCAAGATGCAAGTCAGATGGTTGCTGAAGCCTCTGCACCAGAACCAACACTCCCTGCTCAGCAGGTAGTTAATAATTTTGGTATAAAAACTAAGTTTGACAGCTTAGTACTTGTGTCTAATTTTAATTTATTTCAGGATGAACAAATGGAGGATGCTACTCAAGCTCCTCATGGAATGGAAATTGTATTACATGAGCTTGCTGACTCTCAGTAGGTAAATCATGTTTCAGATGCAAACTCTAAAACAATTCTCCAAACCAATCCTGATCTAAATAAAATTCTTTTTCAGGCTCAAAAGGAGACCACTGAAGTGGTACTCATCACTGAAGATCAGCAAGTAAGTTGTGAAGAACTTTACTTGAGCTTCAAGAGGACAACTTTGTCAAGAGTTGCTAAGTCCGTCAGCAACTGGCAAAGGTACAGGAGAATGGATTTCTCAAATCTTCACCTTCATCTCTCAAATGAGAAAAATAGATCTTCACTGTTAAAGCTCGAAACATTTGTCCACTCCATCCTTCCAGAAGAAATGACATATTCTCAGCAAATGAGTTCAAATCTGATTGCTCAAATCAGAGAGAATATGAAGGCCAAATTTAAGAGTGCCTCTCCAGCTGAACAAGCTGTGATGCTCAAAGGTCTTTTTGTTCCTGTGGTGGCTGATCCCCACAAATTAACTGAGGAAGAGGAAGTGACAAGTGTTGCTTTGTATAAGCACATTGAGCTAGTCATTCTGACAGATGATGAAGAAGAAGAAGAAGATGAGAACATTCCCACTGATCCCAGTGATGATGAAGGGAAAGATTCTAAGGACAAGAAAGACGACGATGATGACAATCAAGGTCCAAGTCCTGGTGCTGGTGGATTGAAGTCAACAGTTGCTGAAAATATTCAATCTGACAATCAGAAAGCTGAACAACAACAATCTCAGCAAGAATCTCAACCTCCTCCTGCTGCTGCTGAAAATCAAGCACCTGTACAAGGTGCTGATACTGAAGAAGAGTACGCCAGAAAAAGGGCTGCCTTGAAAAATGGCAAAAGTCTAGTTTCTGATGCCAAGGTTACTGAAGAAAACCTTGAAGAAGAGGATGAAGAAGATGAAGATTACCAACAAGCTCTACAAAACAGTCTCGTGATCCATGCAAGGCATACGCAGGATCTGGAAATTGGTGAATCTTCAAGACCAAGATCAAAGGAAGTTCCATCCCTTCCACTTACTACTGGCGAAACTCCAGTTATTGAGTCTCAAACGTTGCCTTCAGCAACTACTCAATTAAAACTAACTACTGGCGAAACTCCATTAATTGAGCCACAAACTCAATTGAAACAACTATCTACCGGTGAAACTCCAGTCGTTGAGTCTGAAGCGTTGCCATCAGCAACCGCTCAACAAAAAGGAAGTGAAGCTACTGACAAAGGCTTAAAAGTTGCTCAACTCGATGAATCAGAGGATGATGACGACTTGTCAGAACATGACGATGAACAATCACAGCAAGATCCAAAAGTCGCTCAGATTCCTCCTCCTAATTACCTCACTTATGAAGGAGATTCACTAAGAGCCGAGCTGCTTTTACGAGATGATCAGTTTGCTACTGAACTTAAGGCTCACTCCTTGACCCCTCACTTATTGCTGTTCCCAAGAGTTGAGGAGTTTACTCCCAGAATTCTAGCACTAAAGAAGGTCCATGATGCCTGCAAAGCTGAAGATGAGGCATTGCTTGCTGAGAGCCCACTTGACATTGGAAAAATATTGGCTACAGTGCTGAGACGCACTACAACTTTGACAATAGCTCAGAAAGACACCAGTCTTTATCACAAAAGCTATGAAGAAGATGTAAGTCAAGCGCTCTTACTTGCAAAGAATGCTCTTGTCAAAGCTCAAACTATTATGGATGAGAAGGCCGCAACTGAGAAAATACATGAAGAGAACATGATGAATATTCAAAAAGAGTTGTCCACAATGAACTCTGACCAACAGGCAATCATCATGAAGTACAACAGTCTCAATACTCTTGCTGAAAATTGAAATGTGTTTTACTCTCTGCACATCACTCCAATGTTGCAATCCATGTCTAAGGGAGAAAAGAAGAATACTAGAAAAAGAAATCAAACCCCTCCTCCTCCCGTTGCTGATGTGCCTTTGCCCATAGAACCACTTGCTGAAAAAGAGCAAAGTTCTAAAAGGCAAGCAGAATCTGAGTTAAATTCAGCAAGTACCAAAAAGAGAAAAACTGCTGCTGAAACTCAAGATTTATGTCACACTGAAAGTCATCACAATCTGAGTGAAGATGATGATGAAGATGATGACAATCAAACAATAGCTCAAGCCATAAGAGCTAGACCCTTAACAGCCATAACTCCGTCTGGCCATTCAAAGCATTTCTCGTCTGACTCTTCAGCAAGAGATCAAGACAATCCTAAAACAAGAAGAAGAAGGCAAAGACAGGAAGAGAAAAGGCTGGCCAGCATTGCTATTGGCTCCGGCATTGAATATACAAAGACCAGTAATGAGGAAACCACTCAGAATGTAATCAGAAACATTCATGGTTGCTGGATTTTAAAGCTGGAAGACTTGCTGGTAAATGAGTTCTTTCCTAAAGCCATTTTGAATCAAATGTTCAAATGGATTGAACTCAAGGTCCAAAGAAATCAAAGGGAAGAATCCCTCCCAAGAAATGTTGCTGGGAAATGGTTGAATCTAGAGGTCTATGCAAGAAGAGTTGCCATTGGTAAGACATACAAACAGGAACCAAATCTGATCAAACCACCTGGCATCGCTTACTACTCAGACCCGGTAACAAAGAAACCTAAGAAGAAACTTGGATTGATTCCTTATGAGTACTTCTATCTCACTGCTAAGGATCAAGAAGAAGATCTTCTCTGGTTAAGAAAGATTCATCCGAAAAGCATTTCAGATACACAGCTTCTCCATGCCAGCAATTGGGGCATGCATTTGTGGGTAATTAATTACATGGAAATGAATGCTGAAAAGTATCATCATACTGCCTGCAAAAACGCAAGAATCCTTCAACTACAAGTCCGTAGACTTCTGGAAAACTACGAAAAGGATTGTGTTGAATTCACTGCACTTGCTGAGAAGAGTGTAAGAGAGATTTTGAGAAAATCCTCTGAAAGAGCTTAGGTCCCTGCAATAGTTTTTGTTAAAGTTTTTATTTGCTGATTCTGTTTGTTATCTATGCTTTTTCATGTAAACATCTGAATGATAACTATCAGCAAAGAATTCTTTTGACTCTTATTGGTTTTTGATTATGCAATCTATTTATGCTTACTGTTTAATTATTCAAGTATGCTTGCATTAATCAACTGATTTATTCAACATCAGAAACCTCTAAAAGGGTAACAATTAATTTAGCCATGGATTGCTAACATCAAAAAGGGGGAAATTTGTTAGGAAACTTGTAATTTTGATAAGCAATTTACCATGCTAAATTAAGGAAAGTCCAGTAACTAGTACTCTTAAGGTCCATAGGTTTTTAGAATTTTGAAGGACATTGTAAAAGATAACGTTTGCTGATGACTTAGTTAGGTGTTAGATAAGTTATTTCTTTTGCGTATGATGTATTTTATTTTCTGAAAAGAAAATATCTTATTGATGCTTAGCTTTAATGTATCTTATTTTCTGAAAAGAAAATAACCTATTGAAGCATTTGCTGAAGATATATTTTGTTTATTACAAACAAATTATTGAAGCAAATAAGAAAACGGTCAGAATCTTGAAGACTTTTGAAGAATCTGAAGACTTGAAGAATTCGAAGACTTGAAGACTTGAAGATTGCTGAAGACTGGTAAGGCACGTGTTGCTCAGAAAGTGGAATTTTCAGCAACAGCATTGCATAAGTGAAAATCTGAAAGACAGAGTAGGTTGTGCTTGCTGAAACTGAGACTAACCACTTGCTGATGAAACATATGTGACCTCTTGCTGAATGTACGTGAATTTGCGCTCCAATGTTACTATTTGAATTCTATTCAAATGTGCATTTAATGCAAAGCTTACACACGAAGACTAGAAGACAAACAGAGTCGCTGCTGAAAGTACAAAAAGCAAGATAGTGACATGTTAAGGAACAAAAGCCTTAGGATTTGAAATTCAAACGGCTCCTTACTTGCACTATAAATAGAGGTCATCCGGCAAAGAGTTGAAGTGTGTCAACAACGTGATCAAACTCTCACTTGTGCTTTAAAACTCACAAACCTTCAAACACTCTTACTGCCATTGATCCGTTCCAAGACTTAAAGCTTGAAAAAGCTGCTTGTGAAGAAGTAGAACAAACTCGGCTAAGAAATTAGTTAAGTGTTCTTTCTGTCAAACAAGAACGAGTCTTGACACAAAAAACAATCAAACTTGTTTACTGCAAAGTATTCCAAGTTGTGTTTCTTAGATTACTTGTTGTAACTGAATAAGTTATAATTAAGTCATCTCACCCCAAAACTCTCTAACTGAAAATACACCCTTTCAGGCGTGATATTCAGGGGGAACTTAATCGAGCATAGTTTTGCTGATTAAAAGTACCAAGTTTGGTGGAGAACAAGGTTGAGTTCTCTAGTTTAGGTTGGATACGAAACAAGTGTGCTTTGGTGTCTGTTGAATCGCTTTAGATAGGAGATTGTAAGGAACCTCAATCATATCTTAGTGGATTCAGTCCTAGAAAGGACAAAGTGGATTAGTTGAGAGATTACGCCACTCTCAGATACCACTATAAAAGTGTTTGTGTGATTTACTTACTGTATTTAGCTTTCAGCAAATTATATCTGTCCGTACACAGTCACTCACCTCACTTGCTGAAACCTTTACTTGCTGAAAAAGTACTTATTGTTTCAAAGACTTCCGCTCTCTGATTTTAAGTATCAGCAAACCAAGATACTGTAAAGTAACTGACGCTTGCTGAGAAAGTTAAGTATCAGCAAACTCATTACTGAAAAGTAATAAGCACTTGCTGAGAAAGTTTTAAACGACAAAAGTTTGAAAAGACTATTCACCCCCCCCCCCTCTAGTCTTTTCTTGTTGTTTAAAGGGACCAACAGTTTATAACCTATTCTTTCGAATAGGTTTGGGGAGGGGGTTACACCATCATTAGACTTGTTTTTCATTTTTCATTTCCGTATTGTGAGCTTATTTTTCCTTTTCCGTAAATTTTGTACTCCAATCTATTCATTCGAATAGGATTGGGGAAGTTGTGTGAGTCATTTTCTCTCTTTTCGTTGTGCTACTGCTGGCTAAAAAAAAATCGAAAACAAATAGAAAAAAATTTCCAGGAAAAAAGGAAGAAAAAAGAAAAAAAGAAAATGGAAAGAAAAAAAACGAAAAAAAAGAAAAGACCCCAAAAAAGCAAAGAAGGGTCCAAAAAAAGAAAGCCAAATAGCAGTTTAGCAAAGTGTTGTGTCTCATTTTCCAATTTTTGTAATGTTCGTAACCGTGTTGTAATTTTCTATTTTTTGTCTTTTGTTTTTGAGTGTCATCTGTTCTAGACCACCCTCGTCCTGCCATTCAGGAAGTGGTGAATAGTTTAAGACTTTGCTTGAGAGATGGGTAGAATAGGGGAGTGTTATCTTTTATAGGGAACCCTCCTTCGTTTGATGAGAGCCAGTACTGGTTCGACCTCTTTGAGGGAAAGTCTTAAACTTGGTGAACAACAGTAAGTCCTCAGTTTCATAGGCACGGGACAACCATTCGTATCTTAGCATGCTTCATTACGTCGTCACTGACTAGGTCCAGGTAGAGAATATTACGAGAGACTATCTTGTCTTAACATAAGTGCTTATGTGGATGTGTATAAGTAAATCGAGGTATTCTTCAACCTATATTTATGCTTTGATTTATATGGTTTTTGTTCATATGTTTTTTGATAGATTCAGTAGATTAGTTCATTTTATTTGGCATGAGACTCCATTTTGTGTCTTGCATTGTTTTTTGCATTAGAGTCTAGCTTAGTTGCTTGAGGACAAGCAAAGGTTCGGTTTGGGGAGTTTGATGAATGTGTATTTTACACTTTCATTTGAGTCTTTTTCACCTATTTTAGCTATCCTCTATGTTAATTTAGCTATATTTTAGTGAATTTTATTAGAATAGTGTCACGTTTCCCATTAGATTTTATTTTACAGGTTTTGGTTGAAAAACGAGGATTTCCGGGGAATTATATTGAAGTTGACAAGGAATTGGTGTTCCAGAAGCCTATTTGGAGTATCTGAAGGTTTCCGGATAGGATTTGGAGTGTAGGGGTCGAATCTGGAGGTTAGAAGGCCACTAGAAGTCAGAAACCGAGTCCGGAAAGGGGAAGGAATCCAAAAACGCGTCGAAAACGCGGAATTCCGCGAAATTTACTCCCGGGCGAACCGCCCGGGACGTGGGGCGAATCGCCTGGTGTGTGGGGCCCTTCGCCCCACACTATTTCAAAGCCTATATATAGTTGCTCAGATTTTCTCCGAAATTCATACTTTTCCAGACCTATTCTCTCACCTTTCTCTGTAGTTTTAGGTAGGAACTTCCCAGAGCCTGTTCTGGGGGTTCGTAGCTTAGGAGACACTTTTTCATAGCAGTTTGGAGCTTGTAAGATCGTGATTCTTCGGAGACTGACAACCTTCGGTAACATTGTATCTTACAGTTTATTCTACTTATTTTTATATATCTTTCAACATGTTTTCTTCTATGATTTCTGTTGATTGGATGACAACTATGAGTAGCTAAACTTATCGTTGGTGGTAGTATGTGAATTCTTAGCGAAGGGTAGATAATCATGCTAATGGCTATATCGCGCATTATACTCCGTGTTATTGCTTTATTTCGTTGATCAGGCTCAGCCTAAATCCTCGTATGTTGATTAATTATTATGCACAATTTGACCCTCGTCGACCTATGCATATCCATATCTTTGTAGTGTTGAATAATTACGGAACACAATTGGACAATAGCGCTTGACTTGTCAGTACCTATATCTTCGTAGTGTTTAATAATTACAACAGGACATTCGATTGATCAAAGATCTCCATGCAAGACCGAGGAATTTACGCATGATTATTGACCCGTAATGCTTTGAAGGATCATACTATCACCAATCTCCATTATCTGTTAGAAAAACCTTTGCTTTACGGTCTGCTGTTTTTATATTCTTTAGTTAAATAGATAAAGCTAGTTATAGTCCTTAGATAATGACACTCGAGGTTATTCTACTGCTACACTACGGTTTTCGTTGTAGTTGTGAATTGCCTTTGGCTAAATAACAAATTTATTTGATTCGTTCGCGTTGGAACACGACACCAGCGCGTTCATCAAACGTGTGGCTTTTGATTTCCAGATCTCGAGTTGCAGGCGAAAGAACAATCGCCGGTCCCCTCATACGATCCTTGGAGGGTTGAACCCATGCTTTCAGTGGTCTAGCTTCTGCCATTAAGACGATTTCCTTAAAAAGACTGTGTAGAGATTCAGAGAAATCGGTATCCTCTATTTCCTCTAGTTCACGTCGTCGAAGTAGTCGCCTTCTTTGGTGGTAGACTCTGTCAATTTCAGCGATTGGATCAGCAAGCAGTGTTCCCCTAGATCGTGTACTTCGCATACACTATCTGTAACAAACTAAGTAAGGAGTATCAGAGAGATCAAATAGAAAAATAAAAACTACTAAAACTAGGAATTGAATGCTGAAAATATATAAAAGCTAAACAGAATAAAGGAGTGTATAGTCCCCGGCAACGGCGCCAATTTGATGAACCGAAATTTGTCAGATTCTAATTAATCAAATAAATTTGTTTTTAAGCCAAAGGCAATTCACAACTACAACGAAAACCGTAGTGCAGCAGTAAAATAACCTCGAGTGTCGATCTCTAAGGACTATAACTAGCTTTATCTAATCTAACTTAAACTATAAAATCAACAAACGACTTAGCACAGGTTTTTCTTATCAATATAATGGAAGTTAGTGATAGTATGATCATTCAAAGCATAGTGGATTAATAATCATGAATGAAGTACCCGATCGTTTTGCATAGAGATCTTTGATCATGAATTGTCCAATGTGTTCCATTTTATTCAACACTACGAAGATAGAGGGCTTAGATAGATCAAAGAAATAAAGCAATAACTCAAAGTCTGATTCGCTTTACCGCCATCAGCATAATTACTAACCCTTCGCTAAAAAATCACATACTATCACCAACGATAGATTTAGCTACTCATAGATGTCATGCAATCAACAGAAATCATAGCAAGATTGAATGAAAACATGTTGAAAGATAAACAAATATAAATAGAAAAATCTGTGATACAATGTTACCGAAGGTTGTCAATCTCCGAAGAATCGCGACCTCACAAGCTCCAAATCGATAAGAAAAAGTATCTCCTATGCTAAGAATTCCCAGAACAGGCTCTGGAGAATTCTCCCCTAAAACTAATGAGAAAGGTATGAAAAAAGGTCTGAGAAAGTATGAAAAACGGAGAAAACTGAGCAACTATATATAGGAGTTCAGAACGTGTGGGGCGAGTCGCCCAACACACCGGACGAATCGCCTGGTGTGGGGCGAACCGCCCCACGTACCGGGCAAATCGCTCGGGAGTTCCAGCCGGCCAAGGACGCGTTTTCGACGCGTTTTTGGATTTCTTTTCCTTTTCGGACTCGGTTTTTGCCTTCTAGTGAACTTTTTGCCTTCAGACTCGACCCCGAGACTTCAAATCCCATCCGGAATCTTCTAGATACTCCAAAAATGTCATCGGAACACCGATTCTTCGTTCTTTTCAATATAATTGCCCGGAAAATCATGTTTTTCACCTAAAACCTGTAAAATGCAAACTAAAGGGAAACGTGACACTATTCTAATAAAATGCACCAAAATATAGCTAAATTAACATAGAGGATAGCTAAATTGGTGAAAAAAGACTCGAATGAAAGTGTAAAATACACATTCATCAGTACGCCACAAGCTCAGGCTCGACGCAGTCTTGAGGCCGACCAAGAACAAGGTCGTTCACCTTTACCCATGCAGCATTGTGGAGAGCCGCCTTCTCGAAAGGATAGAGGATCCCAGTCCTCAAGCACTCAGGGACCCAAGCTGGGAGATATGCTGGCTTACTTGGATAAGGAACTTCCGGATCAGTCACAAGCTCCCCGAATTCACACGCTTGGTGCATCTCGTCGGTGATCTCTTCGTCAGGGTAGAGGGATAGAACCTCGCGCCGCCCAGCATGCATATCCTCGCGAGCATCCGGATCGAAGTCCTGAGGAAGCAAGTTCACTCGCTTAAGTTGGCCGATGCAAGAAAAGTAGCCCTCCTTGCGGGATGCATCCCTCACATCTTGTTGAGCCATCTTATCAGTGTCAGAGCCATGAAGGCACGAGCAGTCTCCAAGCGGCTGCCTTTAAGGAAAGAGAGGACACTGTTCTTGAATTTTTCCATGCAGATCGACAAGGTGGCATAAGCTCCCTTGTATCCCTTAGTCCTCGCTCTCTCCTTGGCGAGCTCCTTCTCAAGATGGTCGACCTTGGCATACAGCTTGCCGATCTCAATCTCCGCGACCTTGTTTTTACCCTGCTCGGTTGCCAACTTCTTTTCCGGGTCCTCCATCACGATGCCAATATCCGCGATCAGCAGTGACTTGGCCATAAGCCTCCTTCAAATTCTCGAGCTATATCAAAGAAAAATTCAGAGTTAGCGAGGAGACGATTTTAGAACTTAAAAACTTATCTAAGAAAATAAAGAAGCAAAGCTACCTGAAGCGAGCACATGCAGAGCTGATGGGCGCGATCCAGTTCTGACATCTGCATTAGACTCTTCACTTCAGCCTCCTGACTTAGAGCAGTGGTCTTGCTCTTCTTGCGAGGAGGTTCATTATTCCCTTGATGAACGCGGATTCGTCAGTTCCGGATTCAGTCAAATAAATTTGTTATTTAGCCAAAGGCAATCCACAACTACAACGAAAACCGTAGTGTAGCGGTAGAATGACTCGAGTGTCGTTCTCTCAGGACTATAACTAGCTTTATCTATTTAACAAGAGAATATAAAAACAGCAGACAGATAGCAAAAAGGGTTTCTAGCGGATAATGGAGGTTGGTGATAGTACGGTCCTTCTTAGCATAACGGGTCGATAATCATGCATAAATTCCTCGGTCTTGCATAGAGATCTTTGAATCAATCTAGTGTCCTGTTGCAAACATTAAGCACTACGAAGATAATTTGGTCTGACAAGTCAACCATTATTGTCCTAACGTGTTCCGTAATTATTCAACACTACGAAGATAATTGGTCTGAGGGTCGACAAGTGCCAAGTGTGCATAATAATTAATACAACATACGAGAATTTTGGTTACAACTGATCAACGAAATAAAGCAATGACACGGAGTATAATGCGCGATATAGCCATTAGCATGATTATCTTCCCTTCGCTAAGAATTCACATACCACCACCAACGATAAGTTTAGCTACTCATAATAGGCATGCAATCAACAGAAATCATAAAAGAAAACATGTTGAAAGAATATAAAATAAGTAGAATAAAACTGTAAGATACAAAGTTACCGAAGGTTGTCAATCTTCGGATGATTGCGGTCCTACGAGCTCCAAACTGCTATGAAAAAGTATCCCCTAAGCTACGGAACTCTCAGGACAGGCCCCGGGAAGTTCCTACCTAAAACTATAGAGAGAGGTGAGAGAGAAGGTCTGGAAAGATATGATTTTCGGAGAAAAACTGAGCACTATATGTAGGCCCAGAAAAACTCCGGGGCGGTTCGCCCCAGCACGCGGCGGTTCGCCCCAGAGTTTTCTCGCGGAATTTCCGCGTTTTCGACGCGTTTTTGGATTTCTTCACCTTTTCAGACTCGGTTTCTGACTTCTAGTAGCCTTCTAACCTCCAGATTCGGCCCCTAGACTTCAAATCCTATCCGGAAACCTTCAGATACTCCAAATAGGCTTCTGGAACACCAATTCCTTGTAAACTTCAATATAATTGCCCGAAAATCTTCGAATTTCAACCAAAGCCTGTAAAATAAAATCTAAAGGGAAACGTGACATTATTCTAATAAAATGTACTAAAATATAGCTAAATTAACATAGAGGATAGCTAAAATAGGTGAAAAAGACTCGAATGAAAGTGTAAAATACACATTCATCATCCCTCCAAGAACTAGCTTCCTCGAGCCAGCGGCCTTCTTCGCTACCGGTTTCTCCGGTCGTTTCTCTTGCTCCCCGGCCGCGGCCTCCTCGGCCTGTTTAGCAGCCGCATCTTCTTCAGCTTTTTTGAGAACCTCAAGAGGATTCTCCCGTGTCTCGAGCCCTTCCTGCACCAGGGCATCTCGATGGTGCGAGGCACTCCTTGGCGGAGAGAGATTGAGAGAGCCAAGGATCTTCGTGTCCTTATTCGTCATGCGTTGCTTCCTCCTCTGCTCTTCCTTCGCTTGGAGTGTCCTCGACATTATCCAATGAAACCAATAAGCTGCAGAGGAAAACACAAGTTAGAAAAGGAAGCGAGAAGGGTAAAAAAGCGAGAAGAACATAAGCGCGAGAACATTGCAAGCAAACAACAAAGAAAAGAGCAAGTATGAAAATGACAAGTACGAAAGTATGAAAGTCTATCTAAGCATACCGAAGATCACGTCGTTCGAGAACCTATTGCCAGTGTACCCGGTATAGGCGTAAGGAGAAAGACCGGCTAAGTATGGAAGGGGCTGCAGAATGAGACCCCAATAAAAGTACTTCTCGGGATTGGGCCCTTTGTTCTTCTCCTCGAGCTCTAAGACCCACGAGTCTAATTCAGCGGGCAGAGGATTCTTCTGGCGATTCGTCCTCGATACATTAGTTTGGGGACACCCCACTCGACTTCCTCCTCGTTAATGTGGGGTAACTTCTTATTTTTTATGTAGAAGTACCGATGGAACCATTTGTAGCCCGAAGAGGAAGTAGCGTCCATGATAAATCCCAAACCTGGTCGCGCGTTGAAGTAATAAAAATATTTGTTGCCCGAGCTCATCGACACCCGGAAGATTTGATTGAAATTGTGAAAGTTGAGCTCGACCCCGTGCTTCTTGCAGAAAACTCCAAAGCACACAAGGGTCCCAAAGGCACTGGGCACGAGCTGCCAAGGAGCGATCCCTAAAGTGTTGAAGATGTCGTGGAAAGCATCGCAGAATGGAAAGACCCATCCTCGATCTAAGCTCAAGTAGTGGACCGCCATATAACCAGGAGGCGCACTGTAAAAAGTTTGATCCTCTTTGGGAACGAGGACGTCAAACTTACTTACAGGAAGAGTGTACTTCCATCGAAGAGTAGCGATCTCATCTTCTTTCACAGTGGAGGCAGTGGTCGGAATGATATCGTCCTCGTTTTTCTCACCCTTTGGATCGGGGAGGTTCACCTTAAGCGCACTTTGAGTGAACTTGTTCTGAGTAGCCTTGGTCGATTTAGGCTCCTCGACATATTTAGCCTTTTCACTCTTCTTAGAGCGAGAACGTTTCTTCACACTCTTGGGCTCTTTACCCGGGGCATGTTTCTGAGCCTCCTCGGCAGAAGCTCTTGCGTCGCGGCTCTGTCCTCGCTATGCCGCTGAAATTCAATCTCCTCTAAGGGATTTGGCGGCCGCATGTTGTCGCTATGAAATGTGAAATCAATGGCCCGAGGATCCACTGAACGGTAACTGGTCTCCTCCTCGGGGGCATACTTTTGCCCAATAAGCAAGTCTCTCTGAGCTTGCCTATTCATCTCGGAGATGGATGGAGATGATGGCCTGGCGGTGCTCGAACTAGCTTCATTCGCGTGCACATCTATTATTGCACGAGGAGACTCCTCCTTGTCATCAGTAACCACGGTCCGACGAGTGGTTTGAGGAGGGAACTTAACCTTCTTCTGCGTAGGAGTTGTTCGAGGAGAAGTCGCATCATCGTCATCGCTATCCACTATGATAATGCCCCTACCGCGCTGGATGGAATGGTCTCCCTCCTCGAACCAAGACAAAGCCGGATCTGGTCGATCCGTGTCATCCATATCTTCTACCCGGATATCCATAGGAGGAACCGCGTCGAAAGCACCATAGTTTCAACCATGGACTTGAGCGGCTAAGGTGATGAGCTCTGAGGACATCCCAGGATTGGCAGGACCTCCCTACTCCTCGGTCCTATCATCGATAAAGTTGTCATCGCTCCTACGCCTCTTGCGAGTAACTAGACGATATTCAGCCGCTTCCTCTTCCTCCTCTGACTCATCATCATCATCATCTTGGGCATCTTCACCTTCTTCACCCTCCTCGAGTTGTTCCTCTTCCTCGGATCCCTCAGATCCTTCTTCCTCCCTAGATTCGTGAGCGGGCCTCGCCCACGGCGGCATGCTCGAGCGTATTATCTAGAAACGTCACTGATATCTTTGACGTATCGGCTGACGTAGTGTGGTCGCTCCCATACTCCTCGACTTCGCGGCGGTTTTGACTGTCGCCGCTTCTCTCGGACATCCTAAAAGGTAGGCCAAGAAGATTTAGGATGGTTGGTGATAGTCTGAGAGGTTCGTTTACGTATTTTGTTATGTTCGACCTCCCGAACGGAGAAAAATCATAGAAAAGGGGAAACATTATAGCAAGAATTTATTCTACAAAGGCGATAAGCATGCAAGAAAACCGAAGAGAAACAAATACGAGCATATTAGGAGCACACAAAAATCGAGGAGCGTAAGAGCGACCAACCTTGCCAAAGCTCGACGAGGCAAGCACTCCTACAAGTCCAATCTACATATTTCTACAGTTACAGTTCTACCCTAAGGATGCAAAGGGGAATTGTGTGAAAAATAAAAAGGTGGAGCATGAATCTACATTTCGGTCGTATTTCGGTCAGTCCGTTTAAGTCATGTTTTAAGTCCTCTAGTTACCGGCCGAGAACTCAGGCCATCGGAAACAAATTCAGGCAAGTGCGAAAGAACAAAGTGCAAAGGGGCACACGATTACAGCAAGTAATTGAAGTTACGGGATGAAAACTTACTTGGGAAACATTGGTTGAAAGCTTGAAAACGGAAACCGCACTGGGAAACTCGAACGCCGCCGGAAAAAACAGTGTTTGATCGCCTGAAAAGAGTCCTCGATCTACCTTGGTCTCGAAGAGTCTGCTTGCCGATCGTCTTAAAATGGTCCTCGCTCTCTCTATATGCTCTGAGTTAATATGTTGCGAAAAGTGTGGAATGATTCGGTCTTGGCCTATTTATATTAGGGTATCTCGGGAATACGAACCGTCGCCTACCCTCGCTCCATCCGGATCGAACACGTGTCCACTATCAACGGTCCAGATCACAGCCGCCTGACGGATTTACCGATCTACCCTCCATGCTCCCGCACCGACACATTTTCTCGGAAGAACGGGGATTACCTAACCACCAAAGATAATCCACGGAGCGAGGACCATGTCACGTGGATAAGATGAAGAGCGACGAGCGACCATTCACCCGAGGAGCCACTGTCTTATGAACCTTCTCGAGAAATTGTCAAGAGAAGAAAAAAAAAGCGGAAGGAAATCATTCAATTCCATTACCTCACAATTGTCTCCTCGAGACAATTCACAAAGAGGATAGTGAAGAGGCAAAAAATAGAATAACCTATTTCCACCAAGGAACACTTACCCGGATCCGATCTCTACCCAGTAAATATACCAATTTTATGAGGTACGAGAAACGTCTGCTCGCACCCTATAAAAAGGGGGGAAGGGAGAGATAGGAGGAGGGAAAGGCACCAAGGCGCGAATACATAAATCTTTTTTCGCCCACTACTAGTCGAGGCTCTGCTCGACCTCTACTTCAACATAGTTCCTAAACTATCTTCTACAAAGATACTTGGAAACTAGGGGGACATATGTTGGTGTTAAAATATGTCCAGTCCGCATGTACGAACTGGAGCGGTCTAAGAGCGCGACAAAGCATCAATGGTCTTCCCTCAAATGGCGCGACCACACCCAAGTATGTCACTTAGGTGTGGCTCGACCAACATATGGTCCGACCATCACTGAGAGGCCAACCCTCAAGATAAGCTCACTACGAGGACAATGCAGCTGTTTGGATCGAGGAGCATCTCTAGGGCTCGAAGAGGACCTTCCGTCATGGTGACACCCTCCAAAAGAGACTGGGCAGACCACTACTCGGACCATGGATATAAGAGGAAGGCACGAGGACCAAGGGCGACCACCCATGGTCGCTCCCTTTGGGACCCGTCTTCCAGAATACTCCATGGGACCCAAAAAGTCAATAATGCCCTCCAAACCCTAGTCAAGATGTTTGGGTCAAAGCCCATGGACCTCCTTAATGGGGTTGGGCCAAAAGAGGCTTCAATCTCAGCCGGACACTTGTCACGATCCTACATAAAGTGACAATAAAATACTACAAGTATAAAAGGAGACTCATTCATTATCCGCTAGGTAAGCATTCATAGCTCTCACCTACCACTCACCTACCACATTTACTACTCTTACTAGGGAAACCCTTCAACTCCCTACACGTAAAGTCGTCCCTCCGGTTTGATCCTCGACAAACCGGGCACGAGGTACTAACCCCCCCTCTAGTCTGTTTCTGGTACGAGGAAGCTACACGAAGGATTCCTATAATCTTAAGAGGAAGACTACAAGAAGACGACCTAAATAGTTTCTTGTGACGATCCATTGCGAACTTAAGAAGAAGTACGAATTACCGTTCAACAAATCAGAACGAAAAGATGCTGAAATATTGTATCTTAAGAAACTACTTGCTGAAGCTACAGCGAAAGAAACTCAAATGTCAACAAAATTGAAAGAGTATCAATCTTCAATCCTGAATTTACTTGCTGAAATACAAGAGCTGAAAAAGATGAAAGTAAATTTCAAATCTTATGCAAGTGCTAGTAACACTTTGACAGAACTAAATTCTTATCTGAGAGATCCATCTTAGAAGGAAGGTTTAGGTGTCACTTATGAATGTGATGACGTGATACTCTTGAATAAAGACAAATCACCAATAACCTTTGTTCGTGCTACTGATAGTTTTCAACCGGAACTCTATCAAATTGGTCAATCTAAGGTTGCTGAAACATGCAATCAATTACCTACGACCAAAAAGTCCCCCATTTCTACTCAAAGTAATAAGACTTCAAAAGGTAAACAGGATGCTGAAAAGCAATCTGTTCAGAAAAAGAATGTTGAAAAGCATTCCGCCAAACAAATTGCTGAAAAGCAATCTATTAAGTCAAAAGGCAAGATTACTATCATAAGTAATCAGAAGATCTTTGCTGACAAACCTGAATCAAGTAAGGTTGCTGAGACAAAAACTCAGCATACTCCGAGAAGTGGACTTGGTTGCAAAAACAAGCAAAACCAACTTTTCCATGAGTATAAGCAAAGTTAGCAAAAATACTTCAAGGAGATGAACAAATCAAAGCCTAAGACTAATAACAATACTCAAAATGCTAGGAGTAGAAGAAATCTTGCTAGAGAAAAGAACTTAATGAAAAGTATGTTCAGCAAAAGGGAAAACCAAACAAGACACCACATTTGAAAGTGGACTTGACTAGTGAAAGTCAAAAGTCTTTTGGCCCTAAGACATCTAGTTCTTCAGCAAGAAGAAAACAAGTCAAGATTGAAAAATCTGAGGCTTGGGTTTTCACTGGTCATTTCTTTAAACATGTTAATGAATATCCCATACTGGATAATTGACGTGTTTACTCTTGATTGTGCAGACTTCAGCCACTAATACAACCAATCCAATTTGGCACTTTGATAGTGGCTGCGGGAAGCACATGACGGGCGACAAAACAACTCTTATAAACTACAGACGGTGGTCCGGAGGTCCAACAATAAGATTTGCAGGTGGAGGATTTGCATTTGCTAAAGGCTTTGGTGATGTGAAGTTAGGATGAATTACCATAACGGGAGTTCTTTATGTCAAAAATCTTAAATTCGAAGATTTCCGGGCAATTATATTTAAGTTCACAAGGAATTGGTGTTCCAGAAGCCTATTTGGTGTATCTGAAGGTTTCCGGATAGGATTTGGAGTCTAGGGGCTGAATCTGGAGGTTAGAAGGCTACTAGAAGTCAGAAACCGAGTCCGAAAAGGGGAAAAAATCCAAAAACGCGTCGAAAACATGGAATTGCGCAAAAAACCCGTCGGGCGAACCGCCGCAAATGTGGGGCGAACCGCCCCACAGTAATTCGAAGCCTATATATAGTTGCTTAGTTTTCTCCGAAAATATATCTTTCCAGACCTACTTTCCCACCTCTCTCTGTAGTTTTAGGTAGGGACTTCCCAGAGCCTGTTCTGGGGGTCTGTAGCTTAGGGGACTCTTTTTCATAGCAGTTTGGAGCTCGTAGGCTCGTGATTCTCCGGAGATTGACAACCTTCGGTAACTTTGTATCTTACAGTTTTATTCTACTTATTTTATTAAATTCTTTCAACATGTTTTCTTCTATGATTTCTGTTGATTGCATGCCTATTATGAGTAGCTAAACTTATCGTTGGTGGTAGAATGTGAATTCTTAGCGAAGGGAAGATAATCATGCTAATGGCTATATCGCGCATTATACTCCGTGTTATTGCTTTATTTCGTTGATCAGGCACAACCTAAATTCTCGTATGTTGTATTAATTATTATGCACAATTGGACACTTGTCGACCTGTACGCGAGTTTATCTTCGTAGTGTTGAATAATTACGGTACACAATAGGACAATAGTGATTGACTTGTCAGACCCATTATCTTCGTAGTGTTTAATAATTGCAACAGGACATTAGATTGATCAAAGATCTCCATGCAAGAACGAGGAATTTATGCATGATTATCGACCCGTTATGCTTTGAAGGATCATACTATCACCAATCTCCATTATCTGCTAGAAACCCCTTTGCTATATGTTTGCTGTTTTTATATTCTAAATTAGATTTGATAAAGCTAGTTATAGTCCTGAGAGAACGACACTCGAGTCATTCTACTACTACACTGCGGTTTTCGTTGTAGTTGTGGATTGCCTTTGGCTAAATAACAAATATTATTTGCTGAATTCGGAACCGACAAATCCGTGTTCATCAAATTGGCGCCGTTGCCGGGGACTATACTCCTTTTTTCTGTTTAATTTGTTTATATTTTCATCTTTAGATTCCTAATTCTATTAGTTTTAGTTTTCCTTTTTAATCTCTCTCTGATACTGCTTTCCTAGTCTGTTTCTAATCACCTTTCCTAGTCTGTTACAGATAGTGTATGCCGCATACACATTCTGCAGGAACACCACTTGCTGATTCAATTGCTGAGATCGACAGAGTCTACCACCAAAGAAGGCGACTACTCGTAAGGCGCACGCTAGAGGAAATAGAGGATACCGATTTCTCTGAATCTCTACACAGTCTTTTCAAGGAAATCGACGGAATGGCAGAAGCTAGACCACTGAAGGCATGGGTTCAACCCACCAAGGATCGTATGAGGGGACCTGTAATTGTTCTTTCGTCTGCAACCCGAGATTTGGAGATCAAGAACCACGCATTCCAACAACTTCCGAGGTTCTATGGCTTATCAAGGGAAGATGTGATGGGGTACTTGCACGATATCGATGATTTCGTCAACCAACTCCCACGACCCGGAGCTGACATAACAACGGATGAGTTGAGGATGAAGTTTTTGCTATGGGACTTGGCGACAGAGCCAAGTCATGGCTGAGTTCTCTACCAGCCGGCTCGCTGGACACTTGGGAGAAGGTTTTTTCAGCTTTCATGGAGAAATACTTCCCCCACACCTTGACTACCGCGCTAAAGGAGCAGATCACTGGATTCAAGCAGGACTATGATGAGACCATCTACACCGCGTTTGAGAGATTCCAAGATCTCACGAACAAGTGCCCTCACCATGGTTTTGAACTTTCCGACCTAGTCCAACACTTCTACAATGGACTAACCTTCAAGAACCAACAAGTGGTGGATTTCCAATGCCGAGGCAATATTTGGGAGGAAACCGCAAAAGCCGTCTGGGCTGTTTTCGAAAGGCTTGCTAAGGGTTCGCAGTTCAAGGACCCAAGAGCAATGGTTAGGAGACGTGGTCCTGAAGCTCCACCAACTCAAGAAGCCCCTATGTACAGGGGGAATGGGGATCAATTCGAGTGCTTTACCAACGAATTGAAGCAAGTCCTCAAGAGCGCCACCGGAACAACTGTTTCGAACGAAGTATGCCGAATATGCAAGAACTATGGGCATGGGGCTCATATGTGTAGATCGGAGCTGGCATACGATGATGGCAACTGGGCTCGAGGAGGCGAAGAAGAAGCCTTTGCTACGGAGTTTGGTACTCAAGAAGTTAGCTACGGACAAGACGGTAGGACTCCTCGAGGTGGATTTTGGAGAAGAGGATACCGTAACAATCAAGGATATGCACCGGCTAACCAAACTTATGGCCCTAACCAAGACCGTAGTAGGCTAAACTATGGTAATGATCACTGCGAAAACCCCGCTCCGAAAGAGCCACCAAAGTCGAAGTCGGCTCAACTGATGGAGAACTTGCAGAAGATGGTTGATCACACACAAAGTTTTCTCAAACGTTATGAAGAAGATTCCGAGAAGACTAGGGCAAGGCTTGATAGGTTGGAAGAGAGCACTAGGCTTGCCCATCAGAAGATGCAAGAGTTGATCGACCGAGGAGCAAGTAGGGAACAAGGCAAACTGCCTAGCAACACTGTGAAGTCGAATGCCATTACATTGGCTGGTGATGTACCTGACGAAATCACCATCAGGAAGGTCGTTAGGTGCGAGTGCTGCATGAAGGAAGAACTTCTACAGGCTGAGGAAGAAGAGAAGGACCTCGGTTCTGACGCAAGTGATGAGGAGCAAGAGGATCCCGAACCACTCCCTAAAAGTTTTGATGTTAAGGTAGGGATTGGTGAGCTTGAAGATGTCCGTGCCACACTAGACACGGGATCCTACTCAAACATAATCCGTTTGAATGTGTTTGAAAAGAGCAACCTTGGAAAACTATCTGAGCAAAGGGCTATTGTGCAACTGGCGGATGGATCCTTTATGAGACCCGAGGGCATTGTGAAAAATGTGTTGGTCAAGATTGGTGAAGCGTCTATATACACCAATTTTGTAGTTATGCCGGCATCTGCACCTGGGACGGGGGATGTCATACTCTTAGGGCAACGTTCTTGACCAAGCTACGCTCCGTGATGGACATCTACCAAAGAACTTGCACCATCGAAGTGGATGGCAAGCAACACGTGTTGCAAGCCATACCTGATCCACCGAAACCGCCTGCTATTACTACTCACTACTGTGGTCTTGCAGCCTATATTCTTTCTTATTCACAGGTTCGTGGCATGGAGAGGAGATCAATGAAGGGGAAGCCTAGTACCCGCAAAAAGAAGAGATAGGCGCAGACAGGAGTCGAGTCAAAGACTTTAAACAATGATGCTATCCGGGAGGCAACCCGGAAATTTTACCGCTTTCTTTACCGCTTTAGATTTTATCTCACGAGTTTGATTGAATATTATAGGTCACTTATACAAGCATTAGCTCTCACCTTGAATCCACTTTCGACGTTCGGGACGAGCGACGACGTTCAGGTTTGGGGAGGAGGTTATCGCTGGTTATCTCTATACTTATCTTGCTTATGATAAACTCGTGAATTTTTTTTGCATTTGCACGTTTACTGCTTTCCTAGGATAGTCTTGCATGTTTTATATGGAGTTTATTGCAGAATTTTTTGAACTTGGGTAGATCAACCAACTATGCCATTAATCGTATGCTTCATCTCTATGAATTTGTTTGAGGTTTTTCTCGCTTGGATTGACACATTTATGTATTGCATTTAGTTAAGCTTGGTAGTCTCGACATCACTTAGTGGTGTTTTCTCTACTGCGGTTCACGAAGGCCTTTATAATAGGATGATGCATGTTAGGATCTTATGGTTGTTTTCCCGAGTAATTATGTACCTAAGAGGCAACAAGTCTTCACCATGCTTTGAGATTGCTAAATGCCTAGGAAGGAGGTAGTGTGAGGTTGTGTGATCCTTTGTTTATAACCTATTCTTCCGAATAGGTTTGGGGAAGGGGTTACACCGTCATACACTTGTTTCTGTTTTTCATTTTTCGTATCGTGATTTTAATTTTCCTTTTCCGTGAATTTTGTGCTCCAACCTATTGTTTCGAATAGGTTTGGGGAAGTCGTGTGAGTCATTTTCTCTCTTTTTGTTACTCTTTTACTCTTTTTGTTATGCTACTGCTGGCTAGGAAAAAAATCGAAAAAAAGAAAGAAAAATTCCAGGAAAATAAGATAAAAAGAAAAAGAAAAAAATCTGGAAAGAAAAAAAAGAAACAAAAGAAAAGACCCCAAAAAAGCAAAGAAGGGTCCAAAAAGAAAGCCAAATAGCAGTTTAGCAAAGTGTTGAGTCTCATTTTTTCAATTCTTGTAATGTTCGTAATCGTGTTGTAATTTTTTATCTTTTTTGTCTTGAGTGTCATCTGTTCTAGACCACCCTCGTCCTGCCATTCAGGAAGTGGTGAATAGCTTAAGACTTTACTTTAGAGATGGGTAGAATAGGGGAGTGTTATCTTTTATAGGGAACCCTCCTTCGTTTGATGAGAGCCAGTACTGGTTCGACCTCTTTGAGGGAAAGTCTTAACATGGTGGAACAGCAGTAAGCCCTCAGTTTCATAGGCACGGGACAACCATTCGTATCTTAGCATGCTTCATTACGTCGTCACTGACTAGGTCCAGGTAGAGAATGTTACGAGAGACTATCTTGTCTTGACATAAGTGCTTATGTGGATGTGTATAAGTCAATCGAGGTATTCTTCAACCTATATTCATGCTTTGATTTACATGGTTTTTGTTCATATGTTTTTGGTAGATTCAGTAGATTTGTTCATTTTATTTGGCATGAGACTCCATTTTGTGTCTTGCATGTTTTTTTTTTGTATTAGAGTCTAGCTTAGTTGCTTGAGGACAAGCAAAGGTTCGGTTTAGGGAGTTTGATGAATGTGTATTTTACACTTTCATTCGAGTCTTTTTCACCTATTTTAGCTATCCTCTATGTTAATTTAGCTATATTTTAGTACATTTTATTAGAATAGTGTCAAGTTTCCCTTTAGATTTTATTTTACAGGTTTTGGTTGAAATTCGAAGATTTCCGGGCAATTATATTAAAGTTGACAAGGAATTGGTGTTCCAGAAGCCTATTTGGAGTATCTGAAGGTTTCCGGATAGGATTTGGAGTCTAGGGGCCGAATCTGGAGGTTAGAAGGCTACTAGAAGTCAGAAACCCAGTCCGAAAAGGGGAAGAAATCCAAAAAAACGTCGAAAACGCGGAATTCCGCGAAAAACCCGTCGGGCGAACCGCCGCAAATGTGGGGCGAACCGCCCCACACCGGGCGAACCGCCGGGTGTGTGGGGCGAACCGCCCTACAGTAATTCGAAGCCTATATATAGTTGCTCAGTTTTCTCCGAAAATATATCTTTCCAGACCTACTTTCCCACCTCTCTCTGTAGTTTTAGGTAGGGACTTCCCAGAGCCTGTTCTGGGGGTCCGTAGTTTAGGGGACTCTTTTTCATAGCAGTTTGGAGCTCGTAGGATCGCGATTCTCCGGAGATTGACAACCTTCGGTAACTTTGTATCTTACAGTTTTATTCTACTTATTTTATTAAATTCTTTCAACATGTTTTCTTCTATGATTTATGTTCATTGCATGCCTATTATGTGTAGCTAAACTTATCGTTGGTGGTAGTATGTGAATTCTTAGCGAAGGGAAGATAATCATGCTAATGGCTATATCGCGCATTATACTCCGTGTTATTGCTTTATTTCGTTGATCAGGCAGAACCTAAATTCTCGTATGTTGTATTAATTATTATGCACAATTGGACACTTGTCGACCTGTACGCGAGTTTATCTTCGTAGTGTTGAATAATTACGGAACACAATAGGACAATAGTGATTGACTTGTCAGACCCATTATCTTCGTAGTGCTTAATAATTGCAACAGGACATTAGATTGATCAAAGATCTCCATGCAAGACCGAGGAATTTATGCATGATTATCGACCCGTTATGCTTTGAAGGATCATACTATCACCAATCTCCATTATCTGCTAGAAACCCCTTCGCTATCTGTTTGCTGTTTTTATATTCTAAATTAGATTTGATAAAGCTAGTTATAGTCCTGAGAGAACGACACTCGAGTCATTCTACTACTACACTACGGTTTTCGTTGTAGTTGTGGATTGCCTTTGGCTAAATAACAAATATTATTTGCTGAATTCGGAACCGACCAATCTGCGTTCATCATTCAGCATGAGTCAGTTTGCTGACAAAGGTTACTTCATCAAAATCAAAACTGATGAATGAAAACTTATTGACTTTGAGACAAAGAAGGTAATCATGGTTGCTAGAAGATCAGGAGTTCTATACACTGTAGATTGGTCGTCAGCAATCATCGAAAAATGTCTGATCTCAGATCATGAAGGCCTTGCTGAAAATGCATGGTTATGGCATAAAAGAACTAGTCACCTTATCTTCAAGACGCTGAATAAGCTGTCTAAAAAGTCACTTGTAGTTGGATTACCTAAGGTCACTTTTAAGAAGGATGGTGCTTGCATTGCATGTTGATGAACATGTATTTTACACTTTCATTCGAGTCTTTTTTCACCAATTTAGCTATCTTCTATGTTAATTTAGCTATATTTTAGTGCATTTTATTAGAATAATGTCACGTTTCCCTTTAGTTTGTATTTTACAGGTTTTGGGTGAAAAACGAGGTTTTTCGGGCAATTATATTGAAGTGGACAAGGAATTAGTGTTCCAAAGGCATTTTTTGAGTATCTAGAAGATTCCGGATAGGATTTGAAGTCTAGGGGTCGAGTCTGAAGGCTAAAAGGTCACTAGAAGGCAAAAACCGAATCCGAAAAGGAAAAGAAATCAAAAAACGCGTTGAAAACGCGTAACCCGCCGACTGGAGGTCCCGGGCGATTTGCCCGGGACGTGGGGCGGTTCGCCCCACACCAGGTGATTCGCCCGGTGTGTGGGGCGACTCGCCCCACACCTGCCGAACCCCTATATATAGTTGCTCAGTTTTCTCCGTTTTTCATACTTTCTCATACCTTTTCCCTCACCTTTCTCATTAGTTTTAGGTAGGAATTCTCCAGAGCCTGTTCTGGAGATTCTTAGCATAGGAGGCACTTTTTCTTATCATTTTGGAGCTTGTAAGATCGCGATTCTTCGGAGATTGACAACCTTCGGTAACATTGTATCTTACAGTTTTTCTATTCATATTTATTTATCTTTCAACATGTTTTCATTCAATCTTGCTATGATTTCTGTTGATTGCATTTCATCTATGAGTAGCTAAATTTATCGTTGGTGATAGTATGTGATTTCTTAGCGAAGGGTTAATAATTATGCTGATGGCGGTAAAGCGAATCAGACTTTGAGTTATTGCTTTATTTCTTTGATCTATCTAAAACTTCTATCTTCGTAGTGTTGAATAATAACGGAACATAATTGGACAATTCATTGATCAAAGATCTCTATGCAAAACGATCGGGTATTTCATGCATGATTATTAACCTGCTATGCTTTGAATGATCATACTATCACTAGCCTCCATTATCTTGATAAGTAAAACTATTGCTAAGTCGTTTGTTGATTTTATATTTTTAAGTTAGATTAGATAAAGCTAATTATAGTCCTTAGAGATCGACACTCGAGGTTATTTTGCTGCTACACTACGGTTTTCGTTGTAGTTGTGAATTGCCTTTGGCTAAATACAAATTTATTTGATTAATTAGAATCTGACAAATTCCGGTTCATCAAATTGGCGCCGCTGCCGGGGACTATACTCCTTTTTTCTGTTTAGCTTATTTATATTTTCAGCATTCAGTTCCCTACAGAAGAACAGGCTCTGGGGGTTTGCTCTCAGAAAATCTCACTTTCTTACCCTATTTCTTCCCCCCTATCTTTTTCAGAAAATTCATCTAATCTGATCTCGGTTACCTTACGTGCTTGTTCTCTCGAAGTTCTTGATTACATTGTGTTTGTTGCACTCTTTGTGTTTTTCTTTGCAAATTTTTGTTTTTCTTATGTGGATTCTGCTCCTTGGTTTCTTGTTTCCTCGTGTGCAGAAACTAGTCATATGAAAGTATGAGTCAGCCTTCGTTGCCCCGGTATGTGATGCCTTGAGGGCCTTGCATAACATTGGATGACGATTGAAAGGAATTATGACTTTGATCCTTCGTACTACTCCACACTCTCCACGTTTTCAATGGGTGATGATCCAAGAGGGTTCTTAGACACGTACGAGGAAGGAGTGTTGAGGATACCTTGTGAGAATGAGGAGGGGGTTATTTTATCACATGAGCAATGATGAATGTGTATTTTACACTTTCATTCGAGTCTTTTTCACCTATTTTAGCTATCCTCTGTGTTAATTTAGCTATATTTTAATACATTTTATTAGAATAGTGTCACGTTTCCCTTTAGATTTTATTTTACAGGTTTTGGTTGAAATTCGGGGATTTCTGGGCAATTATATTGAAGTTGACCATCATAATAATATTGATACGCTGGCCAGCGGTTTTACCAATTACAACTATGAACGACTATGAGCAGTGCTCTCCTGTGCTACACATGAGAGATGAATCCTTCACAGAAACACTTATCATCCCCATTTGTATGTAGCCATAATCCTGGATCGTGTCTTAGGTCAACTGCTTATTCAGAGCTGACATCGACGGGTCCACCAAGGATATGGGGCAACAAATGTGATGATAAAGTCCTGTAAGTCCAAAGGACGACTGGCATCACTTCGACAACTTACCGGTTCCCATAGACACTTCGGTGTAGAGTATACACCGATGGGAGTGTCCGGTGGTACTTCCATTGTTCGATAATCCTTCTTCGAACAACTATGCGCAGTTATGGGAACGTTTCTCGATTTTCCAACAATCCGTTCTGTGGCCGTGGGATCGGCTCACACTTGCTCCAACAAGTATAACCTCCACGCATCCTAGTCTCATCTGGTTCATTCAGACCCCTACATCCGAGATGAACCTCGACTAGGGAGAGTTTGGGATAGATGATAACTCACATAGCTCCCACTATCTGTGTGATCGGTCATCTATCCGAGGGGGCATGTTTAATATCAATACAGACAGGAATAGAGATATGACATGCTGCATGCCTGGTGTAATATAAATATGAAAGCGATACTCAACAGTCAAACATCAAACATATATTATATTACGTTGACCTGTGTAATAGTACATATATGCCCTCTATAAGGGCCCCATGCCCTTAATAAGGACTGTCTCTAGGACATATACACTATCAATATGCACGGGTGAAGATAGAATTAACTTAAGTGTTGTTTTTTAAATTCGTATACGGTATTCAGATTTGATCACAGAGACGGAGGGCCACTGTGTTGGAGGAATAATTGGGTTTAGGCTTCTACTATGTGTTTATCATTTTCAGTGTATCAATGTATCAACTATCATTTTCAGTATTTTTTTTCCAGGTTTCTTCCTAATCAAAACACATTAAAGACAATTGTTTTTCATGACTCTTGTACTTTACTTTCTTTCATTTAATATACGTTCGGCTTATTAAAAAAAAAACACATTAAAGACAGTAAAACTGAATTACATGAAATTAAAAGGAACCTTGAAGGCAAAGCAAGAACTAACAATAGTGAGAAAATTGTGTTCAATGAGAGAATCACACGAATAAGTACATGACCAAGTATCTTCCAGCAATATATAAATCGTAGAGCAGTACAACATTATCCTGCCATTGTAATTTACCAAGCTAGATAACCCTAATAGTTGGAATCTATGTTCTTCTTCTTTTTCTTTTCGATGCAGCTTTTTTCCGTGCTTCTTCCTCTTTCTGTTTGGCTTTCTTTAACTGGTCGCAAGACTTTATGTTGTGTCCTGGTGCGCTGAAAGATTATTGCAAAACAAATTCAGCAATCCACAAGTGTTTAAAGTTTGGAATATAAACTTTATGCTTTACCGGTAATAAACAATAATAAGAACTTACTGGCAGTGACTACAACATCGCCTTCTTCTGGGTTATTCTTCTTCTTCTTCTTATTCTTCTTCCTCTTCCTCTTCCTCTTCCTCTTCTTGTTCAGTATAATATTCTTGTTCTTCTTCAGTATCATATTCGTGCTCTTCTTCTTCATTAGCAGCTTTCGCTGCAGCTTCCTCGGCCTCAGCTTGCTTGAATTTTTCGCAAGCATTAATGTTGTGTCCCGGCTGGCTGAATTGTTATTGCAAAACAAACTAAGCAATCCAAAAGTGTTCAAAGTTTGATATATAAACTTTTTGCTGGTGATAAAAAATAACTAAATACTTACCGGTAGAAACTACAACATTTCGGCGTTTTTGGTGGGCAGCCTTTGGGTACTACTTTTTTCGGATCCCCAACATTGAAAGACCTCTTACGAGGTCTGGATGTTTTCTTTTTACCAGAAGCATTCCGTTCAGCACTACCCCTTGATAATATTTCCGCACAGTCTTCTAAAATCTTCAGAACTTTGGATATATTGGAATTATCTTTCCCTCTGACCAACAGTTGTTGAACGTTGATCACTGCTTTCACCATTTTAGCATCAACACCATCAACATCATTGGGGGTAAACATTTGTTTAAACAATAGCCGCAATTTCTTCCCTGTCTCAATGAACCACCGACTATTTATACTTCCATCAGGGAACTTCTTAAGGCCCATATACTTAAAACAAGAAATCAGGTGTGAGCATGGCAGGCCTTCGGATTCATGCAACTTGCAATCACATTCAAACCGCTTGTGTTCGATATCAACTATAGCAGTCCACAAGTTCTCCTGCTCCTCGCTACCACATTCTCTAAAGTAGAATTCTGCACAGTTGCCATTAAGTTGAACAAAGTTTGTTCTTTCGAGTGTCTGCTCATCTCTAATATTCTGTAGAATAGACTTGAATGCGGTCGATGTGCATTTAGTCCGAGCATCAATTTCTAGATCACGGAGCCCAGTCTCTGTTTTAAAACCTCTCTGGCAATTGATCTCATCTGCCACTTGCTTAAGGATACTCCTTTTCCTATTAAGTTTCACAACGAGCTGGTAAAAATTTACAAAGTCAGTAGCTGAACATTTTGGTTTCAGGAACTGCTTTACAAATGAATTTACGGCCTCTGCACGCCCCGTTGTCCTGTGTCTTGCAAAGAAAACACCTTCAAAATAGGGCTCGGCCCACTGCTGCCTTTTTTCATAGGTGTCCTTTACCCATGTGTTATCATGTAATTTGTAATCGTTGACCAACTCCGTCCAGCGCCTCTCGAATTCAGCAATAATGCACTTCATAGCTGCCAATTCGCAAAACTTTTGCGGAAAACCACCCTTCTTCACCCTTTTTACCGCGTTCTGTTCCATGTGCCAAAGATATAGTCTGTGTACAACGCCCTCAAATTCTTCCTTAACTGCAAGGCAGATGGATATATCTTGATCTGTCATAATGGAAATTGGCTTCTTTCCATTCATTGCTTCCAAGAACTTTTCCAAAATCCAGCAGTAAGACTGCTTAGTTTCTCTACGCAGAAGCCCAGCACCAAAAATCACACATCGTCCAGCGTTACTTACACCTGAAAATATAATAAGCGGATATCGATATTTATTGGTCTTGTACGTAGAATCCAAGAGCAGTACATCACCATAGGCTGTATATTCCTCTCTGGAATGCGAATCACACCAGAAAACCGACGATACATCACCATGTTCGTCGACCCGGTGCTCGATAAAAAATGCGTCATCCTCCACTATGTAGGACGAGAGGGCCTGAAATGCGGTATTAAAATCTCCATTTTTTTCCCGTTCCTTTTTCTCCTTTTGAAGAAGGTTATAAGCATCTTTTCTCAGGAAAGGTAATTCCTGATTTACCGAAAGCTGCTCCAACATATTCATAGACTCACCAGGTGTTTTCCCACCTGTAATCATGAAATTCAGTATTACTCGTTCACCAGCGGCGGTATACCTGTTACATTTTAAGAACCTCTCCTTTTCATGCCCGGCCAACTCATGATTATGGTCCGGTATGAAGTCTGTCACTTCCCATTCTTCTTCTCCAATCTTCCTCACCCTAAACATTGCCTTGCATCTACACCTTGTATCTCGTCTTCTTATTCGTTGACGAAGCACAATTTCCTTTTTGACTCCCTCACGGTTGCAAACCCACATGCAATGTTTATCTGGTCTATGATCTCGAGTTCTTATATCGAACCCCCTCTGTCTAGCATATGTTAAATAAAATGACCCAGCCTCTATCGTTTCACTAAAAACATGGCCCGTTATTTCATCAACTATTTGAGCATCATCCTTAGAGGCAAAAGCTTGAAATGACCATCCGTTCTTCGGGGTGACATATCTAATTCTACGCTTCTGCTTATGAGTAGCAGGAGTACTAGGAGCAGATGGAGCTTCCATATATACAATAAACCCAAGATGTTTTAGTTTGTACTCGCAACAAAATGGATACCTAATAAAACTACTACATAACTAGTGCACATAAATTACTGTAATCATAACCAAATGGCGATAGCCAATGCACATCTATAACCATAACGAAACTACGATATCAATTTCGCATCTATAACCATAACCAGTAGTACTCGACATCGAGGATCAGAACAACCTGGAATGGGAACATATGCCCGGCACTACTACCCCACCTTGACTATCCTCCATTTGCAATACCATTGGAAAATCCAAATGAACCCAACTAGACTAACACAACTTAACAAAACAAGTAATTTGAATATTAAGGCCAACTAGTAGGCATCATGAGTAACTAGAAGCATTGAAATATCTTATCCACCCCTAATTTCAACCGTGATAGGACAAAACTAGACCAAAACAACTGAACAGTACAAGCAATTTGACTATTAAGGCCAACTAGTAGGCATCATGAGTAACTAGAAGCATTGCAATATCATATCCACCCCTAATTTCAACCCTGATAGGACAAAACTAGACCAGCACAACAGAACAGACCAAGAAATTTGAATATTAAGGCGAACTAGTAGGCATCATGAGTAACTAGAAGCACTGCAATATCATCTCGACCACCAATTTCAACCGTAAAATTACAATTCACATAATTGAACGAGATTCAAATTACTAACAATGAGTATGATTGTTATGTTACCTATGAATTGAACTCTCCGGTGTCAAGAAAGAAGTTTGCAGTATCGGGATGAATCGATTGATCAAAGATTGAAGAAGAATCGACTGATCAACAAGTAGCAATATTTTTGAACTCCGTCTGTCCTGATGAACGACTAGGGTTATGAAATAGCAATATTTTTGAACTCCGTCTGTCCTAATGAACGGCTAGGGTTATGAAATTTTGAAATTGTAAATTACATTTATTGTTAAGTAGTATTGTTTTCGAAATTGTAAATTACATTTATTGTTAAAGTAGTATTGTTTTTGATATTGTGCATACATCAAAACGTGGCTGAGTGGTAATGTTGGATTCTTTTACTCCAGCGACCAGAGTTCGATCCCCACCATCGTTAATTTTTTTTAATAAGAACGGAATTTATCATTTACAACCAAGATAACTCAGTTGTAAACGGAAAATCCCATTTACAACCAAGATAATCAAGTTGTAAATGGTAGATGATGGTTGTAAATGATTTCCAACCGTCCAGATCGTGATTACAAGTGTTTACAACTGTTTACAAGTGTAAAGTCGTAAGGTTACGACTTTACAGAGAGAAAAACTCATTGTAATTTTCAGCAAGAGTACTTAAGCTGTTGTATTTAAGAATGATTCCTTCCTGATCAGCAGTCAGCTTGGACAGTTCTTCTTTAATACACACCAAATTCTCCTCATGTCTGCACTCATTGTCGACTTTATCTTCAATGAAAGTCTGAGCCTTTATCAATGCAGTTTTAGCCAGTTTGAGTGCTTGAGTGACATCTTCTTCATAGCTTTTATGATGTATCCTTATGTCTTTCTGAGCTATTGTAAGAGAAGTAGTGCGTTTCAGCACAGTAGCCAGTATCTTGCCAATATCAAGCGGACTCTCAGCAAGCAGTGATAGTGTATATGTCCTAGAGACAGTCCTTATTAAGGGCATGCAACCCTTATAGAGGGAATATATGTACTATTACACAGGTCAACGTAATATAATATATGTTTGTTGTTTGACTATTGAGTATCGCTTTCATATTTATATTACACCACACATGCAGCATGTCATATCTCTATTTCTGTTTGTATTGATATTAAACAAGTCCCCTCGGATAGATGACCGATCACACAGATAGTGGGAGTTATGTGAGTTATCATCTATCCCAAAATCTCCCTAGTCGAGGTTCATCTCGGATGTAGGGGTTATACTTGTTGGAGCAAGTGTGAGCCAATCCCACGGCCACGGAACGGATTGTTGGACAATCAAGAAACATTCCCATAACTGCGCATAATTGTTCGAAGGATGATTACCGAAAAATGGAAGTACCCACCGGACACTCCCATCGATGTATACTCTACACCGAAGTGTCTATGGGAACCGGTAAGTTGTCGAAGTGATGCCAGTCGTCCTTTGGAATTACAGGACTTTATCATCACATTTGTTGCCCCATATCCTTGGTGGACCCGTCGATGTCAGCTCTGAATAAGCAGTTGACCCAAGACACGATCCAGGATTATGGCTACATACAAATGGAGATGATAAGTGTTTCTGTGAAGGATTCATCTCTCATGTGTAGCATAGGAGAGCACTGCTCATAGTCGTTCATAGTTGTGATTGGTAAAACCGCTGGCCAGCGTATCAATATTATTATGATGGTCATAATAGGTATTGGATTCACCATGCAACTCACTGAAGACGCCCGTGGATGTATTATTGGGATAGACACTTCATCGATCTTAGATGCATTCGAGTCAGTCAGATGAAGGGACGTTACCATCGCCGCGTTGAGCGCAACAGACTTCGCAACGAAAGGGTTTGCTTTGAGAAACCTCTCAAACGTCCTCATGCATTAATATTGCAAATGGAACCGTCTGGGAATTCCATTTTGCCTTGTCTAGGAGTTGCTTAATACAATGAGGCCCTACGGGTCACACTATGTGGTGATTCAGCTTATCCGAATATCTTTGAAGATGGAATCGCAATTAATTTGGAATTAATTGTGATTGATGTATTATAATTGATTTGGAATTAATTATAATAATTTGTGGCTCAATTAATGATTTGGAATTATGAATTGAATTGGCTAATTAATTATATTTTATGTAAATACAATTAAACATTACATTTTAGAAATATAATAGAGGTTTGATTTGAAAGGATATGTTAATTTGGAATTAATATATGCACATGGGCAAAATCTACTTGGAGTTTGAATTGCCTTAGAACTATAAGTGGGTCCCAAAATCGGGACCCACCTAACCTCCCTGGGGGCGCGCGCGCGCAACTGAGGTAGGGGAAGGAGTTCGACTCCTTCCTCTATTAGAAGTCCAAGGGATAAGTTAGATTTTCCTGATTGAGTTATAACTTGATTGGGAATGAATCTAGACTTGAATTGGTTTCCTAGTGTGATAAGAATTAGACTATTATTCCTTTATGAAGTCTAATTGATTATTCATTAGGCTTCTATTGACTACTATATATAGTAGACTATTAGAGAGCTTTTGATATAGACTTTCACATAGTTGAATACCCAGACATATAGTTTGTCTACCAGTTTTCTTAGAGAAAATAAAAAGCTCTCCCCTACCTCTCCCAAGCCCACGCGCGCGCCACCCCTCACCGGAGGAAAACCGTCGCCCCATCTTCTTGGACACACAAAGAATATCCTAGCATTCTTTCCGATAAGCTGTTCATCCGTGGATACCAAGGTTGAGGTTCAAGGAGCTGGAAACTGACTTTTATTGTCTTGCAGATAATCAAAGCATTGCAGATATCTTCGACTTCGACGAAGGAGAAGATTCACCGGATATTACGAAGACTTGGAAGCTGTGTTTGCTTTTGGAGTATTGTAAGTCTTCTAATTGACGTGTTTAAATATATACGGCATATACATGATCAATTAACCTGCATGTTAAGAAAATTTTTGAAATTCCGCTGCGTACCCTAGGGGTAACTCTAACCGTATTTTCTTACAGTGGTATCAGAGCCAGGTTAATTGATTACGTATATACGTATATATGTTGTATGATTTTTTAGTTTATGTGGATGCAATTAATTCTATGATTAATTCGATTTTCAAAAGTTTTGTTTTTATATAAATTTAGAATTTACAATTTTTCAAAAAAAAATAAAATTAATATATATAGCGCAGGCGGCGCGCAGACGCCCTGCGCCCGTGCGCCGCAGGCGCCGAGTGCCTGCGGCCGCATGCACGTTAGGGGACGGGGCTAGGTCCCGTCCCCGTATTTTTATATATATATATATTTTTTCCGGGTTGGACCCAAAATTGAATTTTGAAAATTTTAAGGATTGAATTTTATATTTGGAATATAAATATGATTTAATTGTAATTGTGTTTAACTAGAGGGGTTAAAATTTAATTAGTATAAAGTTAAGGGGCTTATTTGTGATTTATCAATTTATTGTTTATTACAAATAAGTCCTTCTACTTTTGAATTTTAGATTTAACACCTCCAAGGTTTCAAAAATTACAAGTGAGTCCTTCGGGTTTTCGAAAATTGCTACCTGGTCAATAGAATTTTCGATTTTTCAATCTAGTCCAAATTTTCAATTATTTCATAGAGATTATAAGTATGGGATTATAATTTTCATAATGAAGTTATGAAGTCATTTGGCATCCACATAGGCTACTACTTGTTTGTTTGCTCGATATGCTATTGTTTGACAATGCATGTTTAAATACCATGTATTTTAATTTCGGTTCGACCGCTTTGCATGCGAGGGTAGGCGGCGCCCTCTTATTTGTCGGACCGCATATGTTATGTATGGGTAGGTTATGTGCTTGACCGCGTTTAGAACTAGAATGGATAGGCGGCATCCATTACGTGTAGACCGCTCATGCATGATGGGTAGGCGGCGCCCTTATTTGTTTGTAGATGACTGATAACATACGAGCATATCAATGTAACTACTACATGCACATGTCACATTATGCTACGAGCAATATCTACAACAATCGAACTCCTCAAAAACCTCTATGTCTATTCTAGCTACTTCAACATGTAACATATCAATGTAACTACTACATGCACATATCACATTATGCTCTTGCTAGACAACCAATAGCCTTGAATCATAAGGCTCAATTCATACCATAGTATCACAAAATCTAGCATCATAAATCCTCAACTTCATCAATCATGCATTCTACAAACATGCCCATCATTATTACATCAACAAACACAAGTTTAAACATGGAATGAAAGGAAAAGATACATTGCATAACAAGATATAGATATCTAATAGCAAAATTCTCAAACCATCAAACCAACCCTAATTGAACACGCAATTGATAGTGAATAACGTTTCTAATCACACAAATCATCAACCCATACATCATACAAGTTTAATTGAAGCATAAATAAAAAAATCCCTAAATTTGAAAAATTAGGGTTCATGTGGGATTACCTCAAATCCGAAGATTGGATGAACTAGGAAGAAATTTGTTCGGATGAAAAGAAAGAGCACGTAACGGGTTTCGATTGAAGCTAAAGAACACACAATTTGATGGAGTAATGAAGATTTTATGAAGGATTGAAGAGATTTTGAAAATTTGGAAATTTTTTGGAGTAAGATGAAGGAGATGAAGAAAAATGAAGAAATTGGGGGGCAAGCCCCGTTTTTGATTCTACTGGAAACGTGGGGCGAGTCGCCCCGTGCGGGGCGAATCGCCCCGCACGTCCAGAGAGCGTGAAGCTCTCTGGACATGTGGGGCGATTCGCCCCCCACCTCCTGACGTGGGGAGACGAAATTTTCGAAAAAACACGGTTTTTTATTCCCCGAAAATCATTTTACTCATAAAACCACTCGAAAAAGCTCACTCAAACAAAAACATAAGCACATACGACACAGAGACGAACAAATTCACATATGAGAAGCAAATTGTTCAATGTATGAATTCATGCAATAAAGCGGTAAAAAAGCGATAAAAACCCCGGGTTGCCTCCCGGATAGCGCCATTGTTTATAGTCTTTGACTCGACTCTTTCTTGCGCCTAGCTCTTCTTCTTGAGGGTACTAGACTTCCCCTTCATGGATCTTCTCCTCATACCACGAACCTGTGAATAAGAATGAACATAGACAGCAAGACCACAGTAGTTAACAGTGTGAGAAGCATTGAAGTGATCAGGTGGGTCAGATATGGCTCGCAACACATGTCGCTTGCCATCCACCTCAATGGTGCAAGTCCTTTGGTAGATGTCTATCACGGAGCGTAGCTTGGTCAAAAACGTTCGCCCCAAGAGAACAACATCCCCCATCCCAGGTGTAGACGCTGGCATAACTACAAAATTGGTGTACACAGAAGCTTCACCAATCTTGAACAATACATTCTTCACAACGCCTTCGGGTCTCACAAAGGATCCATCCGCCAATTGCACAATAGCCTTATACTCAGATAGTTTTCCAAGGCTACTCTTCTCAAACACATTCATTGGGAGCACATTAGAGTAGGATCCCGTGTCTAGTGTAGCACGGACATCTTCAAGTTCACCAATCCCGACCTTAACATCGAAACTTTGAGGGAGTGGGTCGGGGTCCTCTTGCTCCTCTTCACTATCATCAGTACCAAGGTCCTTCTCTTCTTCCTAGGCTAGTGGGGGTTCTTCATTCTTGCAACACTCGCACTTAGCAACCTTCTTGATGGTGATTTCGACAGGTAGATCACCCACCAAGGTAATGGACATCGACTTCTCAGTGTTGCTAGGCAGCTTGCCTTGCTCCCTACTTGCTCCTCGATCAATCAACTCTTGCATCTTTTGATGGGCAAGCCTAGTGCTCTCTTCCAATCGATCAAGCCTCGCCCTAGTCTTCTCAGAATCTTCTTCATAACGTTTGAGAAAACTTTGGGTGTGATCAACCATCTTTTGCAAGTTCTCCATCAGTAGAGCTGTCTTCGACTTCGGTTGCTCTTTTGGAGGGGGATTTTCGCAGTGGTCATTACCATAGTTAAGCCTGCTACGGTCTTGGTTAGAGCCATAAGTTTGGCTAGCCGGTGCATATCCTTGATTATTTCGGAACCCTCTTCTCCAAAATCCACCTCGAGGATTCCTACCGTCTTGTCCGTAGCTAGCTTTTTGAGTACCAAATTCCGTAGCAAAGGCTTCCTCTTCGCCTCCTTGAACCCAATTGCCATCATCATATACAAGATCCGATCTACACATATGAGCTCCATGTCCATAGTTCTTGCAAATTCGGCAAACTTCGTTCGATACAGATGTTCCAGCGGCTCTCGTGAGGACTTGCTTCAATTCGTTGGTAAAGCACTCGAATCGATCCCCGTTCCCCCCATACATAGGGGCTTCTTGAGTCGGTGGAGCTTCAGGTCCACGTCTCCTAACCATTGCTCTTGGGTCCTTGAATAGCGACCCCTTAGCAAGCCTTTCGAAAACCGCCCAGACGGCTTCCGCGGTTTCCTCCCAAATATTTCCACGGCATTGGAAGTCCACCACTTGTTGGTTCTCGAACGTTAGTCCATTGTAGAAGTGTTGGACTAGATCCGAAAGCTCAAAACCATGGTGAGGGCACTTGTTCATGAGCTCTTGGAACCTCTCAAACGCGGTGTAGATGGTCTCATCATAGTCCTATTTGAATCCAGTGATTTGCGCCTTAAGTGCGGTAGTCAAGGTGTGAGGGAAGTATTTTTCCATGAAAGCTGAAAAAACCTTCTCCCAAGTGTCCAGCGAGCCCGGCGGTAGAGAACTCAACCATGACTTGGCTCTGTCGCCAAGTCCCATAGCTCAAACCTTCATCCTCAACTCATCCGTTGTTATTTCAGCTCCGGGTCGTGGGAGTTGGTTGACGAAATCATCGATATCGTGCAAGTACCCCATCACATCTTCCCTTGCTAAGCCATAGAACCTCGGAAGTTGTTGGAACGCGTGGTTCTTGATTTCCAGATCACGAGTTGCAGACGAAAGAACAATCGACGGTCCCCTCATACGATCCTTGGAGGGTTGAACCCATGCTTTCAGTGGTCTAGCTTTTGCCATTCCGTCGATTTCCTTGAAAAGACTGTGTAGAGATTCAGAGAAATCGGTATCCTCTATTTCCTCTAGTTCACGCCTTTGAAGTAGTCGCCTTCTTTGGTGGTAGACTCTGTCGATCTCAGCAATTGAATCAGCAAGCGGTGTTCCTCTAGATCGTGTATGTGGCATACACTATCTGTAACAAACTAGGAAAGGAGTATCAGAGAGAGATTAAATAGGAAAACTAAAAACTACTAGAACTAGTAATTGAATGCTGAAAATATAAAAAAGCTAAACAGAAAAAAGGAGTATAGTCCCCGGCAACGGCGCCAATTTGATGAACCGGTTTGTCAGACTCAATTAATCAAATAAATTTGTATTAAGCCAAAGGCAATTCACAACTACAACGAAAACCGTAGTGTAGCAGTAACATAACCTCGAGTGTCGATCTCTAAGGACTATAACTAGCTTTATCTAATCTAACATAAGAATATAAAATCAACAGACGACTTAGCAAAGGTTTTTCTTATCAGATAATGGAGATTGGTGATAGTATGGTCATTCAAAGCATAGCAGGTTAATAATCATGCATGAAGTCCCCGGTTTTGCATAGAGATCTTTGATCAATGAATTGTCCAATTGTGTTCCGTAATTATTTAACACTACGAAGATAGAGGTTTTAGATAGATCAAAGAAATAAAGCAATAACTCAAAGTATAATGCGCGATATAGCCATTAGCATAATTATTAACCCTTCGCTAAGAAATCACATACTATCACCAACGAGAAGTTTAGCTACTCATAGATGTCATGCAATCAACAGAAATCATAGCAAGATTGAATGAAAACATGCTGAAAGATAAATAAATATAAATAGAAAAACTGTAAGATACAATGTTACCGAAGGTTGTCAATCTCCGAAGAATCGCGATCTTACAAGCTCCAAAACGCTAAGAAAAAGTATCTCCTAAGCTAAGAATCCCCAGAACAGGCTCTGGAGAATTTCTACCTAAACCTAATGAGAAAGGTGAGAGAAAAGGTCTGGGAAAGTATGAAAAACAGAGAAAACTGAGCAACTATATATAGTGATTCCGCAGGCGGTGTGTGGCGATTCGCCCCACGTCCCGAGAGACTCGTGCGAGAGGTTTTTTCCGCCATATACGCGTTTTCGACGCGTTTTTGGATTTCTTCTCCTTTTCGGACTCGGTTTTTGTCTTCTAGTGACCTTTTAGCCTTCAGACTCGACCTCTAGATTTCAAATCCTATCCGGAATCTTCTGAATACTCCAAATAGGCCTTCGGAACACCAATTCCTTGTCTACTTCAATATAATTGGCCGGAAAACCTCGTTTTTCACTCAAAACCTGTAAAATACAAACTAAAGAGAAACGTGACACTATTCTAATAAAATGCACTAAAATATAGGTAAATTAACATAGAGGGTAGCTAAATTGGTGAAGAAAGACTCAAATGAAAGTGTAAAATACACATTCATCAACACCAAAGACAAATTTTTAGACGTGTATTTTGAAAGTTTCCTATCTATACTAATACTTGGCTAAGGGTGTCAGTCTTAGTTCAAGCAGTACTTGCAAATTATATATAATCGAATCGATGATCTTGAATTGTCCTAGAGTTTCTAACACTTTTCTACGACGATATATGGCTTAGTCGGATCAAAGAATTGAATTAAGATAATTAAACAAGTAAAAGACTCAGAAACTCAATCATGCATAATACGAACCCTAGCTACGAATTCACATACTATCACCAACTAGATGCTTAGCTACTCGTATCAATAACACAATCAACAATCATAATCGAAGCAATAATGAATGAAAGCATGGTGAATTGAAAGATAAATAGCAGAATTGTGAGAGACAAAGTTACCACCAAAGGTTGTCAATCTCCGATGAATTGCTAAACTCAAAAAGATCTAGCAAGGTGAGATAAATCGATGTCCAAATCTCTCCTCTAGCTCCAAATTCTCTAAGATACAAAGGTTCTAAGAGAAAATATACCCAGAACAAGCTCCAAGGTTTAAGTCTGTAAAATAATGATGAAAGATATGAAAAATCTCAGATTTTTTACAAATTTATATATAGCTGCGGAAGCTCCCCGGCGGACCGCCCCGTACGCGGCGGTCCGCCTGACACGGGCAGCAAGTTTGCCATAAGTTCGAACAGAGATTCCGAGCGCTTCCGAACTCGGATTGGCACGTAAGACCCAGCGTTGGATAGAAATTCGAGTTAGCTACGCGTAGGTTGTAATCTTATCCAAATCCAATGTCGTATGAAGGACTGGTGCCCAAAATACTGAGACTATGCAAATGGAACTTTGAGATTTCACTTCAAAGGCTCCACAATCTTCACCCGAACTCCGAATGAACTACCGTTTCCGCCTCATACAAGATATCTCGAATATTTCATGTTCTCCTTGGCCTTGGGAACGGTTTTGAGCTCCGAAACTTGGTCTTTTGGCCTGGAAACTCGTCCCGGTACTCCTTGACACACCACGGGTGATCTTGGTGCACCAAAACTTCAATATTTCGCCATGATTTACATCCAAAAATGCGATTTTCACCTAAAACCTGAAAATAACAAAAGAAATGGAAACGTGACACTATTCTAACAAAATACACTAAAATGCACGCAAGAGGATAGCTAAATTGGTGAAAAAGACCCGAATGATAGTGTAAAAAACACTGTCATCAAACTCCCCAAACTGAATCTTTGCTTGTCCTCAAGCAACTAGCTAGACTCTATGCAACACAAAAGAGGAGTCTCATGCCAAACAAGAAGAACTAATCGATTGTATCTACTAAACGCTTATGAACAAAGACCATACAAATCATAACATGGAAGTAGGTTGAAGAATATCTCGATTGAACCTATACACATTCACATATGCACTTTGTTAAACAAGAGAGTCTCTCGTAACATTCTCTACCTGGACCTAGTCAATGACGACGTAATGATGAATATTAAAATACAAATGGTTGCCCCGTGCCTATGAAACTGAGGGCTTACTACTGCTCACCAAGTGAGACTTTCCCTCAAGAGAGGTCGAACCAATACTGGCTCTCATCAAACGAAGGAGGGTTCCCTAAAAGACAACACTCCCCTATTCTACCCGACTCTTAAAGCAAAAACTCTTCACCACTTCCTGAATGGTAGGACGAGGGTGGTCTAGAACAAACCTTGGACTAGACGACGCAAGAACACAAGGAAGAATTTACAACTCGATTACGAACTACTACAAAAGCTGAATAATAATGCAATACTTTGCTAAAACTGCTTTTTAGCTTGCTTGGACCCTTCTTTTGTTCTTTTTTTGGGTCTTATTCTTTTTTCATGTTTTTTCTTTTTCCAGATTCTGGAATTTTTGATTTTTTTTCTTTTTTTTCTTTTTTATTTTTTTTTATATAGCCAGCAGTAGGGCAATGGAAGTACAATGAAAGGAAATAACAATGACACTACAACGACCTCCCCAAACCTATTCGAGAAAATAGGCTGGAGCACAAACTCAAAAGAAAAAATAAGAATAAACTCAACATGACTCAACAAGACAAAAAACAAGTCATAATGATAGTAACCCCCTCCCCAAACCTATTCGTTAGAATAGGTTTCAAACAAAGGATCACACACCTCACTTTACCTCCTTCCTAGGCATTTAGCAATCTCAATAAGCAAGGTGAATACTTGTTGCCTCTTACGTACATAATTACACGGGAATACAACCAAAGACTCTAACATGCAACATTTTATAAGGCCTTTGCGAACCGCAGTAGAGAAAACACCACATAGTGATGTCGAGACTACCAAGTTTAACTAGTGCACATACAAATATGACAAGCCAAGCGAGACAAAACCTCAAACTATTCCATAGAGATGCAATGAATGGGCAATGGACATAAACACTTAGTCTATACAATAAAAAATTTCAAAAAATTTGGTATTGAACTCCACACAACATCATGCAAAAACTAGACTAAGGATGAATGCATACGAACAAACTAAATCCTAAGAAAACGGTAAACGTGCAAACAAAGGTTTTTACGAGTTAAAATGAGAAAAATAAGTTATTGAAATACCCAAAGATATCCCCCCTAACCTGAACTTCGTCGTGCGTCCCGAACGTCGAAAGTGGAATGTTGGGTGAGAGCTAGAAGTGTTCCTGTAACCTGTACTACTCAAGGAAACTCGTGAAAAACCAAGACGGATGATAAAAGAGGTAAAAATATCAATATTGTTGCGTACGGGGGCCAAGTTAGATTTCTAGACGAAAATCCGGACACCCGGAGTCCTGGGCGCCCCAGGCGCACCGCCCCAGTTGTGGGGCGGTCTGCCTGGGGCGTCCAGGGCGCCTGGGAGTCCTTGGTCTTCCCAGGCGCGCCGCCCCACGTGGGGGGCGGTCCACCTGGGGCGTCCAGACTCCCTGGAGCCCCGAAAAATGTCCCCGAAAGCAAAAAATACCATGTTTTTACCTAATTTATCATCAAAAACTTCTAGCACATCTAGTAAAAGAAATAAGTGTTCAATGTTGCATGCAATGCAAGAAAGCGATAAAACTCCGGGTTGCCTCCCGGAAAGCGCCATCGTTTATTAGTCTCTGACTCGACTTCTTCATCTCCTTCAGCTCCTACCAGGACGGGTACTAGCCTTCACCCTCATGGATCTCTTCCTCATACCTAGTACCTGAGGATGAGAATGAACAAACGCAGCAAGGCCAATATAACTTATGGGGTGAGAAACACTAAAGCGTGGGCTAGGATCAGAAACGGCCTACAACACATGTTGCTTGCCATCCACCTCAATAGTGCAAGTTCTCCGATAGATGTCGATTACAGAGCGCAATTTGGTCAAGAAGGTTCTTCCCAAGAGAACCACATCACTCATCCCAGGTGTTGATGCCAGCATCACAATGAAATTGGTGTAAACAGAAGCGTCACCAGTCTTTATCAACACATTCTTCACTATGCCTTCCGGTCGTACAAGGTTCCATCTGCCAGCTGCACAATGGCCTTATGTTTCTCGAGCTCTCCCACACCACTCTTCTCGAACACATTCATTGGAAGCACATCAGAGTATGCTCCCGTATCAAGTGTAGCACGGACACCATCGAGGCTACCAATCCCAACCTTAACATCAAAGCTATGAAGAATTGGTTCAGGATCGTTAGGTTCTTCATCACTTACCTCGAATCCCAGCCCTTTATCTTCCTCCTTGGCCAATGGAGGCTCGTCTTGTCCACCACACTTGCATGCATCAACTTGCTTAATGGTGATTTCCACCGGAAGATCTCCCACCAAGGTGATCGACGTGGACTTCTCAATGTTACTAGGCAGCTTCCCCTGCTCCCTACTAGCTCCACGGTCTATCAACTCTTGCATCTTCTGGTGTGCAAGCTTAGTACTAGCTTCCAGCTGATCTAGACGAGCACTTGTCTTCTCCGAATCTTCCTCGAATCTCTTCAGAAATCCTTGGGTGAAATCTACTAGTTTCTGTAATTTATCCAAGAGAGTAGCAGACTTGGATTGAGATGCTTCGGTAGGATTTCCAAAATGGTCGTTTCTGTAGTTGCGATTACTACGGTCTACCCAGTAAACACTATCGTTTGCCAAATCAGATCTACACATATGAGCCCCATGCCCATAGTTCTTGCACACCCTGCAAACTTCATTGAAAAGAGGTTGCCCTATCGAGCTCTTAAGAGCCTGCCTCATCTCATGGGAGAAGCCATCAAACCTATCCCCACTGACACTGTTCAACTGCACCTCGGGTTTCGTTGGAGCTTCAACTACACGCCTCATGTTCATACCCCTTGGATCCTTGAACTGAGATCCCTTCGCGAGCCTTTCAAAACACGCCCACACATCTTCGGCGGTTTCCTCAGCATTGGAAATCCACAACCTGTTGGCTCTCATATGTGAGCCCATTGTAGAAGTGTTGGACAAGGTCATAGAGTTCCATCCCATGGTGTGGGCACTTGTTCATGAGGTCCTTGTATCTTTCGAGAGCAGTATAGATGGTCTCATCGTAGTCTTGCTTGAAACCACTGATTTGCGCCTTCAGCGCGGTAGTAAGAGTATGGGCAAAATACTTCTCCATAAAAGCAAAAAACACCTTAGTCCAGGTGTCAAGTGATCCGGCTTCTAGAGAGCCTAACCATGCCTTTGCCTTATCTCCAAGACCCATAGCAAAGACCTTCATCCTCAGCTCATCATCCGTAATCCCAACTCCAGGCCTTGGAAGATTGTTGATGAAATCCTCAATATCATTCAAGTATCCCATAACATCCTCCCTAGCCAACCCATAGAACCTCGGGAGTTGCTGGAACATGTGATTCTTGATCTCCAAATCACGAGTTGCAGCAGAAAGAACAATAGCCGAACATCTCATCCGTTCTTGGTTGGGTTGAACCCATGATTTCAAAAGTGGGTGAGCCATCTCAAAACCTGAATTTCTGTGATAGGAGTAACTCACAACCAAAAATCAGTCCTGTTAGAAATCGCCAAAATCTGGAATTCAACTACTAATCGAGACAAGCTAACTAAACTTATCCTGGAAATTGAATGCTGAAAATATAAACAAGCTAAAGAGTAAAAAGGAGTTATAGTCCCTGGCAACGGCGCCAATTTGATGAACGAGATTGTAATACTCGAACAATCAAATAAATTTGTTTGAAAGCCAAAGGGCAACTCACAACAACACAAAACACGTAGTGCAGAGGTAAGATGACCTCGAGTGTCGATCTCTAGGGACTAAACTAGCTTTAACTAATTAACTATATATAATTTTAGAAAACAAATTTATATTAACTCGACTTAACAATATATGGAGAAAGCTCGTGATAGTATGCTCGTTCTAAGCATCAAGTTCTAATTATGCATGAAAGTGCAACTCCTACTGCCTTAAAAGTAATTCGAATTAACAAACACCAAAGACAGATTTGTAGACGTGTATTTTGAAAGTTTCCTATCTATACTAATACTTGGCTAAGGGTGTCAGTCTTAGTTCAAGCAGTACTTGCAAATTATATATAATCCAATCGATGATATTGAATTGTCCTAGTGTTTCTAACACTTTTCTACGAAGATATATGGCTTAGTCGGATCAAAGAATCGAATTAGGATAATTAAACAAGTAAAAGAATCAGAAACTCAATCATGCATAATACGAACCCTAGCTACGAATTCACATACTATCACCAACTAGATGCTTAGCTACTCATATCAATAACACAATCAACAATCATAATTGACGCAATAATGAATGAAAGCATGGTGAATTGAAAGATAAATAGCAGAATTGTGAGATACAAAGTTACCACCAAAGGTTGTCAATCTCCGGTGAATTGCTAAACTCACAAAGATCTAGCAAGGTGAGATAAATCGGTGTCCAAATCTCTCCTCTAGCTCCAAATTCGCTACGATACAAAGGTTCTAAGAGAAATTATACCCAAAACAAGCTCTAGGGTTTAAGTCTGTAAAATAATGATGAAAGATATGAAAAATCTCAGCTTTTACAAATTTATATACAGCTGTCGGAAGCTCCCCGGCGTACCGCCCCGTACGCGGCGGTCCGCCTGACACGGGCAGCAAGTTTGCCATAAGTTCGAACAGAGATTCCGGGCGTTCCGAACTCGGATTGGCACGTAAGACCCACCGTTGCATAGCTCTTCGAGTTAGCTAGGCGTAGGTTGTAATCTCATCCTAATCCAATGTCTTATAAAATACTGGTTCCCAAAATACTGAGACTATGCAAATGGAACTTCGAGATTTCGCTTCAAAGTCTCCAAAATCTTCACTCGAACTCCGAATGAACTACCGTTTCCGCGTCATGCAAGATATCTCGAATATTTCATGTTCTGCTTGGCCTTGGGCACGGTGTTGAGCTCCGAAACTTGGTCTTTTGGCCTGGAAACTCGTCCCCGTACTCCTTGACACACCACGGGTGATCTTGTTGCACCAAAACTTCAATGTTTCGCCATGATTTACATCCAAAAGTGCGATTTTCACCTAAAACCTGAACATAACAAAAGAAATGGAAACGTGACACTATTCTAACAAAATGCACTAAAATGCACGCAAGAGGATAGCTAAATTGGTGAAAAAGACCCGAATGATAGTGTAAAAAACACTGTCATCATGAATATTCCATCTTTGAGTTGCTTGACTTGCAATCCTAGGAAATAATTCAATTTACCCATCATACTCATTTCAAACTTATTTGTCATGAGTTTGGCAAAATCATCATAAAGTTGCTTGTCCTTAGATCCAAATATTATGGTGTTGGTCCCTTTAAACAACAAGAAAGGCTAGGGGGGGGGGGTGAATAGTATTTTCAAACTTTCGTCGTTTAAAAACTTTCTCAACAAGGGCTTATTACTTTTCATTAATGAGTTTGATGATACCTAACTTTCTCAGCAAGTACTAGTTACTTTTCAGTAACGAGTTTTACTGATACGTAAATTCAGAGAGCAGAAGTCTTTGTACAATAAGTGCTTTATCAGTAAGTGATAGTTTCAGCAAGTGAACAGAGTGACAGTGTACAGATAGATATGCTTTGCTGAAAACTAAATGCAGTAAGTAAATCACACAAACACTTTTATAGTGGTATCTGAGAGTGGTGTAACCTCTCAACTAATCCACTTTGTCCCTTCTAGGGCTGAATCCACTAAGATAAGTTTGAGGGTCCTTACAACACCTGTCTAGAGCGATTTGACAGAAACCAAAGCACACTTGCTTCGTTCCCAACCTAACTAGAGAAGGAAACATTGTTCTCCACCAAACTTGGGACTTATAATCAGCAACACTATGCTTGATTAAGTTCCCCCTAAATTTCACGCCTGAAAGGGTATTTTTCAGTTAGAGAGGTTTGGGATGAGATAACTTGATTATAACTTATTCAGCTACAACAAGTAATCTAAGAAACAAAACTTTGAATACTTTGCAGTAAACAAGTTTAATTGTTTCTGGTGTCAAGACTTGTTCTCGTTCGAAAGAAAGAACACTTAACTAATTTCTTAGCCGTGTATGTTTTACTTCTTCACAAGTAGCGTTTTCAAACTTTAAGTCTTAGAGCGGATCAATGGCAGTAAAGATTATTGAAGGGTATGAGAGTTTAAGCACAAGTGAGAGTTTGATCACGTTGTTGACACACTTCAACTCTTTGGCGGATGACCTCTATTTATAGTGAATTAAGGGAGCCGTTTGAATTTCGATTTCTAAGGCTTTGTTCTGTAAGATGTCACTATCTTGCTTTTGTACTTTCAGCAGCGTCCTTTATTTGTCTTCTACTCTTCATGTTCTTCGCGTGCTTACTTTGCCTTTAATGTTCATTTGAATGAAATTCAAATATGAACGTTGGAGCAAATGCAAGTACTTTCAGCAAGGAGGTCACATATGCATTTCAGCAAGTGGTCAGTCTCAGTTTCAGCAAGCACAACCTACTCTGTCATTTAGATTTTCACTTATGCAAGATGTTGCTGAAGTTTCCACTTTCTGAGCAACATGTGCCTTTGTAGATACCATCTTCAGAAATCTTCTTCAGTCTTCAGTCTTCGAATTCTTCAAGTTTCTGAACGGTTCTAATGCTTCAATAGTTTGTTTGTGTAAACAAATTACATCATCAGCAAATGCTTCAATAGGTTCTTTTTCTTTTCAGAAAACAAGATACATCATAAGCGAATAAAACACCTATCTAGCACCTACACTAAGTCTTCAGCAAACGTTCCTCTTTTACAATGTCCTTAAAATTCTAAATTCCTATGGACCTTAAGAGTACTAGTTACTGGGCTTTCCTTAATTTAGCATGGTTAATTGCTCATCAAAATTACAAGTTTTCTAACAAATTTCCCCCTTTTTGATGTTAGCAATCCATGGCTAAATTAATTGTTACCCGTTTAGAGGTTTCTGATGTTGAATAAATCAGTTGATTAATGCAAGCATACTTGAATAATAAAACAATAAGCAAAAGTAGATTGCATAATCAAAAACCAATAAGAGTCAAAAGTTTTATTGTTGATAGTTTTACAAGATAGATCAGAGATAACTACACAAATCAGCAAACAAAACAAACAAAGCTGTTTACAAGGGACTTAGGCTATTCCAGCTGAAGATTTCCTCAGAATCTCCCTTACACTTTTCTCAGCAAGCGCAGAAAATTCAACACAATCCTTTTCATAATCTTCAAGTAGCTTACGGACTTCAAGCTGAATGATCCTTGCGTTCTTGCAGGCAGTATAATGATGGTTTTCACCATTGATTTCTTTGTAGTGCAACACCCACAAGTGCATGCCCCAATTGCTGGCATGGAGAAGTTGTGTATCTGAAATTCCCTTGTTAGCATGAATCTTTCTTAACCAGAGAAGATCTTCTTCTTGATCCTTGGCAGTGAGATAGAAATACTCATAAGGAATCAAGCCATATTTTTTCTTTGACTTCTTGGTTAAAAGGTCAGAGTAGTAAGCAACATCAATTGGTTTGCTTAAATCGGGCTCTTGCTTCATTAGCTTGCCAATAGATGTTCTTCTTACCAAGACTTCCAGATTCAGCCATCTTGCAGCAATGTTTCTTGGATAGGGAGGAGGATCCCTTTCTTTTATTTTCACCTTTAATTCAATCCAAGTGTACATTTGATTTAGTACAGCAGTTGGAAAGAAATCATTTACCAACACATCTTCCAGCTTTAAGATCCACCAACCATGAACATTTCTGATCACATTTTGAGTTGTTTCCTCATTTTTGGTCTTTGTGTAATCAATGCCGGAGCCAATGGCAATGCTGGCTAGCCTCTTTTATTCCTGTTTTTGCCTTCTTCTTCTTGACTTTGCATTTTCTTGATCTCTTGCTGAAGATCTTGAGTCAGAAGAGAAATGTTTTGAGTGGCCAGAAGGAGTTAGGGCTGTGATTGGTCTAGCTCTTATTGCTTGAGCTATTGTTTGATTGTCATCATCTTCATTCATATGTTGATGACTCTCAGTGTGACAGTATTCATGAGTTTCAGCAGATGTTCTTCTCCTTTTCTGATTTGCTGAATTTAACTCTGAATCTGTTTCAGCTCGTCTCTTAGAACTTTGCTCTCTTTCAACAAGAGGTTCTATTGTCAATGGCGCTTCAGCAGGGGTTTTCTTTCTTGAAGATTTTCTTTGTTTATCTTCCCCCTTAGACATGGATTGCATCATTGGGTGAATGTACAGAGAGAAAAATTCATTGCAATTTTCAGCAAGTTTACTTAGGTTGTTGTACTTAAGAATTATGTCTTGCTGATCAGCAGTCAGCTTGAACATTTCTTCTTTGATACTCACCAAGTTCTCCTCATGTCTGCGCTCATTGTCGACTTTTTCTTCAATGAAAGTCTGAGCCTTTTTCAATGAAGTCTTTGCTAGTTTGAGTGCTTGACTGACATCTTCTTCATAGCTTTTATGATGTAGACTTATGTCTTTTGTGATATGGTAAGAGAAGTAGTGCATTTCAGCACAGTAGCCAGTATTTTGCCTATGTCAAGCGGACTCTCAGCAAGCAGTGCATCTGTAACGACCCGACCAATCCGGCCGGCGTGGTTACTCCTGGACGGTCCCACACACGTCTCCACAGTATGATATTGTCCGCTTTGGGTCTGAGCCCGCACAGATTTTCTTTTGGAATCACCCAAAAGGCCTCATACCATGTGAGAGTGGTGGTCTAACATATATACCCTTTATTCCACTCACTCTTAAGCGATGTGGGATGCGGGGCATTACAGCATCGTCCTCTTCTTTGCAGGCTTTGTGGACTTCCATTAGTGCCTTAGTTCTTGGAGTAAAATCCTCCACACTAGGGAATGGCACTAAAGAAGGAGTGACGGAATGAACTTTGATCTCAGTAGCGAATTGATCATCATTGGTCAGCAAACGACATCTTATATCATCTCCTACATCATGTTCATCATCAGGAGGAGGAATTGTAACCACTGCGGGTTCAGCTTTCTTTGTTAGATCTTCTTCGTTTGCTGAGTGATCTTCTTCGTCATCAGATTCATCAAGGTCAGCAACCTTGGTTCCTAAATCTGTAGCTTCATTCACTTTAGGTTGAGTGGTTGCTGAGGGAAACTCTTGAGACTCAACAACTGGAGTTTCACCAGTAGTAAGTGGAAGGGAGGGGACCTCCGTATGCTTCACTCCTGAAGATTGAGCAATGTCTAGATTCTGCGTATGCCTTGCATGAATCTGTAGACTGTTTTGAAGTGCTATGTGATAATCTTCATCCATTTCTTCATTATCAAGGTTTGGTTCAGTGACCTTGGTATCGAGTAAAGATAACTCGGCATCAGAAAGCTTACTTTTGCCTAATTTCATTTCAGCACGCTTTCTGGCGTACTCTTCTTCAGTTTCAGCAACTTGTTCAGTTGCTTGAGTACTTGTCTCAGCAGGAGCAGGATTGGATTCTTGTTGCTGACTTGTTGTGTGATCAGCTTGCTGATTTTCAGTATCATGACGTTCAGTCTCAGCAACTGTCAGTTTAAGTCCACCAGCATCAGGACTAGGACCTTGATTGTAATCATCATTATCCTTTTTGTCCTTAGAATCTTTTCCTTCATCATCACTTGGATCTTTGGGAATGTTCTCATCCTCTTCTTCTTCATCATCGTCCGTCAGTATGACCAACTCAAGATGTTTGTACATTGCTACACTTGTAACTTCCTCTTCTTCATTGATTTTGTGGGGAGGAACCCTTGAGCATCACAGCTTGTTCAGCTGGAGAGGCACTCTTGATATTGGCTTTCATATTCTCTCTGATTAGAGCAATCAGACTTGAGCTCATGAGCTGAGAATATGTCAAGTCTTCTGGAAGTATAGAGTGCACAAACGTCTCGAGTTTCAGCAGAGAAAGTCTCTTTTTCTCGTTGGACAAATGAAGGTGAAGATCAGAAAAGTCCATCCTTTTGTACCTTTGCCAGTTGCTGACAGATTTAGCAACTCTGGTCAAGGTAGTTCTCTTGAAGTCCGAGTAAAGTTCTTCAGAACTTACTTTCAAATCTTCAGTGATGTGAACCACTTCAGTGGTCTCCTTTTGAGCCTGAAAAAGAATAAAATTAAGTTCAGGAAAGTTTTGGAGAATAGTTTTAGAGTCAAAAGATGGAACATGATTTACCTGCTGAAGTTCAGCAAGCTCATGTTGCACACTTTGTTGTGCTGGTACTATTTCCATTGCTTCAGGAGCTTGAGAAGCATCCTTGAATTGTTCATCCTGAAATAATTTTAAGTTAGATACAAGTAATAAGTTTTCAAACTTAGTTGAATTACCAAAAACTTCATCTACCTGCTGAACAGGAGTTGTGGATTCTGGTGCAGAAGTTTCAGCAACCTTCTGACTCGTATCTTGAGAAGTCTGTGAAGAAGTAATTATATCAACAAAAGAATGAGTTTCAGATAGTGAAGTTTTGCTTATATCTGAGTTAACTACCTGCTGAAGAAGGGCAGGTGGTGACTCAGTCCTTTCAGCAATGACAGCTTTTTCAATATCTGGGACTTGTTCTTCAGCAGACTTCTTCTCTTGCTCTAATTGAGAAGGCTGTGCAGATTCAACAATCTCCATTGTCTCTGAAATGACAAGTTGAGCAGAGACATCTTGACCTTTGAGTTCACTGCTGGTCATAAAAACATCTACCGATTTGTTGGAGTTGTCATCAATCTCCAAATCCATTTGCTGGCTCAGTTCTGTCAGCACCAGCTGAACTCTATCAATGGATGTTTTCGGTGAACTAGGTCGAGTATTCTCAGCATCACGATATGCGTCGTCGAATAATGTCTCTTGTGGTGTTTCAGCAACCTCTGGGACTTGAACCATTGCAGTCTCGGCAACTGGTTCTTCAGCAACTGCGGTTTCAACAACTTGATGAATTGCTTGTTCAGCAACCATCTTTTCAGCAGCATCAGCAAGTGCCGCGTTTCTCAGATCAACAGCAATATCACTTGCTGGTTCCAGAGTGTGATCATCTAGATTATCTACAATGTAGATATCTGGGATTGGGGCAGGAATTTCGTTTCCACTGCCTTGTGGTCTTATCTCAGCAGATGTACCAACATTTAGTTGATTGTTGAAGGCTTCTGCAAACACTTCAACATTGCTGAAGGCTTCTACAAGCACTTCATCAACATCTACTGGAGTGGCTTGTGTTTCAGCAACTCCTGGAGTATCATCCGAAAGATCATCGACAATTGGAACTGACTTGCGAGCCAGTGTTTTCTTTCTTGAGTTCTTTGTACGTTTCTTCTTAGGGATGGGGTCAGCTGATGACGCTACAGTTTGAGTGTCATCATCACCTGTCCTCTTTTTCTTCTTAGATTTTTCTAGTTTCTCTCCAGCAGCAGTACCTGCAGTAATTGCATTTTCAGCAACGGTTGTTGTACACGTACCTTGTTGATCACCATCTACAGCAGTTTCGTCAACAACATTTGCAGCTGTTGGAATCTTGTCTTGCTGACTGGTGGTGACAACATCTGCAGCTGTTGTATACCTTTATTGCTGACTTGTGCTGACAACATTTGAAGATGTTGCCTTCTTTGATTTCTTGTCAGCAAGCTTAGGTCCATTTTGCTTGTAGAAGGCTCTTCCCACATTGCATAATGATTTCTTAATCGGCAATGGGTTTCTCAGCTGAATCCTGAAGTGTTCAAGGATATAGCATATTTTTAGTCCATACATGACTGGGAAGGTAGGTGAGACCTTGTTGTCTTCAACCTTGACCTTAAATTTAGTAACACAATCAACAAGTCTGTTGAAAATGTACTTTGCCCAGTTGAGCTCAGTTTTGTTCTCATGTATATGCATCAGCAGCGACCACCTTCTCAAGCCTACTTGGTCAATTCCTCCAACTTGGGAGTCTAGGACTTTGATGAGTAGCAGAGGTACTAGACCAAGTGAATGGCAGAGATGCTTCCTCTTTACGTGCTTTGTCCAAGTCACGGGAGCAATCTCTCCTTTCTTCATTATTTCGTTTCTGACATCACTGTAGAAGGCTTCAATTTCTTCATCAGTGGCAGTGATGTCATCTTCAGTTCCAGTGGTTGGAATCTGAAAGATGTTGGCTAAATCAATCCATTTCTGGATGATTTGCACACCTTGAACTGTGGTGGAAATCGCTTTTTCAGTGACTCCCTGTCCATCAGTCAGAGTTTGGATTTCTGCATTGTTGTCGAATTCCATGGCATCTAACATACTCACTTTCTTAGGGCGAGCAGTTATGAAGAAAAGAAGGCCTTGTTGTTTTATCAATTCCAGTGCCTCTTCATTTTCTCCATCTAGTTCTTGTTCATAGAAGTATCTTATATACTTCTCTTTGGCAAATCCGCCCCATTGCATCATCCGTTCACACTTTGCAGTGTCAAGATATGCAGGCGGCATGGGTCTCTCTGTTATGCGGTCGTTCTTCAACACAATTTTCACTGTGTTGGTTGCCGGAGTTACAACCGGAGCAGTGCTTTTTCCAGCACTATCAGCCTTTGAGGATTTTGAGGTCTTGGAGGACTGTCTCTTTGGGGCCATTTCTTTTATAGAGCGGTAGAAGTGTACGAAAAAGATTAACTTGCTTTTTGACCAGAGGTACAGTGAATTCAGGCACAGGCTATAAAAATTTGCAGAGAAAGGAAATGTGAGTTAAAGAATTTTGTCTTTCTCTAACTCTTTGTTTATATAGTATCTCTGGTGTGCAAGAAGCTCAATCGATTTTGAGTTCTCAGCAAGGGTATAACAGAGATTCAACAACTTTAGTGGAGCCTTTGCATTAAATGCGTAGTGGTCCACTAACAAAAACCGTCAGAGCACTCTTTCTCTTTATAATATTAACCGTCAGATAAAAAACTACTTTAAATCAATGGCCACGATTGTATTTCATGTCATGATTAATAGCGAGTTTATTTGTGCCCGATTAACGTCACAAATTGATTTTACCTAGATTTATGGGATTTGATTGCTTGCTGAAGTAAACAAGAATCTTTTCAGCGAATTTGTGTAACAAGCCTTGTTATTTGCTGAAGGTTCCCCCTTAATCAAATATCTCATATTTCCTTAAATTAAAAGACATTTCTGAGTTCCCGTCTCAGTAAATTCTTTTGGTCTTGAGATATCTTTTGGTAAAATCTGAGAAGTGAGTTTGCTCTTTGCTGAGTTCCCGTCTCAGAATTTTCCTTTGATACTTGAATACCTGTTTCAGTATCTTTGATTGTCTGAATGCCCGTTTCAGCAATCCTTAAGTTTTCTCTTACTGAGTGCCCGTCTCAGCAAGTGATCAAGTTTCCTAACAAATACCCGTTTTGAAGGAGTTACTTGTTGAATGCTTGTTTCAGCAATCATGTAGTGAACTATCATTTCTTATTAGAAGAAATCAGTGGAAGGAGCTTTTATTCAAGTAAGCATACTTTGGCTTGTTGAATGCCTGTTTCAGCAATCTGCCAATTGTATCCCTTACTATTGAGGTAATTCAATCAATCCAAGGTTATACCTTAGTATTGCGAATCTATTATCTGGTAGGGGCTTGGTAAAGATGTCAGCAAGTTGATCATCAATACCTACTCTCACAACCTCAATGTCTCCTTTTTCCACATGATCTCTAATGAAATGATGTCTAATATCAATGTGCTTTGTCCTTGAGTGGAACTTAGGATTTTGCGTGATAGCAATAGCACTTGTATTATCACAAAAGATTGGTGTTTTCTTTGCAGAAATACCATAATCTCTTAATTGTTGCTGAATCCATAGGATTTGAGCTGTGCAACAACCAGCCGCAATGTATTCAGATTCAGTGGATGAATTGGCAACACAGGTTTGCTTCTTGCTGAACCATGATATTAATCTACTACCCAGAAACTGACAAGTTCCAAAAGTACTTTTTCTATCAAGAGTTGATCCTCCATGATCAGCATCAGAATAACCAACCAATTCAAGTCCAGAATCTTTAGGATACCATAATCCAACATTGACTGTACCTTTGACATATTTCAGTATCTTAAGTGCCTTTTTGTAGTGTGATTCTCTTGGATCAGATTGGAATCTTGCACACACACAAACAACATACTGAATGTCAGGTCTACTTGCTGTTAAATACAACAAGGAACCAATGAGCTTCCTATACTTGTGTTCTTCAACACATTTATCTTCTTTAGTATAGCCCAATTTGGTACCAACACTCATAGGGATCTTTTCAGGTTTTTCTTCCTCTTTGATCCTAAACTTTATGAGCATTTCTTTCGCATACTTTGCTTGATTTATGAATATTCCATCCTTGAGTTGCTTCACTTGCAATCCTAGGAAATAATTTAATTTTCCCATCATACTCATGAAAAAGTTGACTTTTCTTGGTTTTGAAACCGAGTCCACTTTTTGGAGAATGCTGAGCTTTTGTCTCAGCAACTTACTTGATTCAGGTTTGTCAGCAAAGGTCTTCTAATTACTTTTAGTAATCTTGCCTTTTGACTTAACAAATTGCTTTTCAGCAACTTGTTTGGCGGAATGCTTTACATCATCCTTTTTCTTTACAGTTTGCTTTTCAACAACCTGTTTTCCTCTTAAATTCTTGTTACTTTGAGTACCAACAGCGGGCTTTACGGTCGTAGGTACTTGATTGCATTTTTCAGCAACCTTAGATTGAGCAATCTGATAGAGTTCAAGTTGACCACTATCAGTTGCACGTACAAAGGTAATTGGTGATTTATCTTTACTCAAGATTATTACGTCATCAGCTTCATACGTTGCACCTAAACCTTCTATCTGAGATGGATCTCTCAGATAAGAGTTTAGTTCAGTCAGCGTATTACTTGCATCAGCATAAGATTTGAAATTGATTTTCATCTTTTTCATCTCTTGTATTTCAGCAAGTAACTTTAGAATTGAGGAATGATATTCTTCCAATTCTATTGCCATCTGAGAATTCTTCTCTGTAGCTTTAGCAATCGACTTCTTGAGATGCAATATTTCAGCATCTTTCTTCTCCGTCTCTTCCTTCAGCAATACATACTTTTCAGTAGTCTACTTGGTCAGAGTTTCAGCATTTTGTAGTTTCTCTTGCTGTTTGCTCAGAGTTTTCTCAAATCTTTCGATTTCTCCTTGAATTTTGTCAAGGTCAATCTCATCTTCACTTTTTGAGTCAGAATCAGAGGTAGGACTGTTTACCTGACCGACCATGAGGCAGAATTTGTAGTTTGACACATCTGGATAATCTTCCATAGCTATTCCACAAACTTCTTTGCCAATCTCTACGTCAAGAGTGGCTTCTTCATCTTCAGTGTCTGAGCTTTCTTCCTCACTATCTTCGGAGCTGGTATGAATGCACAACGCATCGATTTTTGCATGAAGCTTCTTCTTTTCTTCAGCAATAAAAGCTCTTTTGAACTTCTTCTTCTTTTCAATAGATTTGCCTTTCAGCAAAGGACAATTTGCTTTGAAGTGTCCAGGGTTTTTGCAGTAAAAGCAAAGATCATTTCCAACTGCTGGTTCTTCAGAGGAATTTGCTTGCTGAGCTTGCTTGTTCAGCGAGCGAGCCTCATTCTTGTATTTATGGTAGTTTTTACCAAGATGCTTTTTCATCTTCTCTTTTGCTTTTCGCCTTTCAAGTTCCTTATTGATGAATTTCTTCATGTTTTTAACAACTAAAGCATTTTCATCAGCAGGCTTTTTATCATTCTTCTCTTCAGAAGATGACAGCTTTGCAGCAAGAGCAATGTTTTGCGATTTTTCAGCAAACACATTTTCTCTTTGCTTTGTCTCATAGTTGACAGTAGCAAGATGAGAGAACAACTCTGTAGGTGTGATGTTTGGCATTCCTTGATTGTAGTAGAAATTCTGAGTGTGGATCCATTCTTGATTCAGACTTCTGATAATGGTTTTCACCTTATCAGAATCTGAGTAATAATTTCCAACTCCCAAGGCCGCCATCTCACTAACTAGAGTTGTGAATCTGAAGTCCAAGTCTTCAAGTGACTCATTTGTACCTTGTTTAAAGTTCTGGAACTTTAACTTCAGCACTACGAGTTTGTTTTTCTTGGTTTTGTCAGATCCAGCACAAAGATCTTGAACCATTTTCCAAGCTTCCTTAGCAGTTTTGGCACCCCACAGTTTGCACTGTATAGTATCCGGAGTTGATCGAATGATGATGTTTCTTGCTTGGCCATCAAGACGGAATGTCTTGGTTTCTTCGGAAGTCCATTCCTCTCTTGGTTTTGGAACGACGGAGTCAACCGGGTCTCCTAAGATAGTGTCCTTTCCAGCTTCTGTGGTTTTAAGAGGAAAACTTCTCTCAATCTTAGTGATCTTCATAGGTCCATCATTAATGACAGTAACCATCTCATCACTAATGGCCTCAAGATGTAGCATCATGTTGTTTCGCTATTTTTCAGAGTTTTCCAGCTTCAGCATGGGAACGTCTCCTAAAGACATCCTGTCAGCAAAAGACTACCAAACTGATCAAGTGAGAGTGATTTACGGAAAGCACCTAAGGGGGTCTAGGTTCACTGCTGAAGGTTAAAAACCTCCAGCTCTGATACCACTTGTTGGTCCCTTTAAACAACAAGAAAAGACTAGGGGGGGGGGGTGAATAGTCTTTTTAAACTTTCGTCGTTTAAAAACTTTCTCAGCAAGGGCTTATTACTTTTCAGTAATGAATTTGCTGATACTTAACTTTCTCAGCAAGTACTAGTTACTTTTTAGTAACGAGTTTTATTGATACTTAAATTCAGAGAGCGGAAGTCTTTGTACAACAAGTGCTTTATCAGTAAGTGATAGTTTCAGCAAGTGAACAGAGTGACAGTGTACAGATAGATATGCTTTGCTGAAAAATAAATGCAGTAAGTAAATCACAAAAACACTTTTATAGTGGTATCTGAGAGTGGCGTAATCTCTCAACTAATCCACTTTGTCCTTTCTAGGACTGAATCCACTAAGATAAGTTTGAGGTTCCTTACAACACCTATCTAGAGCGATTCGACAGAAACCAAAGCACACTTGCTTCGTTTCCAACCTAACTAGAGAATGAAACCTTGTTCTCCACCAAACTTGGGACTTATAATCAGCAACACTATGCTTGATTAAGTTCCCCCTGAATTTCACGCCTGAAAGGGTGTTTTTCAGTTAGAGAGGTTTGGGATGAGATAACTTGATTATAACTTATTCAGCTACAACAAGTAATCTAAGAAACAAAACTTTGAATACTTTGTAGTAAACAAGTTTGATTGTTTCTGGTGTCAAGACTTGTTCTTGTTCGAAAGAAAGAACACTTAACTAATTTCTTAGCCGTTTATGTTCTACTTCTTCACAAGTAGCTTTTTCAAGCTTTAAGTCTTGGAACGGATCAATGGCAGTAAAGAGTATTGAAGGGTATGAGAGTTTAAGCACAAGTGAGAGTTTGATCACGTTATTGACACACTTCAACTCTTTGCCGGATGACCTCTATTTATAGTGAATCAAGGGAGCCGTTTGAATTTCGAATTCTAAGGCTTTGTTCCTTAAGATGTCACTATCTTTCTTTTGTACTTTCAGCAGCGTCCTTTATTTCTCTTCTAGACTTCATGTTCTTCGCGTGCTTACTTTGCATTTAATGTTCATTTGAATGAAATTCAAATATGAACGTTGGAGCGAAAATGCAAGTACTTTCAGCAAGGAGGTCACATATGCATTTCAGCAAGTGGTCAGTCTCAGTTTCAGCAAGCACAACCTACTCTGTCATTTAGATTTTCACTTATGCAAGCTGTTGCTGAAGTTTCCACTTTCTAAGCAACATGTGCCTTTGTAGATACCATCTTCAGAAATCTTCTTCAGTCTTCAGCCTTCGAATTCTTCAAGTTTCTGAACGGTTCTAATGCTTCAATAGGTTATTTTTCTTTTCAGAAAACAAGATACATCATTGATGAACGCGCGTGTCGTGCTCCGAATTCAAGCAAATAAATTTGTTATTAAGCCAAAGGCAATCCACAACTACAACGAAAACCGTAGTGTAGCAGTAGAATGACTCGAGTGTCGTTCTCTCAGGACTATAACTAGCTTTATCTATTTAACAAGTGAATATAAAACAGCAGACAGATAGCAATAGGGGGTTTCTAGCAGATAATGGAGATTGGTGATAGTATGGTCCTTCTTAACTTAACGGGTCGATAATCATGCATAAATTCCTCGGTCTTGCATAGAGATCTTTGAATCAATCTAGTGTCCTGTTGCAAATATTAAGCACTACGAAGATAATTGGTCTGACAAGTCAATCACGATTGTCCTAATGTGTTCCGTAATTATTCAACACTACGAAGATAATTGGTCTGATGGTCGACAAGTGTCCAATGGTGCATAATAATTAATACAACATACGAGAATTTTGGTTGCAACTGATCAACGAAATAAAGCAATGACACGGAGTATAATGCGCGATATAGCCATTAGCATGATTATCTTCCCTTCGCTAAGAATTCACATACTACCACCAACGATAAGTTTAGCTACTCATAATAGGCATGCAATCAACAGAAATCATAGAAGAAAACATATTGAAAGATATATAAAATAAGTAGATTAAACTGTAAGATACAAGTTACCGAAGGTTGTCAATCTCCGAAGAATTGTGATCCTATGAGCTCCAATCCGCTATGAAAAAGTATCCCCTAAGCTACAGAACTCCCAGGACAGGCCCCGGGAAGTTCCTACCTAAAACTATAGAGAGAGGTGAGAAAGTAGGTCTGGAAAGATATGATTTTCGGAGAAAAACTGAGCACTATATATAGGCCCCGAAAAACTACGGGGCGGTTCGCCCCAGACTTTTTCTCGCGGATTCCGCGTTTTCTACGCGTTTTTGGATTTCTTCCCCTTTTCGGACTCGGTTTCTGACTTCTAGTAGCCTTCTAACCTCCAGATTCGGCCCCTAGACTTCAAATCCTATCCAGAAATCTTCAGATACTCCAAATAGGCTTCTGGAACACCAATTCCTTGTCAACTTCAATATAATTGCTCGGAAATCCTCGAATTTCAACCAAAACCTGTAAAATAAAATCTAAAGGGAAGCGTGACACTATTCTAATAAAATGTACTAAAATATAGCTAAATTAACATAGAGGATAGCTAAAATAGGTGAAAAAGACTCGAATGAAAGTGTAAAATACACATTCATCAAACTCCCCAAACCGAACCTTTGCTTGTCCTCAAGCAACTAAGCTAGACTCTAATACAAAAAACATGCAAGACACAAAATGGAGTTTCATGCCAAATAAAATGAACTAATCTACTGAATCTATCAAATAACATATGAACAAAAACCATATAAATCAAAGCATGAAAATAGGTTGAAGAATACCTCGATTGACTTATACACATCCACATAAGCCCTTATGTCAAGACAAGATAGTCTCTCGTAACATTCTCTACCTGGACCTAGTCAGTGACGTAATGAAGCATGCTAAGATACGAATGGTTGCCCCGTGCCTATGAAACTGAGGACTTACTGCTGTTCCACCATGTTAAGACTTTTTCTCAAAAGAGGTCGAACCAGTACTGGCTCTCATCAAACGAAGGAGGGTTCCCTATAAAAGATAACACTCCCCTATTCTACCCATCTCTCAAGTAAAGTCTTAAGCTATTCACCACTTCCTGAATGGCAGGACGAGGGTGGTCTAGAACAGATTACACTCAAGACAAAAAAGATAAAAACACGATTACGAACATTACAAAAATGGAAAAGACTCAACACTTTGCTAAACTGCTATTTGGCTTTCTTTTTTGGACCCTTCTGTGCTTTTTTGGGGTCTTTTCTTTTTTTCTTTCTTTCCCTTTCCAGATTCATTTTTCTTTTTCTCTTTTTTTTCTGGAAATTTTTCTTTCCTTTTTTTTGATTTTTTTTCTAGCCAGCAGTAGCACAACAAAAAGAGAACAAAATGACTCACACGACTTCCCCAAACCTATTCGAAAGAATAGGTTGGAGTACAAAATTTACGAAAAAGGAAAATAAACTCACGATACGAAAATGGAAAACAGAAACAAGTCTATGATGGTGTAACCCCCTCCCCAAACCTATTCGGAAGAATAGGTAATAAACAAAGGATCACACAACCTCACACTACCTCCTTCCTAGGCATTTAGCAATCTCAAAGCATGGTGAAGACTTGTTGCCTCTTAGGTACATAATTACTCAGGAAAACAACCATAAGACCCTAACATGCATCATCCTATTATAAAGGCCTTCGTGAACCGCAGTAGAGAAAACACCACTAAGTGATGTCGAGACTACCAAGCTTAACTAAGTGCAATACATAAATGTGACAAGCTAAGCGAGAAAAACCTCAAACAAATTCATAGAGATGAAGCATACGATTAATGGCATAGTTAGTTGATTTACCCAATAAAAAAGTTCAAAAAATTCGGCAATAAACTCCATATAAAACATGCAAAACTATCCTAGGAAAGCAGTAAACGTGCAAATGCAAAAAATTTCGCGAGTTTTTCATATGCAAGATAAGTATAGAGATAACCAGCGATAACCTCCTCCCCAAACCTGAACGTCGTCGCTCGTCCCGAACGTCGAAAGTGGATCCAAGGTGAGAGCTAATGCTTGTATAAGTGACCTATAATACTCAATCAAACTCATGAGATAAAATCTAAAGCGGTAAAGAAAGCGATAAAAATTCCGGGTTGCCTCCCGGATAGCGTCATTGTTTAAAGTCTTTGACTCGACTCCTGTCTGCGCCTATCTCTTCTTTTTGCGGGTACTAGGCTTCCCCTTCATTGATCTCCTCTCCATGCCACGAACCTGTGAATAAGAAAGAATATAGGCTGCAAGACCACAGTAGTAAGTAGTGAAAGAAATATCAGGCGGTTCAGGTGGATCAGGTATGGCTTGCAACACGTGTTGCTTGCCATCCACTTCGATGGTGCAAGTTCTTTGGTAGATGTCCATCACGGAGCGTAATTTAGTCAAGAACGTTTGCCCTAAGAGTATGACATCCCCCGTTCCAGGTGCAGACGCCGGCATAACTACGAAATTGGTGTATATAGATGCTTCACCAATCTTGACCAAAACATTTTTCACAACGCCCTCGGGTCTCATAAAGGATCCATCCGCCAGTTGCACAATAGCCCTTTGCTCAGATAGTTTTCCGATGTTGCTCTTTTCAAACACATTCAAAGGAATTATGTTTGAGTAGGATCCCGTGTCTAGTGTGGCACGTACATCTTCAAGCTCACCAATCCCTACCTTAACATCGAAACTTTTAGGGAGTGGTTCGGGATCCTCTTGCTCTTCATCACTTGTGTCAGAACCAGGGTCCTTCTCTTCTTCCTCGGCCTGTAGAAGTTCCTCCTTCATGCAACACTCGCACCTAACAACCTTCTTGATGGTGATTTTGTCAGGTACATCACCCGCCAATGTAATGGCATTCGACTTCACAGTGCTGCTAGGCAGTTTGCCTTGTTCCCTACTTGCTCCTCGGTCGATCAACTCTTGCATTTTTTGATGGGCAAGCCTAGTGCTTTCTTCCAACCTATCAAGCCTTGCCCTAGTCTTCTCAGAATCTTCTTCATAACTTTTGAGAAAACTTTGTGTGTGATCAACCATCTTCTGCAAGTTCTCCATCAGTTGAGCCGACTTCGACTTCGGTGGCTCTTTTGGAGCGGGGTTTTCGCGGTGATCATTACCATAGTTCAGCCTACTACGGTCTTGGTTAGCCGGTGCATATCCTTGATTGTTACGGTATCCTCTTCTCCAAAAGACACCTCGAGGATTCCTACTGTCTTGTCCGTAGCTAACTTCTTGAGTACCAAACTCCGTAGCAAAGGCTTCTTCTTCGCCTCCTCGAGCCTAGTTGCCATCATCGTATGCCAACTCCGATCTACACATATGAGCCCCATGCCCATAGTTCTTGCATATTCGGCATACTTCGTTTGAAACAGTTGTTCTGGTGGCGCTCATGAGGACTTGCTTCAATTCGTTGGTAAAGCACTCGAATTGATCCCCATTCCCCCTGTACATAGGGGCTTCTTGAGTCGGTGGAGCTTCAGGTCCACGTCTCCTAACCATTGCTCTTGGGTCCTTGAACTGTGAACCCTTAGCAAGCCTTTCGAAAACTGTCCAGACGGCTTCTGCGGTTTCCTCCCAAATATTGCCTCGGCATTGGAAATCCACCACTTGTTGGTTCTCGAAGGTTAGTCCATTGTAGAAGTGTTGGACTAGGTCGGAAAGTTTAAAACCATGGTGAGGGCACTTGTTCGTGAGATCTTGGAACCTCTCGAACGCGGTGTAGATGGTCTCATCATAGTCCTGCTTGAATCCAGTGATCTGCGCCTTAAGCGCGGTAGTCAAGGTGTGAGGGAAGTATTTCTCCATGAAAGCTGAAAAAACCTTTTCCCAAGTGTCCAGCGAGCCTGCTGGAAGAGAACTCAGCCATGACTTGGCTCTGTCGCCAAGTCCCATAGCAAAAACCTTCATCCTTAACTCATCCGTTGTTATGTCAGCTCCGGGTCGTGGGAGTTGGTTGATGAAATCATCGATATCGTGCAAGTACCCCATCACATCTTCCCTCGATAAGCCATAGAACCTCGGAAGTTGTTGGAATGCGTGGTTCTTGATCTCCAGATCTCGGGTTGCAGACGAAAGAACAATCGCCGGTCCCCTCATACGATATTTGGTGGGTTGTACCCATGCCTTCAGTGGTCTAGCTTCTGCCATTCCGTCGATTTCCTTGAAGAGACTAAGTAGAGATTCAGAGAAATCGGTTTCCTCTATTTCCTCTAGTGCGTGCCTTTCAAGTAGTCGCCTTCTTTGGTGGTAGACTCTGTCGATCTCAGCAATTGAATTAGCAAGCGGTGTACCTGCAGAACGTGTATGCGGCATACACTATCTATAACAGACTAGGAAAGGTGATTAGAAACAGACTAGGAAAGCAGTATTAGAGAGAGATTAAAAAAGATGAACTAAAACTAATAGAATTAGGAATCTAAAGCTGTAAATATAAAAAAATTAAACAGAAAAAAGGAGTATAGTCCCCGGCAACGGCGCCCATTTGATGAACGCGTGTGTCGTGCTCCGAATTCAAGCAAATAAATTTGTTATTAAGCCAAAGGCAATCCACAACTTCAACGAAAACCGTAGTGTAGCAGTAGAATGACTCGAGTGTCGTTCTCTCAGGACTATAACTAGCTTTATCTATTTAACAAGTGAATATAAAACAGCAGACAGATAGCAATAGGGGGTTTCTAGCAGATAATGGAGATCGGTAATAGTATGGTCCTTCTTAACATAACGGGTCGATAATCATGCATAAATTCCTCGGTCTTGCATAGAGATCTTTGAATCAATCAAGTGTCCTGTTGCAAATATTAAGCACTACGAAGATAATTGGTCTGACAAGTCAATTACGATTGTCCTAATGTGTTCCGTAATTATTCAACACTACGAAGATAATTGGTCTGATGGTCGACAAGTGTCCAATTGTGCATAATAATTAATACAACATACGAGAATTTTGGTTGCAACTGATCAACGAAATAAAGCAATGACACGGAGTATAATGCGCGATATAGCCATTAGCATGATTTTCTTCCCTTCGCTAAGAATTCACATACTACCACCAACGATAAGTTTAACTACTCATAATAGGCATGCAATCAACAGAAATCATGGAAGAAAACATATTGATGAACGTTTTTTTGACGCGTTCATCTTGAATTTTTCGCCTTCTTTTGCTATCTTTTAGCTTAGTTTTTTGGTTAGTTTTGTAGAATAGTGTCACGTTTTGTGTTTTTTGCATTTTCAGGCACTTAGGTACGAAACGGTGTTTTTGGAGCTAAAAACGAAGCATTTTGGATGAAAAATGACCCCGTTGAAGTTCCTTGATGTCCGTGGATATTTGTGAGTGCCCTTAGTTCGAGTTAAGCCAAGAATCACACTTTGGAGAGCCTAGCCTTACCTTGGAAGCAAATTCAAATGTTCGGGTGGAAGTTTTGGAGTCGTTCGAGTGTGCAAGATTGATGCAGCCTAACCATTTCGGCCATAACTTTCTCATACAGAAGTGTATTGACCTCAAACCAACTTCCACGCGTAGCTAACTCAAAGAGCTATCGAACGATATATTACACGCCCTGATCCAACATCGTATGAGCCCTGGAGAGCGAGTTGAAGACGAAATGGGGCAGCCAAGCGGGCCGCTTGCGAAGCGGGCCACTTGACTGTTCCAAGCGGGCCGCTTGGGTCCTGGGACAGATTCTGCAATTTCAAGCGGACCGCTTGGCCTCTTCAAGCGGGTCGCTTGGACTCAGATCCAAATCGCGATTTTGGCATTTAAACTCGATTTTCAGTTACTTTTTGTCATTCCTTTCACTTTGTAAAAGTTTGGGAGAGCTCTTGGAGGCTCCATAGCTCAGACCCATTATCTAGAGGCTTGATTATCATCAAGAAAGACGTGATTACATCCAATTTCATCTTCATTGTATCTTGATCCGTGAGATTTGGGCATTCCACCGTCTCGTGACAATCGGTGGTAACTTGTATCAATTCTCCTTATTTTGATTCTGATTATGAATGTTTGTTATTGTTATTCATATATGATGTTGTTTGTTTCAAGATCCGTTATGAGTAGCTAATTCACGATTGTTGGTGGTAGAATGTGGACATGATAGCTAGGGTTATGATTATGCTTGTTGTGCTTTGAACCATTGCGTAAGATCTAAAGTAGCCAATTACAAATCTTCGAATACAAGGTAGTGACAGCCCTTATGGTCGCTTAATACTTCTAGATCATCCATACAATTGGGAGTAGCCAATTCCGTATTTTCGAATGCAAAGCATGTGACAACTTTGTGGTCAATTAATACTTCTCTATTGTATGTTTAAATGTTCATAGCATGATAGCAAGTTGTAACCCATGGTTTGTCATGTCCACTAAGCTACCACCAACATCTTTCTCTATTTGATTTTATCTTCCTCTTGATAGTTTCTGATTTGCATGAGTGCTTGGTTTAATCACACAAACTTGTTTGTTGGTTGATTACAATTGTTACGCACTAAACAAAGCTACGTTAGGTCCCAAGATAACGACACACGGGAACATCTTACCGCTGCACTAAATCTTTTGTGTAGTGAATAAGTGTTCTTTGGCTACAAACAAATTTAATTGGTGAAAAAACGACTCATCACATATTGAAAGATATATAAAATAAGTAGATTAAACTGTAAGATACAAGTTACCGAAGGTTGTCAATCTCCGAAGAATTGCGATCCTACGAGCTCCAATCCGCTATGAAAAAGTATCCCCTAAGCTACAGAACTCCCAGGACAGGCCCCGGGAAGTTCCTACCTAAAACTATAGAGAGAGATGAGAAAGTAGGTCTGGAAAGATATGATTTTCGGAGAAAAACTGAGCATTATATATAGGCCCCGAAAAACTACGGGGCGGTTCGCCCCAGGGTGCGGCGGTTCGCCCCAGACTTTTTCTCGCGGAATTCCGCGTTTTTGACGCGTTTTTGGATTTCTTCCCCTTTTCGGACTCGGTTTCTGACTTCTAGTAGCCTTCTAACCTCTAGATTAGGCCCCTAGACTTCAAATCCTATCCGGAAACCTTCAGATACTCCAAATAGGCTTCTGGAACACCAATTCCTTGTCAACTTCAATATAATTGTCCGGAAATCCTCGAATTTCAACCGAAACCTGTAAAATAAAATCTAAAGGGAAGCGTGACACTATTCTAATAAAATGTACTAAAATATAGCTAAATTAACATAGAGGATAGCTAAAATAGGTGAAAAAGACTCGAATGAAAGTGTAAATACACATTCATCAATCATAAGAGAATAAAACACCTATCTAGCACCTACACTAGGTCTTTAGCAAACGTTCCTCTTTTACAATGTCCTTAAAATTCTAAATCCCTATGGACCTTAAGAGTACTAGTTACTGGACTTTCCTTAATTTAGCATTGGTAATTGCTCATCAAAATTACAAGTTTCCTAACATATGTCATCCACATAAATCTGAACTAAGAGTATTTGACCATCATGGTTCATGGTAAACAGAGTTTTGTCAACTTCACCTTTCTTGAAACCATTATCCAGCAAGAACTTAGCTAAGGTATCATACCAAGCACTTGGTGCTTGCTTTAGACCATATACAGCTTTCTGAAGCTTGTATACCATCTTAGTTTCTGAGGGAAGTTCAAATCCAGGGGGTTGTTCCAACTAGACTTCTTCAGCAAGTTCACCATTTAAGAATGCACTTTTAACATCCATTTGATAAACAATGAAGTCATTGTGAGCAGCAAAGGCCAAGAAAAGTCTAATTGCATCCAATCTTGCAACTGGTGCATAAGACTCATCATAGTCCAATCCTTCAGTCTGACAGTAACCTTGAGCAACTAAACGTGCTTTGTTCCTTGTTACTTCACAAGACTCACTCAGCTTTGTTTCTGAACACCCACTTTGTACCAATTGCTTTCTTGCCTCCAGCAAGGGGTACAAGTTTCCAGACTTTGTTCCTTTCAAATTGATCCGGTTCTTCTTGCATTGCCTTGATCCATTCAGAATGCCTTAAAGCTTCTTCTATGGTCTTGGGTTCAATTTCTGAAACAAAGAAAGAGAACAAAGATTATAATTCTACGACATTTGCTTTTTCAGCAAGTTCATGAGTAGTAGATACTTTGGATCTAGTCACTTGGCGTTTGTCAATATCACCAATCATATCCGTAGAGGGATGATCTCCAATCCATTTATTAACAGGTTTTCTTCTCTTTGGATCTGGATAAGTTTGCTCATCAGCATGTGACGCTTCAGTATGTACTTGCTCAGTACTACTGGTATTTTGTTGTGTCTCTGCTGAGATTGGTTCATCAGCAACTGCTTGTTCAGCATTGCTAGTTTGTGGTAACTCGTCAGCAGACACAGGAAGTTGCATAGTTTCAGCAACATCCGGAGCAACTGCGTGTTTTGCTGGAAATTCTTTGTCATGACTCGGGGGAGGTGAGTCATTGTTAGAATCATCATTTAGTTCAATTGACTTGACTTGCCTAGCATCAGATTTAGTTCTTTGCTCGTGTATGAGTAACTTCTTCATACAATCTGATATTTCTTCTTCAGCAGGCACTCCTTGTGACTTTTCATAGAATACAACATGCACTGATTCTTCGATCTTTTGTGCCTTTTTGTTGTAAACTCTATAATCTTTACTATGCAAGGAGTAACCAAGAAATATCGCTTCGTCTACCTTTGGTTGAAATGTTCTTAGGTATTCTCTACCATTGTTAAGAACAAAACACTTACAACCAAATACTCTTAGATGAGTGATGTTAGGAGGTCTTCCAACAAATAACTCATAGGGAGTTTTGTTGTATTCCTTAGTAATCAGTCATCTGTTTTGAGTATAGCAGGCGGTATTAATCGCTTCAACCCAGTAAGCTTCACTTATTTCAGTGTCAGCAAGTATTGTTCTTGCAACTTCCTTTAGGGTGCGATTCTTCCTTTCAGCAACACCATTTTGTTGTGGTCTCCTTACTGAGGATAACTAATGTTGTATGCCTTTTGAAGTGCAATACTCAGTTATGTACTGGTTCACAAACTCAGTACCATGATCTGTTCTTATGACTTTTACCTTGTCATTTTTCATGACTTCAAGCTTATTCACCAAGTTAGGTATTTCAGTCCTTGTTTCAGACTTGTGCTTGATAAATACTACCCAAGTGAATCTTGAATAGTCATCTACCACCACCAGACCATACTTCTTACCAGCATAGCTTGTTGAAGAAGATTCAAACAAGTCCATGTGCAAGAGTTGTAAAGATTTTGTAGTTGACGGTTCTGCCTTGTTCTTAAAAGAAGATTCGGTTTGGTTTCCTTGCTGACATGCATTGCAAACACCATCCTTCTTGAAAGTAACCTTAGGTAATCCAACTACAAGTGCCTTTTTAGACAGCTTATTCAGCGTCTTGAAGTTTAGGTGACTTGTTCGTTTATGCCATAACCATGCTTTTTCAGCAAGGCAATCATGATCTGAGACAAGGCATTTTTCAACGAAAGCTGAAGACCAATCTACAGTGTACAAACCTCCTGATCTTCTAGCAACCATAATAACCTTCTTTGTCTCAAAGTCTATAAGTTTACATTCATCACTTTTGATTTTGATGAAGTATCCTTTATAAGCAAATTGACTTATGCTGAAAAGGTTAAACTTAAGATTTTTTACATAAAGAACTCCCGAAATGGTAATTCATCCTAACTTCACGTCACCATAACCTTTTGTAGAATCAAAGCCTCCACCAGCAAACCTTATTGTTGGACCTTTAGACCACCGTCTATAGTTTATAAGGTTTTTGTTGTTGCCCGTCATGTGCTTTCCACAACCACTGTCAAAGTGCAAGATTGCATTGTTTGTCTCCGTGGCTGAAGTCTGCACAATCAAGAATAAACAAGTTAATTATCCAATATCGGATGTCCATTAACATGTTCAAGAATGCGTCCAGTGGAAACCCAAGTCTTAAGTTTTTCAACTTTGACTTGTTTTCTACTTGCTGAGGAACTAGGAGGTTTTGAGCCGAAAGACTTTTGGTTTGTGCTGATCAAATCCACTTTCTGATGTGGTGTCTTGCTCGGTTGACCTTTTTGCTGAACATACTTTTCAGTATGTTCTTTTCTGGCAAGGTTCCTACTAGCCCTAGCATTTTGAGTTTTGTCAGAACTGTTAGGCTTGGTTTTATTCATCTCTTTGAAGTATCTTTGCTGACTTTGCTTATACTCATGAAAAAGTTGACTTTGCTTGGTTTTGAAATCGAGTCCACTTTTCGGAGAGTGATGAGCTTTTGTCTCAGCAACCTTACTTGATTCAGGTTTGTTAGCAAAGGTCTTCTGATTACTTTTAGTAATCTTGCCTTTTGACTTAACAAATTGCTTTTCAGCAACTTGTTTGGAGGAATGCTTTACAGCATCCTGTTTCTTAACAGTTTGCTTTTCAGCAACCTATTTTCCTTTTAAAGTCTTGTTACTTTGAGTAGCAACAACGGGCTTTACGATCGTAGGTACTTGATTGCATTTTTCAGCAACCTTAGATTGACCAATTTGATAGAGTTCTGGTTGACCACTATCAGTTGCGCGTACAAAGGTAATTAGTGATTTGTCTTTACTCAAGATTATTACGTCATCACTTTCATACGTTGCACCTAAACCTTCTTCTGAGATGGATCTCTCAGATAAGAGTTTATTTCAGCCAGCGTATTACTTGCATCAGCATAAGATTTGAAATTGATTTTCATCTTTTTCATTTCTTGTATTTCAACAAGTTACTTTAGAATTGAGGACTGATACTCGTCCAATTGTATTGCCATTTGAGAATTCTTCTCTGTAGCTTCAGCAATCAACTTCTTGAGGTGCAATATTTCAGCATCCTTCTTTTCTGACTCTTCTTTCAGCAAGACGTACTTTTCAGTAGTTTGCTTGGTCAGAGTTTCAGCATTCTGTAGTTTCTCTTGCTGTTTGCTCAGAGTTTTCTCAAACCTTTCGATTTCTCCTTGAATTCTATCAAGGTCAATATCATCTTCACTTTCTGAGTCAGAGCCAGACGTAGGACTGTTTACCTGACAGGCCATGAGGCAGAATTCGTAGTTTGACACATCTGGATAAGCTTCCATAGCTATTCCACAAACTTCCTTGCCAATCTCTACGTCAAGAGTGGCTTCTTCTTCTTCAGTGTCTGAGCACTCTACCTCACTGTCTTCGGAGCTAGTATCAATGCACAATGCATCGATTTTTTCTTGAAGCTTCTTCTTTTCTTCAGCAATAAAAGCCCTTTTGAACTTCTTCTTCTTTTCAGCAGATTTACCTTTCAGAAAAGGACAATTTGCTTTGAAGTGTCCAGGCTTTTTGCAGTAAAAGCAGAGATCATTTCCAACTGCTGGTTCTTTAGAGGAATTTTCTTGCTGAGCCTGCTTGTTCAGCGAGCTAGCCTCATTCTTGTATTTATGGTAGTTGTTACCAAGATGCTTTTTCAGCTTCTCTTTTTCTTTTCGCCTTTCACGTTCCTTACTGATGAATTTTTTCATGTTTTTAACAACTAAAACATTTTCATCAGCAGGCTCTTTATCATTCTTCTTTTCAGAAGATGACGGCTTTGCAGCAAGAGCAATGTTTTGCGATTTTTCAGCAAACACATTTTCTCTTTGCTTTGTCTCGTAGTTGACAGTAGCAAGATGAGAGAACTATCCTGTAGGTGTGATGTTTTGCATTCCTTGATTATAGTAGAAATTCTGAGTATGGATGCATTCTTGGTTCAGACTTCTGATATGGTTTTCACCTTCTCAGAATTTTAGTAAAGATTTCCAACTCCTAAGGCAGCCATCTCACTTACTAGAGTTGTGAATCTGAAATCCAAGTATTCCGGTGACTCATTTGTACCTTGTTTAAAGTTCTGGAACTTTAACTTCAGCACTTCGAGTTTGTTTTCCTTGGTTTTATCAGATCCAGCGCAAAGATCTTGAACCATTTTCCAAGCTTCCTTAGCAGTTTTAGCACCCCACAGTTTGCACTGTATAGTATCCGGAGTTAATCGAATGATGATGTTTCTTGCTTGGCCATCAAGACGGAATCTTTTGGCTTCGTCGGAAGTCTATTGCCCTCATGGTTTTGGAACGGCGGTGTCAACCGGTTCTCCTAAGATAGTTACCTTACCAGCGGGATCCGTAGTTTTTTGAGGAAAGATTCTCTCAAGTTTAGTGATCTTGATAGGTCCATCATTTATGACAGTGACCATTTCATCACTAATGGCCTCAAGATGTAGCATCATGTTGTTTCACCATTTTTCATAGTTTTCCAGCTTCAGCAAGGGAGCGTCTCCTAAAGACATCCTGTCAGCAAAAGCCTACCAAACTGATCAAGTGAGAGTGATTTACGGAAAGCACCTAAGGGGATCTAGGTTCTGTGCTGAAGGTTAAAGAACCTCCAGCTCTGATACCTCTTGTTGGTCCCTTTAAACAACAAGAAAATACTAGAGGGGGGGGGGGTTGAATTGTCTTTTCAGACTTTCATCGTTTAAAAACTTTCTCAGCAAAAGCTTATTACTTTTCAGTAATGAGTTTGCTGATACTTAACTTTCTCAGCATGTACTAGTTACTTTTCAGTAACGAGTTTTACTGGTACTTTAAAAACAGAGTGCGGAAGTCTTTATACAATAAGTACTTTTCAGTAAGTGCTAGTTTCAGCAAGTGAGCAGAGTGACAGTGTACAGATAGACAAGCTTGTTGAAAACTAAATGCAGTAAAGTAAATCACACAAACACTTTTTATAGTGGTATCTGAGAGTGGCGTAATCTCTCAACTAATCCACTTTGTCCTTTCTAGGCCTGAATCCACTAAGATAAAGTTGATGTTCCTTACAACACCTATCTAGAGCGATTCTTCAGAAACCAAAGCACACTTGCTTCATTTCCAACCTAACTAGAGAACTGTAACCTTGTTCTCCACCAAACTTGGGACTTATAATCAGCAACACTATGCTTGATTAATTCCCCCTGAATTTCACGCCTGAAAAAGTGTGTTTATCAGTTAGAGAGGTTTGGGATGAGATGACTTGAGTATAACTTATTCAGCTTTAACAAGTAATCTAAGAAACAAAACTTGGAATACTTTGTACTAAACAAGTTAAGTTGTTTCTGATGTCAAGACTTGTTTTTGTTCGAAAGAAAGAACACTCAACTAATTTCTTAGCCGTGAATGCTCTACTTCTTCACAAGTAGCTTTTGTTTCAAGCTTTAAGTCTTGGAACGGATCAATAGGCAGTAAGGAGTGTAAAAGATGAGTGTTTAAGGACAAGTGAGAGTTTGATCACGTTGTTGACACACTTCAACTCTTTGTCGGAGGACCTCTATTTATAGTGAATCAAGGGAGCTGTTTGAATTTCAAATTCTAAGGCTTTTGTTCCTTAAGATGTCACTATCTTGCTTTTGTACTTTCAGCAGCGTCCTTCATTTGTCTTCCAGTCTTCATGTTCTTCGCATGCTTACTTTTGTATTTAATGTTCATTTGAATGAAATTCAAATACGAACGTTGGAGCGCAAATGCAAGTACTTTCAGCAAGGAGGTCACATATGTATTTCAGCAAGCGGTCAGTCTCAGTTTCAGCAAGCACAACCTACTCTGTCATATAGATTTTCACTTATGCAAGTTGTTGCTCAAATTTTCACTTTCTGAGCAACATGTGCCTTTGTAGATACCATCTTCAGAAATCTTCTTAAGTCTTCAGTCTTCGAATTCTTCAAGTTTCTGAACGGTTGTAGTGCTTCAATAGTTCATTTGTAAAAACAAACTACATCATCAGCAAACTAAAGCACCTAACTAGTACCTACACTAAGTCTTCAGCAAACGTTCCTATTTTACAATGTCCTTAAAATTCTAAATTCCTATGGACCTTAAGAGTACTAGTTACTGGACTTTCCTTAATTTAGCATGGTTAATTGCTCATCAAAATTTATAAGTTTTCTAACAAATGAACTATTGAAGCACTAAAACCGCTCAGAATCTTTAAGATTCGAAGACTGAAGATTTAGAAGAATTCTGAGAAAGGTATCTAAAAAGGCACATGTTGCTCAGAAAGTGAGATTTTCAGCATCAGCTCGCATAAGTGAAAATTTATATAACAGAGTAGGTTGTGCTTGCTGAAACTGAGACTGGCCACTTGCTAAAAGACATATGTGACCTCCTTACTAAAGAAGTACTTGCATTTTGGCTCCAACGTTCACATTTGAATTCGATTCAAATGAACATTAAATGCAAAGTAGGCACGCGAAGAACATGAAGACTAGAAGACAAATGAAGGACGCTGTTGAAAGTACAAAAAGCAAGATAGTGACATCTTAAGGTGCAAAGCCTTAGAATTTGAAATTCAAACGGCTCCCTTGATTCACTATAAATAGACGTCATCCGGCAAAGAGTAGAAGTATGTCAACAACGTGATCAAACTCTCACTTGTGCTTAAACACTCATTCTTCCAAACTCTTTACTGTGCATTGATACGTTCCAAGACTTAAGCTTGAAACAAAGGCTACTTGTGAAGAAGTAGAATATTCACGGCTAAGAAATTAGCTAAGTGATCGTTCTTTTGAACAATAAAGATCACCAGAAACAACTTAAGTTGCTTACTGAAAAGTATTACAAGTTGTGTTTCTTTAGATAACTTGTTATAGCTGAAATAGCTATACTCAAGTCATCTCATCCCAAACCTCTCTAACTGATAAACACCCTTTTTCAGGCGTGAAATTCAGGGGGAATTAATCAAGCATTGTGTTGCTGATTATAAGTCCCAAGTTTGGTGGAGAACAAGGTTACAGTTCTCTAGTTAGGTTGGAACCGAAGCAAGTGTGCTTTGGTTTCTGAAGAATCATTAGTGATAGGATTTGTAGGGAACCTCAATCTTATCTTAGTGGATTCAATCCTAGAAAGGACAAAGTGGATTAGTTGAGAGATTATGCCACTCTCAGATACCACTATAAAAGTGTTTGTGTGATTTACTTTACTGCATTTAGTTTTCAGCAAGCTACACTTATTGTACACTGTCATTCTGCTCACTTGTTGAAACTAGCACTCTCTGAAAAGCACTTATTGTATAAAGTTTTCCGCACTCTGTTTTTAAAGTACCAGCAAACTCGTTACTGAAAAGTAACAAGTACTTGCTGAGAAAGTTAAGTACCAGCAAACTCATTACTAAAAAGTAATAAGCACTTGCTGAGAAAGTTTTTAAACGACGAAAGTTTGAAAAGACTATTCACCCCCCCCCCCCTCTAGATTTTTATTGTTGTTTAAAGGGACCAACAGAGGTGTTTTTCGTTGTTTCGTTGTTAGTGCTGCTGCTTGCCTATATATGTAGAAAAAACAAAAAAACAAAAAAGAAAAAAGAAAAAGAAAAAGAGAAAAAAAAAAGAAAAGAAAACTAAAATAGAAAAAGAAACAAAAAGAAAAAAATGGGAGAAAGAAAAGAAAATAAAGAATAAGACCCAGAAAGCGAAAGAAGGGTCCTTGCAAGCCAAAAGCAGTCTTTGTAAAGTGTCAAGTGTCATATAAATGTTTTTGTTTTGTGAAGTTATCGAGTTGTAAATCCTATCATTTATTTCGTGTCGCCTTTGTCCAAGCCCTGTTCTTGACCACCCTAGTCTTGTCATTCAAGAAGTGGTTGAAGGAAACTCATTCTTTGATAGTCGGGGTAGAATAGTTGAGTGTTATCCTTCTAGGGAACCCTCCTTCGTTTGATGAGAGCCAGTATTGGTTCGCCCTCTCTTGAGGAAAAGTCTCGCTTGGTGAACAGTAGTAAGCCCTCGGTTTCATAGGCACGGGCCATTTGTAGTATGATAATATGCATCATTGTGTCGTCACAGACCAGGTCCAGGTAGAAGATGTTATGAGAGAATCCTTTGTTTAACAAAGTGCACATGAGAATGTGTATATTCGCAATCAAGGCATTCTTCAACCTACTTGCATGTCATGCTCATATGGTCTTTGTTCATAAGCGCTTGGTAGATTCAATAGATTAGTTCACTTTACTTGGCATGAGACTCCTTTTGTGTTGCATTTAGATTAGTTTGTTGCTTGAGGACAAGCCAGGGTTTGGTTTGGGGAGATTGATGAACGTATTTTTGACGAGTTCATCTTGTCTTTTTTGACTTCTTTTGCTATCCTTTTGCTTAGTTTTTTGGTTAGTTTTGTAGAATAGTGTAACATTTTGTGTTTTTTGCATTTGTAAGGCTCTTAGGTACGAAACAGTGTTTTTGGAGCTAAAAACGAGCATTTTTTGATGGAAAATGGCCCCGTTGAAGTTCCTCGATCTCTGTGGCTTTGTTCGTGAGTGCCCGAGCCCCAGTAAACATTGAGAAGGACGAGTCCAAGGCACCCGAGGACCGATCGTGGGCAAGGGATTGAGTTTCCAAGTCAAAATCTACCCCATAGAGCAAGTGAGCCGCTTCTAGAAGCCAAGCCCTTCGCCTGAAGTCTCTAGAATCTCCAGAGAGTTGCCAGCAACCAAGTGGACCGCTTGGCTGTCCGCTTGACCAAGCGATCCGCTTGGCAGAACCAAAGCGGTCCGCTTGGTTTCAGTTACAAAATCGGGATTCTGCCCTTAAAATCAATTTTCAGTTACTTTTTTCATATGGAGACTGAGCATTCGAATTTTGGAGAGCTCTAAGCCCCAATTTTCACCCTAGAACTCAGATTTACATGTAATTCACATTGGATTGAATATTTGGCCATAGGATTGCATGATATTTTCATCTACAGAGAGGTTTCTATCAATTTCCAACGAATAGTGACAGCTTTGGTGGTAACTTTATATCAATCTCTTGTTTAGTAGTTTGATCAAATGTCTTCCTGTTGATGATGTCGTTTTTCACCAATTAAATTTGTTTAAAAGCCAAAGAACACTTATCACTACACAAACTAGAGTGCAATGGCAAGTTTTCCCCGAGTGTCGTTCTCTCGGGACCTAACGTGGCTTTGTTTGTGGTTTTTGCTAGTTATTTCAGACAACGAGTTCAAGTGTTTGTAGAATTGCTTTCTTAGAACAAAGCAACGAGAAATCAGATTGTTGTAATCAAGTTTGGAAAACGATTGGTGGTAGAAATCAAATACACATGCATGGGTTACGAATATGCTCACAAGTTCAGTGCGTAAAACCTTCGATCAAGTCTGCTAAGCAACTCGTCTAGGTAACTTTCAAGACACACATCATAAAAGACCACTATCAATACTTTAGAGGTGCTTGTCACTAACACCATTTATCTAGCATGCTGCAAATCTCTAACATACAATCCTATAGTTTTCATTGACCAAGAGTTTGTCACTATACTCAATTCGAATATATTTTATAGGCAACTAAGAATCATATGAAGGAATTTGCAGCAAGATTGAATCACAATCTCATGTAAGCATAAACATAACCCATAGCATGCATATTCTACATTCTACCACCAACACAAAGGATTTAGCTACTCATATTCATCAACATAGACATCAAATCATATGAATTGTTAATAGAATACATCAAATCAAACTACTAGACAAGAGAAATGATACAATGTTACCACCAAGCTGTCACTAATCGGTGGGTATTGATGAAAACCTCTCCGTAGATGAAACAATGGATGAATTCCAATGCCAAAACCTTTAATCCAATCTAAAATACAATGTAATCTGAGTTTTCTCTGAGTTTTGGGGCTTAGGAGCTCTCCAAAACGAAGCTAGTGTTCAAAAGTATCCAAAAATAACCGAAGATCAGATCTAAGAAGGAAAATCCGAAAACGTAACCGCTGCCAAGCGGACCGCCTGGAGAGGCCAAGCGGAGCGCTTGGCCAGCGAAGCGCTTGGGCCTTCCAAGCGCTTCGCTTGGCTGCTGTGCCAAAGCTCCTGGAAAATGAAGCGGAGCGCTTCACTATTCCAGGCGCTTAGCTTGGCTCCTGGGCAGATTTTTGTCTTCAAACTCAATCTTTTTGCCGTCGTACGGCCCTCGGGTGCCTTGCACTCATCCTTCTCAATGCTTATTGATGCTCAAACACTCACGAACAAGCTGTGGAGATCAAGCAACTTCAACGGGGGCCATTTTCTATCAAATAGGCTCGTTTTTAGCTCCAAAAACGCCATTTCGTACCTAAGTGCCTGAAAATGCAGAAAACAATAAACGTGACACTATTCTACAAAACTAACCAAAAAACAAGGCTAAAAGATAGCAAAAGAAGGTAAAAAAGACAAGATGAACGCGTCAAAAATACGTTCATCAAACTCCCCAAACCAAACCTTTGCTTGTCCTCAAGCAACAAACTATCCTAAATGCAACACAAAAGGAGTCTCATGCCAAGTAAAGTGAACTAATCTATTGAATCTACCAAATGCTTATGAACAAAACCAAATGAGCATGACATGCAAGTAGGTTGAAGAATGCCTCGATTGCGAATATACACATTCTCATGTGCACTTGGCTAAACAAAGGAGTCTCTCGTAACATCTTCTACCTGGACCTGGTCAGTGACGACACAATGATGCATGCTATCATACTACAATTGCCCCGTGCCTATGAAACCGAGGGCTTACTACTGTTCACCAAGCGAGACTTTTCCTCAAGAGAGGGCGAACCAATACTGGCTCTCATCAAAGGAAGGAGGGTTCCCTAGAAAGAGAAGACACTCCCCTATTCTACCCAGACTCTCAACGAATGAGTCTCCTTCAACCACTTCTTGAATAGCAAGACGAGGGTGGTCAAGAACAGGCCTTGGACAAAGGCGACACGAAACGAAAGATAGAATTTACAACTCGATAACTTCACAATAACAAATATTTACATGACACTTGACACTTTACTAGACTACTTTTGGCTTGCAACGACCATTATTTTGTTTTTGGGTCTCATTCTTTATTTTCTTTCTTGTTCTTTTTTTTTATTTTCTCTTTTTCTTTTCTCTTTTTCTTTTCTCTTTTTTTTTTTCTTCTTTTCTTTTTCTCTTTCTTTTTTTATATAGGGGTAAGCAGCTGTACTAAGCGTCAAAAGCACCTCCCCAAACCTATTCGAAAGAATAGCTTTGAGCACAAAGATGAAAAAGAAAAAGGAAAGACTCTTTTACAAAGACACCTCCCCAAACCTATTCGAAATAATAGGTTGGGACACAAAAACAAAAAGAAAAAGAAAAAGGAAACTTTACAACGACTCAAAGACGAAAGACAAGATCAACGAAGCAACCCCCTCCCCAAACCTATTCGATAGAATAGGTTTAATACAAGGAATCACACACCTCACACTACCTCCTTCCTAGGCATTTGGCAATCTCTAATCGAGGTGAAGAACTTGTCGCCTCTTACGTACATAATTACACGGGTTACAACCATAGACTCTAACATGCATCATTTTATAAGGCCATCGTGAACCGCAGCAGAAGAAACACCACTCAAGGTGATGTCGAGACTACTAAGCTTAACTAGTGCACATGCGAATGTGACAAACCAAGCGAGACAAGCCTCAAACTACTTGCAAAGTGATGCAACATATGATCAATGGTCATAAACACTTAGTCTACTCAATAAAAAAGTTCAAAAGACTTGGCAATAAACTCCACACACAACAACGTGCAACGACTAATCTAGGGATGATATGCATGCAAAAACTGAAAAAAAACACGACAAATCACATGAACTTGAGTAAAATCAGGCCTGCACGAACCACACAAGCATATAGTACTGAAAATCCAATACCCCCTCCCCAAACCTAAACTTTTGCTCGACCTCGAGCAAAGAAAAGTAGAATGAAAAGGAAAAATTGGATTGAAAGTACACTTCCCTGAGATAAAGGTTCGTGTCCAATCTCCTATATATGAGTAGTACCTGAAAGGACTCAAGAAACAAGTGAAAACGGGTGCGCAAAGGTGAGAAGAATGGAAAAAACGAGGAAAATCTGGGTACAGGGTCCAGGCGGACCGCTTGTCAAGCGGAGCGCTTGGGAGGCTCCAGGCGCTCCGCTTGAAATTCCAGTAAGAATGAAATTCTTACTGGAATTCCAAGCGGACCGCTTGGGCTTGCCAAGAGCTTCGCTTGGCTCTGTTTCCAGATTTTCGATGTTTTTTCCTATCTTAATCACCTAAGGCACCAAGACAAACACTAGACTAAACGAATCACGACAAAAGGCACACAGGCCACAACTACAAAAGCAAATAAAGAAGACAAGAGTCATAAGTCACAACATCATACACCCAAATCGAAATGAAAAGAGTTTCAACCAACAATAGTAAACAAGCCAAAATAACGATAATATAAAAATACTACCGCTAAATGTGGCCTCTGTCGGCTGGTGTCTCTAGGAGAAGGGGTCGTAGGGGGTGTTAGGAAAGGCACTCCCACTACCACCGGTCTGATCATAGAAAGTATACCCCGGAATTCGGCGAGCTAAGGCATCATGGCGGTTCATCATCTCCTCCTGGTGGGCTCTCCAACGCCTAATGTCTTCTACTCGAGCGTCTTCCCAACGCTGATCTACACGCCCTTGGAAATCATCCCAACGCTGCTCCTCCATCACACGGAAGTCCTCCCACCTCTTGACTTCGCGCTCCTCAAATCCCCGGAATTGCTCGGTAAGCTGGGTCGATTGAGCCTCCAACATGGTGGTTTGGAAGTTACCAAACTGATCGACCAAGATCTGGTTGAACTCCGAGAAGTCGAAGCTTCCGTGTCCGGCCGTAGGTGGAGGTGGAGGAGGTGTCACATGGCGCGTAACTCTTGGTTGCATGGGTTCTCCTTGCTGAGTGCACCAAGTCCCGAACATCTCATTGTACGTATCAATGTTGATGGATTTCTTTGGCTTCTTGTCCAGTACGAGGTCGAGAACTCCGGCCTCCTTGCACATGCCCGTGATCAAGTTACCAAAGGCAAGCTTCCGATTTGCATTACGGCGGCGCTTGAATTCCACGAAGATGACGATGCCAAGAGTGAGAGGCAAATCATGCAAGAGAGCATGGACTAAGACTCCGTAATAGGACTGAACCTCGGAATCATGTGTGCTAGGAATCAGATTGGCTTGAACGAACTTCAACATCATCCTTGCCTCGAAGGTGAGATCGTTGTGGCGCAAAATCCGGGGTGGTTCATCAGGCAATTCAAAATCTTCCACGGTAATGCCATTCAGACTCCCGGTCGTAGACATAGAGCTCCGTGGGATCAAATCTCTCGTTGGATGCAGGCTGGCGGTTTGGATCCCGCGCCAGTGGCCTATCCAATCGCATAATGAAGCTAGTGATGCTCAAAGGAGTAAACTCGACCCCAACACCGCGGACGGGAACCTCACCGGTCCGTTAATTGTAGTCCGTGAAGGCAATGTTGAAGTCCTCCACTACTGCTTGGTCCCAATTTGGCATGACCTCGCCATAGTACTTCCAGCCTCGCTCAGTAATGAGCTTGTTGAGCTCTCTGGCACCATCCAACTCGCTCTCACCAGCCGTGAAGCGAATGCTCCTCTCGGAAATGTACGTGTGCTTGTGGGCATGGAAACTCGCTTCGAATTGCCTTGCCCTCCCCGATTGGCGATACTCGCCGGGTGTGGCCGTTTGTTGGGTACTCGAGGTCCCTTCTCCCCTTGATCTCTTGGATCTTCTCGATGCCATTGTACCTAGAATAATCTTATTAGATAACTTCAAGAGACAATGAGAATTGGACTTGACTCCTAGACTCCAATACTCACTCAAGTAATCTCATGGTGAGTTTGAGGGCTTGCTCAAGTTCATATGAACAAATCGAGAAGCTTTAACACTTCGTTACGATAAATCCATACGAATCTAAACCAAGCAAACAAACTCTCCAATCGAATTACCCAACCAATCCAACACATTCTCATGCAATCACAACATCACCATAATCATAACATAACTCAAATTCAAGGCTAACAATCATCAAACAATTATATAGTAAAAATTCGAGCAATAGAATTCATCATAAATCAAGAGGAGCAAAATTCGAATTTAGACATCACATCTAGTAAGAAACATGCTCAACAATCATCATCAAACTCTAATTCACCAATGCATAACACAATTGAAGCTAATTAAGATAAAATCCCAAATTCAAGAAAGTTAAGGTTCATGAAAGGTACCTTTGATTCCTTGTTATGGATGCTTCAAACGTGAAATTTGATCGGTTTAGATGATAGAGGGGGTGATGGGCTTTGCAAAGTGCGCAAGATTGCAAGAATTGGTGGAGAATTGAGAGAGATTGAGATTTTTGGGGTGCTAAATCGGCAATGGAGGAAGAAAAACGAAGTGGGTAGCTTTGATGCACAAGTGCTCCGCTTGGCTTTCTTAAGGAAAGCCAAGGGAAGCGCTTGGGCCGTCCCAAGCGAAGCGCTTGGCAAGCGGTCCGCTTGGGACCTGCCAAGCGCTCCGTTTGGATTTCCAGTAAGAATGAAATTCTTACTGGAAATCCAAGCGGACCGCTTGGACCTGCCAATCGCTCCGCTTGGATTTCCAGTAAGAATGAAATTCTTACTGGAAATCCAAGCGGACCGCTTGGGCTTGCCAAGCGGTTCGCTTGGGCCTGGAGCTCCCAAATCCATCTTTTTTCGACTTTTGCTAAATTTTCACCCCAAAAACCTTGTCTAATCAACGAAACGAAATTTTAAACGTGCTCCGAATCTATATGCAAGTACCTACAATCTCGGGTTGCCTCCCGAGAAGCGCCTTCGTTTAAAAGTCGTTGGCTCGACTCTTCACAACTCATGCGGAATTGATTTCGCCTCGGGTACTAGACTTCCCCCTCCAATTGCCTCTCAAAGCATCAATTCCCTTCACATCTTGACGAACATAAAGTGGACCAAAAAATCCTACAAGTTCGTTAGTATCAACATAAGCACATGAATCAACAATGGCTCGCAACGCAACGTGTGTTGCTTGCCATTTACCTCAAAGTGACATGTTCGGCGATACATGTCTATGACCATATGCACTTTGTTGATGAAAGCTCTACCCAAGAGAACCACGTCTTTGAGCTTAGCAGAAGATGTAGGCATAACGATGAAATTAGTCTTCACCTCTACACCGGCAACCCTCACCGCCAAGTTCTCAATCACACCCAACGGCTCTTTCATGGACCCATCCGCTAATTGCACCATGCATTTCATAGGTCTCAAGCCAGACAAACCCGACTCTTCATACACGTTCAAGGGTATAACATTCACACCCTCTCCCGTGTGTAGAGTTGCCACTATTCCGTCCTTCTTCCCCAAGCCGATTTCAACATCGAAGCTCTCTTGGATGGGCACTTCCACCATATCCACCATCTCATCCTCAGACGATGAGTTTTCTTTCACCTCTTCAACTATCGCATCAGATTGTGCGACAACTTCCTCTTCCATAACCACCTTAGGAGTCTCGACCTCCTAACTCACCTTGCAAGTTTCAGTTATCTTGCAACTTGGCACCTCAACTAGTGCATTGTCTCTCACAACCGTGATCTCCACGGGCAAATCAGTCACCACGGTTATGGCCATAGCCTTCTCCGTGTTCCCGGGAAACTTCCCTTGCTCTCTACTAGCCCCCCGCTCTATCAACTCTTGTAACTTCTTATGGAGGTTGCTACTACTAGCCTCAAGCTTCTCAAACCGCTGATTGTTAGTAGCTTCATTACGATAGTAATGCTCCATAAACTTATTCGTCTTCAACACAAGATCGTTGAGAGATGAGACAAGAGGTGAAGGAAGCACCCCTCCACCTTGTGGTCCTGAACTAGCAACCTGAGGTGGAGGTGTAGGATTAGAAGGCGGTGCTCCTTCATACATATTGTTCCCATAGCTGAGACGACTTCTATCTTGATTAGGCCCATAGGCATATTGATCCGGGTTATGAAGATAACCGCGGTTGCCTTGATTCTGGTACCCACCTCGGGGCCCACGGTTTTGTGGCCGCGTATTGCCATATCCTTGCCCGTAGTTCACATCTCCAACTACTTGCTCTCCCTCAGCAGCATACACTTCTTGACGGACATCGTTCGTGATATATTGCTCTCTAGCAAATTTAGAACGACATAAATAGGTCGGGTGCCCATAGTTCTTGCACACACCACAAACTTCCGTAGAAGGAGAAGGAACGCTTTGCCTCAAAGCTTGCTTCACTTCATGGGCGAACCCATCGAAGGCATCTTGTTCCACCACTACCTTGGCCTCACCTCTTTGCTCCTTTTGGAGCACACGAGCCCTCACATTCCGGTTTTGGGAATTCCGGTACATCATGTCCAGCTTCACTTGAGCTTGAGAAGGAAGCAACTCCCCCATACTACCTCCACAAATACTATCCACTTGAGATTGAATCTCGGGATGTAAACCATTGTAAAAGAATTGGAGAAGCTGACCTTTATCATACCCGTGATGTGGGCATCGATGATGCAACCCCATGAATCGATCATAGGCCTCGTGGAAAGGCTCATCATACCTCTGCTCGAAGGAGCTAATTTGGCTCTTCATAGAAATCGTCTTGGAAGCGGGGTAGTAACGCTCCATGAACTTATCAAAACAAAGATCCCATGTTGTCAAAGACTCGGCCTCCAAAGTATTAAGCCAAGCCTTTGCACGATCACCTAGCCCCATAGAAAAGACCTTCAAACGAAGATCATCATCCGTAACACCAGCTCCTGGTCGCCCAAGATGGAGAACAAAATTCTCGAGCTCATTCAAGAACCCAATCACGTCCTCATTAGCCATCCCATAGAATTTTGGAAGTTGTTGGAACATGTGATTCTTGATCTCCAAGTTCCTTGTGGCATCATTGAGGACAATTGCTGGTCCTCTAGCCCCAACCGTAGGCTTAGTAAGTGTACGTATAGGCCGCTCCGCCATTTCACCTTCCAAGTAAACAGATTCAAGAATTGGCTCCAAAAGATAAGAAGAAGACTCTTCCCGAATACCAGAAGTGGAAGCTCTAGATGCTACTCCTTCAAACTCGAGATTCAAATTTCTCCTTCTCCTTTGAAACAAACGATCGATCTCGTCTACAAAAGGTTCAATAATAGGTCTACCCGTTCGGGTTCTAGGCATGCACTCACCTGAAATGAAGAGTAGTGAGTTTCCAAGTCAAAAAGAAACAAAAGACACAAATAAGGCAAAGAAGAGATGTTGGCTGAAAAAACCAAAACAAAAACACCAACCAAAGGAGTTAAGTCCCCGGCAGCGGCGCCAAATTGATGATGTCGTTTTTCACCAATTAAATTTGTTTAAAAGCCAAAGAACACTTATCACTACACAAACTAGAGTGCAATGGCAAGTTTTCCCCGAGTGTCGTTCTCTCGGGACCTAACGTGGCTTTGTTTGTGGTTTTTGCTAGTTATTTCAGACAACGAGTTCAAGTGTTTGTAGAATTGCTTTCTTAGAACAAAGCAACGAGAAATCAGATTGTTGTAATCAAGTTTGGAAAACGGTTGGTGGTAGAAATCAAATACACATGCATGGGTTACGAATATGCTCACAAGTTCAGTGCGTAAAACCTTCGATCAAGTCTGCTAAGCAACTCGTCTAGGTAACTTTCAAGACACACATCATAAAAGACCACTATCAATACTTTAGAGGTGCTTGTCACTAACACCATTTATCTAGCATGCTGCAAATCTCTAACATACAATCCTATAGCTTTCATTGACCAAGAGTTTGTCACTATACTCAATTCGAATATATTTTATAGGCAACTAAGAATCATATGAAGGAATTTGCAGCAAGATTGAATCACAATCTCATGTAAGCATAAACATAACCCATAGCATGCATATTCTACATTCTACCACCAACACAAAGGTTTTAGCTACTCATATTCATCAACATAGACATCAAATCATATGAATTGTAAATAGAATACATCAAATCAAACTACTAGACAAGAGATAGTGATACAATGTTACCACCAAGCTGTCACTAATCGGTGGGTATTGATGAAAACCTCTCCGTAGATGAAACAATGGATGAAATCCTATGCCAAAACCTTTAATCCAATCTAAAATACAATGTAATCTGAGTTTTCTCTGAGTTTTGGGGCTTAGGAGCTCTCCAAAACGAAGCTAGTGTTCAAAAGTATCCAAAAAATAACTGAAGATCAGATCTAAGAAGGAAAATCCAAAAACGTAACCGCTGCCAAGCGGACCGCCTGGAGAGGCAAAGCGGAGCGCTTGGTCCCTCCAAGCGCTTCGCTTGGCTGCTCTGCCAAAGCTCCTGGAAAATGAAGCGGAGCGCTTCACTATTCCAGGCGCTTAGCTTGGCTCCTAGGCAGATTTTTGTCTTCAAACTCAATCTTTTTGCCCTCGTACGGCCCTCGGGTGCCTTGGACTCATCCTTCTCAATGCTTATTGATGCTCAAACACTCACGAACAAGCCGTGGAGATCAAGGAACTTCAACGGGGCCATTTTCTATCAAAAAGGCTCGTTTTAGCTCCAAAAACACCATTTCGTACCTAAGTGCCTGAAAATGCAGAAAACAATAAACGTGACACTATTCTACAAAACTAACCAAAAAAAAAGGCTAAAAGATAGCAAAAGAAGGTAAAAAAGACGAGATGAACGCGTCAAAAATACGTTCATCACGTGTAACAATTCAGATGATTTGATATTTTTATTATTGAATATGAGTAGCTAAATACTTGTGTTGGTGGTAGGATGTAGAATTTACATGTGTTGGATTATGTTTATGCTTACATGAAATTGTGATTCAATCTTGCTGCAAATTGCTTCATATGATTCATAGTTGCCTATAAAATATATTCGAATAGAGTATGTGACAAACTCGTGGTCAATGAAAGCAATAGGATTGTATGTTTGTAATTTGCAGCATGCTAGATAAATGGTGTTAGTGACAAACACCTCTAAAGTATTGATAGTGATCTTTTATGGTGGGTGTCTTGAAAGTTACCGAGACGGTTGCTTAGCAGACTTAGTCGAAGGTTTTATGCACTGAACTTGTGAGCATATTCGTAATCGATACATGTTAATTCGATTTCTACCACCAACCGTTTTCCATCTTTGATTACAAACAAGTTTGATTCTAGTTTGATGTGGTCAAAAACCGTTTTCAAAACCAACTTGAACTCTTTGACAGAAATCTCATACAAAAACCTCAAACAAACGTTAGGTCCCGACAGAACGTGTGATGTCCGGTCCATTACTGTCACAGGCCCATCTTTTGTTGAGCCCAACAGTAACAATCTTGTTACTGTGTTTATCTTACTTTTAACAGTTTTGTCTTAGATTAAAAGACAGTTGGGAATTCACGTGACTCGCCTCAATCCTTTTCACCTCCATGTGGACAAGCAAAGAGTATAACAACCTAGCTTGAGCAAAGGGAAAACTACATGGTTGAATTGAGGTATTTTTCTCAGTTCAAAGCTTCTGCTCTCATCTAGATATCTCATGAAAATAATCTAAATAATTGCTATTGATTTTGCAGGTTCCTTGAGGCAGAGCACTGTTGTTTTCCTGTTGATTTTCTGTTAGTTTTTCCATTCGTATTTCTCTTTCATTGTTGAGAAACTAGATCTGGTTTGAAGTTGTAATAGCCGTGAGCTGATTTTGACGTTATTTGAGTGGATTATTGAATTTATTCCAGTAGTTATTGTGTTATTTGTTTAAATTCTCTGGCTGGGTCATTACATTTGGTATCTAGAGTCCTGGTTTGTTGTTGAAACCATGGTAGCGACCAGTCATGAGACATGGATGAAGGATCCGTTTGACAATCAGGTTAAACATGATGCCGAGATTGATGGTATTAATCAGAAGGTCGACGTATTATCTGAGCAGATGGGATCCATGGATCTAACTATGAAGGAGCTGAAGGATCAACTGGGTATGCTGCTTACTTATCAACAAGCTCAAGCAGCGAAAGATAAGGCAAAAGGGGTGGAAGGTGAAGGTTCCGGTAAGAAGCCCGAGGCCTATGTTCCTCCATACTTTAGGAATCCGGTGGATATTAGCACAAAAGGAGATCAACAGTTCGCAACACCTCCAGAAAGTCCTTTAGGTAATTTGAGTCACCCAGAAAATCCTATTCACAAGCTGGAATTTCCGGAGTTTGATGAGAGAGTCCTCGTACTTGGATTAGAAGGGCTAATCGATTTTACCAAGTGCACCCAATGGATAATTTGTCTAAGGTCGTTCATGCTTCTTACTATCTAAAAGGTCAAGCAGATTTGTGGTATTATGAGTATGTTGAGGGGAGAAATATCCATTGGGATCATTTTGCAATATGGTATTGGAGAAATTTTTTATGACAGGGCATGAGGATGTAGTGGTGGAGTTTATGCAGGTTTATCAAAGACATGAAGTGGCTGAGTATATAGAGCAGTTTGAGGAGTTGAAGTCGTTGGTTAGAGATAAACATCCTGCCATCTCTGAGGACTTCTTTGTGTCTCGTTTTATGAAGGGGTTGAAGGAGGAAGTAAGAGTACCAGTTCAGCTATTCAGGCCCAGAAATCTTACTGCTGCCATGGACCATGCTAAGCTACTAGAGACTACATTAGATGTCTGGGGAAAGAAGGTTAGAATGCCGCAGAAAGTGGCCACTGTTAGTAGAAAATCTTCTTCAAACAACAGCAACAGCTGTCAGAGCTCTCACATTACAAGTGCCAAGTCCAATAATAGTATGCGATTTAAAAGATTGTCCAAAGCAGAGAATGATTCAAGAAGGGAGAAGGGTCTATGTTTTAATTGCAATGAGAAGTATACTTTCGGCCACAAATGCGCCAAGTTATTTCAAATTGTTTTATCCGATGAGGATGATCTTGAAAACATAAGTGAGGCTGATGAAGAACCTTTGGAGGCACTGCTGGTTAATGGGGAAATAAGTCTCCATGCTTTACATGGGAGTAGGGCTAACAATTCCTTGAAAATCAGTGGGGCTTATGGAAAAAGGAAGTTATCAATCCTCATTGATAGTGGGAGAACTCATAGCTATTTAAATCAAGCTACAGCTGCTGAATTGCAAAGTAAAGTGGAGCCAACCCCTCCTTGGGTAATTACGGTGGCAAATGGTGACCGCACCATGAGCAAGGAAATTTGTAAGGCCTTTAAATGGAAAACTCAGGGGCAAACATTTGAGGCTGATTTGAGATTGATACCGTTAGGGGGTTGTGATATCATATTGGGAGTGGATTGATGTGGAAACATGACCCTGTCACCTTCCATTTGCAAGAAAACTATTGAGTTGTTACACAGAAAAACAGGAAGGTGCAACTGAGAGGGGAAAAAGATGAGGTTTCCATCAGCATGATGAGTGGTAAAGGCATAAAAAGATTTTTCTCGAAGAATATTCATGGGCTAGTGGGACAGTTATTCCAAATAACAGCAGAAAACACTGAGGAACAAGTGCCGGAACAAGTTCAACTTCTCTTGAACAATTCTGCAGATTTGTTTGATGAACCAAAGGGACTGCAACCCATAAGGCATATTGAGCATAAGATTGACCTAGCATAGGGCATTAAACCTATACAACAACGCCCTTATAGGTATTCACATCAACTCAAGAATGAAGTTGAAAGGTTGGTTGCTGAGATGAGTGAACAAGGGTTAATCAGCAATAGCTCCAGTCCCTTCTCATCTCCAGTTATTTTGGTAAAAAAGAAGGATAATACGTGGAGAATGTGTGTTGACTATCGGAAGCTTAATGACATTACCATCAAAGGTAAGTTCCATATTCCTGTGATTGAAGATTTACTATCTGAATTGAATGGTTCTGTTTTTTTGTCTAAGATTGATTTAAGACAAGGCTATTTTCAAATTAGGCTTCGTGATAATGACAAACATAAAACTTCTTTTTTGACTCATAGTGGGCAATATGAGTTTAACGTTATGCCGTTTGGTTTAACTAACGCCCCTGCTAGTTTCCAAAAGCTCATGAATGAAGTTTTTGCCCCGTTGTTGAGAAAATGCGTGTTGGTTTTCTTCGATGATATTTTGGTATATAGTTCTAACTTGGTTGAGCATTGTGAGCATTTGGAACTGGTGTTTGATATCATGAGGAAGAATGGCGTGTATGCAAAACGTTCCAAGTGTGGTTTCGCCATCAGGAAGGTTGAATACTTGGGTTATGTTATCAGCAAAGACGCAGTGTCCACAGATCCCGACAAGATCAAAGTCATGATGGACTGGCCGGTTCCTAAAACCTTAAAGGCCTTGAGGGGATTTTTGGGTTTTACAGGATATAACCCCATAATTTGCTCAAAATTATGGGGTTATAGCTAAGCCGCTGACCGATCTAACTAGAAAAGGATCATTTCAATGGGGTCCTAATGCTGAAGCTGCCTTCCAACAACTCAAAAACCAACTAATGACTGCTCCAATCTTAGCTCTTCCAGATTTCAGTGAGCCATTTTTTTTAGAGACTGATGCGTGCCAATCCGGAATAGGTGCAGTTTTGATGCAAAGGGGACGACCTATAGCTTATTTCAGCCAAGCTTTATGTCCAAAAAATCAGGCCCTTTCCACCTATGAAAAGGAGTTCCTTGCCATTATGTCAGCGGTGGGAAAGTGGTCGAGTTATTTGATTGGTACTCGATTCATTATCCGAATGGATCATATTAGTCTCCAGTATTTGAAAGAACAAAAGATTGTTAATTCATTGCAGCAGAAATGGCTCTACAAGTTGATGGGGTACGACTTCTCCATCGAGTATAAAAAGGGAAAAACAAATCTGGTAGCATATGCGCTCTCTCGTAAATTTGAGTATCAAAACGAGAAGGAGACTGAACTGACACCACAAAATGAACAAGAATCAGGTAGTTGTGCTCTTATTTCACATGTCAGGCCTCTTTGGATTGAGGAAGTGCTCTCAAGCTATGATGAACGCGGAATTTGTCAGGTCCCGGTTCAGTCAAATAAATTTGTATTTAGCCAAAGGCAATCCACAACTACAACGAAAACAGTAGTGTAGTAGTAGAATGACTCGAGTGTCGTTCTCTCAGGACTATACTAGCTTTATCAAATCTAATTAGGAATATAAAACAACAGATAGAAAGCAATAGGGGTTTTCAAGCAGATAATGGAGATTGGTGATAGTATGGTCCTTCTTAACATAATGGGTCGATAATCATGCATAAATTCCTCGGTCTTGCATAGAGATCTTTGAATCAATCTTGTGTCCTGTTGCAAGTATTAAGCACTACGAAGATAATAAGGGTCTGACTCATCAACAACTAACGTCCTAATGTGTTCCGTAATTATTCAACACTACGAAGATAATTGGTCTGATTGGTTGACAAGTGTCCAGGTGTGCATAATAATCAATACAACATACGAGAATTTTGGTGTTCAACTGATCAACGAAATAAAGCAATGACACGGAGTATAATGCGCGATATAGCCATTAGCATGATTATCTTCGCTCGCTAAGAATTCACATACTACCACCAACGATAAATTTAGCTACTCATAGGCATGCAATCAATAGCAATCATAGAAGAAAACATATTGAAAGAATATAAAATAAGTAGATAAAAGTTGTAAGATACAAAGTTACAGAAGGTTGTCAATCTCCGGATGATTGCGATCCTACGCGCTCCAATCTGCTATGAAAAAGTATCCCCTAAGCTATGGAACTCCCAGGACAGGCCCCGGGAAGTTCCTAGCTAAAACTATAGAGAGAGGTGAGAAAGTAAGCTTGGAAAGATATGATTTTCGGAGAGAAAACTCGCAACTATATATAGGCCCGAATTTCTTCTGGGGCGGTTCGCCCGGTGATGGGGCGGTTCGCCCCACAGTGTAAACGCGGAATTTTCGCGTTTTCGACGCGGTTTTGGATTTCTTCACCTTTTCGGACTCGGTTTATGACTTCTAGTAGCCTTCTAACCTCCAGATTCGGCCCCTAGACTCCAAATCCTATCCGGAAACCTTCAGATACTCCAAATATGCTTCTGGAACACCAATTCCTTGTAGACTTCAATATAAATACCCGTAAATCTCCGAATTTCAACCAAAACCTGTAAAATAAAATCTAAAGGGAAACATGACACTATTCTAATAAAATGTACTAAAATATAGCTAAATTAACATAGAGGATAGCTAAATTAGGTGAAAAAGACTCGAATGAAAGTGTAAAATACACATTCATCAAACTCCCCAAACCGAACCTTTGCTTGTCCTCAAGCAACTAAGCTAGACTCTAATACAAAAAACATGCAAGACAAAAATGGAGTTCCTTGCCAAATAAAATGAACTAAACTACGGAATCTACCAAATAACATATGAACAAAAACCATACAAATCAAAACATGAATATAGGTTGAAGAATACCTCGATTGACTTATACACATCCACATAAGCACTTATGTCAAGACAAGATAGTCTCTCGTAACATTCTCTACCTGGACCTAGTCAGTGACGACGTAATGATGCATGCTAAGATACGAATGGTTGCCCCGTGCCTATGAAACTGAGGACTTACTGATGTTCCACCATGTTAAGACTTTCCCTCAAAAGAGGTCGAACCAGTACTGGCTCTCATCAAACGAAGGAGGGTTCCCTATAAAAGATAACACTCCCCTATTCTACCCATCTCTCAAGTAAAGTCTTAAGCTATTCACCACTTCCTGAATGGCAGGACGAGGGTGGTCTAGAACAGATGACACTCAAGACAAAAAAGATAAAAAATAGAAAAACACGATTACGAACAATACAAAAAATGGAAAAAACTCAAAACTTTGCTAAACTGCTATTTGGCCTTTCTTTTTTGGACCCTTCTTTGCTTTTTTGGGGTCTTCTCTTTTTTTCCTTTTTTTTTCTTCTTTCCAGATTCTTTTTTTTCTTTTTCTCTTTTTCCTGGAGTTTTTCTTTCTTCTTTTTTTTTTCGATTTTTGTAGCCAGCAGTAGCATAACAAAGAGAGAAAAAAAAAGACTCACACGACTTCCCCAAACCTATTCGAAAGAATAGGTTGGAGTACAAAATTACGGAAAAGGAAAACTCACGATACGAAAAATGAAAAAACAGAAACAAGTCTAATGATGGTGTAACCCCCTCCCCAAACCTATTCGGAAGAATAGGTTATAAACAAAGGATCACACAAACTCACACTACCTCCTTCCTAGGCATTTAGCAATCTCAAAGCATGGTGAAGACTTGTTGCCTCTTAGGTACATAATTACTCGGGAAAACAACCATAAGACCCTAACATGCATCATCCTATTATAAAGGCCTTCGTGAACCGTAGTAGAGAAAACACCACTAAGTGATGTCGAGACTACCTAGCTCAACTAAGTGCAATACATAAATGTGACAAGCCAAGCGAGAAAAACTTCAAACAAATTCATAGAGATGAAGCATACGATTAATGGCATAGCTAGTTGATCTACCCAATAAAAAAGTTCAAAAAATTCGGCAATAAAGTCCATATAAAACATGCAAGACTATCCTAGGATGAATGTAGTGAATGCAACCTAAAAAACTAAGAAAGCAGTAAACGTGCAAATGCAAACAAAGAACAAGATACTAATCGACACAAAACCAAACAAAACTTAACATCATGGTTCACATCCCATCCCCCTTACGATTCTTAAGCTAGCCCCCTAGCAAAAGAGAATGAGTAATAAGAAGTGATACTAGATGTTACCGAAGGGTTTGGCCTCGGTCGACTGAGAGTGGACAAGTGGAAGGACTAGTCATCGGGATGGTAGTCCCCATAAAAGTCACTCCACATGTCATTCATGAGCTCATTGGACTGTCGTAGAGCTTCCTGCTGTTGCTGGATCAGTTGTTGCTGCTCCCACATGTGCTGCCTATCCTCTCGGCGGTGCTCCTCGAATATCTCCCAATCGCGGCTGTGCTGGATAATGTGCATGTCGATGTCCTGTCGCATGGCCGCGTTGTTGGCATCAATCCTGTCGAAACGGCTGTCGAGGTAGGTACGGAATTCGGAGAAGTCAAATCCTCCAGATCCCTGTGGTGCTCCAGCTGGTGCATGCGGTGCATGATGGACAAACAGAATATCTGGAATCGGGGCTTCGCCAACATCGGCCTCCATAGCATCCTCATGATCGGAATCATTCGGCTGGAATTGCCCTCCTACATCAGCAGCGGCTGCTGTGGGGTTCCTCAACTGATACCTGTTGAGCTGTACCTCAATGGTCGAGGGTGAAAGGGCAGCGACCTCGCAATCACCCTCCTCAATATCGTCGACCCCATGATACTTGCAGTATGCTGTGATGAAGCTCGGGAAGATGAAAGGCTTCCTCTTCTTTTCCCAGTGGCGCTCGTACTCCTCATACATAATGTGCCCTATGTTGACCTGATGTCCGTCTATGAGGCAGTAAAGGAGCTCGGCGTAGTAGGGATGAATCCATGTGTCATTCTTCCTCGGATCAAGTCGGAGATGCAAAATTTCATCATCACCGTAGCTTCGATGCTAAGGTCGCTATAACTGATCCGACCAGGTGCTGCCCCAACTCCAGGATATCTGTACTCCCTGTTGCAGATCACATCGGTAATGTCTCTCCCTATCCCCCTAGCGGTCCTCGAATACAAGTAAGCGTGGGCGCTCTCTGTGAACTCCAAGTTCCCGAAATGGATGAAGGAAGATATGTACTCTGGGTTCCATGGTATAATCAGGCCTCGGACTAATACCCCATTTTCTCGTCGAGATCCGTGTACCGAGTGTAGAAATCTCTGAGGAGGCTTTCGTCGTAGCCTTTGAATCTGTCTGAACTGTACCATGCCCAATTCCTTTGTGACCCCAAACTTGACAGCGTCCTATACCCCGCTCTATTTGCTGCAAACACAGGAATGTCAATCCTCCTGTCGGGAATGATAGACTTTCCTCCGTCGTCCATCTCCGCCTCTAGCCGTTGTCGCACCTCTATCGCAGCGGCAGACAACTCGTACAAATCATGAGATGGTTGGGAGCTTGATGCCACTCCTTTCCCCTTTTTGCTAGAGCCGGCTCTCCTTGTCCTTGGTGCCATGATTCCTACAAACAACAATTAGTATCTTGTACAATGCAAAACAGACCTATGCATACGTAAATAAACGAGCGAACAAACGAGTAAAATTCTCAAAAACCAACTCCTCAAAATCCCAAAGCCTAGTCTAGCTAATTCATTACATAACATATTAATGTACCTACTACAATAACACATCACATTATGCTCTTGCTAACAACAAATGCCTTGAATCACAAGGTTCAATCCATATCATAAAAATCAATTTCTAGCATAAATCCTTAATTTCAACCATCATGCATTCTACCAATACATTCATCAATTTCATAACAATAAACACATGTTAAACAAGGAATGAAAGCAATAGAGATAAATTCCTAACAAGACATATATCATCTAATTAGCAAAATCTCAAATCATCAAACCAAGCCTAATTGAACATGTAATTGACAATGAATAATGAATCTAAACACATAAATCATCAACCCATACATCATACAAGTCTAATTGAAGCATAAATCAAAAAATCCCCAAATTGTAAAAATTAGGGTTCATGTGACAATACCTCAAATCCGGAAATTGAATGAGCTAGGAAGGAATTTGTTTGGATAGAATGATAGAGCACGTAACGGGCTTCGAATGAAGCTAAAGAACACAAAATGATGGAGAGATGAAGAAGTTATGAAGATTTGAAGATATTTTGAATATGGAGGAAATTTTGGAGTTTGAAGGATGAAAATGGAGAAAAAATGGGGGTTCGGGGAAGAAACCCCCGATTTGAAGTCTTGGAGGTGTGGGGCGGTTCGCCCCAAACCTGGGGCGGACCGCCCCGCGCGCCCGAGCGCGCGCGCGCGCTCTGGTCGTGGGGCGATTCGCCCCCCACTTTTAGGTGGGAGACGAACGTTTTTGAAAAATAAAATGCGATTTTAAATCTCCGAAAATTTTAGTCCCCGAAAAATTATTTTTCCTCACAAAAATCCTCGAATAGTCGCACTCGAACACAACATAAGCATAAACACAGAACCGAACAAATTCAAATATGAAAAGCAAATTGTTCAAGTATGAATGCATGCAATAAAGCGGTAAAGAAAGCGATATAAAACCCCGGGTTGCCTCCCGGATAGCGCCATTGTTTAAGTCTCTGACTCGACCCCTGTCATCGCCTATCTTTTCCTTCTGAGGGTACTAGACTTCCCTTCATGATTCTCCTTCCCGTGCTTTGATCCTGTGAATCAGATGTGAACTAAACGTAAGACCACTGTAATCAATAGGTTTAGAAGTATCGGGTGGATCAGGTGGATCAGATATGGCTTGCAACACATGTTGCTGCCATCCACTTCGATAGTGCAAGTCCTTTGGTAGATGTCCATCACTGAGCGTGCTTTTAGTCAAGAATGTGTCCTTTAAGAGTATGACATCCCCCGATCCTGGTGCTGATGCTGGCTACTTCACAATCGGTGTGGACAGAGGCTTACCAATTTGACTAATACATTTTTCACAACGCCTTCGGCTTCACAAGGGATCCATCCGCCAGTTGTAC
>CM051456.1:60390601-60428287 GCA_028274465.1 Plantago ovata | reverse complement strand
CTAAGTGATTGTCGAGACTACCTAGCTCAACTAATGCAATACATAAATGGTGCCAAAGCCAAGCGAGAAACACTTCAACACATTCATAGAGATGAAGCCTACGCTTAATGGCATGCTAGTTTCTACCCCAATAAAAAAGTTCAAAAAATTCGGCAATAAACGTCCAATTAAAACAGCAGACTATCCTATATGAAGTAAGTGAATGCAACCTAAAAATCTAAGGAAGCAGTACACTGTTGCAAATGCAAACCAAGCACAAGGATACTAATCGACACAAAACCAAACAAAACTTAACATCATGGTTCACATCCTCATCCCCCTTACGATTCTTAAGCTAGCCCCTAGCAAAGAGAATGAGTATAAGAAGTGATACTAGATGTTCGAAGGGTTTGGCCTCGGTCGGCTGAGAGTGGACAAGTGGAAGGACTAGTCATCGGGATGGTAGTCCCCATAAAAGTCACTCCACATGTCATTCATGAGCTCATTGGACTGTCGTAGAGCTTCCTGCTGTTGCTGGATCAGTTGTTCTGCTCCCACATGTGCTGCCTATCCTCTCGGCGGATGCTCCTCGAAATCTCCCAATCGCGGTTGTGCTGGACAATGTGCCTGTCGATGTCCTGTCGCATGGCCGCGTTGTTGGCATCAATTCTGTCGAAACGGCTGTCGAGGTAGGTACGGAATTCGGAGAAGTCAAATCCTCCAGACCCCTGTGGTGCTCCAGCTGGTGCATGCGGGTGCATGATGGACAAACGGAATATCTGGAATGGGGGGGCTTCGCCAACATCGGCCTCCATAGCATCCTCATGATCGGAATCATTGGCTGGAATTGCCCTCCTACATCAGCAGCGGCTGCTGTGGGGTTCCTCAACTGATACCTGTTTGAGCTGTACCTCAATGGTCGAGGGTGAAAGGGCAGCGACCTCGCAATCCCCTCCTCAATATCGTCGACCCCATGATACTTGCAGTATGCTGTGTGATGAAGCCGGGAAGATGAAAGGCTTCCTCTTCTTTTCCCAGTGGCGCTCGTACTCCTCATACATAATGTGCCCTATGTCGACCTGATGTCCGTCTATGAGGCAGTAGAGGAGCTCGGCGTAGTAGGGCTGAATCCATGTGTCATTCTTCCTCGGGATCAAGTCGGAGATGCAAAATTTCATCATCACCTTAGCTTCGATGCTAAGGTCGCTATAACTGATCCGTCCAGGTGCTGCCCCAACTCCAGGATATCTGTACTCCCTGTTGCAGATCATCTTGGAATGTCTCTCCTATCCCCCTAGCGGTCCTCGAATACAAGTACGTGGGCGCTCTCTGTGAATTCCAAGTTCCCGAATGGATGAAGGAAGATATGTACTCTGGGTTCCATGGTATAATCAGGCCTCGGACTAATACCCCATTTTCTCGTCGAGATCCGTGTACCGAGTGTTACCAGTGTAGAAATCTCTGAGGAGGCTCTCGTCGTAGCCTTTGAACCTGTCGGAACTGTACCATGCCCAATTCCTTTGTGACCCCAAACTTGACAGCGTCCTATACCCCGCTCTATTTGCTGCAAACACAGGAATGTCAATCCTCCTGTCGGGAATGATAGACTTTCCTCCGTCGTCCATCTCCGCCTCTAGCCGTTGTCGCACCTCTATCGCAGCGGCAGACAACTCGTACAAATCATGAGATGGTTGGGAGCTTGATGCCACTCCTTTCCCCTTTTTGCTAGAGCCGGCTCTCCTTGTCCTTGGTGCCATGATTCCTACAAACAACAATTAGTATCTTGTACAATGCAAAACAGACCTATGCATACGTAAATAAACGAGCGAACAAACGAGTAAAATTCTCAAAAAACCAACTCCTCAAAATCCCAAAGCCTAGTCTAGCTAATTCATTACATAACATATTAATGTACCTACTACAATAACACATCACATTATGCTCTTGCTAACAACAAATGCCTTGAATCACAAGGTTCAATCCATATCATAAAAATCAATTTCTAGCATAAATCCTTAATTTCAACCATCATGCATTCTACCAATACATTCATCAATTTCATAACAATAAACACATGTTAAACAAGGAATGAAAGCAATAGAGATAAATTCCTAACAGACATATATCATCTAATTAGCAAAATCTCAATCATCAAACCAAGCCTAATTGAACATGTAATTGACAATGAATAATGAATCTAAACACATAAATCATCAACCCATACATCATACAAGTCTAATTGAAGCATAAATCAAAAAATCCCCAAATTGTAAAAATTAGGGTTCATGTGACAATACCTCAAATCCGGAAATTGAATGAGCTAGGAAGGAATTTGTTTGGATAGAATGATAGAGCACGTAACGGGCTTCGAATGAAGCTAAAGAACACACAAATGATGGAGAGATGAAGAAGTTATGAAGATTTGAAGATATTTTGAATATGGAGGAAATTTTGGAGTTTGAAGGATGAAAATGGAGAAAAATGGGGGTTCGGGGAAGAAACCCCCGATTTGAAGTCTCTGGAGGTGTGGGGCGGTTCGCCCCAAACCTGGGGCGGACCGCCCCGCGCGCCCAGAGCGCGCGCGCGCGCTCTGGTCGTGGGGCGATTCGCCCCCCACTTTTAGGTGGGAGACGAACGTTTTTTGAAAAATAAAAATGCGATTTTAAATCTCCGAAAAATTTTAGTCCCCGAAAAATTATTTTCCTCACAAAATCACTCGAATAGTCGCACTCGAACACAACATAAGCATAAACGACACAGAACCGAACAAATTCAAATATGAAAAGCAAATTGTTCAAGTATGAATGCATGCAATAAAGCGGTAAAGAAAGCGATAAAAACCCCGGGTTGCCTCCCGGATAGCGCCATTGTTTAAGGTCTCTGACTCGACCCCTGTCATCGCCTATCTTTTCCTTCTGAGGGTACTAGACTTCCCCTTCATGATTCTCCTTCCCGTGCTTTGATCCTGTGAATAAGAGTGAACATAAACGTTAAGACCACTGTAATCAATAGTGTTAGAAGTATCGGGTGGATCAGGTGGATCAGATATGGCTTGCAACACATGTTGCTTGCCATCCACTTCGATAGTGCAAGTCCTTTGGTAGATGTCCATCACTGAGCGTATTTTAGTCAAGAATGTTCGTCCTAAGAGTATGACATCCCCCGTTCCTGGTGCTGATGCTGGCATAATTACAAAATCGGTGTGGACAGAGGCTTCACCAATTTTGACTAATACATTTTTCACAACGCCTTCGGGCTTCACAAGGGATCCATCCGCCAGTTGTACAATAGCCTTATGTACAGTTAGTTCTCCAAGGTTACTCTTTTCGAAAACGTTCAAAGGGAGCACATTTGAGTAGGATCCAGTGTCTAGTGTGGCTCGGACATCTTCAAGCTCCCAATCCCGACCTTAATATCGAAACTTTGAGGGAGTGGCTCGGGATCCTCTTGCTCCTCTTCACTCTTGTTAGTATCAAGGTCCTTTCCTTCTTCTTCGGTCTGTGGGAGCAGTTCCCTCTTGCAACTCTCGCACTTAGCAACCTTCTTGATGGTGATTTTAACAGGTAGATCACCTACTAAGTTAATGGACAATGACTTCTCAGTGTTGCTAGGCAGTTTGCCTTGTTCCCTACTCGCTCCTCGGTCGATGAACTCTTGCATCTTTTGATGGGCAAGCCTAGTGCTCTCTTCCACCTTATCTAGCCTTGCCCTAGTCTTCTCAGAATCTTCCTCATAACGTTTGAGAAAACTTTGTGTGTGATCAACCATCTTCTGCAAGTTCTCCATCAGTAGAGCCGACTTCGACTTCGGTGGCTCTTTCATAGCGGGGTTTTCGCAGTGATCATTACCATAGTTCAGCCTGCTACGGTCTTGGTTAGGTCCATAAGTTTTGTTAGCCGGTGCATATTCTTGATTGTTACGGTATCCTCTTCTCCAAAATCCAACTCGAGGATTTCTACCGTCTTGTCCGTAGATAACTTCTTGAGTGCCAAACTCCGTAGCAAAGGCTTCTTCTTCGCCTCTTTGAGCCCAGTTGCCATCATCGTATGCCAGCTCCGATCTACACATATGAGCCCCATGCCCATAGTTCTTGCATATTCGGCATACTTCGTTCGAAACAGTTGTTCCGGTGGCGCTCTTGAGGACTTGCTTCAATTCGTTGGTAAAGCACTCGAATTGATCCCCATTCCCCCTGTACATAGGGGCTTCTTGAGTCGGTGGAGTTTCAGGTCCACGTCTCCTAACCATTGCTCTTGGGTCCTTGAACTGCGATCCCTTAGCAAGCCTTTCGAAAACAGCCCAGACGGCTTCTGCGGTTTCCTCCCAAATATTGCCTCGGCATTGGAAATCCACCACTTGTTGGTTCTCGAAGGTTAGTCCATTGTAGAAGTGTTGGACTAGGTCGGAGAGTTCAAAACCATGGTGAGGGCACTTGTTTGTGAGATCTTGGAACCTTTCGAACGCGGTGTAGATGGTCTCATCATAGTCTTGCTTGAATCCAGTGATCTGCGCCTTAAGCGCGGTAGTCAGAGTGTGTGGGAAGTATTTCTCCATGAAAGCTGAAAAAACCATTTCCCAAGTGTCCAGCGAGCCGGCTGGTAGAGAACTCAGCCATGACTTGGCTCTGTCGCCAAGTCCCATAGCAAAAACCTTCATCCTCAACTCATCCGTTGTTATGTCAGCTCCGGGTCGTGGGAGTTGGTTGACGAAATCATCGATATCGTTCAAGTACCCCATCACATCTTCCCTTGATAAGCCATAGAACCTCGGAAGTTGTTGGAATGCGTGGTTCTTGATCTCCAGATCTCGGGTTGCGGGCGAAAGAACAATCGCCGGTCCCCTCATACGATCCTTGGTGGGTTGTACCCATGCCTTCAGTGGTCTAGCTTCTGCCATTCTGTCGATTTCCTTTAATAGACTAATTAGAGATTCAGAGAAATCGATTTCCTCTATGTCCTCTAGTGCGCGCCTTTCAAGTAGTCGCCTTCTTTAGTGGTAGACTCTATCGATCTCAGCAATTGAATTAGCAAGCGGTGTTCCTGCAGAACGTGTATGCGGCATACACAATTTGTGACAGACTAGGTAAAGTAATTAGAAACAAACTAGGAAAGCAGTATCAGAGAGAATTTAAAAAGGAAAACTAAAACTAATAGAATTAGGAATCTAAAGCTGTAAATAAAAACAAATTAAACAGAAAAAAGGAGTATAGTCCCCGGCAACGGCGCCAATTTGATGAAGTCGGAATTTGTCAGGTCCCGGTTCAGTCAAATAAATTTGTATTTAGCCAAAGGCAATCCACAACTACAACGAAAACAGTAGTGTAGTAGTAGAATGACTCGAGTGTCGTTCTCTCAGGACTATACTAGCTTTATCAAATCTAATTAAGAATATAAAACAGCAGATAGAAAGCAATAGGGGTTTTCAAGCAGATAATGGAGATTGGTGATAGTATGGTCCTTCTTAACATAATGGGTCGATAATCATGCATAAATTCCTCGGTCTTGCATAGAGATCTTTGAATCAATCTTGTGTCCTGTTGCAAGTATTAAGCACTACGAAGATAATAAGGGTCTGACTCATCAACAACTAACGTCCTAATGTGTTCCGTAATTATTCAACACTACGAAGATAATTGGTCTGATTGGTTGACAAGTGTCCAGGTGTGCATAATAATCAATACAACATACGAGAATTTTGGTGTTCAACTGATCAACGAAATAAAGCAATGACACGGAGTATAATGCGCGATATAGCCATTAGCATGATTATCTTCCCTCGCTAAGAATTCACATACTACCACCAACGATAAATTTAGCTACTCATAGGCATGCAATCAATAGCAATCATAGAAGAAAACATATTGAAAGAATATAAAATAAGTAGATAAAAGTTGTAAGATACAAAGTTACAGAAGGTTGTCAATCTCCGGATGATTGCGATCCTATGCGCTCCAATCTGCTATGAAAAAGTATCCCCTAAGCTATGGAACTCCCAGGACAGGCCCCGGGAAGTTCCTACCTAAAACAATAGAGAGAGGTGAGAAAGTAGGCTTGGAAAGATATGATTTTCGGAGAGAAAACTCGCAACTATATATAGGCCCGAATTTCTTCTGGGGCGGTTCGCCCCACAGTGTAAACGCGGAATTTTCGCGTTTTCGACGCGGTTTTGGATTTCTTCACCTTTTCGGACTCGGTTTATGACTTCTAGTAGCCTTCTAACCTCCAGATTCGGCCCCTAGACTCCAAATCCTATCCGGAAACCTTCAGATACTCCAAATATGCTTCTGGAACACCAATTCCTTGTAGACTTCAATATAAATGCCCGTAAATCTCCGAATTTCAACCAAAACCTGTAAAATAAAATCTAAAGGGAAACGTGACACTATTCTAATAAAATGTACTAAAATATAGCTAAATTAACATAGAGGATAGCTAAATTAGGTGAAAAAGACTGGAATGAAAGTGTAAAATACACATTCATCAAGCTACCACAATGATGATTCAGTTTCCAATATCATGGCTTCTATACTGCTGCATCAAGGTGAGCCTGGTGATTATACTTTAGGTGATGGAATTATCAGGTATACGGGCAGAATACTGGTAGGAAAAGAGACTGGAATTTGACTTAAGATCATGGAAGCCATTCACAGCTCCGCTACGGAAGGGCTCTCAGGAATCCATACTAGTTACATGCGAGCCAAACATTTATTCTACTGGAAGGGAATGAAACATGATTTCGAAGAGTTCATTTCTAGCTGTGATATTTGTAAACGATGCAAAGATGAGAACGTGGCATATCCTGGATTACTTCAGCCCTTGGAGGTTCCAAATCAACCTTGTAGACATATCTGTATGGACTTTATCGAGGGCCTTCCGAACTCTAATGGGAAAAAAGTCATTTGGGTTGTGGTTGACAGGCTGACTAAATATGGGCACTTTCTGGCTATTAACCATCCTTACACAACCGAATATTTGGCCGAGCTATACATGGACAATATTCACAAATTACACGGTGTACCTGAGGTTATTGTTTCAGATAGAGACGTCGTGTTTCAAAGTTCTTTTTGGAAAGAGTTCTTCGGCATTATGGGCACAAAACTCAGCATGAGCACGACCCATTATCCTCTGTCAGATGGCCAAACAGAGCGTGTCAACAGGTGCATTGAGAATTATTTAAGGTGCATAATTCATAACCATCAAAAGAAGTGGAGCTACTGGTTGCCTTTAGCTGAATGGTGGTACAACCTTGCTACCATCATTCCATTCAATCTACGCCTTTCAAAGCATTGTATGGGTACGATCCACCTCAGCTATCTATTGGTCCTTATCTTCAAACATCTCAGTCTAATGCCCAAGACAAGGTTCAAGAACGCCAACAGATGATACAAGTGCTCAAAGCTAACATGAAGTTAGCACAGGACCGTATGAAAATGTATGCGGATAAGAAAAGAACTGAGAGGGAATTTCAGATTGGTGATTGGGTCTATTTAAAAATGCAACCATTTCAAGTCAGAAACACCATGCTCAAGAGACAAACGAAGCTTTCCATCAAGTACTATGGACCTTTTGAAGTTATTGCCAGGGTAGGTCTAGTAGCTTACCGGTTACGATTACCAGCTCACACAAAAATGCACAACGTATTTCATGTTTCTCTCCTGAAGAAGATGTTGAAGAGCAAGTACACGCCTAGTAGCTTCTTGCTAGAGGTTGACAGCGAGGGCGTTCCAAAGGTGGAACCAGTGGCTATTTTGTCTCAAAGAACTACCATGTTTCGAAACTGTCCTACAGAAGAAGTGCTAGTTCAATGGAGCAATCTGTTACCTGAAGAGGCTACTTGGGAGAAATTATTTTCTTTCAAAACACAGTTTCCAGCATTTCCCCTGCCTTGAGGACAAGTCAGTTTTGAGGAGAAGGCAATGTGATGTCCGGTCCATTACTGTCACAAGCCCATCTTTTGTTCAGCCCAACAGTAACAATCTTGTTACTGTGTTTATTTTACTTTTAACAGTTTTGTCTTAGATTAAAAGACAGTTGGGAATTCACGTGACTCACCTCAATCCTTTTCACCTCCATGTGGACAAGCAAAGAGTATAACATCCTAGCTTGAGCAAAGGGAAAACTCCATGGTTGAATTGAGGTATTTTCCTCAGTTCAAAGCTTCTTCTCTCATCTAGATATCTCATGAAAATAATCTAAATAATTTCTATTGATTTTGCAGGTTCCTTGAGGCAGAGCACTGTTGTTTTCATGTTGATTTTCTGTTAGTTTTTCCATTCGTATTTCTCTTTCTTTGTTGAGAAACTAGATCTGGTTTGAAGCTGTAATAGTCGTGAGCTGATTTTGACGTTATTTGTGTGGATTATTGAATTTATTCCAATAGTTATTGTGTTATTTGTTTAAATTCTCTGGCTGGGTCATTACATGACACTCGGGACAACTTGCCATTGCACTCAGATTTGTGTAATGATAAGTGTTTTTTGGCTTTTAAAGAAATTTAGTTGGTGAAAAAACGACTCATCAGCTGAGACAGCAAATGTTCAAAACGTTGAGTTTGCTGAAACTCAAAACGAATTATCGTTCGACGACGCATCACATGATGCTGAGAATGAAAGGCCCAGTTCACCAGTCAATTCTGTTAGGAAACTTGTAAATTTTGATGAGCAATTAACCATGCTAAATTAAGGAAAGTCCAGTAACTAGTACTCTTAAGGTCCATAGGAATTTAGAATTTTAAGGACATTGTAAAAGAGGAACGTTTGCTGAAGACTTAGTGTAGGTACTAGTTAGGTGCTTTAGTGTTGCTGATGATGTACTTTGTTTATACAAACGAACTATTGAAGCACTAGAACCGTTCAGAAACTTGAAGAATTCGAAGACTGAAGACTAAAGAAGATTTCTGAAGATGGTATCTACAAAGGCACATGTTGCTCAGAAAGTGGAAACTTCAGCAACAACTTGCATAAGTGAAAATCTATATGACAGAGTAGGTTGCGCTTGCTGAAACTGAGACTGGCCGCTTGCTGAAATACATATGTGACCTTCTTGCTGAAAGTACTTGCATTTGCGCTCCAACGTTCATAGTTGAATTTCATTCAGATGAACATTAAATGCAAAAGTAAGCATGCGAAGAACATGAAGACTAGAAGACAAATGAAGGACGCTGCTGAAAGTACAAAAGCAAGATAGTGACATCTTAAGGAACAAAGCCTTAGAATTTGAAATTCAAACGGCTCCCTTGATTCGCTATAAATAGAGGTCATCCGGCAAAGAGTAGAAGTGTGTCAACAACGTGATCAAACTCTCACTTGTGCATAAACACTCATCTTTCTTACTCTTTACTGCCTATTGATCCGTTCCAAGGCTTAAAGCTTGAAACAAAAGCTACTTGTGAAGAAGTAGAACATTCACGGCTAAGAAATTAGTTAAGTGTTCTTTCTTTCGAACAAGAACAAGTCTTAACACCAGAAACAACTTAACTTGTTTATTGCAAAGTATTCAAAGTTTTGTTTCTTAGATTACTTGTTATAGCTGAATAAGTTATACTCAAGTCATCTCATCCCAAACCTCTCTAACTGATAAACACCCTTTTTCAGGCGTGAAATTCAGGGGGAAATTAATCAAGCATAGTGTTGCTGATTATAAATCCCAAGTTTGGTGGAGAACAAGGTTTCGTTCTCTAGTTAGGTTGGAAACGAAGAAAGTATGCTTTGGTTTCTGAATAATCGCTCTAGATAGGTGTTGTAAGGAACCTAAAACTTATCTTAGTGGATTCAGTCCTATAAAGGACAAAGTGGATTAGTTGAGAGATTACGCCACTCTCAGATACCACTATAAAAAGTGTTTGTGTGATTTACTTTACTGCATATAGTTTTCAGCAAGCTTATCTATCTGTACATTGTCACTCTGCTCACTTGCTAAAACTAGACCTTACTGAAAAGCACTTATTGTATAAAGACTTCCACACTCTGTTTTTAAGTACCAGTAAAACTCGTTACTGAAAAGTAACTAGTACTTGCTGAGAAAGTTAAGTATCAACAACCTCATTACTGAAAAGTAATAAGCCCTTGCTGAGAAAGTTTTTAAACGACGAAAGTTTGAAAAGACTATTCACCCCCCCCCCCCTCTGGTCTTTTCTTGTTTAAAGGGACCAACAAGTGGTATCAGAGTTGGAGGTTCTTTAACCTTCAGCACTGAACCTAGATCCCCTTAGGTGGTTTCTGTAAATCACTCTCACTTGATCAGTTTGGTAGTCTTTTGCTGACAGGATGTCTTTAGGAGACGCTCCCTTGCTGAAGCTAGAAAATTATGATAAATGGCGAAACAACATGATGTTACATCTTGAGGCCATTAGTGATGAAATGGTCAGTGTCATAAATGATGGACCTATCAAGATCACTAAACTTGAGAGAACCTTTCCTCACAAAACCACGGATCCCGCTGGTAAGGAGACTATCTTAGGAGAACCGGTTGACACCGCCGTTCCAAAACCAAGAGAGGAATGGACTTCGGACGAAGCTAAGAGATTCCGTCTTGATGGCCAAGCAAGAAACATCATCATTCGATCAACTCCGGATACTATACAGTGCAAATTGTGGGAAGCCAAAACTGCTAAGGAAGTTTGGAAAATGGTTCAAGATCTTTGCGCTGGATCTGATAAAACCAAGGAAAACAAACTCGAAGTGCTAAAGTTAAAGTTCCAGAACTTTAACAAGGTACAAATGAGTCACTGGAAGACTTGGACTTCAGATACACAACTCTAGTAAGTGAGATGGCTGCCTTAGGAGTTGGAAATCTTTACTCAGATTCTGAGAAGGTGAAAACCATTATCAGAAGTCTGAACCAAGAATGGATCCATACTCAAAATTTCTACTATAATCAAGGAATGCCAAACATCACACCTTGTTCTCTCACCTTGCTACTGTCAACTACGAGACAAAGCAAAGAGAAAATGTGTTTGCTGAAAAATCACAAAACATTGCTCTTGCTGCAAAGCCGTCATCTTCTGAAAAGAAGAATGATAAAGAGCCTGATGATGAAAATGCTTTAGTTGTTAAAAACATGAAGAAATTCATCAGTAAGGAACTTGAAAGGCGAAAAGCAAAAGAGAAGCTGAAAAAGCATCTTGGTAACAACTACCATATATACAAGAATGAGGCTAGCTCGCTGAACAAGCAGGCTCAGCAAGCAAATTCCTCTGAAGAACCAGCAGTTGGAAATGTTCTCTGCTTTTACTGCAAAAAGCCTGGACACTTCAAAGCAAATTGTCCTTTGGCTGAAAGGTAAATCTGCTGAAAAGAAGAAGAAGTTCAAAAGGGCTTTTATTGCTGAAGAAAAGAAGAGGCTTCAAGCAAAAATCGATGCGTTGTGCATTGATACCAGCTCCGAAGACAGTGAGGTAGAAAGCTCAGACACTGAAGAAGAAGAAGCCACTCTTGACGTAGAGATAGGCAAGGAAGTTTGTGGAATAGCTATGGAAGCTTATCTAGATGTGTCAAACTACGAATTCTGCCTCATGGCCGGTCAGGTAAACAGTCCTACCTCTGACTCTGACTCAGAAAGTGAAGATGATATTGACCTTGATAGAATTCAAGGAGAAATCGAAAGGTTTGAGAAAACTCTGAGTAAACAGCAAGAGAAACTACAGAATGCTGAAACTCTAACAAAGCAAACTACTGAAAAGTATGTCATGCTGAAAAAAGAGTCAGAAAAGAAAGATGCTGAAATATTGGATCTCAAGAAGTTGATTGCTGAAGCTACAGAGAAGAATTCTCAAATGGAAATAGAATTGGAAGAGTATCAGTCCTCAATTCTAAAGTTACTTGTTGAAATACAAGAAATGAAAAAGATGAAAATCAATTTCAAATCTTATGCTGATGCAAGTAATCGCTGACTGAACTAAACTCTTATCTGAGCGATCCATCTTAGAAAGAAGGTTTAGGTGCAACGTATGAAGGTGATGACGTAATAATCCTGAGTAAAGACAAATCACCAATTACCTTTGTACGCGCAACTGATAGTGGTCAATCAGAACTCTATCAGATTGGTCAATCTAAGGTTGCTGAAAAATGCAATCAAGTACCTACGACCGTAAAACCCGCCGTTTCTACTCAGAGTAACAAGACTTTAAAAGGAAAACAGGTGATGATGTCGTTTTTCACCAATTAAATTTGTTTAAAAGCCAAAGAACACTTATCACTACACAAACTAGAGTGCAATGGCAAGTTTTCCCCGAGTGTCGTTCTCTCGGAACCTAACGTGGCTTTGTTTGAGGTTTTAGCTAGTAATTTCAGACAACGAGTTCAAATGTTTATAGAATCGCTTTCTTAGAACAAAGCAACGAGAAATCAGATTGTTGTAATCAAGTTTGGAAAACGGTTGGTGGTAGAAATCAAATACACATGCATGGGTTACGAATATGCTCACAAGTTCAGTGCGTAAAACCTTCGATCAAGTCTGCTAAGCAACTCGTCTAGGTAACTTTCAAGACACACATCATAAAAGACCACTATCAATACTTTAGAGGTGCTTGTCACTAACACCATTTATCTAGCATGCTGCAAATCTCTAACATACAATCCTATAGCTTTCATTGACCAAGAGTTTGTCACTATACTCAATTCGAATATATTTTATAGGCAACTAAGAATCATATGAAGGAATTTGCAGCAAGATTGAATCACAATCTCATGTAAGCATAAACATAACCCATAGCATGCATATTCTACATTCTACCACCAACACAAAGGATTTAGCTACTCATATTCATCAACATAGACATCAAATCATATGAATTGTAAATAGAATACATCAAATCAAACTACTAGACAAGAGATAATGATACAATGTTACCACCAAGCTGTCACTAATCGGTGGGTATTGATGAAAACATCTCCGTAGATGAAACAATGGATGCAATCCTATGCCAAACCTTTAATCCAATCTAAAATACAATGAAATCTGAGTTTTCTCTGAGTTTTGGGGCTTAGGAGCTCTCAAAAACGAAGCCAAAGTTCAAAAGTATCCAAAAAGTAACAGAAGATCAGATCTAAGAAGGAAAATCCGAAAACGTAACCGCTGCCAAGCGGACCGCTTGGAGAGGCCAAGCGGAGAGCTTGTCAAGCGAAGCGCTTTGGCCCTCCAAGCACTTCGCTTGGCTGCTGTGCCAAAGCTCCTGGAAAATGAAGCGGAGCGCTTCACTATTCCAGGCGCTTAGCTTGGCTCCTGGGCAGATTTTTGTCTTCAAACTCAATCTTTTTGCCCTCGTACGGCCCTCGGGTGCCTTGGACTCATCCTTCTCAATGCTTATTGATGCTCAAACACTCATGAATAAGCCGTGGAGATCAAGGAACTTCAACGGGGCCATTTTCTATCAAAAAACCTCGTTTTTAGCTCCAAAAACGCCATTTCGTACCTAAGTGCCTGGAAATGCAGAAAACAATAAACGTGACACTATTCTACAAAACTAACCAAAAAACAAGGCTAAAAGATAGCAAAAGAAGGTAAAAAAGACAAGATGAACGCGTCAAAAATACGTTCATCAAACTCCCCAAACCAAACCTTTGCTTGTCCTCAAGCAACAAACTATCCTAAATGCAACACAAAAGGAGTCTCATGCCAAGTAAAGTGAACTAATCTATTGAATCTACCAAATGCTTATGAACAAAACCAAATGAGCATGACATGCAAGTAGGTTGAAAAATGCCTCGATTGCGAATATACACATTCTCATGTGCACTTGGTTAAACAAAGGAGTCTCTCGTAACATCTTCTACCTGGACCTGGTCAGTCACGACACAATGATGCATGCTATCATACTACAATTGCCCCGTGCCTATGAAACTGAGGGCTTACTACTGTTCACCAAGCGAGACTTTTCCTCAAGAGAGGGCGAACCAATATTGGCTCTCATCAAACAAAGGAGGGTTCCCTAGAAAGAGAAGACACTCCCCTATTCTACCCAGACTCTCAACGAATGAGTCTCCTTCAACCACTTCTTGAATAGCAAGACGAGGATGGTCAAGAACAGGCCTTGGACAAAGGCGACACGAAACGCAAGATAGAATTTACAACTCGATAACTTCACAATAACAAATATTTACATGACACTTGACACTTTACTAGACTGCTTTTGGCTTGCAACGACCCTTCTTTTGCTTTTGGGTCTTATTCTTTAATTTCTTTCTTCTTCTTTTTTTTTATTTTCTCTTTTTCTTTTCTCTGTTTTCTTCTTTTCTTTTTCTCTTTCTCTTTTTTTTTTTTTTTTATATAGGGGCAAGCAGCAGTACTAAGTGTCAAAAACACCTCCCCAAACCTATTCGAAAGAATAGGTTTGAGCACAAAGACGAAAAAGAAAAAGGAAAGACTCTTTTACAAAGACACCTCCCCAAACCTATTCGGAAGAATAGGTTGGGACACAAAACAAAAGAAAAAGAAAACTTTACAACGACTCAAAGACGAAAGACAAGTATAACGAAGCAACCCCCTCCCCAAACCTATTCGATAGAATAGGTTTAATACAAGGAATCGCACACCTCAAACTACCTCCTTCCTAGGCATTTGGCAATCTCTAATCGAGGTAAAGAACTTGTCGCCTCTTACGTACATAATTACACGGGTTACAACTATAGACTCTAACATGCATCATTTTATAAGGCCATCGTGAACAGCAGCAGAAGAAACACCACTCAAGGTGATGTCGAGACTACTAAGTTGAACTAGTGCACATGCGAATGTGACAAACCAAGCGAGACAAGCCTCAAACTACTTGCAAAGTGATGCAACATATGATCAATGGTCATAAACACTTAGTCTACTCAATAAAAAAGTTCAAAAGACTTGGCAATAAACTCCACACACAACAACGTGCAACGACTAATCTAGGGATGATATGCATGCAAAAACTGAAAAAAAACACGACATATCACATGAACTTGAGTAAAATCAGGCATACACGAACCACACAAGCATATAGTACTGAAAATCCAATACCCCCTCCCCAAACCTAAACTTTTGCTCGTCCTCGAGCAAAGAAAAGTTGAATGAAAATGAAAAATTGGATTGAAAGTACACTTCCCTGAGATAAAGGTTCGTGTCCAATCCCTATAGAAGAGTAGTACCTGAAAAGACTCAAGAAACAAGTGAAAACGGGTGCGCAAAGGTGAGAAGAATGGAAAAAACGAGGAAAATCTGGGTACAGGGTCCAGGCGGACCGCTTGGCGGGAGCCAAGCGGTTCGCTTGTCAAGCGGAGCGCTTGGGAGGCTCCAGGCGCTGCGCTTGAAATTCCAGTAAGAATGAAATTCTTACGGGAATTCCAAGCGGACCGCTTGGGCTTGCCAAGCGCTTCGCTTGGCTCTGTTTCCATATTTTCAATGTTTTTTCCTATCTTAATCACCTAAGGCACCAAGACAAACACTAGACTAAACGAATCACGACAAAAGGCACACAGGCCACAACTACAAAAGCAATAAAAAGGAAAAACAAAACTACATGCAAAGAAATACCACAAAGGTTATCCATTATCAAATGGGAACGAATCTCGTGCATTCGTTCCATTACTCCTTGCATCTTGGGAACCATCTTTGGCTCCTCTCCTCAAGTCCTCAAGCAAATCCATGATTCCCTGAAAATAAAAATCAACTAAATTAACAAAATCAAAATCTAAAAAATAACTAAAGGAATCAGAGGGAAAATAAAAAGAAAAAAGTGGATCAAAACTCCCTTGAAGCTCATAGGTGGGTGCATGGACCAGAACATAGGAGTCACGATCAAGAGTGTCTGTAGCAATAGAATCCAAACATGTCGATTCAGAGACACCAAAATCTTCAGAGAGTAGCTCCTCGATCTCAACACAACTCAAGACAACACTGTCTGACTCAGGTGAAGCAATGGATTCAGTCATCACCTCCTCCACGACTTCTTCTTTACCAACAGTCTTGACATCCTCAGTTAAGGACGTGGAATCCAAGCTAAGCACTGAAGAGGCTTCATCAATAGATTCTTCACAACATTCCTCTACATTGGCTATGTTGATTTCTGGTGGAGGACTAGTAAAGCGAGACGTCCATGTCTTTGAACCGGGAGGTGAGTCCCAATCCCAATGTTCCAGAAACTTGTTGGTTATTTCATCCCAAGTGTGCAATGATCTTGCCGGCGGGATTCTGAGCCACTCACGAGCCCTCCCTCTCAAGGCTCCCATAAATTCCCTTATACAAAGCTGCTCATGTGATAAAATAACCCCCTCCACATTCTCACGAGGTATCCTCAACACACCTTCCTCGAACGTGTCTAAGAACCCTCTTGGATCATCACCACTCGAAAACGTTGAAACAATGGAGTAGTACGAAGGATCAAAGTTATAATCCTTGCAATCTTCGTCCAATGTTATGCAAGGCCCTCGAGGTTTCACATACCTTGTCAAAGAAGCTCGCATACTCATCCTTACAAGGAACTAGTTTCTGCACATGCGGAAACAAGAAACCAAGGAGCAGAATCCACAAAAGAATTAAAAAAAACTTGCAAGGAAAAAAAAATCCTCTAATCTAATAATATATACAAAGAGCGCAAGCACGCAAGGTAACCAAGAGCAGATTAGATAAATTTTCTGAAAAAGATAGGGGGAAATAAATGAGGTGAGAAAGTGATGTTGGCTGAAAAACCAAAACAAAAACACCAACCAAAGGAGTTAAGTCCCCGGCAGCGGCGCCAAATTGATGATGTCGTTTTTCAACAATTAAATTTGTTTAAAAGCCAAAGAACACTTATCACTACACAAACTAGACTGCAATGGCAAGTTTTCCCCGAGTGTCGTTCTCTCGGGACCTAACGTGGCTTTGTTTGAGGTTTTTGCTAGTAATTTCAGACAAGAGTTCAAATGTTTATAGAATCGCTTTCTTAGAACAAAGCAACGAGAAATCAGATTGTTGTAATCAAGTTTGGAAAACGGTTGGTGGTGGAAATCAAATACACATGCATGGGTTACGAATATGCTCACAAGTTCAGTGCGTAAAACCTTCGATCAAGTCTGCTAAGCAACTCGTCTAGGTAACTTTCAAGACACACATCATAAAAGACCACTATCAATACTTTAGAGGTGCTTGTCACTAACACCATTTATCTAGCATGCTGCAAATCTCTAACATACAATCCTATAGCTTTCATTGACCAAGAGTTTGTCACTATACTCAATTCCAATATATTTTATAGGCAACTAAGAATCATATGAAGGAATTTGCAGCAAGATTGAATCACAATCTCATGTAAGCATAAACATAACCCATAGCATGCATATTCTACATTCTACCACCAACACAAAGGATTTAGCTACTCATATTCATCAACATAGACATCAAATCATATGAATTGTAAATAGAATACATCAAATCAAACTACTAGACAAGAGATAATGATACAATGTTACCACCAAGCTGTCACTAATCGGTGGGTATTGATGAAAACCTCTCCGTAGATGAAACAATGGATGCAATCCTATGCCAAAACGTTTAATCCAATCTAAAAGACAATGAAATCTGAGTTTTCTCTGAGTTTTGGGGCTTAGGAGCTCTCCAAAACGAAGCCAAAGTTCAAAAGTATCCAAAAAGTAACAGAAGATCAGATCTAAGAAGGAAAATCCGAAAACGTAACCGCTGCCAAGCGGACCGCTTGGAGAGGCCAAGCGGAGCGCTTGGCAAGCGAAGCGCTTTGGCCCTCCAAGCGCTTCGCTTGGCTGCTGTGCCAAAGCTCCTGGAAAATGAAGCGGACCGCTTCACTATTCCAGGCGCTTAGCTTGGCTCTTGGGCAGATTTTTGTCTTCAAACTCAATCTTTTTGCCCTCGTACGGCCCTCGGGTGCCTTGGAATCATCCTTCTCAATGCTTATTGATGCTCAAACACTCATGAACAAGCCGTGGAGATCAAGGAACTTCAACGGGGCCATTTTCTATCAAAAAAGCTCGTTTTTAGCTCCAAAAACGCCATTTCGTACCTAAGTGCCTGGAAATGCAGAAAACAATAAACGTGACACTATTCTACAAAACTAACCAAAAAACAAGGCTAAAAGATAGCAAAAGAAGGTAAAAAAGACAAGATGAACGCGTCAAAAATACGTTCATCAACAGGTTGCTGAAACGCAGACTGTTAAGAAAAAGGATGCTGTAAAGCATTCCGCCAAACAAGTTGCTAAAAAGCAATTTGTTAAGTCAAAAGGCAAGATACTAAAAGTAATCAGAAGACCTTTGCTGACAAACCTGAATCAAGTAAGGTTGCTGAGACAAAAGCTCAGCATTCTCCAAAAAGTGGACTCGGTTTCAAAACCAAGCAAAGTCAACTTTTTCATGAGTATAAGCAAAGTCAGCAAAGATACTTCAAAGAAATGAATAAAACCAAGCCTAAGAGTTCTGACAAAACTCAAAACGGTAGGGATAGAAGGAACCTTGGCAGAAAAGAACTTACTGAAAAGTATGTTCAGCAAAAAGGTCAACCGAGCAAGACACCACATGAGAAAGTGGATTTGATCAGCACGAATCAAAAGTCTTTCGGCTCAAAGCCTCCTAGTTCCTTAGCAAGTAGAAAACAAGTCAAAGTTGAAAAACTTAAGACTTGGGTTTCCACTGGACGCATTCTTGAACATGTTAATGGACATCCATTATTGGATAATTAACTTTTTTGCTCTTGATTGTGCAGACTTCAGCCACGGAGACAAACAATGCAATCTGGCACTTTGACAGTGGTTGTGGAAAGCACATGACGGGCAACAAGAATAACCTTATAAACTATAGACGGTGGTCTAAAGGTCCAACAATAAGGTTTGCTGGTGGAGGTTTTTGTTCTACAAAAGGTTATGGTGACGTGAAGTTAGGATGCATTACCATTTCGGGAGTTCTTTAGGTAAAAAATCTTAAGTTTAACCTTTTCAGCATGAGTCAATTCGCTGATAAAGGATATGTCATCAAAATCAAAAGTGATGAATGTAAACTTATAGACTTTGAGACAAAGAAGGTTATTATGGTTGCTAGAAGATCAGGAGGTTTGTACATTGTAGATTGGTCTTCAGCAATCGTTGAAAAATTCATTGTCTCAGATCATGATTGCCTTGCTGAAAAAGCATGGCTATGGTATAAACGAACAAGTCACCTAAACTTCAAGACGCTGAATAAGCTGTCTAAAAAAGCACTTGTAGTTGGATTACCTAAGGTCACTTTCAACAAGGATGGTGTTTGTAATGCATGTCAGCAAGGAAAGCAAACCAAATCTTCCTTTAAGAACAAGGCAGTACCGTCAACTACAAAACCTTTACAACTCTTGCACATGGACTTGTTTGAATCTTCTTCAACAAGCTATGTTGGTAAGAAGTATGGTCTGGTGGTGGTAGATGACTATTCAAGATTCACTTGGGTAGTATTTATCAAGCACAAGTCTGAAACAAGGACTGAAATACCTAACTTGTTGAATAAGCTTGATGTCATGAAAAATGACAAGGTAAAAGTCATAAGAACAGACCATGGTACTGAGTTTGTGAACCAATACATAACTGAGTATTGCACTTCAAAAGGCATACAACATCAGTTATCCTCAGTAAGGACACCACAACAAAATGGTGTTGCTGAAAGGAAGAATCGCACCCTAAAAGAAGCTGCAAGAACAATGCTTGTTGACACTGATATAAGTGAAGCTTACTGGGTTGAAGCGATCAATACCGCCTGTTATACTCAAAACAGATGTCTGATTACTAAGGAATACAACAAAACTCCCTATGAGTTATTTGTTGGAAGACCTCCTAACATCACCCATCTAAGAGTATTTGGTTGTAAGTGTTTTGTTCTTAACAATGGTAGAGAATACCTAAGAACATTTCAACCAAAAGCAGACGAAGCGATATTTCTTGGTTACTCCTTTCATAGTAAAGCTTATAGAGTTTACAACAAAAAGGCACAAAAGATCGAAGAATTAGATTGTATGAAGAAGCTACTCATACACGAGCAAAGAACTGAATCTAATGCTAGGCAAGTCAAGTCAATTGAACTAAATGATGATTCTGACAATGACTCTCCTCCCCCGAGTCATGACAAGATAAATATCGTTCATGACAAAGAATTTCCAGCAAAAGACGCAGTCGCTCCGGATGTTGCTGAAACTATGCAACTTCCTGTGCCTGCTGACGAGTTACCAATATCTAACAATGCTGAACAAGCAGTTGCTGATGAACCAATATCAGCAGAGACACAACAAAATACCAGTAGTACTGAGCAAGTACATATTGAAGAGTCACATGCTGATGAGCAAACTTATCCAGATCAAAAGAGCAGAAAACCTGTTAATAAATGGATTAGAGATCATCCCTCTACAGATATGATTGGTGATATTGACAAACGCCAAGTGACTAGATCCAAAGTATCTGCTACTCGTGGACTTGCTGAAGAAGCAAATGTCGTAGAAGTAGAAGCTTTGTTTTCTTGCTTTGTTTCAGAAATTGAACCCAAGACCATAGAAGAAGCTTTAAAGCATTCTTAATGGATCAAGGCAATGCAAGAAGAACTGGATCAATTTGAAAGGAACAAAGTCTAGAAACTTGTACCCCTTGCTGAAGGCAAGAAAGCAATTGGTACAAAGTGGGTGTTCAGAAACAAGCTGAGTGAGTCTGGTGAAGTAACACGGAACAAGGCACGTTTAGTTGCTCAAGGTTATTGTCAGGCTGAAGGATTGGACTATGATGAGTCTTATGCACTAGTTGCAAGATTGGATGCAATTAGACTTTTCTTGGCCTTTGCTGCTCACAATGACTTCATTGTTTATCAAATGGATGTTAAAAGTGCATTCTTAAATGGTGAACTTGTTGAAGAAGTCTATTTGGAACAACCCCATGGCTTTTAACTTCCCTCAGAAACCAAGATGGTATACAAGCTTCAGAAAGCTGTATATGGTCTAAAGCAAGCACCAAGAGCTTGGTATGATACCTTAGCTAAGTTCTTGCTGGATAATGGTTTCAAGAAAGGAGAAGTTGACAAAACTTTGTTTACCATGAACCATGATGGTAAAAATACTCTTCATTCAGATTTATGTGCATGACATAATATTTGGATCTAAGGACAAGCAACTTTGTGATGATTTTGCCAAAGTCATGACAAACAAGTTTGAAATGATATTGATAGGTAAATTGAATTATTTCCTAGGATTGCAACACAAGCAACTCAAAGAAGGAATATTCATTAATCAAGCAAAGTATGCAAAGGAAATGCTCATAAAGTTTAGGATCAAAGAGGAAGAAAAACCTGAAAAGATCCCTATGAGTGTTGGTACCAAATTAGGCTATACTAAAGAAGATAAGTGTGTTGAAGAACACAAGTATAGGAAGCTCATTGGTTCCTTGTTGTACTTAACAGCAAGTAGACCTGACATTCAGTATGCTGTTTGTGTGTGTGCAAGATTCCCATCTGATCCAAGAGAATTACACTACAAAAAGGCACTTAAGATACTGAAATATGTCAAAGGTACAGTCAATGTTGGGTTATGGTATCCTAAAGATTCTGGACTAGAATTTGTTGGTTATTCTGATGTTGATCATGGAGGATCAACTCTTGATAGAAAAAGTAATTATGGAACTTGTCAGTTTTTAGGTACTAGATTAATATCATGGTTCAGCAAGAAGCAAACCTGTGTTGCCAATTCATCTACTATATCTGAGTACATTGCGGCAGTTTGTTGCACAACTCAAATCCTATGGATTCAGCAACAACTAAGAGATTATGGTATTTCTGCAAAGAAAACACCAATCTTTTGTGATAATACAAGTGCTATTGCTATCACGCAAAATCCTAAGTTCCACTCAAGGACAAAGCACATTGATATTAGACATCATTTCATCAGAGATCATGTGGAAAAAGAAGACATTGAGGTTGTGAAAGTAGGTACCGATGATCAACTTGCTGACATCTTTACCAAGCCCCTACGAGATAATACATTCGCAATGCTAAGGTATAACATTGGATTGATTGAACTACCTCAATAGTAAAGGATACAATTGGCAGATTGCTGAAACAAGCATTCAGCAGGCCAAAGTATGCTTACATGTATAAAGCTCCTTCCACTGATTTCCTCTAAAAGAAATGATAGTTCACTACATGATTGCTGAAACAGGCATTCAGCAAGTAATTCCTTCAAAATGGGTATTTGTTATGAAACTTGATCACTTGCTGAGACGGGCACTCAGTAAGAGAAAAACTTTAAGGATTGCTGAAACGGGCATTCAGACAATCAAAGATACTGAAACAGGTATTCAAGTATCAAAGGAAAAACCTGAGACGGGAACTCAGCAAAGAGCAAGAACACTTCTCGGATTTTACCAAGGGATATCTCAATATAAAAAGAATTTGCTGAGACGAGAACTCAGAAATGTCTTTTAACATAAAGAAGTATGAGATATTTGATTAAGGGGGAACTTTCAGCAAATACAAGGCTTGTTACCTAAAAAGGTAAGTGCCAAAGTCAATTTGTCCAAAATCGCTGAAAAGATTCTCATTTACTTCAGCAAGCAATTAGCGTTGTGGTAAAAAGGATCAAATGCCATGAATCAAGGTAAAATTAATTTGTGACGTTAATTGTGGCACATATAAACTCGATGTTAATCATGACATGAAATAGAATCGTGGCCATTGATTAAAAGTAGTTTTTGATCTAACGGTTAATATCACAAAGAGAAAGTGTGCTCTGGCTGTTTTTGTTAGCGGACCACTACGCATTTAATGCAAAGGCTCCACTAACACAGTTGAATCTCTGTTTTACCCTTGATGAGAACTCAAAACCGTTGAGCTTCTTGCACAACAGAGATACCATATAAACAAAGAGTTAGAGAAAGACAAAATTCTTTAACTCACATTTTCTTTCTCTGCAAATTTTATAGCTTGTGCCCTGAATTCACCGTACCTCCGGTCAAAAAGCAAGTCAATCTTTTTCGTACATTTTTCCTGCTATATAAGAAATGGCTCCAAAGAGACAGTCCTCCAAGACGTCAAAATCTTCCAAAGCTGATAGTTCTGGGAAAAGCACTACTCCGGTTGAAACTCCGGCAACCAACACAGTGAAAATTGTGTTGAAAAATGACCGAATAACAGAGAAACCCATGCCGCCTGCATATCTTGACACTGCAAAGTGTGAACAGATGATGCAATGGGGTGGATTCGCCAAGGAAAAGTATATAACATACTTTTATGAACAAGAATTAGATGAAGAAAATGAAGAGGCGCTAAATTTGATAAATCAACCAGGCCTTCTTTTCTTCATAACTGCTCGCCCTGAGAAAGTGAGTATGTTAGATTCTATGGAATTCTACAATAATGCAGAAATCCAAACTCTCACTGATGGACAACGAGTCACTGAAAAAGTGATTTATACCACAGTTCAAGGTGTGCAAATCATCCTGAAATGGATCGATTTAGCCAACATCTTTCAGATTCCAACTACTGAAACTGAAGATGACATCACTGCCACTGATGAAGAGATAGAAGCCTTCTACAGTGATGTCAGAAATGAAAAGATGGAGAAAGGAGAGATTGCTCCCGTGACTTGGACTTCAAAGCACGTAAAAAGAAAGCATCTCTACCATTCGCTTGGTCTAGTAGCTCTGCTACTAATAAAAGTCTTAGACTCCCAAGTTGGAGGAATAGATCAAGTTGGCTTGAGAAGGTGGCCATTGCTGATGCATATCCATGAGAACAGAACAGAGCTCAACTGGGCTAAGTACATTTTCAACAGACTTGTTGATTGTGTTACTAAGTTCAAGGTAAAGGTTGAAGACAACACAGTCTCACCTACCTTCCCAGTAATGTATTGACTAAAAATATACTATATCCTTGAACACTTCAGGATTCAGCTGAGAAACCCATTGCCGATTAAGAAATCAGTATGCAATGAGGGAGCAGAATGGACCTAAGCTTGCTGACAAGAAGTCAAAGAAGACAACAACTTCAAATGTTGTCAGTGTTGGTCAGCAAGACAAGTATCCAACAGCTGCAAATGTTGCTGAGACTGAAAATCAGTCCATGAATGTAACTGCTGCAGATGGTGATCAACAAGGTAAGTGTACAACAGTCGTTGCTGAAAATGCAACAGCTGCAGATGTTGCTGCTGCAGCCACTATGGAAAAATCTAAGAAGAAAAAGAGGAAAGCTGATGATGACACTCAAACTGCAGCGTCATCAGCTGACCCCATTCCTAAGAACAAACGGACAAAGACTTACCCAGGAAAGAAACCAATGGCTCGTAAGTCCATTCGAATTGTCCATGATCTTTCGGATGATATCTATGAGTAGCTAAATCTATCGTTGGTGATAGTATGTGATTTCTTAGCTAGGGTTCTTAAGTATGCATGAGTGGTTGTAACGCGATTCAGACTTGACTTATTGCTTTATTTCTTTGATCTATCTAAGCCCTCTATCTTCGTAGTGTTGAATTGAACAGAACACATTGGACAATTCATGATCTTAGATCTCTATGCAAACGTTTAAGTACTTCATGCATGATTATTAACCTGATGCTTCGAATGATCATACTATCGCTAACTTCCATTATTATTGATAAGAAAATTTGTGCTAAGTCGTTTGTTGAGTTTATAGTTTAAGTTAAATTAGATAAATCAAGTTATAGTCCTTAGAGATCGACACTCGAGGTTATTTTACTTCTACACTACGTGCCTTGGTTTTCGTTGTAGTTGTGAATTGCCTTTGGCTAAAAAAAAATTTATTTGATTAATTGAGTCTGATAATCTTGTTCATCAAATTGGCGCCGCAGCCGGGGACTATACTCCTTTTTTCTGTTTAGCTTATTAATATTTTCAGCATTCAATTCCTAATTTTAGTAGGTTAGTTAATTTGATCTCTCTTGATACTCCTTTCTTTGCTTGTTACATATAGTGTATGCGAAGTACACGATCTAGAGGAACACCGCTTGCTGAACCAATCGTTGAAATCGACAGAGTCTACCACCAAAGAAGGCGACTACTTCGACGACGTGAACTAGAAGAAATAGAGGATACCGATTTCTCTGAATCTCTACACAGTGATGAATGTGTATTTTACACTTTCACTCGAGTCTTTTTCACCTATTTTAGCTATCTTCTATGTTAATTTAGCTATATTTTAGTGCATTTTATTAGAATAGTGTCACGTTTCCCTTTAGATTTTATTTTACAGGTTTTGGTTGAAATTCGAAGAATTCCGGGCAATTATATTGAAGTTGACAAGGAATTGGTGTTCTAGAAGCCTATTTGGAGTATCTGAAGGTTTCCGGATAGGATTTGGAGTCTAGGGGTCGAATCTGGAGGTTAGAACGCCACTAGAAGTCAGAAACCGAGTCCGAAAAGGGGAAGAAATCCAAAACCGCGTCGAAAACGCGGAATTCCGCGAAAAAGCCGCCGGGCGAACCACCGCAAATGGGCGAACCGCCCCACACCGGGCGAACCGCCGGGTGTGTGGGGCGAACCGCCCCTCAGTAATTCGAAGCCTATATATAGTTGCTCAGTTTTCTCCGAAAATCATATCTTTCCAGACCTACTTTCTCACCTCTCTCTGTAGTTTTAGGTAGGGTCTTCCCAGAGCCTGTTCTGGGGGTCCGTAGCTTAGGGGACACTTTTTCATAGCAGTTTGGAGCTCGTAGGATCGCAATCATCCGGAGATTGACAACCTTCGGTAACTTTGTATCTTACAGTTTTATTCTACTTATTTTATTATATTCTTTCAACATGTTTTCCTCTATGATTTCTGTTGATCGCATGCCTATTATGAGTAGCTAAACTTATCGTTGGTGGTAGTATGTGAATTCTTAGCGAAGGGAAGATAATCATGCTAATGGCTATATCGCGCATTATACTCCGTGTCATTGCTTTATTTCGTTGATCAGGCACAACCTAAATTCTCGTATGTTATATTAATTATTATGCACAATTGGACACTTGTCGACCTGGACGCGAGTTTATCTTCGTAGTGTTGAATAATTACGGAACACATTAGGACAATAGTGATTGACTTGTCAGACCAATTATCTTCGTAGTGCTTAATATTTGCAACAGGACACTAGATTGATTCAAAGATCTCTATGCAAGACCGAGGAATTTAGGCATGATTATCGACCCGTTATGTTAAGAAGGATCATACTATCACCAATCTCCATTATCTGCTAGAAACCCCCTTTTGCTATCTGTCTGCTGTTTTATATTCTCTTGTTAAATAGATAAAGCTAGTTATAGTCCTGAGAGAATGACACTCGAGTCATTCTACTGCTACACTACGGTTTTCGTTGTAGTTGTGGATTGCCTTTGGCTAAATAACAAATATTATTTGCTGAATTCGGAGCACGACAACCGCGTTCATCAAATTGGCGCCGTTGCCGGGGACTATACTCCTTTTTTCTGTTTAATTAGTTTATATTTTCAGCTTTAGATTCCTAATTATACTAGTTTTAGTTTTCCTTTTTAATCTCTCTCTCTGATACTGTTTTCCTAGTCTGTTACAGATAGTGTAAGCCGCATACACGTTCTGCAGGAACACCGCTTGCTGATTCAATTGCTGAGATCGACAGAGTCTACCACCAGAGAAGGCGACTACTTGAAAGGCGCGCACTAGAGGAAATAGAGGATACCGATTTCTCTTAATCTCTACACATTCTTTTCAAGAAAATCGACGGAATGGCAGAAGCTAGACCACTGAAGGCATGGGTTCAACCCACCAAGGATTGTATGAGGGTACCGGCGATTTTTCTTTCGTCTGCAACCCGAGATCTGGAGATCAAGAACCACGCATTCCAACAACTTCCGAGGTTCTATGGCTTATCAAGGGAAGATGTGATGGGGTACTTGCACGATATCGATGATTTCGTCAACCAACTCCCACGACCCGGAGCTGAAATAACAACGGACGAGTTGAGAATGAAGGTTTTTGCTATGGGACTTGGCGACAGAGCCAAGTCATGGTTAAGTTCTCTTCCAGCAGGCTCGCTGGACACTTGGGAGAAGGTTTTTTCAGCATTCATGGAGAAATATTTCCCTCACACCTTGACTACCGCGCTTAAGGCGCAGATCACTGGATTCAAGCAGGACTATGATGAGACCATCTACACCGCGTTTGAGAGGTTCCAAGATCTCACGAACAAGTGCCCTCACCATGGTTTTGAACTTTCCGACCTAGTCCAACACTTCTACAATGGACTAACCTTCGAGAACCAACAAGTGGTGGATTTCCAATGCCGAGGCAATATTTGGGAGGAAACCGCAGAAGCCGTCTGGGCAGTTTTCGAAAGGCTTGCTAAGGGATCACAGTTCAAGAACCCAAGAGCAATGGTCAGGAGACGTGGACCTGAAGCTCCACCGACTCAAGAAGCCCCTATGTACAGGGGGAATGGGGATGAATTCGAGTGCTTTACCAACGAATTGAAGCAAGTCCTCAAGAGCGCCACCGGAACAACTGTTTCGAACGAAGTATGCCGAATATGCAAGAACTATGGGCATGGGGCTCATATGTGTAGATCGGAGCTGGCATACGATGATGGCAACTGGGCTCCAGGAGGCGAAGAAGAAGCCTTTGCTACGGAGTTTGGCACTCAAGAAGTTAGCTACGGACAAGACGGTAGGAATCCTCGAGGTGGATTTTGGAGAAGAGGATACCGTAACAATCAAGGATATGCACCGGCTAACCAAACTTATGGACCTAACCAAGACCGTAGTAGGCTAAACTATGGTAACGATCACTGCAGTAACCCCGCTCCGAAAGAGCCACCGAAGTCGAAGTCGGCTCAACTGATGGAGAACTTGCAAAAGATGGTTGATCAGACACAAAGTTTTCTCAAACGTTATGAAGAAGATTCTGAGAAGACTAGGGCAAGGCTCGATAGGTTGGAAGAGAGCACTAGGCTTGCCCATCAAAAGATGCAAGAGTTGATCGACCGAGGAGCAAGTAGGGAGCAAGGCAAGCTACCTAGCAACACTAAGAAGTCGATGTCCATTATCTTAGTGGGTGATCTACCTGTTGAAATCACCATCCAGAAGGTTGCTAAGTGCGAGACTTGCAAGAGGGAAATGCCCCCACAAGCCGAAGAAGAAGAGAAGGACCTTGGTACTAACAAGAGTGAAGAGGAGCAAGAGGATCCCGAGCCACTCCCTCAAAGTTTCGATGTTAAGGTCGGGATTGGGGAGCTTGAAGATGTCCGAGCCACACTAGACACAGGATCCTACTCTAATGTGCTCCCTTTGAATGTTTTCGAGAAGAGTAACCTTGGAGAACTAACTGTGCATAAGGCTATTGTGCAACTGGCGGATGGATCCCTTGTGAAACCCGAAGGCGTTGTGAAGAATGTATTAGTCAAGAGTGGTGAAGCCTCTGTCTACACCGATTTTGTAATTACGCCGGCATCCGCACCAGGAACGGGGGATGTCATACTCTTAGGACGAACATTCTTGACTAAGCGACGCTCCGTGATGGACATCTACCAAAGAACTTGCACTATTGAAGTGGATGGAAAGCAACATGTGTTGCAAGCCATATCCGATCCACCTGATCCACCCGATACATCTAACACTATTGATTACAGTGGTCTGAATGTCTATGTTCATTCTTATTCACAGGATCGAGGCATGGGAAGGAGATTCGTGAAGGGGAAGTCTAGTACCCTCAGGAAGAAAAGATAGGCGAAGACAGGAGTCGAGTCAAAGACTTTAAACAATGACGGGAGGCAACCCGATATTTTTATCGCTCTCATTTACTGTTTTTCTGCATGCATTCATTCTTGAACTATTTGCTTCTCATATGCGAATTTGTTCATGTCTGTGTCGTATATGCTTATGTTTGAGTGATATTTTTCGAGTGGTTTTTTGAAAAAATTGGTTTCGGGGACTAAAACCGCGTTTTCTGACGACGGAAGCCGTCTCCCCGCATCGGGGAGCACGGGGCGAACCGCCCCACGTGCGGGGCGAACCGCCCCACGCCCCCAGAGGTTCAAAAACGCGGATTTCTTCCCCTTTTCCTCGTTTTCTTCAAATTTCATCATTCCACCTTCCCCAAAACCGAATTTCGCGATTTCAACTTCAAATATTCATAACTTCTTCATTTCTTGACCAAATTTAGTGTTCTTTAGCTTAAATCGAAGCCTATTACATGATCTATCATCCCATCCAAACAGATTTCGTCCTAATGCGTTAGATTTTCAGATCTGAGGTATCATCCTTAGAACCCTAATTTTCGAATTTGGGGGTTTTCTAATTTGAGCTTCAATTATGCTTATTTGATGCATGGGTATGTTGTTTGTGTGATTAGACTTGTTATTTACTATCAATTGCATGCTCAATTTTGCTTGGATTGTTGATATGGGTATTTTGCTACTAGATGATATATCTTGCTATGCAATATGTCTTTATCTTTGATTTCTTGCATATGATTGTGTCTATTGATGTAATGTTGGTGGATTTGACGATTGAATGCTTAATTGTTGAGTATGAGGACTTATGATGGTAGAATTTTTCGCTACTATGGTATGAATTGAGCCTTGATATCAAGGATATTGGTTGTCTAGTAAGAGCATAATGTGATGTACTGCATGTAGTAGTTACATTGGTATGTTGCATGATGAAGAAGCTAGGCTAGACATTACGGTTTGGGGAGCTCGATTGTTGATTTTATCACTTGATTATTTCGTTCTTAGACTAGCATATGCATGAGTCAGTTTTGTGTCATACAGGTACTAACTGCTGTTTGAAGGAACCATACCAAGGGAAAGGAGCATTCCCGTATGATTGCTGTGAAGAACCATGTCAAGGAAGGTGACCTCGATAGATGTGCGTTCGAGCCAAGGGGTTTTGCAACAACGTCGTGGATTATCCAAGAGGAGGAGCTAGAGTACACATGGAGTAAGGACTCCTATGCCTATTCATGCACCACCGAAGGGACATAAACCATTATTACGTTAGCACTCCATCACGAGGACTGCAAAGTTCGAGTGAACTGGAAGGCACTAAGACATTCTCGCCACGACGGATTCAATCATGAGTTCGCAGTTGCTAGAAGATTCCGAAGCGCTAGCTTGGTTCCAATACATAATGACATGGGTACCCACCACCTTGTTGGGGTGCCCCTTGCCTGCCTCTAAAGGGAGCATCATATAGACATCGGTCGCATCAACCGTAGAGAATGTGGTCGACATTGGAAAAAATGGTAGAAGACTTATGAGTATCCGAGCAGCTTACTGTAACCTTCTCGTGGTGTAAAACGTTGGAGGGGGAGATCCTGATACCACTGCCCTTTCCCCTTCAACAGTTCACATCCTATTGGAGGGCTCCAGGATGGAGGATTCAATAACAGCGGCGGCTACTCTTTAGAATTCTACCTGCCACTACAACTCTACTAGTGAGGATGTGCGTGACAGTAGTGACAATGAAGGCCATACGGGCAATGATGATACTAATGGAGGAGTTGTTCCTAACCGGCCTATAATTGAAGCTACCACGCATACCATAAGACCTGATTACACCCTATAAAGCTCCCAGAGCAGGCCCAATAACTCACAAGCAGCACACTCAGCCGACCGAGGCCAAACCATGGGGTAACATCTAGTATCACATCTTATTTCCTCATTTTCTTACTGCTAGGGACTAGCGTTAATTTCATGAGGGGGGGATGGGATTTAAGTGATCTGATGTTGTTAGTTTGGAGCTTGGTATTGGTAGGATGAGTATAGTACCTCGCATGCTTTATCCGTCTGCATTTGCATTTGCACGTTTACCGCTTTCTTAGATTTTTTAGGCTGCATTCACTACATTCATCCTAGGATAGTCTTGCATGTTTTATATGGGGTTTATTGCCGAATTTTTTGAACTTTTTTATTGGGTAGATCAACCAACTGTGTCATTAATCCTATGCTTCATCTCTATGAATTTGTTTGAGGTTTTCTCGCTTGGCTTGTCACATTTATGTATTGCACTTAGTTAAGCTTGGTAGTCTCGACATCACTTAGTGGTGTTTTCTCTACTGCGGTTCACGAAGGCCTTTATAATAGGATGATGCATGTTAGGGTCTTGTGGTTGTTTTCCCGAGTAATTATGTACCTAAGAGGCAACAAGTCTTCACCATGCTTGAGATTGCTAAATGCCTAGGAAGGAGGTGGTGTGAGGTTGTGTGATCCTTTGTTTATAACCTATTCTTCCGAATAGGTTTGGGGAGGGGGTTACACCATCTTTAGACTTGTTTCTGTTTTTCATTTTCGTATAGTGAGTTTATTTTTCATTTTCCGTAAATTTTGTGCTCCAACCTATTCTTTCGAATAGGTTTGGAGAAGTCGTTTGGGTCATTTTGTTTCCCTTTTTGTTATGCTACTGCTGGCTAGAAAAAATTGAAAAAAAAAAGAAAGAAAGAAAAATTTCAGAAAAAAAGAGAAAAAGAAAAAGAAAAAAAGAATCTGGAAAGAAAAAAAAAGAAAAAAAGAGAAAGGACCCCAAAAAAGCAAAGAAGGGTCCAAAAAGAAAGCCAAATAGCAGTTTAGCAAAGTGTTGAGTCTTATTTTCCATTTTTGTGATGTTCGTAATCGTGTTTTTTATCTTTTATCTTTTTTGTCATCTGTTCTAGACTACCCTCGTCCTGCCTTACAGGAAGTGGTGAATAGCTTAAGACTTTACTTGAGAGATGGGTAGAATAGGGGAGAGTTATCTTTTATAGGAAACCCTCCTTCATTTGATGAGAGCCAGTACTGGTTCGACCTCTTTTGAGGAAAAGTCTTAACATGGTGGAACAGCAGTAAGTCCTCAGTTTCATAGGCACGGGACAACCATTCGTATCTCAACATGCTTCATTACGTCGTCACTGACTAGGTCCAGGTAGAGAATGTTACGAGAGACTATCTTGTCTTGACATAAGTGCTTATGTGGATGTGTATAAGTCAATCGAGGTATTCTTCAACCTATATTCATGCTTTGATTTATATGGTTTTTGTTCATATGTTATTTGATAGATTCAGTAGTTTAGTTCATTTTATTTGGCATGAAACTCCATTTTGTGTCTTGCATGTTTTTTGCATTAGAGTCTAGCTTAGTTGCTTGAGGACAAGCAAAGGTTCGGTTTGGGGAGTTTGATGAATGTGTATTTTACAATTTCATTCGAGTCTTTTTCACCTATTTTAGCTATCCTCTATGTTAATTTAGCTATATTTTAGTGCATTTTATTAGAATAGTGTCACGTTTCCCTTTAGATTTTATTTTACAGGTTTTGGTTGAAATTCGAAGAATTCCGGGCAATTATGAAGTTGACAAGGAATTGGTGTTCCAGAAGCCTATTTGGAGTATCTGAAGGTTTACGGATAGGATTTGGAGTCTAGGGGTCGAATCTGGAGGTTAGAAGGCCACTAGAAGTCAGAAACCGAGTCCGGAAAGGGGAAGAAATCCAAAACCGCGTCGAAAACGCGGAATTCCGCGAAAAAGCCGTCGGGCGAACCGCCGCAAATGTGGGGCGAACCGCCCCACACCGGGCGAACCGCCAGGTGTGTGGGGCGAACCGCCCCACAGTAATTCGAAGCCTATATAGTTGCTCAGTTTTCTCCGAAAATCATATCTTTCCAGACCTACTTTCTCACCTCTGTCTGTAGTTTTAGGTAGGGACTTCCCAGAGCCTGTTCTGGGGGTCCGTAGCTTAGGGGACACTTTTTCATAGCAGTTTGGAGCTCGTAGGATCGCAATCATCCGGAGATTGACAACCTTCTGTAACTTTGTATCTTACAGTTTTATTCTACTTATTTTATTATATTCTTTCAACATGTTTTCCTCTATGATTTCTGTTGATCGCATGCCTATTATGAGTAGCTAAACTTATCGTTGGTGGTAGTATGTGAATTCTTAGCGAAGGGAAGATAATCATGCTAATGGCTATATCGCGCATTATACTCCATGTCATTGCTTTATTTCGTTGATCAGGCACAGCCTAAATTCTCGTATGTTGTATTAATTATTATGCACAATTGGACACATGTCGACCTGGACGCGAGTTTATCTTCGTAGTGTTGAATAATTACGTAACACATTAGGACAATAGTGATTGACTTGTCAGACCAATTATCTTCGTAGTGCTTAATATTTGCAACAGGACACTAGATTGATTCAAAGATCTCTATGCAAGACCGAGGAATTTATGCATGATTATCGACCCGTTATGTTCAGAAGGATCATACTATCACCAATCTCCATTATCTGCTAGAAACCCCCTTTTGCTATTTGTCTGCTGTTTTATATTCTCTTGTTAAATAGATAAAGGTAGTTATAGTCCTGAGAGAACGACACTCGAGTCATTCTACTGCTACACTACGGTTTTCGTTGTAGTTGTGGATTGCCTTTGGCTAAATAACAAATATTATTTGCTGAATTCGGAGCACGACATCCGCGTTCATCACACAGTCTTTTTGAAGAAATCGTCGTAATGGCGGAAGCTAGACCACTGAAATTATGGGTTCAACCCACCAAGGATCGTATGAGGGGACCGGCGATTGTTCTTTCGTCTGCAACTCGAGATCTGTAATTAAAAAACCACATGTTCCACCAACTTCCGAGGTTCTATGGCTTTGCTAGGGAGGACGTGATGGGGTACTTCCATGATATCGATGACTTTGTCAACCAACTTCCACGACCCGGAACTGAAATAACAGCGGATGAGTTGAGAATGAAGGTTTTTGCTATGGGGCTTAGCGACAAAGCCAAGGCATGGTTGAGTTCTCTACCGGCGGGTTCGCTTGACACTTGGGCAAAGGTTTTTTCAGCATTCATGGAGAAATACTTTCTTCACACATTGACTACCGCGCTTAAGGCGCAAATCACTGGATTCAAACAAGACTATGATGAGACCATCTACACCACGTTTGAGAGGTTCCAAGACCTTATGAACAAGTGCCCCCACCATGGTTTTGAGCTTTCGGATCTTGTCCAACACTTCTACAATGGACTAACCTTTGAGAATCAGCAAGTGGTGGATTTCCAATTTCGTGGCAATATTTGGGAGGAAACCGGGTGGTTTTCGAAAGGCTTGCTAAGGGTTCACAATTAAAGGATCCAAGAGAAATGGTTAGGAGACGTGGACTTGAAGCACCACCTACTCAAGAGGCCCCTATGTATGGGGGGAATGGTGATCGATTCGAGTGCTTTACCAATGAGTTGAAACAAGTCCTCAAGAGCTCCGCTGGAACATCTATGTCGAATGAAGTTTGCCGAATATGCAAGAACTATGGGCATGGAGCTCATATGTGTAGATCGGAGCTTGCATATGATGGTGGCAATTGGGTTCAAGGAAGCGAAGAGGAAGCTTTTGCTGCGGAATTTGGTACTCAAGAAGCTAGCTATGGACAAGATTGTAGGAATCCTCGAGGTGGATTTTTGAGAAGAGGGTTCCGAAACAATCAAGGATATGCACCGGTTAGCCAAACTTATGGCCCTAACCAAGACCGTAGTAAGCTTAGCTATGGTAATGATCATTGCGAAAATCTCACTCCCAAGGAGCAATCGAAGTCGAAGACAGCTCTACCCATGGAAAACTTGCAGAAAATGGTTGATCACACCCAAGGTTTTCTTAAGCGTTATGAAGAAGATTCTGAGAAGACTAGGGCTACGCTGGATCGTTTGGAAGAGAGCTCTAGGCTTGCCCATCAAAAGATGCAAGAGTTGATTGACCGTGGAGTGAGTAGGGAGCATGGGAAATTACCTAGCACCACTGAGAAGTCGATGTGTATTACTTTAGTAAGTGATCTTCCTGTTGAGATCACTATCAAGAAAGGTGCTAATTGTGGGTGTTGCAAGGATGGAGAACCTCCACTATCCAAGGAAGAAGAGAAGGACCTTGGTTTTGATGTGAGTGAAGAGGAGCAAGAGGATCCCGAGCCAATTCCTGAGAGTTTCGATGTTAAGGTTGGGATTGGTGAACTTGAAGATGTTCGTGCTACACTAGATACGGGATCTTACTCTAATGTGCTCCCAATGAATGTGTTTGAGAAGAGTGGCCTTGGAAAACTATCTGAGCATAAGGCTATTGTGCAATTGGCGGATGGATCCTTTGTGAGACCCAAAGGCGTTGTGAAGAACGTATTGGTTAAGATTGGTGAAGCTTCTGTGTACACCAACTTTGTAGTTATGCCGGCGTCTACACCTGGGATGGGGGATGTTGTTCTCTTGGGGCGAACGTTCTTGACTAAGCTACGCTCCGTGATAGACATCTACCGAAGAACTTGCACCATTGAGGTGGATGGCAAGCAACATGTGTTGCGAGCCATCTCTGATCCAAATATTCACTTCAATGCTTCTCACACAATTAACTACTTTGGTCTTGCTGTCTATGTTCATTCTCATTCACAGGTTTGTGGCATGAGGAAAAGATCCATGAAGGGGAAGTCTAGTACCCTCAAAAAGAAGAACTAAGAGCAAGAAGAAGTCAAGTCAAAGACTATAAACAATGACGCTATCCGGGAGGCAACCCGGAGTTTTTATCGCTTTATTGCATTGCATGCATTCATACATTGAACAATTTGCCTTTCTTTATGTGAATTTATTCGTTTATGTGATGTTTTATGCTTATGTTTATGTTTGAGTGAATTGTTTCGAGTGTTTTTATGAGGAGAATGGTTTTCGGGGATAAAAACCGAACTTTTTTCGAAACATTTTGTCTCCCCACCTCTGGAGATGGGGGACGAATCGTCCCACGTCGCCAGAGAGCTTCAGGCTCTCTGGCAGTGGGGGGCCATTCGCTGGGGGAATGGGGGAATCGCTCCACACACGGGGCGAATCGCCCCCCCGTTTTCTGGAAGTATATGAGCTGGATTTCTCCCCCAAATCCTCATTCTCTCATCTTCTTCACCTCTCTTACTCCAAAACACCCAAAAACTCAAAAAATCTTCAATCGTTCATAAAATCTTCAATTCTCCATCAAATTTTGTGTTCTTTAGCTTCAATCGAAGCCCATTACGTGCTCTTTCATTCTATCCGAACAACTTTCATCCTAGTTCATTCGTTTTTCAGATCTGAGGTAACTTCACATCAACCCTAATTTTTCAAATTTGGGGGTTTCTTGATATGTGCTTCAATTGAGCTTATATAACGTATGGGTTGATTGTTTATGTGATTAGAATCAATTTTCATTACCAATTGCTTGTTCATTTTCGCTTGGTTTGATAAATTGGGAATTTTTGCTTACTAGATGTCTATGTCTCGTTTTGCATTGCTTCTTTTCTTTCATTCCATGTTATATGATGAGATTATTGGTATGATAAAGGTAGACATGTTGGTAGAACACTTGATTGATGGGGTTTGAGAATTTTTGGTGAAATTTTTGAGTACTATGGTTTGAATGAATCTTATGATTTGAGGTTACTAGTTATCTAGCATAAAGCTTGTTGAGATATGTTACATATTATGATATGTTGATACGTTGGATTATGGTAGCTAGATTAGAATTGGTGTTTTGAAGATTAGGCGTGATGATGTAGTTACTCGTTTGTTTCACTCTTGCACTTGCATATGCATGAAGCTTTTTGCTGTACGAGGTACTAATGGATGTTTGTAGGAACCATGCCACAAAGAGAGAGGAGCACTTACGTTTGGCTACAATGAGGTATTGGAGGTGGTTCGATTCCAACCATGTCGAAGGGTTTGACAAGGACGTTCTCCATGAGTTCTATGTTGGGTATACTAATCTTCAAGAGAAGGAGAGTTATCTCGTTAGAGGTGTGTTCGAGCCATGGACTTTTGCATTAACTTTGCGCTTTATCCATATGGTGGAATGAGAATTCACGGGGAGTGACCATTCTTATGTCTATTCACGTACCACTAAAGGGATTGGAAGCAATATCACGACAGAAATCTGCTACAGGGAATGCAAGGTTCGAGAGACTAGGAAACAACCGGGGCGGCCTCATCACAACACATTTAGTCTTGAGTCGACAGTGGTGATGAAGTTCCGTATCGCTAACTTGATTCCAAAACATAATGACATGGACACCCAGCCCTTCTTTGGGGTGCTCCTCGACTGCTTATTGAGGGAGCACCATATAGACATCGGGAGCATCATACATGAAGAATATGGGCGACATTGGGCAAAGAAGAAGAAAACCTTTGTGTTTCCGAGTTTCAACACAACTTACTGTAAGTCCCATGGGGTAGAGCACATTGGTGAGGGAGTGATGAATGTGTATTTTACACTTTCATTTGAGTCTTTTTCACCTATTTTAGCTATCCTCTATGTTAATTTAGCTATATTTTAGTGCATTTATTAGAATAGTGTCACGTTTCCCTTTAGATTTTATTTTACAGGTTTTGGGTGAAAAACGAGGATTTCCGGGCAATTATATTGAAGTTAACAAGGAATTGGTGTTCCAGAAGCCTATTTGGAGTATCTGAAGGTTTCCGGATAGGATTTGGAGCCTAGGGATCAAATCTGGAGGTTAGAAGGCCACTAGAAGTCAGAAACCGAGTCCGGAAAGGGGAAGAAATCCAAACACGCGTCGAAAACGTGAAATTCCGTGAAAATTACTCCCGGGCGAACCGCCCGGGACGTGGGGCGAATCGCCCGGTGTGTGGGGCGAATCGCCCCACACTATTTCGTAGCCTATATATAGTTGCTCAGTTTTCTCCGAAATTCATACTTTTCCAGACCTATTCTCTCACCTTTCTCTGTAGTTTTAGGTAGGAAATTGATGATGTCGTTTTTTCACCAATTAAATTTGT
>CM051456.1:60343867-60390501 GCA_028274465.1 Plantago ovata | reverse complement strand
GGTAAAAAAGACAAGATGAACGCGTCAAAAATACGTTCATCAGAACTTCCCAGAGCCTGTTCTGGGGGTTCGTAGTTTAGGAGACAATTTTTCATTGCAGATTGGAGCTTGTAGGATCGCAATTATTCGGAGATTGACAACCTTCGGTAACATTGTATCTTACAGTTTATTCTACTTATTTTTATATATCTTTCAACATGTTTTCTTCTATGATTTCTGTTGATTGCATGCCTATTATGAGTAGCTAAACTTATCGTTGGTGGTAGTATGTGAATTCTTAGCGAAGGGAAGATAATCATGCTAATGGCTATATCGCGCATTATACTCCGTGTTATTGCTTTATTTCGTTGATCCGGCTCAACCTAAATCCTCGTATGTTGATTAATTATTATGCACAATTGGACCCTCGTCGACCTATGCGCATCTATATCTTCGTAGTGTTGAATAATTACGGAACACAATAGGACAATAGAGATTGACTTGTCAGTATCATTATCTTCGTAGTGCTTAATAATTACAACAGGACATTCGATTGATCAAAGATCTCCATGCAAGACTGAGGAATTTACGCATGATTATTGACCCGTTATGCTTTGAAGGATCATACTATCACCAATCTCCATTATCTGTTAGAAAAACCTTTGCTTTTACGTCTGCTGTTTTTATATTCTCTAGTTAAATAGATAAAGCTAGGTATAGTCCTGAGAGAACGACACTCGAGGTCATTCTACTACTACACTACGGTTTTCGTTGTAGTTGTGAATTGTCTTTGGCTAAATAACAAATTTATTTGCTTGAATCGAGACCCGACAAATCTCCGTTCATCAAATTGGCGCCGTTGCCGGGGACTATACTCCTTTTTTCTGTTTAATTTGTTTATATTACAGCATTCAATTCCTAATTCTATTAGTTTTAGTTTTCCTTTTTAATCTCTCTCTGATACTGCTTTCCTAGTCTGTTACAGATAGTGTATGCCACATACACGATCTAAAGGAACACCACTTGCTGATTAAATTGCTGAGATGGACAGAGTCTACCACCAAAGAAGGCGACTACTTCAAAGGCGTTCACTAGAGGAAATAGAGGATACCGATTTCTCTGAATCTCTACACAGTCTTTTCAAGGAAATCGACGGAATGGCAGAAGCTAGACCACTGAAAGCATGGGTTCAACCCACCAAGGATCGTATGAGAGGACCGGCGGTTGTTCTTTCGTCTGCAACTCGAGATCTGGAAATCAAGAACCACGCATTCCAACAACTTCCGAGGTTCTATGGCTTATCAAGGGAAGATGTGATGGGGTACTTGCACGATATCGATGATTTCGTCAACCAACTCCCACGACCCAGAGCTGAAATAACAACGGATGAGTTGAGGATGAAGGATTTTGCTATGGGACTTGGCGACAGAGCCAAGTCATGGTTGAGTTCTCTACCAGCAGGCTCGCTGGACACTTGGGAGAAGGTTTTTTCAGCTTTCATGGAGAAATACTTCCCTCACACCTTGACTACCGCGCTAAAGGCGCAAATCACTAGATTCAAGCAGGCCTATGATGAGACCATCTACACCGCGTTTGAGAGGTTCCAAGATCTCACGAACAAGTACCCTCACCATGGTTTTGAACTTTCTGACCTAGTCCAACACTTCTACAATGGACTAACCTTCGAGAACCAACAAGTGGTAGATTTCCAATGCCGAGACAATATTTGGGAGGAAACCGCATAAGCCGTCTGGGCAGTTTTCGAAAGGCTTGCTAAGGGTTCACAATTCAAGGACCCGAGAGCGATGGTTAGGAGACGTGGACCTGAAGTTCCACCGACTCAAGAAGCCCCTATGTATAGGGGGAATGGGGATCAATTCGAGTGCTTTACCAACGAATTGAAGCAAGTCCTCAAGAGCGCCACTGGAACAACTGCTTCGAACGAAGTATGCCGAATATGCAAGAACTATGGGCATGGGGCTCATATGTGCAGATCGGAGCTTGCGTATGATGATGGCAACTGGGCTCGAGGAGGTGAAGAGGAAGCCTTTGCTACGGAGTTTGGTACTCAAGAAGTTATCTACGGACAAGACGGTAGGAATCCTCGAGGTGGATTTTGGAGAAGAGGATTCCGAAACAATCAAGGATATGCACCGGCTAACCAAACTTATGGCCCTAACCAAGACCGTAGTAGGCTAAACTATGGTAATGATCACTTCGAAAACCCCGCTCCGAAAGAGCCACTGAAGTCGAAGTCGGCTCAACTAATGGAGAACTTGCAAAAGATGGTTGATCACACCCAAAGTTTTCTCAAACGTTATGAAGAAGATTCTGAGAAGACTAGGGCAAGGCTTGATAGGTTGGAAGAGAGCACTAGGCTTGCCCATCAAAAGATGCCAGATTTGATCGAACGAGGAGCAAGTAGAGAACAAGGCAAGCTGCCTAGCAACACTGAGAAGTCGATGTCCATTACCTTGGTGGGTGATCTACCTGTCGAAATCACCATCAAGAAGGTTGCTAAGTGCGAGTGTTGCAAGAAGGAAGAACTTCTACAGGCTAAGGAAGAAGAGAAGGACCTTGGTTCTGACGGAAGTGATGAGGAGCAAGAGGATCCCGAGTCACTCCCTCAAAGTTTCGATGTTAAGATCGGGATTGGGGAACTTGAAGATGTCCGTGCCACACTAGACACGGGATCCTACTCTAATGTGATCCCTTTGAATGTTTTCGAGAGGAGTAATCTTGGAAAACTATTTATGCATAAGGCTATTATGCAACTGGTGGATCCCTTGTGAAACCCGAAGGCGTTGTGAAGAATGTATTGGTCAAGATTGGTGAAGCTTCTGTATACACCGATTTTGTAGTTATGCCGGCGTCTACACCTGGGACAGGGGATGTCATTCTCTTAGGGCGAACGTTCTTGACTAAGCTACGCTTCGTGATGGACATCTACCAAAGAACTTGCACTATTGAAGTGGATGGCAAGCAACATGTGTTGCAAGCCATATCCGATCCACCTGATCCACCTGATACTTCTAACACTATTGACTACAGTGGTCTTAATGTCTATGTTCATTCTTATTCACAGGTTCGAGGCATGGGAAGGAGATCCGTGAAGGGGAAGTCTAGTACCCTCAAAAAGAAAAGCTAGGCGAAGACAGGAGTCGAGTCAGAGACTTTAAACAATGGCGCTATCCGGGAGGCAACCCGGGGTTTTTATCGCTTTCTTTACCGCTTTATTTAATGCATTCATTCTTGAACAATTTGCTTTTCATATGTGAATTTGTTCGTCTCTGTGTCGTATGTGCTTATGTTATGTTTGAGTGCGATTTTTTGAGTGATTTTTTGAGGAAAATGGTTTTCGGGGACTAAAAACCGCATTTTATTTTGAAACGATCGTCTCCCCACTTCAGGAGGTGGGCGCTCTGGACGTGGGGCGATTCGCCCCACGGTCTGCAGAACCTAAAAACGGGGATTTTCCCCTTTCTCCCTTATTTCACTTCTTCATCTTCACTAAAACTCAAAAAATTCCTCCATTTTCACAAAACCTTCAAACCTTCATAACTTCTTCATCCTTCCATCAATTTGTGTGTTCTTTAGCTTCAATCGAAGCCCGTTACGTGCTCTTTCTTTTCATCCGAACAAATCTCTTCCTAGTTCATTCAAACTCCGGATTTGAGGTATTATCACATGAACCCTAATTTTTCAAATTTGGGGGTTTTTTGATTTATGCTTGAATTAAGCTTGTATGATGTATGGGTTGATGTTTTATGTGATTAGATTCGTTATTCATTATTAGGCTTGGTTTGTTGATTTGAGAGTTTTGCTATTAGATGATATATCTTGTTAGGAAATGTATCTCTTACTTTCACTCCATGCTTAAACATGTGTTTGTTGATATGATAATGATGGATGTATTGGTAGAATGCATGATTGATGAAGTTGAGGATTTATCTTAGATTTTTTGTTATTATGGTATGGATTGAACCTTGTAACTCAAGGCATTTGTTGTTTAGCAAGAGCATAATGTGATATGTTATTGTAGTAGTTACATTAATATGTTGCATGATGAAGTATCTAGACTAGACTTTGGGTTTTTGAGGAGTTGGATTTTTGAAGATATTGCTCGTTTGATTCGCTCGTACATTTACATATGCATAGGTCTTTTTTGCATCGTACAAGATACTAATTGCTGTTTGTAGGAATCATGGCACCGAGATCGAGGAGAGCCGGCTCGAGCAGAAAGGGGAAGGGAGTAGCATCAAGCTCCCAACCATCTCACCATATGTACGAGTTGTCTGTAGCTGCGGTAGAGGTGCGTCAAAGGCTAGAAGCGGAGCTGGCCGACGGGGGAAGATCGATCATCCCAGACAGGAGGATTGATATTCCAGAGTCAGCAGTTGATACAGCGGGGTATAGGACGCTATCACGATTGGGGTCAAGAAGGAATTGGGTATGGTACAGTTCCAACAGGTTCAAGGGGTACGACGAGAGCCTCCTCCAAGAGTTCTACACTGGATACACAGATCTCGAGGAGAAGAATGGGGTACTAGTCCGAGGCCTGATAATACCGTGTACACCAGAGCACATTTCTTCATTCATCCATTTTGGGCATCAAGAGTTCACAGGGAGCGACCATGCCTACCTGTATTCGAGGGCCTCTAGGGGGATAGGAAGACATATCACAGACGTGATCTGCAACAGGGAGTACCGATATCCAGAAATCGGGGGAGAACCTACACGGATCAGTCAGAGCGACCTTAGCATTGAAGCTAAGGTGATGATGAAATTTTGCATCTTCAACTTGATCCCTAGGAAGAATGACTCGTGGATTCAGCCGTACTACGCCGAGCTCCTTTACTACCTGATAGACAGACATCGGATCGACATAGGGCACATCATGTATGAGGAGTACGAGCGCCACTGGGAAAAGAAGAGGAAGCCCTTCATCTTCCCAAGCTTCATCACAGCCTACTGCAAATATCATGGGGTTGATGACATTGAGGAGGGGGATTGCGAGGTCGCTGCCCTTTCACCCCCAACCATTAAGGTGCAGCTGACTAGGTATCAATTGAAGAACCCCACGGCTGCCGCAGCTGATGTAGGAGCACCCTTCTAGCCGAGCGATTCCGATCTTGAGGATGCTATGGAGGCCGATGTTGGCCAAGCACCTATCCCAGATATCTCATTTGTCCATAGAGCACCGCATGCACAGCCTCGAGCACCACAGGGGTCTAGAGGATTTGACTTCTCTGAATTCCGTACCTACCTCGATGGCCGTTTTGATAGAATTGATGCCAACAACGCGGCCATGCGACAAGACCTCGACAGAAACATTGCCCAGCACCACCGCGATTGGGAGACATTCGAGGAGCATCGCCGAGAGGATAGGCAACAAAGGTGGGAGCAGCAATAGCTCATCCAACAGCAGCAGGAGGCTCTACGTCAGTCCAATGAGCTCATGTCTGACATGTGGAGGGACTTTTATGGGGATTATCATCCTGATGATTAGTCCTTTCACATGTCCACTCTCAGCCAACCGAGGTCAAACCGTTCGGTAACATCTAGTATAACTTCTTATTACTCATTCTCTTTTGCTAGGGGCTAGCTTAAGAATCGTAAGGGGGATGGGATGTGAACCGTGATGTTAAGTATTGTTTGGCTTTGTGTTGATTAGTATCTTGTTCTTTGTTTGCATTTTCATTTGCACGTTTACTGCTTTCTTAGTTTTTTAGGTTGCATTCACTGCATTCATCCTAGGATAGTCTTGCATGTTTTATATGGAGTTTATTGCCGAATTTTTTGAACTTTTTTATTGGGTAGATCAACTAACTATGCCATTAATCGTATGCTTCATCTTTATGAATTTGTTTGAGGTTTTTCTCGCTTGGCTTGTCACATTTATGTATTACACTTAGTTAGGCTTGGTAGTCTCGACATCACTTAGTGGTGTTTTCTCTACTGCTGTTCACGAAGGCCTTTATAATAGGATGATGAATGTTAGGGTCTTATGGTTGTTTTACCGAGTTATTATGTACCTAAGAGGCAACAAGTCTTCACCATGCTTTGAGATTGCTAAATGCCTACGAAGGAGGTAGTGTGAGGTTGTGTGATCCTTTGTTTATAACCTATTCTTCCAAATAGGTTTGGGGAGGGGGTTACACTATCATTAGACTTGTTTTCGTTTTTCATTCCCGTATCGTGAGTTTATTTTTCCTTTTCCGTAAATTTTGTACTCCAACCTATTCTTTCGAATAGGTTTGGGGAAGTCGTGTGAGTCATTTTGTTTCTCTTTTTGTTATGCTACTACTGGCTAAAAAAAAAAAAAAGAAAAAGAAAGAAAAAATTCCAGGAAAAAAGAAAAAAAGAAGAAAAAAAGGAAAAAAGAAACTGGAAAGAAAAAAAGAAAGCAAAAACGAAAAGACCCCAAAAAAGCAAAGAAGGGTCCAAAAAAGAAAGCCAAATAGCAGTTTAGCAAAGTGTTGTGTTTCATTTTCCAATTCTTCTAATGTTCGTAATCGTGTTGTAATTTTCTATTTTTTGTCTTTTGTTCTTGAGTGTCATCTGTTCTAGACCACCCTCGTCATGCCATTCAGGAAGTGGTGAATAGCTTAAGACTTTACTTGAGAGATGGGTAGAATAGGGGAGTGTTAACTTTTATAGGGAACCCCCTTCTTTTGATGAGAGCCAGTACTGGTTCGACCTCTTTGAGGAAAAGTCTTAACATGGTGGAACAACAGTAAGTCCTCAGTTTCATAGGCACGGGACAACCATTCGTATATCAGCATGCTTCATTACGTCGTCACTGACTAGGTCCAGGTAGAGAATGTTAGGAGAGACTATCTTGTCTTGACATAAGTGCTTATGTGGATGTGTATAAGTCAATCGAGGTATTCTTCAACCTATATTCATGCTTTGATTTATATGGTTCTTGTTCATATGTTTTTTGATAGATTCAGTAGATTAGTTCATTTTATTTGGCATGAGACTGCATTTTGTGTCTTGCATTGTTTTTTGCATTAGAGTCTAGCTTAGTTGCTTGAGGACAAGCAAAGGTCCGATTTGGGGAGTTTGATGAATGTGTATTTTACACTTTCATTTGAGTCTTTTTCACCTATTTTAGCTATCCTCTATGTTAATTTAGCTATATTTTAGTGCATTTTATTAGAATAGTGTTACATTTCCCTTTAGATTTTATTTTACAGGTTTTGGTTGAAAAACGAGGATTTCCGGGAAATTATATTGAATTTAACAAGGAATTGGTGTTCCAGAAGCCTATTTGGAGTATCTGAAGGTTTACGGATAGGATTTGGAGTCTAGGAGTCGAATCTGGAGGTTAGAAGGTCACTAGAAGTCAGAAACCGAGTCCGAAAAGGTGAAGAAATCCAAAACCGTGTCGAAAAACGCGGAATTCCGCGAAAAAGCCGGGGGGCGAACCGCCCCGTAGTTTTTCGGGGCCTATATATAGTGCTCAGTTTTTCTCCGAAAATCATATCTTTCCAGACCTTCTCTCTCACCTCTCTCTATAGTTTTAGGTAGGAACTTCCCGGGGCCTGTCCTGGGAGTTCTGTAGTTTAGGGGATACTTTTTCATAGCAGTTTGGAGCTCGTAGGACCGTAATCATCCGGAGATCGACAACCTTCGGTAACTTTGTATCTTACAGTTTTATTCTACTTATTTTATTATATTCTTTCAACATGTTTTCTTCTATGATTTCTGTTGATTGCATGCCTATTATGAGTAGCTAAACTTATCGTTGGTGATAGTATGTGAATTCTTAGCGAAGGGAAGATAATCATGCTAATGGCTATATCGCGCATTATACTCCGTGTCATTGCTTTAGTTTGTTGATCAGTTGTAACCAAAATTCTCGTATGTTGTGTTGATTATTATGCACAATTGGACACTTGTCGACCATCAGACCAATTATATTCGTAGTGTTGAATAATTACGGAACACATTAGGACAATCGTGATTGACTTGTCAGACCAAATTATCTTCGTAGTGCTTAATATTTGCAACAGGACACTAGATTGATTCAAAGATCTCTATGCAAGACCGAGGAATTTATGCATGATTATCGACCCATTATGTTAAGAAGGACCATACTATCACCAATCTCCATTATCTGGTTGAAACCCCTCTGCTATCTGTTTGCTGTTTTTATATTCTAAATTAGATTTGATAAAGCTAGTTATAGTCCTGAGAGAACGACACTCGAGTCATTCTACTGCTACACTACGGTTTTCGTTGTAGTTGTGGATTGCCTTTGGCTAATTACAAATTTATTTGACTGAACCGGGACCTGACAAATCTCCGTTCATCAGCATTCTCCAAAAAGTGGACTCGGTTTCAAAACCAAGCAAAGTCAACTTTTTCACGAGTATAAACAAAGTCATCAAAGATACTTCAAAGAGATGAACAAAACCAAGGCTAAGAGTTTTGACAAGACTCAAAATGCTAGGGCTAGAAGGAACCTTGCTAGAAAAGAACTTACTGAAAAGTATGTTCAGCAAAAAGGTCAACCGAGCAAGACACCACATCAGAAAGTGGATTTGATCAGCACGAATCAAAAGTCTTTTGGCTCAAAACCTCCTAGTTCCTCAGCAAGTAGAAACAAGTCAAAGTTGAAAAACTTAAGACTTGGGTTTCCACTGGACGCATTCTTGAACATGTTAGTGGACATCCAATATTGGATAATTAACTTGTTTGCTCTTGATTGTGCAGACTTCAGCCACGAAGACAAACGATGCAATCTGGCACTTTGACAGTGGTTATGGAAAGCACATGACGGGCAACAAGAATAACCTTATAAACTATAGACGGTGGTCTAAAGGTCCAACAATAAGGTTTGCTGGTGGAGGCTCTGGTTCTACAAAAGGCTACGGTGACGTGAAGTTAGGATGCATTACCATTTCGGGAGTTCTTTATGTCAAAAATCTTAAATTCAACCTTTTCAGCATGAGTCAATTTGCTGATAAAGGATACTTCATCAAAATCAAAAGTGATGAATGTAAACTTATAGACTTTGAGACAAAGAAGGTTATTATGGTTGCTAGAAGATCAGGAGGCTTGTACACTGTAGATTGGTCTTCAGCAATCGTTGAAAAATGCCTTATCTCAGATCACAATTGCCTTGCTGAAAAAGCATGGTTATGGCATAAACGAACAAGTCACCTAAACTTCAAGACGTTGAATAAGCTGTCTAAGAAGGCACTGGTAGTTGGATTACCTAAGGTTACTTTCAAGAAGGATGGTGTTTGCAATGCATCTCAGCAAGGAAAGCAAACCAAATCCTCTTTTAAGAACAAGGCAGTACCATCAACTATAAAACCTTTACAGCTCTTGCACATGGACTTGTTTGAATCTTCTTCAACAAGCTATGCTGTTAAGAAGTATGGTCTGGTGGTGGTAGATGACTATTCAAGATTCACTTGGGTAGTATTTATCAAACACAAGTCTGAAACAAGGACTGAAATACCTATCTTGCTGAATAAGCTTGAAGTCAAGAAAAATGACAAGGTAAAAGTCATAAGGACAGACCATGGTACTGAGTTTGTAAACCAGTATATAACTGAGTATTGCACTTTAAAAGGCATACAACATCAGTTATCCTCAGTAAGGACACCACAACAAAACGGTGTTGGTGAAAGGAAGAATCGCACCCTAAAAGAAGCCGCAAGAACAATGCTTGCTGACACTGAAATAAGTGAGGCTTATTGTGTTGAAGCGATTAATACCACCTGTTACACTCAAAACAGATGTTTGATTACTAAGGAATACAACAAAACTCCTTATGAGTTATTTGTTGGAAGACCTCCTAACATCACCCATCTAAGAGTATTTGGTTGTAAGTGTTTTGTTCTAAACAATGGTAGAGAATACCTAAGAACATTTCAACCAAAGGCAGACGAAGCGATATTTCTTGGTTACTCCTTGCATAATAAAGCTTATAGAGTTTACAATAAAAAGGCACAAAAGATCGAAGAATCAGTGCATGTTGTATTCTACAAAAAGTCACAAGGAGTGCCTGCTGAAGAAGAAATATCAGATTGTATGAAGAAGTTACTCATACATGAGCAAAGAACTGAATCTGATGCTAGGGAAATCAAGTCAATTGAACTAAATGATGATTCTGACAATGAATCTCCTCCCCCAAGTCATGACAAGATAAATATAGTTCATGACAAAGAATTTCCAACAAAAGATGCAGTTGCTCCGGATGTTGCTGAAACTATGCAACTTCCTGTGCCTGCTGATGAGTTACCACAATCTAGGAATGCTGACCAAGCAGTTGCTGATGAACCTATCGCAGCAGAGACACAACAAAATACCAGTAGTACTGAACAATTACATGCTGAAGAGTCACATGCCGATGAGCAAACTTATCCAGATCCAAAGAGCATAAAACCTGTTAATAAATGGATTAGAGATCATCCCTCTACGGATATGATTGGTGATATTGACAAACGCCAAGTGACTAGATCCAAAGTATCTGCTACTCATGGACTTGCTGAAGAAGCAAATGTCGTAGAAGTAGAAGCTTTGTTCTCTTGCTTTGTTTCAGAAATTGAACCCAAGACCATAGAAGAAGCTCTAAAGCATTCTGAATGGATCAAGGCAATGCAAGAAGAGCTGGACCAATTTGAAAGTAACAAAGTCTGGAAACTTGTACATCTTGCTGAAGGCAAGAAAGCTATTGGTACAAAGTGGGTGTTCAGAAACAAGTTGAGTGAGTCTGGTGAAGTAACAAGGAACAAAGCACGTTTGGTTGCTCAAGGTTACTGTCAGACTGAAGGATTGGACTATGATGAGTCTTATGCACCAGTTGCAAGATTGGTTGCAATTAGACTTTTCTTGGCCTTTGCTGCTCACAATGACTTCATTGCTTATAAAATGGATGTTAAAAGTGCATTCTTAAATGGTGAACTTGCTGAAGAAGTCTAAGGACAAGCAACTTTGTGATGATTTTACCAAACTCATGACAAACAAATTTGAAATGAGTATGATGGGAAAATTTAATTATTTCCTAGGATTGCAAGTCAAGCAACTCAAGGATGGAATATTCATAAATCAAGCAAAGTATGCGAAAGAAATGCTCATAAAGTTTAGGATCAAAGACGAAGAAAAACGTGAAGAGATCCCTATGAGTGTTGGTACTAAATTGGGCTATACTAAAGAAGATAAATGTGTTGAAGAACACAAGTATATGAAGCTCATTGGTTCCTTGTTGTATTTAACAGCAAGTAGACCTGACATTCAGTATGCTGTTTGTGTGTGTGCAAGATTCCAATCTGGTCCAAGAGAATCACACTACAAAAAGGCACTTAAGATACTGAAATATGTCAAAGGTACAGTCAATGTTGGATTATGGTATCCTAAAGATTCTGGACTTGAATTGGATGGTTATTCTGATGCTGATCATGGAGGATCAACTCTTGATAGAAAAAGTACTTCTGGAACATGTCAGTTTCTAGGTACTAGATTAATGGAAGCAAACCTGTGTTGCCAATTCATCTACTGAATCTGAATACATTGCGGCTGGTTGTTGCACAGCTCAAATCCTATGGATTCAGCAACAATTAAGAGATTATGGTATTTCTGCAAAGAAAACACCAATCTTTTGTGACAATACAAGTGCTATTGTTATCACGCAAAATCCTAAGTTCCACTCAAGGACAAAGCACATTGATATTAGACATCATTTCATTAGAGATCATGTGGAAAAAGGAGACGTTGAGGTTGTGAAAGTAGGTACTGATGATCAACTTGCTGACATCTTTACCAAGCCCCTACTAGATAATTGATTCGCAATGCTAAGGTATAACCTTGGATTGATTGAATTACCTCAATAGTAAGGGATACAATTGGCAGACTGCTGGAACAGGCATTCAGCAAGCCAAAGTATGCTTACTTAAATAAAAGTTCCTTCCACTGATTTCTTCTAAAAAGAAATGATAGTTCACTACATGATTGCTGAAACATGCATTCAACAAGTAATTCCTTCAAAACGGGTATTTGTTAGGAAACTTGATCACTTGCTGAGATGGGCAGTCAATAAGAGAAAAACCTTAAGGATTGCTGAAATGGGCATTCAGACAATCAAATATACTGAAACATGTATTCAAGTATCAAAGGAAAAATTCTGAGACGGAAACTCAGCAAAAGAGCAAACTCACTTCTCAGATTTTAACAAAAGATATCTCAAGACAAAAAGAATTTATTGAGACGGGAACTCAGAAATGTATTTTAATTTAAAGGAAATATGAGATATTTGATTAAGGGGGAACTTTCAGCAAATAACAAGGCTTGTTACACAATTTCGCTGAAAAGATTCTTGTTTACTTCAGCAAGCAATCAAATCCCATAAATCTAGGTAAAATCAATTTGTGACGTTAATCGGGCATAGATAAACTCACTAATAATCATGACATGAAATACAATCGTGGCCATTGATTTAAAGTAGTTTTTGATCTAACGGTTAACATTACAAAGAGAAAGAGTCCTCTGACGGTTTTTGTTAGTGGACCACTACGCATTTAATGCAAAGGCTCCACTAACGCTGTTGAATCTCTGTTATACCCTTGCTGAGAACTCAAAAACGATTGAGCTTCTTGCACACCAGAGATACTATATAAACATAGTGTTAGAGAAAGACAAAATTCTTTAACTCACATTTCCTTTCTCTGCAAATTTTTATAGCCTGTGCCTGAATTCACTGTACCTTCGATCAAAAAGCAAGTAAATCTTTTTCGTACATTTCTCACACTATATAAGAAATGGCCCCAAAGAGACAGTCCTCTAAGACCTCAAAGTCATCGAAAGTTGATAGTGCTGGAAAAAGCACTGCTCCGGTTATAACTCCGGCAACCAACACAGTGAAAATTGTGTTGAAGAACGACCGTATAACGGAGAGACCCATGCCGCCTGCATATCTTGACACTGCAAAGTGTGAACTGATGATGCAATGGGGCGGATTTGGCAAAGAGAAGTATATAAGATACTTCTATGAACAAGAACTAGATGGAGAAAATGAAGAGGCACTTGAGTTGATAAAATAACAAGGCCTTACTTTCTTCATAACTGCTCGGCCTAAGAAAGTGAGTATGTTAAACACCATGGAATTCTGCAACAATGCAGAAATCCAAACTCTGACTGATGGACAAGGAGTCACTGAAAAAGTGATTTCTTCCACAGTTCAAGGTGTGCAAATCATCCTGAAATGGATTGATTTATCCAACATCTTTTAGATTCCAACCACTGGAACTGAAGATGACATCACTACCACTGATGAAGAAATTGAAGTCTTCTACAGTGATGTCAGAAACGAGAAAATGAAGAAAGGAGAGATTGCTCCCGTGACATGGACAATGCACGTTAAGAGGAAGCATCTCTGCCATTCACTTGGTCTAGTAGCTATGCTAATCATCAAAGCCTTAGACTCCCAAGTTGGAGGAATTGACCAAGTAGGCTTGAGAAGGTGGCCGCTGCTGATGCATATACATGAGAACAAAACTGAGCTCAACTGGGCAAAGTACATTTTCAATAGACTTGTTGATTGTGTTACTAAATTTAAGGTCAAGGTTGAAGACAACAAGGTCTCACCTACCTTCCCAGTCATGTATGGACTAAAAATATGCTATATCCTTGAACACTTCAGGATTCAGCTGAGAAACTCATTGCCGATTAAGAAATCAGTATGCAATGTAGGAAGAGCCTTCTACAAGCAAAATGGACCTAAGCTTGCTGACGAGAAATCAAAGAAGACAACAACTGCAAATGTTGTCAGCACAAGTCAGCAAGAAAGGTATACAACAGCTGCAGATGTTGTCACCACTAGTCAGCAAGACAACATTTCAACAGCTGAAAAAGTTGTTGATGAAATTGTTGTAGATGGTGATCAACAAGATAAGTGTACAACAGCCGTTGCTGAAAATGCAACTACTGCAGATGCTGCTACTGAAAAGCAACTGGAGAAATCCAAGAAGAAAAAGAGGAAAGCTGATTGTGACACTCAAACTGCAGCGTCATCAGCTGATCCCATCCCTAAGAAGAAACGGACAAAGAACCCAAGAAAGAAAACACTGGCTCGCAAGTCAGTTCCAATTGTCCATGATCTTTCGGATGATACTCCAGGAGTTGCTGAAACACAAGATACTCTAGTAGATGTTGATGAAGTGCTTATCGAAGCCTACAACAATGTTGAAGTGTTTGCAGAATCCTTCAACAATCAACTTAATATTGATACATCTGCTGAGATAAGACCACAAGGTAGTGGAAAGGAAATTCCTGCCCCAATGCCAGATATCTAAATTGTAGATAATCTAGATGCTGAAAAGATGGTTGTTGAACAAGCAATTCATCAAGTTACTGAAACCGCAGTTACTGAGACTGTGATTGCTGAAGAACCAGTTGATGAGACTGCAATGGTTCAAGTCCCAGAAATTGCTGAAATACCACAAGAGACACTATTCGACGATGCATCTCGTGATGCTGAGAATACTGGACCTAGTTCACCGAAAACATCCATTGACAAAGTTCAGCTGGTGCTGACAGAACTGAGGCAGCAAATGGAATTGGAGATTGAAGACACCTCCAACAAATCAGTAGATGTTTTCATGACCAGCAGTGAACTCAAAGGTCAAGATGTCTCTGCTCAACTTGTCATTTCAGAGACAAGGGAGATTGTTGAATCTGCAAAGCCTTTTCAAATAGAGCAAGAGAAGAAGTCTGCTGAAGAACAAGTCCCAGATATTGAAGAAGCTGTCATTGCTGAAAGGATTGAGTCACCACCTGCCCTTCTTCAGCAGGTAGTTAACTCAACCATAAGCAAAACTTCACTATCTGAAACTCATTATTTTGCTAATATAATGATTTCTTTACAGACTTCTCAAGATACAAGTCAGAAGGTTGCTGAAACTTCGGCACCAGAATCCACAACTCATGTTCAGCAGGTAGATGAAGTTTTTGGTAATTCAACTAAGTTTGAAAACTTGGTGCTTGTATCTAACTTAAAATTATTTCAGGATGAACAATTCAAGGATGCTTCTCAAGCTCCTGAAGCAATGGAAATAGTACCAGCACAACAAAGTGTGCAACATGAGCTTGCTGAATCTCAGCAGGTAAATCATGTTCCAGCTTTTGACTCTAAAACTATTCTCCAAAACTTTCCTAAACATAATTTTATTCTTCTTCAGGCTCAATAGGAGACCACTGAAGTGGTTCACATCACCGAAGATCTGAAAGTAAGTTCAGAGGAACTTTACTCGGACTTCAAGAGAACTACCTTGACCAGAGTTGCTAAATCTGTCAGCAACTGGCAAAGGTACAGAAGGATGGACTTTACTGATCTTCACCTTCATCTGTCCAACAAGAAAAAGAGACTTTCTCTGCTGAAACTCGAGATGTTTGTGCACTCCATACTTCTAGAAGAGTTGACATATTCTCAGCTCATGAGCTCAAGCCTGATTGCTCTAATAAGAGAGAATATGAAAGCTAAATTCAAGAGTGCCTCTCCAGCTGAACAAGCCGTGATGCTCAAGGGTTCCTTTGTACCCGTGGTGGCTGATCCCCACAAAATCAATGAAGAAGAGGAAGTTACAAGTGTCGCAATGTACAAACATCTTGAGTTGGTCATACTGACGGACGATGATGAAGAAGAAGAGGATGAGAACATTCCCATAGATCCCATTGATGATGAAGGAAAAGATTCTAAAGACAAAAAGGATGATGATGATGATAATCAAGGTCCTAGTCCTGATGCTGGTGGACTTAAACTGACAGTTGCTGAGACTGAACGTCATGATACTGAATATCAGCAAGCTGATCACACACCAAGTCAGCAACAAGAATCCAATCCTGCTCCTGCTGAGACAAGTACTCAAGCAACTGAACAAGTTGCTGAAACTGGAGAAGAGTACGCCAGAAAGTGTGCTGAAATGAAATTAGGCAAAAGTAAGCTTTCTGATGTCGAGTTATCTTTACTCGATGCCAAGGTCACTTAACCAAACCTTGATGATGAAGAAATGGATGAAGATTATCAAAGAGCACTTCAAAACAGTTTACAGATTCATGCAAGGCATACGCAGAATGTAGACATTGCTCAATCTTCAGGAGTGAAGCATACGGAAGTCCCCTCCCTTCCACTTACTACTGGTGAAACTCCAGTTGTTGAGTCTCAAGAGTTGCCCTCAGCAACCACTCAACCAAAAGGGAATGAAGCTACAAATTTAGGAACTAAGGTTGCTGGCCTTGATGAATCTGATGACGAAGAAGATCTATCAGCAAATGAAGAAGATCTAACAAAGAAAGTTGAACCCGCAGTGGTTACAATTCCTCCTCTTGATGAGGAACATGATGTAGGAGATGATATAAGATGCCATTTGCTGACCAATGATGATCAATTCGCTACTGAGCTTAAAGTTCATTCCGTAACTCCTTCTTTAGTGCCGTTTCCTAGTGTGGAGGATTTTACTCCAAGAATTAAGCACTAATGGAAGTCCACAAAGCCTGCAAAGAAGAGGACGATGCACTGCTTGCTGAGAGTCCACTTGACATAGGCAAAATACTGGCTACTGTGCTGAAACGCACTACTTCTCTTACCATAGCTCAGAAAGAAATAAGTCTACATCATTAAAGCTATGAAGAAGATGTTAGTCAAGCACTCAAACTAGCAAAGACTGCATTGAAAAAGGCTCAGACTTTCATTGAATAAAAAGTCGACAATGAGCGCAAACATGAGGAGAACTTGGTGAGTATAAAACAAGAATTGTCCAAGCTGACCGCTGATCAGCAAGAAATTATTCTTAAGTACAATAGCCTAAGTACTCTTGCTGAAAATTGCAATGATTTTTTCTCTCTGCACATTACACCAATGAAACCCCTGCCGAAGCGCCATTGACATTACAACCTCTTGCTGAAAGAGAGCAAAGTTCTAAAAGACAAGCTGAAACAGATTCTGAGTTAAATTCAGCAAATCCGAAAAGGAGAAGAACATCTGCTGAAACTCATGAATACTGTCATACTGAGAGTCATCAAGATCTGAATGAAGATGATGATGATGATGATGATGACAATCAAACAATAGCTCAAGCTATAAGAGCTAGACCAATCACAACCCTAACTCCGTCTGGCCATTCAAAATATTTCTTTTCTAACTCAAGATCTTCAGCAAGAGATCAAGAAAATGCAAAGTCAAGAAGAAGAAGGCAAAGACAGGAAGAAAAGAGGCTAGCCAGCATTGCCATTGGCTCCGGCATTGATTATACAAAGACCAACAATGAGGAAACAACTCAAAATGTGATCAGAAATGTTCATGGTTGTTGGATCTTAAAGGTGGAAGATGTATTGGCAAATGATTTCTTTCCAACTGCTGTACAGAATCAAATATACACTTGGATTGAATTAAAGGTGAAAAGAAACGAAACGGATCCTCCTCCCTACCCAAGAAACATTGCTGCAAGATGGCTGAATTTGGAAGTCTTGGTAAGAAGAACATCTATTGGCAAGCAAATGAAGCAAGAGCCTGATTTAATCAAACCAATTGATGTTGCTTACTATTCTGACCCTTTAACAAAGAAGTCAAAGAAGAAATATGGCTTGATTCCTTATGAGTATTTTTATCTCACTGCCAAGGATCAAGAAGAAGATCTTCTCTGGTTAAGGAAGATTCATGCTAACAAGGGAATTTCAGATACACAACTTCCCCATGCCAGCAATTGGGGCATGCACTTGTGGGTGTTGCACTACAAAGAAATGAATGGTGAAAACCATCATTATACCGCCTGCAAGATGATGAACGCGGGTTTGTCGGGTCCCGGTTCGATCAAATATATTTGTTATTTAGCCAAAGGCAATCCACAACTACAACGAAAACCGTAGTGTAGCAGCAGAATGACCTCGAGTGTCGTTCTCTCAGGACTATAACTAGCTTTATCTATTTAACTAGGGAATATAAAAACAGCAGACGTAAAAGCAAAGGTTTTTCTAACAGATAATGGAGATTGGTGATAGTATGATCCTTCAAAGCATAACGGGTCCATAATCATGCGTAAATTCCTCGGTCTTGCATGGAGATCTTTGATCAATCGAATGTCCTGTTGCAATTATTAAGCACTACGAAGATAGAGGTACTGACAAGTCAATCACTATTGTCCTATTGTGTTCCGTAATTATTCAACACTACGAAGATAGATGCGCATAGGTCGACGAGGGTCCAATTGTGCATAATAATTAATACAACATACGAGAATTTAGGCTGAGCCTGACCAACGAAATAAAGCAATAACACGGAGTATAATGCGCGATATAGCCATTAGCATGATTATCTTCCCTTCGCTAAGAATTCACATACTACCACCAACGATAAGTTTAGCTACTCATAATAGGCATGCAATCAACAGAAATCATAGAAGAAAACATGTTGAAAGATATATAAAAATAAGTAGAATAAACTGTAAGATACAATGTTACCGAAGGTTGTCAATCTCCGAAGAATTGCGACCCTACAAGCTCCAATCTGCTATGAAAAAGTGTCCCCTAAGCTACGAACCCCCAGAACAGGCTCTGGGAAGTCCCTCCCTAAAACTACAGAGAAAGGTGAGAGAATAGGTCTGGAAAAGTATGAATTTCGGAGAAAAACTGAGCAACTATATATAGGCTACGAATAAGTGTGGGGCGATTCGCCCCACACACCGGGCGGTTCGCCCGGTGTGGGGCGAGTCGCCCCACGTCCCGGGCGGTTCGCCCGGGAGTATTTTTCGTGGAATTCCGCATTTTCGACGTGTTTTTGGATTTCTTCCCCTTTTCGGACTCGGTTTCTGACTTCTAGTGGCCTTCTAACCTCCAGATTCGACCCCTAGACTCCAAATCCTATCCGGAAACCTTCAGATACTCCAAATAGGCTTCTGGAACACCAATTCCTTGTCAACTTCAATATAATTGCCCGGAAATCCTCGTTTTTCAACAAAAACCTGTAAAATAAAATCTAAATGGAAACGTGACACTATTCTAATAAAATGCACTAAAATATAGCTAAATTAACATAGAAGATAGCTAAAATAGGTGAAAAAGACTCAAATGAAAGTGTAAAATACACATTCATCAAACTCCCCAAACCGAACCTTTGCTTGTCCTCAAGCAACTAAGCTAGACTCTAATGCAAAAAACAATGCAAGACACAAAATAGAGTCTCATGCCAAATAAAATGAACTAATCTACTGAATCTACCAAAAAACATATGAACAAAACCCATATAAATCAAAGCATGAATATAGGTTGAAGAATACCTCGATTGACTTATACACATCCACATAAGCACTTATGTCAAGACAAGATAGTCTCTCGTATCATTCTCTACCTGGACCTAGTCAGTGACGGCGTAATGAAGCATGCTAAGATACGAATGGTTGTCCCGTTCCTATGAAACTGAGGACTTATTGTTGTTCCACCATGTTAAGACTTTCCCTCAAAGAGGTCGAACCAGTACTGGCTCTCATCAAACGAAGGAGGGTTCCCTATAAAAGTTAACACTCCCCTATTCTAACCATCTCTCAAGTAAAGTCTTAAGCTATTCACCACTTCCTGAATGGCAGGACGAGGGTGGTCTAGAACAGATGACACTCAAGACAAAAAACAAAAAATAGAAAATTACAACACGATTACGAACATTACAAGAATTGGAAAATGAGACACAACACTTTGCTAAACTGCTATTTGGCTTTCTTTTTTGGACCCTTATTTGCTTTTTTGGGGTCTTTTCTTTTATTTCCTTTTTTTTTCTTTCTTGATTCTTTTTTCTTTTTTTCTGGAATTTTTCTTCCTCTTTTTTTTGGATTTTTTTCTAGCCAGCAGTAGCATAACAAAAAGAGAGACAAAATGACTCACACGACTTCCCCAAACCTATTCGAAAGAATAGGTTGGAGTACAAAATTTACGGAAAAGGAAAAATGAACTCACGATACGGAAATGAATAACGAAAACAAGTCTAATGATGGTGTAACCCCCTCCCCAAACCTATTCGGAAGAATAGGTTATAAACAAAGGATCACACAACCTCACACTACCTCCTTCCTAGGCATTTAGCAATCTCAAAGCATGGTGAAGACTTGTTGCCTCTTAGGTACATAATTACTCGGGAAAACAACCATAAGACCCTAACATGCATCATCCTATTATAAAGGCCTTCGTGAACCGCAGTAGAGAAAACACCACTAAGTGATGTCGAGACTACCAAGCTTAACTAAGTGCAATACATAAATGTGACAAGCCAAGCGAGAAAAACCTCAAACAAATTCATAGAGATGAAGCATACGATTATTGGCATAGTTAGTTGATCTACCCGATAAAAAAGTTCAAAAAATTCGGCAATAAACTCCATATAAAACATGCAAGACTATCCTAGGATGAATGTAGTGAATGCAACCTAAAAAATCTAAGAAAGCTGTAAACGTGCAAATGCAAATGCAAAGAAAGAACAAGATACTAATCAACACAAAGCCAAACAATACTTAACATCACGGTTCACATCCCATCCCCCTTACGATTCTTAAGCTAGCCCCTAGCAAAAGAGAATGAGTAATAAGAAGTGATACTAGATGTTACCGAACGGTTTGGCCTCGGTTGGCTGAGAGTGGACATGTGAAAGGACTAATCATCGGGATGATAATCCCCATAAAAGTCCCTCCACATGTCAGACATGAGCTCATTGGACTGACGTAGAGCTTCTTGCTGCTGCTGGATGAGCTGTTGCTACTCCCACCTTTGTTGCCTATCCTCTCGGCGATGCTCCTCGAATGTCTCCCAATCGCGGTGGTGCTGGGCAATGTGCCTGTCGAGGTCCTGTCGCATGGCCGCGTTGTTGGCATCAATTCTATCGAAACGGCCGTCGAGGTAGGTACGGAATTCAGAGAAGTCAAATCCTCTAGACTCCTGTGGTGCTCGAGGCGGTGCATGCGGTGTTCTATGGACAAATGGGATATCTGGGATAGGTGCTTGGCCAACATCGTCCTCCATAGCATCCTCATGATCGGAATCACTCGGCTGGAAGGGTGCTCCTACATCAGCAGCGACAACCGTGGGGTTCTTCAACTGATACCTAGACAGCTGCACCTCAATGGTTGAGGGTGAAAGGGAAGCGACCTCGCAATCCCCCTCCTCAATGTCATCGACCCCATTATATTTGCAGTAGGTTGTGATGAAGCTTGGGAAGATGAAGGGCTTTCTCTTCTTTTCCCAGTGGCGCTCGTACTCCTCATACATGATGTGCCCTATGTCGATCCGATGTCTGTCTATCAGGCAGTAGAGGAGCTCGGCGTAGTAGGGCTGAATCCACGTGTCATTTTTCCTAGGGATCAAGTTGAAGATGCAAAATTTCATCATCACCTTAGCTTCAATGCTAAGGTCATTCTGACTGATCCGTGTAGGTTCTCCCCCGATTTTTGGATATCGGTACTCCCTGTTGCAGATCACGTCTGTGATATGTCTTCCTATCCCCCTAGAGGCCCTCGAATACAGGTAGGCATGGTCGCTCCCTGTGAATTCCTGATGCCCAAAATGGATGAATGAAGAAATGTGCTCTGGTGTCCACGGTATTATCAGGCCTCGGACTAGTACCCCATTTTCTCCTCGAGATCTGTATATCCTGTGTAGAACTCTTGGAGGAGGCTCTCGTCGTACCCCTTGAACCTGTTGGAACTGTATCATACCCAATTCCTTCTTGACCCCAATCGTGATAGCGTCCTATACCCCGCTGTATCAACTGCAGACTCTGGAATATCAATCCTCCTGTCTGGGATGATCGATCTTCCCCCGTCGGCCAGCTCCGCTTCTAGCCTTTGACGCACCCCTATCGCAGCTACAGACAACTCGTACATATGGTGAGATGGTTGGGTGCTTGAAGCTACTCCCTTCCCCTTTCCGTTCGAGCCGGCTCTCCTCGATCTCGGTGCCATGATTCCTACAAACAGCAATTAGTATCTTGTACGATGCAAAACAGACCTATGCATATGTAAATATACGAGCGAACAAACGAGCAATATCTCAAAAATCCAACTCCTCAAAAACCCAAAGTCTAGTCTAGCTATTTCATTACGCAACATATCAATGTAACTACTACAATAATATATCACATTATGCCCTTGCTAAACAAATGCCTTGAATCACAAGGTTCAATCCATACCATAATAATCAAAAATCTAACATAAATCCTCAACTCCATCAATCATGCATTCTACCAATACATCCATCATTATCATATCAACAAACACATGTTTAAGCATGGAATGATAGTAAGAGATACATTTCCTAACAAGATATATCATCTAATAGCAAAAATCTCAAATCAACAAACCAAGCCTAATTGAACATGCAATTGATAATGAATAACGAATCTAATCACATAAAACATCAACCCATATATCATACAAGCTTAATTGAAGCATAAATCAAAAAACCCCAAATTTGAAAAATTAGGGTTCATGTGAGATTACCTCAAATCCGCAGTTTGAATGAACTAGGAAGAGATTTGTTCGGATGAAAAGAAAGAGCACGTAACGTGCTTCGATTGAAGCTAAAGAACACACAAATTGATGGAAAGATGAAGAAGTTATGAAGGTTTGAAGGTTTTGTGAAAATGGAGGATTTTTTTGAGTTTAAGGGAAGAAGGAGAAGTGAAATGAGGAAGAAAGGGGAGAAATCCCGATTTTAAGTTTCTGCAGGCCGTGGGGCGATTCGCCCCACGCCTGGGGCGAATCGCCCTGTGCGGGGCGAACCGCCCCTCGTGTGGGGTGAATCGCCCCGCACGTCCGGAGCGCGCACGCGCGCTCTGGACGTGGGGCAATTCGCCCCCCACCTCCTGAGGTGGGGAGACGATCGTTTCGAAATAAAATGCGATTTTTAGTCCCCGAAAACCATTTTTCTCAAAAAATCACTCGAAAAATCGCACTCGAACATAACATTAGCACATACGACACAGAGATGAACAAATTCACATATGAAAAGCAAATTGTTCAAGTATGAATGCATGCAATAAAGCAGTAAAGAAAGCGATAAAAACCCCGGGTTGCCTCCCGGATAGCGCCATTGTTTAAAGTCTTTGACTCGACTCCTGTCTTTGCCTAGCTTTTCTTCTTGAGGGTACTAGACTTCCCCTTGACTGATCTCCTTCCCATGCCTCGAACCTGTGAATAAGAATGAACATAGACATTAAGACCACTGTAGTCAATAGTGTTAGAAGTATCAGGTGGATCAGGTGGATCAGATATGGCTTGCAACACATGTTGCTTGCCATCCACTTCAATAGTGAAAGTTCTTTGGTAGATGTCCATCACGGAGCGTGGCTTAGTCAAGAACGTTCGCCCTAAGAGAATGACATCCCTTGTCCCAGGTGTAGACGCCGGCATAACTACAAAATCGGTGTATACAGAAGTTTCACCAATCTTGACCAATACATTCTTTACAACGCCTTCGGGTTTCACAAGGGAGCCATCCGCCAGTTGCACAATAGCCTTATACACAATTAGAGTAGGATCCCGTGTCTAGTGTGGCACGGACATCTTCAAGTTCCCCAATCCCGATCTTAACATCGAAACTTTGAGGGAGTGACTCGGGATCGTCTTGCTCCTCTTCACTCTTGTCAGTACCAAGGTCCTTCTCTTCTTCCTCGGCCTGTGGGGGCATTTCCCTCTTGCAACTCTCGCATTTAGCAACCTTCTTGATGGTGATTTCAACAGGTAGATCACCCACCAAGGTAATGGACATCGACTTCTCAGTGTTGCTAGGCAGTTTCCCTTGTTCCCTACTTGCTCCTCGGTCGATCAACTCTTGCATCTTTTGATGGGCAAGCCTAGTGCTGTCTTCCAACCTATCAAGCCTTGCCCTAGTTTTCTCAGAATCTTCTTCATAACGTTTGAGAAAACTTTGGGTGTGATCAACCATCTTTTGCAAGTTCTCCATCAGTTGAGCCGACTTCGACTTCAGTGGCTCTTTCGGAGTGGGGTTTTCGCAGTGATCATTACCATAGTTGAGCCTACTACGGTCTTGGTTAGGTCCATATGTTTGCTTAGCCGGTGCATATCCTTGATTGTTTCGGAATCCTCTTCTCCAAAATCCACCTCGAGGATTCCTACCGTCTTGTCCGTAGCTAACTTCATGAGTACCAAACTCCGTAGCAAAGGCTTCCTCTTCGCCTCCTCGAGCCCAGTTGCCATTATCATATGAAAGCTCCGATCTACACATATGAGCCCCATGCCCATAGTTCTTGCATATTCGGCATACTTCGTTCGAAACAGTTGTTCCGGTGGAGCTCTTGAGGACTTGCTTCAATTCGTTGGTAAAGCACTCGAATTGATCCCCATTCCCCCTATACATAGGGGCTTCTTGGGTCGGTGGAGCTTCAGTTCCACGTCTCCTAACCATCGCTCTTGGGTCCTTGAACTGCGAACCCTTAGCAAGCCTTTCAAAAACTGCCCAGACGGCTTCTGCGGTTTCCTCCCAAATATTGCCTCGGCATTGGAAATCCACCACTTGTTGGTTCTCGAAGGTTAGTCCATTGTAGAAGTGTTGGACTAGGTCAGAAAGTTCAAAACCATGGTGAGGGCACTTGTTCGTGAGATCTTGGAACCTCTCAAACGCGGTGTTGATGGTCTCATCATAGTCCTGCTTGAATCCAGGATTTTCGCCTTTAGCGCGGTAGTCAAGGTGTGAGGGAAGTATTTCTCCATCAAAGCTGAAAAAACCTTCTCCCAAGTGTCCAGCGAGCCTTCTGGTAGAGAACTCAACCATGACTTGGCTCTGTCGCCAAGTCCCATAGCAAAAACCTTCATCCTCAACTCATCCGTTGTTATTTCAGCTCCGGGTCGTGGGAGTTGGTTGACGAAATCATAGATATCGTGCAAGTACCCCATCACATCTTCCCTTGATAAGCCATAGAACCTCGGAAGTTGTTGGAATGCGTGGTTCTTGATTTCCAGATCTCGAGTTGCAGACGATAGAACAATCGCCGGTCCCCTCATACGATCCTTGGTGGGTTGAACCCATGCTTTCAGTGGTCTAGCTTCTGCCATTCCGTCGATTTCCTTGAAAAGACTGTGTAGAGATTCAGAGAAATCGGTATCCTCTATTTCCTCTAGTGCACGCCTTTGAAGTAGTCGCCTTCTTTGGTGGTAGACTCTGTCGATCTCAGCAATTGAATCAGCAAGCGGTGTTCCTTCAGATCGTGTATGCGGCATACACTATCTGTAACAGACTAGGAAAGCAATATCAGAGAGAGATTAAAAAGGAAAACTAAAACTAATAGAATTAGGAATCGAAAGCTGAAAATATAAACAAATTAAACAGAAAAAAGGAGTATAGTCCCCGACAACGGCGCCAAATTGATGAACGCGGGTTTGTCAGGTCCCGGTTCGATCAAATATATTTGTTATTTTGCCAAAGGCAATCCACAACTACAACGAAAACCGTAGTGTAGCAGCAGAATGACCTCGAGTGTCGTTCTCTCAGGACTATAACTAGCTTTATCTATTTAACTAGGGAATATAAAAACAGCAGACGTAAAAGTAAAGGTTTTTCTAACAGATAATGGAGATTGGTGATACTATGATCCTTCAAAGCATAACGGGTCAATAATCATGCGTAAATTCCTCGGTCTTGCATGGAGATCTTTGATCAATCGAATGTCCTGTTGCAATTATTAAGCACTACGAAGATAGAGATACTGACAAGTCAATCACTATTGTCCTATTGTGTTCCGTAATTATTCAACACTACGAAGATATAGATGCGCATAGGTCGACGAGGGTCCAATTGTGCATAATAATTAATACAACATACGAGAATTTAGGCTGAGCCTGATCAACGAAATAAAGCAATAACACGGAGTATAATGCGCGATATAGCCATTAGCATGATTATCTTCCCTTCGCTAAGAATTCACATACTACCACCAACGATAAGTTTACCTACTCATAATAGGCATGCAATCAACAGAAATCATAGAAGAAAACATGTTGAAAGATATATAAAAATAAGTAGAATAAACTGTAAGATACAATGTTACCGAAGGTTGTCAATCTCCGAAGAATTGCGATCCTACAAGCTCCAATCTGCTATGAAAAAGTGTCCCCTAAGCTACGAACCCCCAGAACAGGCTCTGGGAAGTCCCTCCCTAAAACTACAGAGAAAGGTGAGAGAATAGGTCTGGAAAAGTATGAATTTCGGAGAAAAACTGAGCAACTATATATAGGCTACGAATAAGTGTGGGGCGAGTCGCCCCACGTCCCGGGCGGTTCGCCCGGGAGTATTTTTCGCGAAATTCCGCATTTTCGACGCGTTTTTGGATTTCTTCCCCTTTTCGGACTCGGTTTCTGACTTCTAGTGGCCTTCTAACCTCCAGATTCGACCCCTAGACTCCAAATCCTATCCGGAAACCTTTAGATACTCAAAAATGGGAAAATTTGTTAGGAAACTTGTAATTTTGACGAGCAATTAACCATGCTAAATTAAGGAAAGTCCAGTAACTAGTACTCTTAAGGTCCATAGGAATTCAAAATTTTAAGGACATTGTATAAGAGGAACGTTTGCTGAAGACTTAGTGTAGGTGCTAGATAGGTGTTTTATCCGCTTATGATGTATCTTGTTTTCTGAAAAGAAAAACAACCTATTGAAGCATTTGCTGATGATGTACTTTGTTTACACAAACAAACTATTGAAGCATTAGGACCGTTCAGAAACTTGAAGAATTCGAAGACTGAAGACTAAAGAAGATTTCTGAAGATGGTATCTACAAAGGCACATGTTGCTCAAAAAGTGGAAACTTCAGCACCAACTTGCATAAGTGAAAATCTATATGACAGAGTAGGTTGCGCTTGCTGAAACTGAGACTGGCCGCTTGCTGAAATACATATGTGACCTTCTTGCTGAAAGTACTTGCATTTGCGCTCCAACGTTCATATTTGAATTTCATTCCGATGAACATTAAATGCAAAAGTAAGCATGCGAAGAACATGAAGACTAGAAGACAAATGAAGGACGCTGCTGAAAGTACAAAAGCAAGATAGTGACATCTTAAGGAACAAAGCCTTAGAATTTGAAATTCAAACGGCTCCCTTGATTCACTATAAATAGAGGTCATCTGGCAAAGAGTTGAAGTGTGTCAACAACGTGATCAAACTCTCACTTGTGCATAAACTCACATACCCTTCAATACTCTTTACTGCCATTGATCCGTTCCAAGACTTAAACCTTGAAAAAGCTACTTGTGAAGAAGTAGAACATACACGACTAAGAAATTAGTTAAGTGTTCTTTCTTTCGAACAAGAACAAGTCTTGACACCAGAAACAATCAAACTTGTTTACTGCAAAGTATTCAAAGTTTTGTTTCTTAGATTACTTCTTGTAGCTTAATTAGTTATAATCAAGTTATCTCATCCCAAACCTCTCTAACTGAAAAACACCCTTTCAGGCGTGAAATTCAGGGGGAACTTAATCAAGCATAGTGTTGCTGCTTATAATTCCCAAGTTTGGTGGAGAACAAGGTTTCGTTCTCTAGTTAGGTTGGAAACGAAGCAAGTGTGCCTTGGTTTCTGTCGAATCGCTCTAGATAGGTGTTGTAAGGAACCTCAAACTTATCTTAGTGGATTCAGTACTAGAATTCAGTCCTAGAAAGGACAAAGTGGATTAGTTGAGAGATTACGCCACTCTCAGATACCACTATAAAAGTGTTTGTGTGATTTACTTACTGCATTTATTTTTCAGCAAAGCATATCTATCTGTACACTGTCACTTTGTTCACTTCCTGAAACTATCACTTACTGACAAAAGCACTTATTGTACAAAGACTTCCGCGCTCTGAATTTAAGTATCAGTAAAACTTGTTAGTGAAAAGTAACTAGTGCTTGCTGAGAAAGTTAAGTATCAGCAAACTCATTACTGAAAAGTAATAAGCCCTTGCTGAGAAAGTTTTTAAACGACGAAAGTTTGAAAATACTATTCACCCCCCCCCCTCTAGTCTTTTCTTGTTGTTTAATGGGAACAACATCTTGATGGATCCGTCATTTATGACAGTAACCATCTCATCACTAATGGCCTCAAGATGTAGCATCATGTTGTTTCACCATTTTTCATAGTTTTCCAGCTTCAGCTAGGGAGCGTCCCCTAGCGACATCCTGTCAGCAAATGACTACCAAACTGATCAAGTGAAAGTGATTTACGGAAAGCACCTAAGGGGATCTAGGTTCAGTGCTGAAGGTTAAAGAACCTCGCTCTGATACCACTTGTTGGTCCCTTTAAATAACAAGAAAAGACTTGAGGGGGGGGGGTGAATAGTCTTTTTAAACTTTTCTTCGTTTAAAACATTTTTAGCAAGTGTTTATTACTTTTTAGTAACGAGTTTGCTGGTACTTAACTTTCTCAGCAAGTACTTATTACTTTTCAGTAACGAGTTTGCTGGTACTTAAAAACAGAGTGCAGAAGTCTTTTAACTATAAGTTCTTTTCAGAGAGTGCTAGTTTCAGCAAGTGAGCAGAGTGTTAGTGTATAAGAAATGTAGCTTGCTGAAAACTAAATGCGGTAAAGTAAATCACACAAATACTTTTATAGTGGTATCTGAGAGTGGCGTAATCTCTCAACTAATCCACTTTTTCCTTTCTAGGACTGAATCCACTATGATAAGATGTGAGGTTCCTTACAAATCCTATCACTAATGATTCTTCAAAAACCAAAGCACACTTGCTTCGTTTCCAACCTAAATAGAGAACTGTAACCTTGTTCTCCACCAAACTTGGGACTTATAATCAGCAATACTATGCTTGATTAATTCCCCCTGAATTTCACACCTGAAAAAGGTGTTTATCTGTTAGAGATGTTGGGATGAGATGACTTGAGTATAACTTTTCAGCTATAACAAGTTATCTAAAGAAACACAACTTGTAATACTTTGCAGTAAGCAAGCTTGATTGTTTCTGGTGTCAAGACTTGTTCTTGTTCGAAAGAAAGAACACTTAACTAATTTCTTAGCCGTGAATGTTCTACTTCTTCACAAGTAGCTTTTGTTTCAAGCTTAAGTCTTGGAACAGATCAACATGCAGTAAAGAGTATGGAAGGTTTTGTGCGTTTAAAGCACAAGTGAGAGTTTGATCACGTTGTTGACACACTTCTACTCTTTGCCTGATGACCTCTATTTATAGTGTCTCAAGGGAGCCGTTAGAATTTCAAATTCTAAGGTTTTTAACCTTAAGATGTCACTATCTTGCTTTTGTACTTTCAACAGCGTCCTTCATTTGTTTTCTTGTCTTCATGTTCTTCGCGTTCTTACTTTGCATTTAATGTTCATTTGAATCAAATTCAAATGTGAACGTTGGAGCCAAAATGAAAGTACTCTTCAGCAAGGAGGTCACATATGTTGTCAGCAAGTGGTCAGTCTCAGTTTCAGCAAGCACAACCTTCTCTGTCATATAGATTTTCACTTATACGAGTTGTTGCTGAAAATCTCACTTTCTGAGGAACATGTGCCTTTGTAGATACCTTTCTCAGAATTCTTCTAAGTCTTCAATCTTTGAATCTTCAAGTTTCTGAGCGGTTCTAGGTCTTCAATAGTTCGTTTGTAAAAACAAAATACATCATCAGCAAACGAAAGAACCTAACTAGTACCTACACTAAGTCTTTCAACAAACTTTCTTTGTTACAATGTCCTTAAAATTCTAAATTCCTATGGACCTTAAGAGTATTAGTTACTGGACTTTCCTTAATTTATCATGGTTAATTGCTCATCAAAATTAAAAGTTTCCTAACAGATGATGATGATGATAATCAAGGTCCTAGTCCGGATGCTGGCGGAGTAAAGTTGGTAGTTGTTGATCAAGAAAATCAAGCCGATGCTGAAAATCAGCAAGTTGAACATCCTCCCAGTGAGCAACATGAATCTGCTCCTACTTCTGCTGAGAAAAGTACTCCAGCAACTGAACAAGTTGCTGAGACTAAAGAAGATTACGCCAGAAAGCGTGCTGAAATGCCTAAAGGCAAAACTAAGCTTTCTGATGCCGAGTTAGCATTACTCAAAGCTAAAGTCACTGATTCAAACCTTGGAGAAAATCAAGAAATGAATGAAGATTACCAAAGAGCATTACAAAATAGTAATAATCTTGATATTGCTCAATCTTCAGGAGTGAACAACAAGGAATACTCCTCCCTTCCACTTACTACTGGTGAAACTCCAGTTGTTGAGTTCAAAGAGTTGCCTTCAGCAACCACTCAACCAAAAGTGACTGATGCTAAGGATTTAGGTATCAAGGTTGCTGGCCTTGATGAATCTAATGAAGAAGAAGATCTATCTAACTTCTTAGCAAATGACGAAGAAAAGTCCAAGAAAGCTGAACCCAAAGTGGTAGAAATTCCTCCACCATCTCTCATTAATGATGAAGGAGATATGAAGAGAAGTCGCTTGCTAAGAAACGATGATCAAATCGCCACTGAAATCAAAGCTCACTCACTTACTCCCTCTTTAGTGTCGTTCCCAAATATTGAGGAGTTTACTCCTAGAATAAGAGCACTAATGGTTGTTCACAAAACATGCCAAGAAGAGGATGATGCACTGCTTGCTGAGAGTCCACTTGACAACACTACTACACTTACCATAGCTCCGAACGACAAAAGTCTATATCACAAAAGCTATGAAGATGATGTCAGTCAGGCACTCAAGCTTGCTAAAAGAGCATTGACAAAGGCTCAGGCTATACTTGAAGAAAAAGTCAACAATGAGCAAAGACATGAGGAGAATCTGGCTTTTATTAAAGAAGAATTGTCTAAGCTGACTACAGATAATCAAGACATGATTCTTAAATACAACAGCCTAAGTACTCTTGCTGAAAACTACAATGAGTTTTTCTCTTTACACATCAGATCAATGATGCAATCCATGTCTAAGGGGGGAAAGATCTAGAAAAAGAAAGTCTTCAAAAGACAAGTCAACTACTCCCTCTGAAGCTCCATTAAAGCTGCCTGGACCGCCTCCGAGAGAACCTCTTGCTGAAAAAGAGCAAAGTTCTAAGAAAAGAGCTGAAACAGATTCTGAGAGAAATTCAGCAAATCCTAAAAGGAGAAGAACTTGTGCTGATACTCATGAATTATGTCACATTGGAAGTCATCAAGGCATTAATGAATATGATGATAATAATGACAACCAAACAATAGCTCAAGCTATAAGGGCCAAGCCTCTTTCTGCCTTAACTCCATCTGGCCATTCCAAACACGTCTCTTCTGACTCCAGATCTTTAGCAAAAGATCATGATAATGCTAAGTCAAGAAGAAGAAAGCAAAGACAGGAGGAAAGAAGGCTAGCTAACATTGCCATTGGTACTGACATTCATTACACAAAGACCAGCAATGAGGAAACCACTCAGAATGTGATCAAAAACCTCCATGGTTGCTGGATCATAAAGCTGGAAGACCTTTTGGCCAATGACTTCTTTCCAACTGTTGTACTAAATCAAATGTACACTTGGATTGAATTGAAAGTCACAAGAAAAGAAAGGGATCCTCCCCCATACCAAGGAACATTGCTGTGAAATTGCTGAATATTGAAATTTTGGTAAGAAGAACTTCCATCAGCAAGAAGATAAAACAAGAGCCTGATTTAATCAAGCCGATGGATGTTGCTTACTATAATGATCCCATAACCAAGAAGTCCAAAAAGAAATATGGCTTGATTCCTTATGAGTACTTTTATCTCACTGCAAAGGATCAAGAAGAAGACATTCTCTAGTTAAGGAAGATTCATGCCAGCAAGGGTATTTAGACACTCAACTACTACATGCTAGTGATGAACGTGTATTTTACACCTTCATTCGAGTCTTTTTTCACCTATTTAGCTATCCTCTATGATAATTTAGCTATATTATAGTGCATTTTATTAGAATAGTGTCATGTTTCCCTTTAGTTTGCATTTTTCAGGTTTTAGGTGAAAAATGTGATTTTTCGGGCAATTATATTGAAGAGAACAAAGATTCGGTGTTTCGTGGTCATCCGTGGTGTATCTAGAAGGTTCCGGGCGAGATTTGAGGTCTAGGGGTCGAGTTTCAAAGCTTAAAGGTCACTAGAAGGCAAAATCCGAGTCCGAAAAGGAAAAGAAGACCAAAACTCGTCCACCGCCACTGGAGCTCCCGTGCGGTTCGCCCGGGATGTGGGGCGGTTCGCCCGGCATGTGGGGCGATTCGCCCCACGTCTTCCGAACTCCTATATATAGTTTCGCCTTGTGAGGTGTTTCCGAATGCAATCAGGAAAAGGTAATTTCCTCCATTAGGAAATCAATTCCTATTTGAATTCAATTTCTACTCGAATTCCTTTAGGATTAGCTGCAAATTGAAGGCTATATAAAGGGGTGATTATTGCATGCTCATAACCAGATCGACATACTTTCTCAAACTTTTTTCGTACCTTTTCACATAGTTTTAGATAGGAATTCTCCAGAGCCTATTCTGGGAATTCTTAGCATAGGAGACTATTTTTCTTATCAATTGGAGGATTATCTTGCTTGTGAGTTCGCAATTCTTCGGAGATTGACTTCGTCGGTAACATTATATATCACGATTTTTCTATTTATATTTATATCTTTCAACATGTTTTTATTCAATCTTGCTTTGATTTCTGTTGATTGCATGACATCTATGAGTAGCTAAATCTATCGTTGTTGATAGTATGTGATTTCTTAGCTAGGGTTCTTAATTATGCATGATGGCTGTAACGCGAATCAGACTTTGAGTTATTGCTTTATTTCTTTGATCTATCTAAGCCCTCTATCTTCGTAGTGTTGAATTGAACGGAACACATTGGACAATTAATGATTTTAGATTTCTATGCAAAAGGATCAGGTACTTCATGCATGATTATTAACCTGATGCTTTGAATGATCATACTATCACTAACTTCCATTATCTTTGATAAGAAAAATCTATGCTAAGTCGTTTGTTAAGTTTATAGTTTAAGTTAAATTAGATAAAGCTAGTTATAGTCCTTAGAGATCGACACTCGAGGTTATTTTACTGCTGCACTACGGTTTTCGTTGTAGTTGTGAATTGCCTTTGGCTAAAAACAAATTTATTTGATTAATTGAGTCTGACAAACTTTCAGTTCATCAAATTGGCGTCGTTGCCGGGGACTATACTCCTTTTTTCTGTTTAGCTTATTTATATTTTCAGCATTCAATTCCTAGAATTAGTAGTTTAGTTTATTTTGTTTTTTTTTCTTGATACTATTTCAAATTTATCTTGATTTATCGTTGAATTTCAGATTTGGAGATTTCTAACAGGACTGATTTTCGGTTGTGAGTTACTTCTGTCACAGATATTCAAGTCTTGTGATGGCTCGCCCACTTTTGAAATCATGGGTTCAACCCAACAAAGCACTGATGAGAGGTCCGACTATTGTTCTTTCTGCTGCAGCTCGAGATTTTGAAATCAAAAGTTGCATGTTCCAGCAACTCCTGAGGTTCTATGGGTTGGCTAGGGAGGATGTTATGGGATACTTGAATGATATTGACAATTTTGTCAACAATCTTCCAAGGCCCGGAGCAGAGATAACGGATGATGAGCTGAGGATGAAGGTTTTTGCTATGGGGCTTGGTGATAAAGCTAAGGCATGGTTAGGCTCTCTGGAAGCCGGATCAGTAGACACCTGGCCCAAGATGTATTCTGCTTTTATGGAGAAATACTTTCCTCACACATTGACTACCGCGCTTCAGGCGCAAATCACTGGATTCAAACAAGACTATGATGAGACCATCTACACCGTTTTCGAGAGGTTCAAGGACCTCATGCACAAGTTTCCACACCATGGTTTTGAGCTTCCTGATCTTGTCCAGCACTTCTACAATGGACTCACATATGAGAGTCAACAGGTGGTGGATTTCCAATGCCGTGGTACTATCTGGGAAGAGACCGTCGAGGATGTGTGGGCGTGTTTCGAAAGGCTTGCTAAAGGATGTCAGTTCAAGGATCCAAGAGCAATGGTTAGGAGGCGTGGACCTGAGGCTCCACCAAACCAGGAGATCCCGATGCATGAAGTGAATGGTGTGAGTGGCGATAGGTTCAAAGGTTTCGCGTATCATATGGGGCAAGCTCTAAGTGGCCTAATCGGAACATCTCTCTCCAACGAGGTATGTGGGGTGTGCAAGAATTTTGGACATGGGGCTCATATGTGTAGATCAGATCTAGCACGAGAAGATGTTCACTGGGTAAACCGTAGTAATCCTACTCCTAAGGTCGAAGCTTCTACATCCAAGTAGCAACTCTCTTGGATAATTCACAGAAATTGGTGGATTTCACCCAAGTATTTTTGAAGAGATACGAGGAGGATTCGGCGAAGATCAATGCTCGTCTGGATCAATTGGAAGCTAGAACTAGTTGAGAGCAGGGGAAGTTACATAGCAACACTGAGAGGTCCATGTCGATCAACTTGGTGGGAGATCTTCCGGTGGAAATCATCATTAAGCAAGTTACTGCGTGCGAGTGTGGTGCAAAAGACGAGCCTCCATTGGCCAAGGAGGAAGATAAAGATCTGGGACTCAACGTAAGTAATGAAGAACCTAAGGATCCTGAACCAATTCCTGATAGCTTTGATGTTAAGGTTGGGATTGGTAGTCTCGATGACGTCCGTGCTACACTAGATACGGGATCTTACTCGAATGTGCTACCCATGAATGTGTTTGAGAAGAGTGGCCTTGGAGAGCTTTCGAAGCATAAGGCCATTGTGCAACTAGCGGATGGATCCTTTGTACGATCCGAGGGCATTGTGAAGAATGTATTGGTTAAGATTGGTGAAGCTTCTGTGTACACCAATTTCGTTGTGATGTCGGCATCTACACCTGGGATGAGTGATGTCGTTCTCTTGGGGCAAACCTTCTTGACCAATCTACGCTCCGTAATCGACATCTACCGAAGAACTTGCACGATTGAGGTGGATGGCAAGCAACATGTGTTGCGAGCCATATCTGATCCTAGTCCTCACTTTAATGCTTCTCATACTATTAACTATTTCGGTCTTGCTGTGTATGTCCATTCTCATTCTCAGGTACTAGGTATGAGGAAGAGATCAATGAAGGGGAAGTCTAGTACCCGTAAGGGCAAGACCTAAGGAGCGCGAAGGAGTCGAGTCAGAGACTTTTTAAACAATGGCGCTATCTGGGAGGCAACCCGGAGTTTTATCGCTTTCTTGCATTGCATGCATATCATTGTGTTTTAATTTATATTTTCGTATGTTTTTGGTGATAAAATAGGTCTCTAGATGATAATTTAACATTTTAGGAGGAAAACCGACACCTCCAGGAGTCTGGAGGTGCCGGGCGAACCGCCCCCCACGAGGGGCGATTCGCCTGGCACGACCAGGTAACCTGGGGCTTACTGGAAGCCCCAGGCGAATCGCCCCCCACGTGTGGCGTTTCGCCCCGGGCATCCAGTAAACCTGGTGTCCGGATTTTCATCCGGACACCCCATTTTCTCCGCATATACTAAATTATTGATCTTTTTATCTCTTTTATCACCTGTTTTGGTTTCTCACGAGTTTCTTTGAGTACTATAGGTTACAGGTACAAGTTTAGCTCTCACCTTAAATCCACTTTCGACGTTCGGGACGAGCGACGACGTTCAGTTTTGGGGGGGGGGGGGTTATCGCTGGGTATTTCTATACTTGTTTTGCTTATGATTACTCGTGAAACCTTTTGTTTTCATTTGCATTTGCACGTTTATCGCTTTCTTAGTATTTAGTTGCATACACTACATTCATCCTAGTATAGTTTTGTATGTTTTTGTGTGGAGTTTATTGCCAAATTTTTTGAACTTTTTATTGGGTAGATTAACTAATTATGACCTTTGACCACGCGTTTCATCTCTATGAATTTGTTTGAGATTTTTCTCGCTTGGCTTGTCACATATATATATGCACTTAGTTAAGCTTGGTAGTCTCGACATCACTTAGTGGTGTTTTCTCTACTGCGGTTCACGAAGGCCTTTATAATAGGATGATGCATGTTAGGATCTTATGGTTGTTTTCCCGAGTAATTATGTACCTAAGAGGCAACAAGTCTTCACCTTGCTTTGAGATTGTTAAATGCCTAGGAAGGAGGTAGTGTGAGATTGTGTGATCCTTTGTTTGCAACCTATTCTTTCGAATAGGTTTGGGGAGGGGGTTACGCTATCAGTAGACTTGTTTTTTTTTCAATTTTTGAGTGTTGTGAGTTTGTTTTCCTTTTTCGTAAAGTTTGTGCTTCAACCTATTCTTTCGAATAGGTTTGGGGAGGTCGTTTGTGAGTCATTGTAATTTCTTTTTCGTTATGCTACTGCTGGCTATAAAAAAAAAAAAAAGAAGAAGGAAAAATTTCCAGGAAAAAGAAAAAATCTGGAAAAGGAAAAAAAAAAAAAAGAAAAGACCCCAAAAAAGCAAAAAAAGGTCCAAAGAAAGCCAAAAAGCAGTTTAGCAAAGTGTTTGTCTTGTTTTTCAATTCTTATAATGTTCGTAATCGAGTTGTAATTTTTTGTCTTTTATTTGTTTGAGTGTCATCTATTTTAGACCACCCTCGTCCTGCCATTCAGGAAGTGGTGAATAGTTTAAGGCTTTGTTTGAGAGATGGGTAGAATAGGGGAGTGTTATCGTTTTTAGGGAACCCTCCTTCGTTTGATGAGAGCCAGTATTGGTTCGACCTCTTTGAGGAAAAGTCTTAACTTGGTGAACAATAGTAAGTCCTCAGTTTCATAGGCACGGGACAACCATTCGTATTTTAACATGTTTCATTACGTCGTCACTGACTAGGTCCAGGTAGAGAATGTTACGAGAGACTATCTTGTTTAGCATTGTGCATATGTCAATGTGTATGAGTCAATCGAGGCATTCTTCAACCAATATCCATGTTATGATTTGTATGGTTTTTGTTCATAAGTTTTTGATAGATTCAATAGAATAGTTCATTTCATTTGGCATGAGACTCCATTTTTTGTGTTGCATTGTTTTTTTGCATTAGAGTCTAGCTTAGTTGCTTGAGGACAAGCAAAGGTTCGGTTTGGGGAGTTTGATGAACGTGTATTTCACACCTTCATTCGAGTCTTTTTTCACCTATTTAGCTATCCTCTATGATAATTTAGCTATATTATAGTTCATTTTATTAGAATAGTGTCACATTTCCCTTTAGTTTACATTTTTCAGGTTTTAGGTGAAAAACGTGATTTTCCGAGAAATTATATTGAAGAGAACGAAGATTCGGTGTTTCGTGGTCATCCGTGGTGTATCTAGAAGGTTTCGGACGAGATTTGAGGTCTAGGGGTCGAGTTTCAAGGCTTAAAGGTCACTAGAAGGCAAAATCCGAGTCCGAAAAGGAAAAGAAGACCAAAAATGCGTCAAAAATGCGTCCACCGCCACTGGAGCTCCTGGGCCGTTCGCCCGGCGTGTGGGGCGATTCACCCCACGTCTTCCCGAACTCCTATATATAGTTTCGCCTTGTGAGGTGTTTCCGAATGTAATCAGGAAAAGGTAATTGTCTTCATTAGGAAATCAATTCCTATTTGAATTCAATTCCTATTCGAATTCCTTTAGGATTAGCTGCAAATTGAAGGCTATATAAAGGGGTGATTATTGCATGCTCATAACCAGATCGACATACTTTCTCAGACTTTTTTTCATACCTTTTCACATAGTTTTTGATAGGAATTCTCCAGAGCCTGTTCTGGGAATTCTTAGCATAGGAGACTATTTTTCTTATCAATTGTAGGATTATCTTGCTTGTGAGTTCGCAATTCTTCGGAGATTGACAACCTTCGTCGGTAACATTGTGTCTCACAATTTTTCTATTTATATTTATATCTTTCAACATGTTTTCATTCAATCTTTCTTTGATTTTTGTTGATTGCATGACATCTATGAGTAGCTGATGAATGTGTATTTTACACTTTCATTTGAGTCTTTTTCACCTATTTTAGCTATCCTCTATGTTAATTTAGCTATATTTTAGTGCACTTGATTAGAATAGTGTCACGTTTTCCTTTAGTTTTTATTTTACAGGTCTTGGTTGAAAAACGAAGATTTCCGGACAATTATATTGAAGTTGACAAGGAACTGGTGTTCCAGAAGCCTAATTGGAGAATCTGAAGGTTTCCGGATAGGATTTGAAGTCTAGGGGTCGAATCTGGAGGTTAGAAGGCCACTAGAAGTCAGAAACCGAGTCCGAAAAGGGGAAGAAATCCAAAAACGCGTTGAAAACGCGTAAATTCCCGAAATTTACTCCCGGGCGATTGGCGAATCGCCCCACACCAGGCGACTCGCCGGTGTGTGGGGCCCTTCGCCCCACACTATTTCGAGGCCTATATATAGTTGCTCAGTTTTTCTCCGATTTTCATACTTTTCCAGACCTATTCTCTCACCTTTCTCTGTAGTTTTAGGTAGGAACTTCCCAGAGCCTGTTCTGGGGGTTCATAGCTTAGGAGATACTTTTTCATAGCAGTTTGGAGCTTGTAAGATCACGATTTTTCGGAGACTGACAACCTTCGGTAACATTGTATCTTACAGTTTTTCTACTTATTTTTATATATCTTTCAACATGTTTTCTTCTATGATTTCTGTTGATTGCATGACAACTATGAGTAGCTAAACTTCTCGTTGGTGATAGTATGTGCATTCTTAGCGAAGGGTTGATAATTATGCTAATGGCTATATCGCGCATTATACTCTGTTATTGCTTTATTTCTTTGATCTATTTAAATCTCTATCTTCGTATTGTTGATTAATTATTGAACACAATTGGACAATTCATTGGTCTTTGACCTATCCGAATCTATATCTTCGTAGTGTTTGATAATTGCAACAGGACAACTCATTGATCAAAGATCTTCATGCAAAACCGAGGAATTTACGCATGATTATTAACCCGTTATGCTTTGAAGGACCATACTATCACCAATCTCCATTATCTATTAAGAAAAACCTTTGCTAAACCGTCTGCTGTTTTATATTCTAAATTAGATTAGATAAAGCTAGTTATAGTCCTTAGAGATCGACACTCGAGGTTATTTTACTGCTACACTACGGTTTTCGTTGTAGTTGTGAATTGTCTTTGGCTAAAGAACAAATTTATTTGATAATCCGGAACTGACAATCCGCGCGTTCATCAAATTGGCGCCGCTGCCGGGGACTATACTCTTTTTTTTCTGTTTAATTTGTGTATATTTTCAGCATTCGGTTCCCTACAGAAGAACAGGCTCTGGGGGCTTGCTCTCAGGAAATCTCACTTTCTTACCCTATTTCTTCCCCCCTATCTTTTTCAGAAAATTCATCTAATCTGATCTCGGTTACCTTACGTGCTTAGGCTCTGGTAGTTCTCGGTTACATTGTGTTTGTTTGCACTCTTTGTGCTTTTCTTTGCATGTTTTTGTTTTTCTTTTGTGGATTCTGCTCCTTGGTTTCTTGTTTCCTCCTGTGCAGAAACTAGTTATATGAAGGATGAGTCAACCGCCGTTGCCCCGGTATGTGATGCCTCGAGGGCCTTGCATAACATTGGATGACGATTGCAGGAATTATGACTTTGATCCTGCGTACTACTCCATTCTCTCCACGTTTTTAATCGGTGATGATCCAAGAGGGTTCTTAGACACATACGATGAAGGTGTGTTGATGATACCTCGTGAGAATGAGGAGGGTGTTATTTTATCACATGAGCAACTTTGTATGAGAGGATTTATGGGAGTCTTGGAAGGGTACGCTCGAAGATGGCTCAGAATCCCGCCGGAAAAATCGTTGCGCACTTTGATCAACGTGTCAGATTCAGTCAAATAAATTTGTAATTAGCCAAAGGCAATCCACAACTACAACGAAAACCGTAGTGTAGCAGTAGAATGACTCGAGTGTCGTTCTCTCAGGACTATAACTAGCTTTATCTATTTAACAAGAGAATATAAAACAGCAGACAGATAGCAATAGGGGGTTTCTAGCAGATAATGGAGATTGGTGATAGTATGGTCCTTCTTAACATAATGGGTCGATAATCATGCATAAATTCCTCGGTCTTGCATAGAGATCTTTGAATCAATCTTGTGTCCTGTTGCAAGTATTAAGCACTACGAAGATAATTTGGTCTGACTTGTCAACAACTAATGTCCTAATGTGTTCCGTAATTATTCAACACTACGAAGATAATTGGTCTGATGGTCGACAAGTGTCCAAGTGTGCATAATGATCAATACAACATACGAGAATTTTGGTTACAACTGATCAACGAAATAAAGCAATGACACGAAGTATAATGCGCGATATAGCCATTAGCATGATTATCTTCCCTCGTTAAGAATTCACATACTACCACCAACGATAAGTTTAGCTACTCATAATAGGCATGCAATCAATAGCAATCATAGAAGAAAACATATTGAAAGAATATAAAATAAGTAGATAAAAATTGTAAGATACAAAGTTACCGAAGGTTGTCAATCTCCGGATGATTGCGATCCTACGCGCTCTAATCTGCTATGAAAAAGTATCCCCTAAGCTATGGAACTCCCAGGACAGGCCCCGGGAAGTTCCTACCTAAAACTATAGAGAGAGGTGAGAAAGTAGGCTTGGAAAGATATGATTTTCGGAGAGAAAATTGAGCACTATATATAGGCCCGAAATAACTCCGGGGCGGTTCGCCCCCTGACTCCGGCGGTTCGCCCCCCAGTATTTCGCGGAATTTCTGCGTTTTACGACGCGGATTTGGATTTCTTCACCTTTTCGGACTCGGTTTATGACTTCTAGTAGCCTTCTAACCTCCAGATTCGGCCCCTACACTCCAAATCCTATCCGGAAACCTTCAGATACTCCAAATAGGCTTCTGGAACACCAATTCCTTGTAGACTTCAATATAATTGCCCGGTAATCTCCGAATTTCAACCAAAACCTGTAAAATAAAATCTAAAGGGAAACGTGACACTATTCTAATAAAATGTACTAAAATATAGCTAAATTAACATAGAGGATAGCTAAAATAGGTGAAAAAGACTTGAATGAAAGTGTAAAATACACATTCATCAAACTCCCCAAACCGAACCTTTGCTTGTCCTCAAGAAACTAAGCTAGACTCTAATACAAAAACATGCGAGACTCAAAAATGGAGTTTCATCCCAAATAAAATGAACTAATCTAAAGAATCTACCAAATAACATATGAACAAAAATCATATAAATCAAAGCATGAATATAGGTTGAAGAATACCTCGATTGAGTTATACACATCCACATAAGCACTTATGTCAAGACAAGATAGTCTCTCGTAACATTCTCTACCTGGACCTAGTCAGTGACGACGTAATGATGCATGCTAAGATACGAATGGTTGCCCCGTGCCTATGAAACTGAGGACTTACTGCTGTTCCACCATGTTAAGACTTTTCCTCAAAAGAGGTCGAACCAGTACTGGCTCTCATCAAACGAAGGAGGGTTCCCTATAAAAGATAACTCTCCATTATTCTACCCATCTCTCAAGTAAAGTCTTAAGCTATTTACCACTTCCTGAATGGCAGGACGAGGGTGGTCTAGAACAGATGACACTTAAGACAAAAAAGATAAAAAATAGAAAAACACAATTACGAACAATACGAAAAATGAAAAAGACTCAAACTTTGCTAAACTGCTATTTGGCTTTATTTTTTGGATCCTTCTTTGCTTTTTTAGGGTCTTCCTTTTTTTTTTCTTTTTTTCTTTCCAGGTTCTTTTTTTCTTTTTTTCTTTTTCTCTGGAAATTTCCTTTTTTTTTCGATTTTTTCTAGCCAGCAGTAGCATAACAAAAAGAGAAACAAAATGACTCACACGACTTCCCCAAACCTATTTGAAAGAATAGGTTGGAGTACAAAATTACGAAAAAGGAAAAATAACTCACGATACGAAAATGAAAAACAGAAACAAGTCTATGATGGTGCAACCCCCTCCCCAAACCTATTCGGAAGAATAGGTTATAAACAAAGGATCACACAACCTCACACTACCTCCTTCCTAGGCATTTAGCAATCTCAAAGCATGGTGAAGACTTGTTGCCTCTTAGGTACATAATTACTCGGGAAAACAACCATAAGACCCTAACATGCATCATCCTATTATAAAGGCCTTCGTGAACCGCAGTAGAAAAAACACCACTAAGTGATGTCGAGACTACCATGCTTAACTAAGTGCAATACATAAATGTGACAAGCCAAGCGAGAATAACCTCAAACAAATTCATAGAGATGAAGCATACGATTAATGGCATAGCTAGTTGATCTACCCAATAAAAAGTTCAAAAAATTCGGCAATAAACTCCATATAAAACATGCAAAACTATCCTAGGATGAATGCAATGAAATGCAACCTAAAAAATCTAAGAAAGCAGTAAACGTGCAGATGGATAAAGCATGCGAAGTACTATACTCATCCTACCAATACCAAGCTCCAAGCTAATAACATCGGATCACTTAAATCCCATCCCCCCTCATGAAATTAACGCTAGTCCCTAGCAGTAAGAAAATGAGGAAATAAGATATGATACTAGATGTTACCCCATGGTTTGGCCTCGGTCGGCTGAGAATGCTGCTCTTGAGTTATTGGGCCTCCTCCGGGAGCTTTATAGGGAGTCATCAGGTCCTCAGGTAGGCGCGGTAGTTTCAATTATGGGACGTATAGGAGCAACTCCTCAGTTAGTATCATCATTGCCCGTATGGCCTTCATTGTCACTAATTTCACGCACATCCTCACTAGTAGAGTTGTAGTGGCAGGTTGAATTCTCAAGATTAGCCGCCGCTGTTATGGAATTCTCCATCCTGTAGCCCTCCAATAGGATGTGAACTGTTGAAGGGGAAAGGGCAGTGGTATCAGGACCTCCCCCTCCAACGGTTTACTTCACGAGAAGGTTTCAGTCAGCTGCTCGGATACTCAGAAGTCTTCTACCTTTTTCTACAATTTTGTCCACATTCTCTACAGTTGATGCTCCCAATATCAATGTTATGCTCCTTTTAGAGGCAGGCAAGGGGCACCCCAACAAGATGCTGAGTACCCATGTCATTATGTTTTGGAACCAAGCTAGCGCTTCGGAACCTTCTAGCAACTTCGAACTCAAGATTGAATCCGTCGTGGCGAGAATGTCCCGGTGCCTTCCAGTTCACTCGAACTCTGTAGTCCTCGTAACGGAGTGATGACGTAATAACGGTTTCTGTCCCTTCGGTGGTGCATGAATAGGCATAGGAGTCCTTACTCCAGAAGTACTCTAGCTCCTCCTCTTGGATAATCCACGACGTTGTTGCAAAACCCCTTGGCTCGAACGCACATCTAGCGAGATCACCTTCCTTGACATGGTTCTTCACAGCAATTATACGGGATTCTCCCTTCCCTTGGTATGGTACCTACAAACAGCAATTAGCACCTCGTACGACTCAAAACAGACTCAAATATATGCTAGTGTAAAAGCGAAAAATTACGAGTGATAAAATCAACAGTCAAACTCCCCAAACCGCAATGTCTAGCCTAGCTTCTTCATCATGTAACATACAAACGTAACTACTACATGTAATACATTACATCATGCTTTTACTAGACAACCAATATCCATGATAACAAAGCTCAATTCATACCATAGCAGCGCAAAAATTCTACCAACATAAACCCTCATACTCAACAATTAAGCATTCTAATGTCAAATCCACCATCATTACTTCAATAAACACAATCATATGCAATAAATCAAAGATAAAGACATATTGCAGAACAAGATATATCATCTAGCAGCAAAATACCCAAATCAACAATCTAAGCAAAATTGAGCATGCAATTGATAGTAAATAACATGTCTAATCACACAAACAACATACACATGCATCAAATAAGCATAATCGAAGCCCAAATTAAAAACCCCCAAATTCGAAAATTAGGGTTCTAAGGATGATACCTCAGATCTGCAAATCTAACGAGTTAGGATGAAATCTGTTCGGATAGGATGATAGATCATGTAATAGGCTTCGAATTAAGCTAAAGAACACTCAATTTGGTCAAGAAATGAAGAAGTTATGAAGATTTAGAAGCAAAATCGCACTTTTCGGGGTTTTTGGGAGTATGGATGAAGAAGAATGAAGAAAATAAGGTTTTGGGGTTGAAATACGCGTTTTTTAAGATCTGGGACCGTGGGGCGGTCCGCCCCACATGTGGGGCGGTGCGGGGAGACGGGTCCCGATGTCAGAAGATGCGGTTTAAATCTCGAAACTAATTTTTTTCAAAAAACCACTCGAAAATCTCACTCAAACATAAGCATATACGACACAGACATGAACAAATTCGCATACGAGAAGCAATTAGTTCAAGAATGAATGCATGCAGAAAAGTAGTAAAGAAAGCGATAAAAATTCCGGGTTGCCTCCCGGATAGCGTCATTGTTTAAAGTCTTTGACTCGACTTCTGTCTGCGCCTATCTCTTCTTTTTGCGGGTACTAGGCTTCCCCTTCATTGATCTCCTTTCCATGCCACGAACCTGTGAATAAGAAAGAATATAGGTTGCAAGACCACAGTAGTGAGTAGTAATATCACGCGGTTCAGGTGGATCAGGTATGGCTTGCAATACGTGTTGTTTGTCATTCACTTCAATGGTGCAAGTTCTTGGTAGATATCCATCACCGAGCGTAGTTTAGTCAAAAATGTTTTCCCTAAGAGTATGACATCCCCCGTTCCAGGTGCAGACGCCGGCATAACTACAAAGTTGGTGTATATAGATGCTTCACCAATCTTGACCAACACGTTTTTCACAACGCCCTCGGGTCTCATAAATGATCCATCCGCCAGTTGCACAATAGCCCTTTGCTCAGATAGTTTTTCGATGTTGCTGTTTTCAAACACATTCAAAGGAATTATGTTTGAGTAGGATCCCGTATCTAGTGTGGCACGGACATCTTCAAGCTCACCAATCCCTACATTAACATCGAAACTTTTAGGGAGTGGTTCGGGATCCTCTTGCTCATCATCACTTGTGTTGGACCCAAGGTCCTTCTCTTCTTCCTCAGCCAGTAGAAGTTCTTCCTTCATGCAGCACTCACACCTAACAACTTTCCTGATGGTGATTTCTTCAGGTACATCACCAGCCAATGTAATGGCATTCGATTTCACAGCGCTGCTAGGCAGTTTTCGGTCGATCAATTCTTGCATCTTTTGATGGGCAAGCCTAGTGCTCTGTTCCAATTTATCAAGCCTTGCCCTAGTCTTCTCAGAATCTTCCTCATAACGTTTGAGAAAACTTTGTGTGTGATCAACCATCTTCTGCAAGTTCTCCATCAGTAGAGCCGACTTCGACTTCGGTGGCTCTTTCGGAGCGGGGTTTTCGCAGTGATCATTACCATAGTTTAGCCTATTACGGTCTTGGTTAGGTCCATAAGTTTGGTTAGCCGGTGCATATCCTTGATTGTTACGGTATCCTCTTCTCCAAAATCCACCTCGAGGATTCCTACCGTCTTGTCCGTAGCTAACTTCCTGAGTACCAAACTCCGTAGCAAAGGCTTCTTCTTCTCCTCCGCGAGCCCAGTTGCCATCATCGTATGCCAGCTCCGATCTACACATATGAGCCCCATGCCCATAGTTCTTGCATATTCGGCATACTTCGTTCGAAACAGTTGTTCCGGTGGCGCTCTTGAGGACTTGCTTCAATTCGTTGGTAAAGCAATCGAATTGATCCCCATTCCCCCTGTACATAGGGGCTTCTTGAGTCGGTGGAGCTTCAGGTCCACGTCTCCTAACCATTGCTCTTGGGTCCTTGAACTGCGAACCCTTAGCAAGCCTTTCGAAAACTGCCCATACGGCTTCTGCGGTTTCCTCCCAAATATTGCCTCGGCATTGGAAATCCACCACTTGTTGGTTCTCGAAGGTTAGTCCATTGTAGAAGTGTTGGACTAGGTCAGAGAGTTCAAAACCATGGTGAGGGCACTTGTTCGTCAGATCTTGGAACCTCTCGAACGCGGTGTAGATGGTCTCATCATAGTCCTGCTTGAATCCAGTGATCAGCGCCTTAAGCGCGGTAGTCAGAGTGTGTGGGAAGTATTTCTCCATGAAAGCTGAAAAAACCTTTTCCCAAGTGTCCAGCGAGCCTGCTGGAAGAGAGCTCAGCCATGACTTAGCTCTGTCGCCAAGTCCCATAGCAAAAACCTTCATCCTCAACTCATCCGTTGTTATGTTAGCTCCGGGTCGTGGGAGTTGGTTGACGAAATCATCGATCGTGCAAGTACCCCATCACATCTGCCCTTGATAAGCCATAGACCTAGGAAGTTGTTGGAATGCGTGGTTCTTGATCTCCAGATCTCGGGTTGTAGACGAAAGAAACTATCCCGGTCCCTCATACGATCTTTGGTGGGTTGTACCATGCTTCAGTGGTCTAGCTTCTTTTCCGTCGATTTCCTTGAATAGACTAATTAGAGATTCAGAGAAATCGGTTCCTCTATTCCTCTAGTGCGCGCCTTTCAAGTAGTCGTTCTTGGTGGTAGGGATCTATCGATCTCAGCAATTGATTAGCAAGCGGTGTTCCGCAGAGGGTATGCGGGCATACCACTCTCGTGACAGACTAGGAAAGTTGATTAGAAACAAAACTAGGAAAGCAGAGAGAGTATAGAGGCGATAAAAAGGAAAATAAACTAAAATAAAAGAATTAGGAATCTAAAGCTGTTT
>CM051456.1:60319060-60343767 GCA_028274465.1 Plantago ovata | reverse complement strand
TCCCAATATCACATGTTATGCTCCTTTTAAGGCAGGCAAGGGCACCCACAACAAGATGCTGAGTACCCATGTCATTTATGTTCTGGAACCAAGCTAGCGCTTCGGAACCTTCTAGCAACTTCGAACTCAAGATTGAATCCGTTGTGGCGTAGAATGTCCCGGTGCCTTCCAGTTACTCGAACTCTGTAGTCCTTGTAACGGAGTGATGACGTATAACGGTTTTGTCTCCTTCGGTGGTGCATGAATAGGCATAGGAGTCCTACTCCAGAATTCTCTCGCTCCTCCTCTTGGATAATCCACACGTTGTTGCAAAACCCCTTGGCTCGAACGCACATCTATGCGAGATCACCTTCCTTGACATGGTTCTTCACAGCAATTATACGGATTCTCCCTTCCTTGGTATGGTACTACAAACAGCATTAGCACCTCGTACGACTCAAAACAGCTCAATATAGCTAGTGTAAAGCGAAAAATTACGAGTGTACCAATCAACAGTCAATACTCCCCAAACCGCAATGTCTAGCCTAGCTTCTTCATCATGTAACATACAAACGTAACTACTACATGTAATACATTACATCATGCTTTTACTAGACAACCAATATCCATGATAACAAAGCTCAATTCATACCATAGCAGCGCAAAAATTCTACCAACATAAACCCTCATACTCAACAATTAAGCATTCTAATGTCAAATCCACCATCATTACTTCAATAAACACAATCATATGCAATAAATCAAAGATAAAGACATATTGCAGAACAAGATATATCATCTAGCAGCAAAATACCCAAATCAACATCTAAGCAAAATTGAGCATGCAATTGATAGTAAATAACATGTCTAATCACACAAACAACATACACATGCATCAAATAAGCATAATCGAAGCCCAAATTAAAAAACCCCCAAATTCGAAAATTAGGGTTCTAAGGATGATACCTCAGATCTGCAAATCTAACGAGTTAGGATGAAATCTGTTCGGATAGGATGATAGATCATGTAATAGGCTTCGAATTAAGCTAAAGAACACTCAATTTGGTCAAGAAATGAAGAAGTTATGAAGATTTAGAAGCAAAATCGCACTTTTCGGGGTTTTTGGGAGTATGGATGAAGAAGAATGAAGAAAATAAGGTTTTGGGGTTGAAATACGCGTTTTTTAAGATCTGGGACCGTGGGGCGGTCCGCCCCACATGTGGGGCGGTGCGGGGAGACGGGTCCCGATGTCAGAAGATGCGGTTTAAATCTCGAAACTAATTTTTTTCAAAAAACCACTCGAAAAATCTCACTCAAACATAAGCATATACGACACAGACATGAACAAATTCGCATACGAGAAGCAATTAGTTCAAGAATGAATGCATGCAGAAAAGTAGTAAAGAAAGCGATAAAAATTCCGGGTTGCCTCCCGGATAGCGTCATTGTTTAAAGTCTTTGACTCGACTTCTGTCTGCGCCTATCTCTTCTTTTTGCGGGTACTAGGCTTCCCCTTCATTGATCTCCTTTCCATGCCACGAACCTGTGAATAAGAAAGAATATAGGTTGCAAGACCACAGTAGTGAGTAGTAATATCACGCGGTTCAGGTGGATCAGGTATGGCTTGCAATACGTGTTGTTTGTCATTCACTTCAATGGTGCAAGTTCTTTGGTAGATATCCATCACCGAGCGTAGTTTAGTCAAAAATGTTTTCCCTAAGAGTATGACATCCCCCGTTCCAGGTGCAGACGCCGGCATAACTACAAAGTTGGTGTATATAGATGCTTCACCAATCTTGACCAACACGTTTTTCACAACGCCCTCGGGTCTCATAAATGATCCATCCGCCAGTTGCACAATAGCCCTTTGCTCAGATAGTTTTTCGATGTTGCTGTTTTCAAACACATTCAAAGGAATTATGTTTGAGTAGGATCCCGTATCTAGTGTGGCACGGACATCTTCAAGCTCACCAATCCCTACATTAACATCGAAACTTTTAGGGAGTGGTTCGGGATCCTCTTGCTCATCATCACTTGTGTTGGACCCAAGGTCCTTCTCTTCTTCCTCAGCCAGTAGAAGTTCTTCCTTCATGCAGCACTCACACCTAACAACTTTCCTGATGGTGATTTCTTCAGGTACATCACCAGCCAATGTAATGGCATTCGATTTCACAGCGCTGCTAGGCAGTTTTCGGTCGATCAATTCTTGCATCTTTTGATGGGCAAGCCTAGTGCTCTGTTCCAATTTATCAAGCCTTGCCCTAGTCTTCTCAGAATCTTCCTCATAACGTTTGAGAAAACTTTGTGTGTGATCAACCATCTTCTGCAAGTTCTCCATCAGTAGAGCCGACTTCGACTTCGGTGGCTCTTTCGGAGCGGGGTTTTCGCAGTGATCATTACCATAGTTTAGCCTATTACGGTCTTGGTTAGGTCCATAAGTTTGGTTAGCCGGTGCATATCCTTGATTGTTACGGTATCCTCTTCTCCAAAATCCACCTCGAGGATTCCTACCGTCTTGTCCGTAGCTAACTTCCTGAGTACCAAACTCCGTAGCAAAGGCTTCTTCTTCTCCTCCGCGAGCCCAGTTGCCATCATCGTATGCCAGCTCCGATCTACACATATGAGCCCCATGCCCATAGTTCTTGCATATTCGGCATACTTCGTTCGAAACAGTTGTTCCGGTGGCGCTCTTGAGGACTTGCTTCAATTCGTTGGTAAAGCAATCGAATTGATCCCCATTCCCCCTGTACATAGGGGCTTCTTGAGTCGGTGGAGCTTCAGGTCCACGTCTCCTAACCATTGCTCTTGGGTCCTTGAACTGCGAACCCTTAGCAAGCCTTTCGAAAACTGCCCATACGGCTTCTGCGGTTTCCTCCCAAATATTGCCTCGGCATTGGAAATCCACCACTTGTTGGTTCTCGAAGGTTAGTCCATTGTAGAAGTGTTGGACTAGGTCAGAGAGTTCAAAACCATGGTGAGGGCACTTGTTCGTCAGATCTTGGAACCTCTCGAACGCGGTGTAGATGGTCTCATCATAGTCCTGCTTGAATCCAGTGATCAGCGCCTTAAGCGCGGTAGTCAGAGTGTGTGGGAAGTATTTCTCCATGAAAGCTGAAAAAACCTTTTCCCAAGTGTCCAGCGAGCCTGCTGGAAGAGAGCTCAGCCATGACTTAGCTCTGTCGCCAAGTCCCATAGCAAAAACCTTCATCCTCAACTCATCCGTTGTTATGTTAGCTCCGGGTCGTGGGAGTTGGTTGACGAAATCATCGATATCGTGCAAGTACCCCATCACATCTGCCCTTGATAAGCCATAGAACCTAGGAAGTTGTTGGAATGCGTGGTTCTTGATCTCCAGATCTCGGGTTGTAGACGAAAGAACTATCGCCGGTCCCCTCATACGATCTTTGGTGGGTTGTACCCATGCCTTCAGTGGTCTAGCTTCTGCCATTCCGTCGATTTCCTTGAATAGACTAATTAGAGATTCAGAGAAATCGGTTCCTCTATTTCCTCTAGTGCGCGCCTTTCAAGTAGTCGCCTTCTTTGGTGGTAGACTCTATCGATCTCAGCAATTGAATTAGCAAGCGGTGTTCCTGCAGAGCGTGTATGCGGCATACACTATCCGTGACAGACTAGGAAAGGTGATTAGAAACAAACTAGGAAAGCAGTATCAGAGAGAGATTAAAAAGGAAAACTAAAACTAAAAGAATTAGGAATCTAAAGCTGTAAATATAAACAAATTAAACAGAAAAAAGGAGTATAGTCCCCGGCAACGGCGCCAATTTGATGAACGTGTCAGATTCAGTCAAATAAATTTGTAATTAGCTAAAGGCAATCCACAACTACAACGAAAACCGTAGTGTAGCAGTAGAATGACTCGAGTGTCGTTCTCTCAGGACTATAACTAGCTTTATCTATTTAACAAGAAAATATAAAACAGCAGACAGATAGCAATAGGGGGTTTCTAGCAGATAATGGAGATTGGTGATAGTATGGTCCTTCTTAACATAATGGGTCGATAATCATGCATAAATTCCTCGGTCTTGCATAGAGATCTTTGAATCAATCTAGTTTCCTGTTGCAAGTATTAAGCACTACGAAGATAATTTGGTCTGACTTGTCAACAACTAATGTCCTAATGTGTTCCGTAATTATTCAACACTACGAAGATAATTGGTCTGATGGTCGACAAGTGTCCAAGTGTGCATAATGATCAATACAACATACGAGAATTTTGGTTACAACTGATCAACGAAATAAAGCAATGACACGGAGTATAATGCGCGATATAGCCATTAGCATGATTATCTTCCCTCGTTAAGAATTCACATACTACCACCAAAGATAAGTTTAGCTACTCATAATAGGCATGCAATCAATAGCAATCATAGAAGAAAACATATTGAAAGTATATAAAATAAGTAGATAAAAACTGTAAGATACAAAGTTACCGAAGGTTGTCAATCTCCGGATGATTGCGATCCTACGCGCTCTAATCTGCTATGAAAAAGTATCCCCTAAGCTATGGAACTCCCAGGACAGGCCCCGGGAAGTTCCTACCTAAAACTATAGAGAGAGGTGAGAAAGTAGGCTTGGAAAGATATGATTTTCGGAGAGAAAATTGAGCACTATATATAGGCCCGAAATAACTCCGGGGCGGTTCGCCCCCTGACTCCGGCCGTTCGCCCCCCAGTATTTCGCGGAATTTCTGCGTTTTTCGACACGGATTTGGATTTCTTCACCTTTTCGGACTCGTTTTATGACTTCTAGTAGCCTTCTAACCTCCAGATTCGGCCCCTAGACTCCAAATCCTATCCGGAAACCTTCAGATACTCCAAATAGGCTTCTGGAACACCAATTCCTTGTAGACTTCAATATAATTGCCCGGTAATCTCCGAATTTCAACCAAAACCTGTAAAATAAAATCTAAAGGGAAACGTGACACTATTCTAATAAAATGTACTTAAATATAGCTAAATTAACATAGAGGATAGCTAAAATAGGTGAAAAAGACTCAAATGAAAGTGTAAAATACACATTCATCACACTTGGGGTGAAGTAACCAGCAAGTTTCTGGAACATTGGGATAGGGACTCACCTCCCGGGTTAGGGGCATGGACGTCTCGCTTCAGTAGTCACCCACCAGAAATCGACATTGCCGATGAAGAGGAATGTGGAGAAGAATCCATTGATGAAGTCTCCTCGGTGCTTAGCTTGGACTCCACGTCCTTACTTGCGGATGTCAAGGTTGTTGGTCAAGAGGAAGTCGTGGAGGAGGTGATAACTGAATCCATTGCTTCACTTGAGTCAGAGAGTGAAGGCGTCAGTTGTGTTGAGGTCGAGGGGCCAATCTCTGAATATTTTGGTGTCTCTGAATCAATTGCTGCAGATACTCTTGATCTTGACTCCTACGTTCTGGTCCATGCGCCCACCTATGAGTTCCAAGGGAGTTTTGATCCTCTTTACTCTTTTATTTTCCATCTGATTCCCTTAGTTATTTTTTAGATTTTGTTTTTCTTGGTTTTGTTAATTTTAGTTTTCAGGGAATCGTGGACTTGCTTGAGCAGATACGGAGAGGAGCCAAGGATGGTTCCCAAGATGCGAGGAGCAATGGAACGGATGCACAAGATTCGTTTCCATTTGATATTGGATAATATTAGTGGTAATGATCTCCTGTCCGACATGTGGAGGGTCTATTATGGGGATTTCAATCCCGATAATTAGTCTTTTCACATGTCCGCTCTCAGCCGACCGAGGCCAAACCGTTCGGTAACATCTAGCATCACTTTTTATTTACTCATTCTCTTTTGCTAGGATTAGCTTAAGTTTTATGAGGGGGATGGGATGTGAACCATGATGTTAAGTATTGTTTGGCTTTGTGATGTTGAGTATGGTATCTTGTTTTTTGTTTGCATTTGCATTTGCACGTTTACCGCTTTCTTAGTTTTTAGGTCGCATTCACTGCATTCATCCTAGGATAGTCTTTCATGTTTTATATGGAGTTTATTGCCGAATTTGTTTTAAACTTTTTTATTGGGTAGATCAACTAACTATGCCATTAATCATATGCTTCATCTCTATGAATTTGTTTGAGGTTTTCCTCGCTTGGCTTGTCACATTTACGTATTGCACTTAGTTAAGCTTGGTAGTCTCGACATCACTTAGTGGTGTTTTCTCTACTGCGGTTCACGAAGGCCTTTATAATAGGATGATGCATGTTAGGGTCTTATGGTTGTTTTCCCGAGTAATTATGTACCTAAGAGGCAACAAGTCTTCACCATGCTTTGAGATTGCTAAATGCCTAGGAAGGAGGTAGTGTGAGGTTGTGTGATCCTTTGTTTATAACCTATTCTTTCGAATAGGTTTGGGGAGGGGGTTACACTATCATTAGACTTGTTTTTCGTTTTTCATTTCCGTATTGTGAGTTTATTTTTCCTTTCTCGTAAATTTTGTACTCCAACCTATTCTTTCGAATAGGTTTGGGGAAGTCGTTGTGAGTCATTTTGTTTCTCTTTTTGTTATGCTACTGCTGGCTAAAAAAATCGAAAAAAAAAAAAAGAAAAATTCCAGGAAAAAAAGAAAAAAAAAAGAAAAAGATAAACTGGAAAGAAAAAAAAAGAAAAAAAAAAAGAAAAGACCCCAAAAAAGCAAAGAAGGGTCCTAAAAAAGATAGCCAAATAGCAGTTTAGCAAAGTGTTGTGTCTCATTTTCCAATTCTTGTAATGTTCGTAATCGTGTTGTAATTTTCTATTTTTTGTCTTTTGTTTTTGAGTGTCATCTGTTCTAGACCACCCTCGTCCTGCCATTCAGGAAGTGGTGAAAATCTTAAGGCTTTACTTGAGAGATGGGTAGAATAGGGGAGTGTTATCTTTTATAGGGAACCCTCCTTCGTTTGATGAGAGCCAGTACTGGTTCGACCTCTTTTGAGGAAAAGTCTTAAATTTGGTGAACAGCAGTAAGTCCTCAGTTTCATAGGGACGGGACAACCATTCGTATCTTAACATGTTTCATTACGTCGTCACTGACTAGGTCCAGGTAGAGAATGTTACGAGAGACTATCTTGTCTTAACTTAAGTACTTATGTGGATGTGTATGAGTCAATCGAGGCATTCTTCAACCTATATTCATGTTTTGACTTATATGGTTATTGTTCATATGGTTTTTGATAGATTCGGTAGATTAGTTCATTTTATTTGGCATGAGACTCCATTTTATGTGTTGCATTGTTCTTTGCATTAGAGTCTAGCTTAGTTGCTTGAGGACAAGCAAAGGTTCAGTTTGGGGAGTTTGATGAATGTGTATTTTACACTTTCATTTGAGTCTTTTTCACCTATTTGAGCTATCATCCATGTTAATTTAGCTATATTTTAGTGCATTTTATTAGAATAGTGTCACGTTTCCCTTTAGTTTTTATTTTACAGGTCTTGGTTGAAAACGAGGATTTCCGGGCAATTATATTGAAGTTGACAAGGAATTGGTGTTCCAGAAGCCTAATTGGAGTATCTGAAGGTTTCCGGATAGGATTTGAAGTCTAGGGGTCGAATCTGGAGGTTAGAAGGCCACTAGAAGTCAGAAACCGAGTCCGAAAAGGGGAAGAAATTCAAAAACGCGTCGAAAACGCTTAAATTCCCAAAATTTACTCCCGGGTGAATCGCCCGGGATGTGCGGCGAATCGCCCCACACCAGGCGACTCGACCGGTGTGTGGGGCCCTTCCCCCCATACTATTTCGAGGCCTATATATAGTTGCTCAATTTTTCTCCGATTTTCATACTTTTCCAGACCTATTCTCTCACCTTTCTCTGTAGTTTTAGGTAGGAACTTCCCAGAGCCTGTTCTGGGGGTTCATAGCTTAGGAGATACTTTTTCATAGCAGTTTGGAGCTTGTAAGATCACGATTTTTCGGACACTGACAACCTTCGGTAACATTGTATCTTACAGTTTTTCTACTTATTTTTATATATCTTTCAACATGTTTTCTTCTATGATTTCTGTTGATTGCATGACAACTATGAGTAGCTAAACTTCTCGTTGGTGATAGTATTTGAATTTTTAGCGAAGGGTTGATAATTATGCTAATGGCTATATCGCGCATTATACTCCGTGTTATTGGTTTATTTCTTTGATCTATTTAAATCTCTATCTTCGTATTGTTGATTAATTATTGCACACAATTGGTCAATTCATTGGTCTTTGACCTATCTGAATCTATATCTTCGTAGTGTTTGATAATTGCAACAGGACAACTCATTGATCAAAGATCTCCATGCAAAACCGAGGAATTTACGCATGATTATTAACCCGTTATGCTTTGAAGGACCATACTATCACCAATCTCCATTATCTGTTAAGAAAAACCTTTGCTAAACCGTCTGCTGTTTTATATTCTAAATTAGATTAGATAAAGCTAGTTATAGTCCTTAGAGATCGACACTCGAGGTTATTCTACTGCTACACTACGGTTTTTGTTGTATTTGTGAACTGTCTTTGGCTAAATAACAAATTTATTTGATAGTCCGGAACTGACAATCCGCGCGTTCATCAGTAGCTAAATCTATCGTTGGTGATAGTATGTGAGTTCTTAGCTAGGGTTCTTAATTATGCATGATGGCTATAACGGGAATCAGACTTTGAGTTATTGCTTTATTTCTTTGATCTATCTAAGCCCTCTATCTTCGTAGTATTGAATTGAACGGAACACATTGGACAATTCATGATCTTAGATTTCTATGCAAAACGATCGGGTACTTCATGCATGATTATTAACCTGATATTTTGAATGATCATACTATCACTAATTTCCATTATCTTTGATAAGAAAAATCTGTGCTAAGTCGTTTGTTGAGTTTATAGTTTAAGTTAAATTAGATAAATCTAGTTATAGTCCTTAGAGATCGACACTCGAGGTTATTTTACTGCTACACTACGGTTTTCGTTGTAGTTTTGAGTTGCCTTTGGCTAAAAACAAATTTATTTGATTAATTGAGTCTGACTAATTTCAGTTCATCAGCTAGCAATTGGGGCATGCACTTGTGGGTTACACTACAAAGAAATGAAAGGTGAAAACCATCACTATACTGCCTGCAAGAATGCAAGAATTATTCAACTTGAAGTCCGTAAGCCACTTGAAGATTACGAGAAGGACTGTTAGGAAACTTGTAATTTTGATGAGCAATTAACCATGCTAAATTAAGGAAAGTCCAGTAACTAGTACTCTTAAGGTCCATAGGAATTTAGAATTTTAAGGACATTGTAAAAGAGGAACGTTTGGAAAGACTTAGTGTAGGTACTAGTTAGGAGCTTTCGTTTGCTGCTGATGTACTTTGTTTTTACAAATGAACTATTGAAGCACTAGAACCGCTCAGAAACTTGAAGATTCGAGGACTGAAGACATAGAAGAATTCTGAGAAAGGTATCTACAAAGGCACATGTTGCTCAGAAAGTGAGATTTTCACCAACAGCTCGTATAAGTGAAAATCTATATGACAGAGTAGGTTGTGCTTGCTGAAACTGAGACTGACCACTTGCTGAAAACATATGTGACCTCCTTGCTGAAGACGACTTGCATTTTGGCTCCAACGTTCACATTTGAAATCGATTCCAATGAACATTAAATGCAAAGTAGGCACGCGAAGAACATGAAGACAAGAAGACAAATAAAGGACGCTCCTGAAAGTACAAAAGCAAGATAGTGACATCTTAAGGTTCAAGCCTTAGAATTTGAAATTCAAACGGCTCCCTTGAGACACTATAAATAGAGGTCATCTGGAAAAGAGTAGAAGGGTGTCAACAACGTGATCAAACTCTCACTTGTGCTTTAAACACTCAAAACCTTTGTTAGGAAACTTGTAATTTTGATGAGCAATTAACCATGCTAAATTAAGGAAAGTCCAGTAACTAGTACTCTTAAGGTCCATAGGATTTTAGAATTTTAAAGAACATTGTAAAAGAGGAACGTTTGCTGAAGACTTAGTGTAGGTGCTAGATAGGTGTTTTAACCGCTTATGATGTATCTTGTTTTCTGAAAAGATAAACAACCTATTGAAGCATTTGCTGATGATGTACTTTGTTTACACAAACAAACTATTGAAGCATTAGAACCGTTCAGAAACTTGAAGAACTCGAAGACTGAAGACTAAAGAAGATTTCTGAAGATGGTATCTACAAAGGCACATGTTGCTCAGAAAGTGGAAACTTCAGCAACAGCTTGCATAAGTGAAAATCTAAACGACAGAGTAGGTTGTGCTTGCTGAAACTGAGACTGACCACTTGCTGAAAAACATATGTGACCTCCTTGCTGAAAGTACTTGCATTTGCGCTCGAACGTTCATATTTGAATCTCATTCAAATGAACATTAAATGCAAAGCATGCACCCGAAGAACATGAAGACTAGAAGACAAATAAAGGACGCTGCTGAAAGTACAAAAGCAAGACAATGACATCTTAAGGAACAAAGCCTTAGAATTCGAAATTCAAACGGCTCCCTTGATTCACTATAAATAGAGGTCATCCGGCAAAGAGTTGAAGTGTGTGAACAACGTGACCAAACTCTCACTTGTGCTTAAATCTCACATACCCTTCAATACTCTTTACTGCCATTGATCCGTTCCAAGACTTAAAGCTTGAAAAAGCTACTTGTGAAGAAGTAGAACATACACGGCTAAGAAATTAGTTAATTGTTCTTTCTTTCGAACAAGAACAAGTTTTGACACCAGAAACAATCGAACTTGTTTACTGCAAATTATTCAAAGTTTTGTTTCTTAGATTACTTGTTGTAGCTGAATAAGTTATAATCAAGTTATCTCATCCCAAACCTCTCTAATTGAAAATACACCCTTTCAGGCGTGAAATTCAGGGGGAACTTAATCGAGCATAGTGTTGCTGATTATAAGTCCCAAGTTTGGTGGAGAACAAGGTTTCGTTCTCTAGTTAGGTTGGAAACGAAGCAAGTGTGCTTTGGTTTCTGTTGAATTGCTCTAGATAGGTGTTGTAAAGAATCTCAAACTTATCTTAGTGGATTCAGTCCTAGAAAGGACAAAGTGGATTAGTTGAGAGATTACGCCACTCTCAGATACCACTATAAAAGTGTTTGTGTGATTTACTTACTGCATTTAGTTTTCAGCAAAGCATATCTATCTGTACACTGTCACTCTGTTCACTTGTTGAAACTATCACTTACTGTCAAAGCACTTATTGTACAAAAACTTCCACTCTCTGATTTTAAGTATCAGCAAAACTCGTTACTGAAAAGTAACTAGTGCTTGTTGAGAAAGTTAGTATCAGCAAACTCATTACTGAAAAGTAATAAGCCCTTGCTGTGAAAGTTTTTAAACGACGAAGGTTTGAAAAGACTATTCACCCCCCCCTCTAGTCTTTTCTAGTTGTTTAAAGGGACCAACAAGTGGTATCAGAGCGAGGTTCTTTAACCTTCAGCACTGAACCTAGATCCCCTTAGGTGCTTTCCGTAAATCACTCTCACTTGATCAGTTTGGTAGTCTTTTGCTGACAGGATGTCTTTAGGAGACGCTCCCTTGCTGAAGCTGGAAAACTATGAAAAATGGTGAAACAATATGATGTTACATCTTGAGGCCATTAGTGATGAGATGGTTATTGTCATTAATGTTGGACCTGTCAAGATCACTAAGGTTGAGAGAAGTTTTCCTCACAAAACCACAGAAGCTGGAAAGGAAACTATCTTCGGCGAACCAGTTGATACTGTCGTTCCAAAACCAAGAGAGGAATGGACTTACGACGAAGCCAAGACATTCCGTCTTGATGGCCAAGCAAGAAACATCATCATTCGATCAACTCCGGATACTATACAGTGCAAACTGTGGGGTGCCAAAACTGCTAAGGAAGCTTGGAAAATGGTTCAAGATCTTTGTGCTGGATCTGACAAAACCAAGGAGAACAAACTTGAAGTGCTGAAGTTAAAGTTCCAGAACTTTAAACAAGGTACAAATCAGTCACTGGAAGACTTGGACTTCAGATTCACAACTCTAGTTAGTGAGATGGCCGCCTTGGGAGTTGGAAATCTTTACTCAGATTCTGAGAAGGTGAAAACCATCATCAGAAGTCTGAACCAAGAATGGATCCACACTTAGAATTTCTACTACGATCAAGTAATGCCAAACATCACACCTACAGAGTTGTTCTCTCATCTTGCCACTGTCAACTACGAGACAAAGCAAAGAGAAAATATGTTTGCTGAAAAATCGCAAAACATTGCTCTTGCTGCAAAGCCGTCATCTTCTGAAAAGAAGAATGATAAAGACCCCGCTGATGAAAATTCTTTAGTTGTTAAAAACATGAAGAAATTCATCAGTAAGGAACTTGAAAGGCGAAAAGCAAAAGAGAAGCTGAAAAAGCATCTTGGTAACAACTACCATAAATACAAGAATGAGGCTAGCTCGCTGAACAAGCAAGCTCAGCAAGCAAACTCATCAGAAGAACCAGCAGTTGGAAATGATCTCTCCTTTTACTGCAAAAAGCCTGGAAACTTCAAAGCAAATTGTCCTTTGCTGAAAGGCAAATCTGCTGAAAAGAAGAAGAAGTTCAAAAGAGCTTTTATTGCTGAAGAAAAGAAGAAGCTTCAAGCAAAAATCGATGCGTTGTGCATTGATACAAGCTCCGAAGACAGTGAGGAAGAAAGCTCAGACACTGAAGATGAAGAAGCCACTCTTGACGTAGAGATTGGCAAGGAAGTTTGTGGAATAGCCATGGAAGCTTATCCAGATGTGTCAAACTACGAATTCTGCCTCATGGCCGGTCAGGTAAATAGTCCTACCTCTGACTCTGACTCAGAAAGTGAAGACGAGATTGCCCTTGACAAGATTCAAGGAGAAATCGAAAGATTTGAGAAAACTCTGAGCAAACAGCAAGAGAAACTACAAAATGCTGAAACTCTGACCAAGCAGACTACTGAAAAGTATGTATTGCTGAAGGAAGAGACAGAAAAGAAAGATGCTGAAATATTGCATCTTAAGAAGTTGATTACTGAAGCTACAGACAAGAATTCTCAGATGGCAATAGAATTGGAAGAATATCAGTCCTCAATTCTAAAGTTACTTGCTGAAATCCAAGAAATGAAAAAGATGAAAATCAATTTCAAAGCTTATGCTGATGCAAGTAATACGCTGACTGAACTAAACTCTTATCTGAGAGATCCATCTTAGAAAGAAGGTTTAGGTGCAACGTATGAAGGTGATGACGTAATAATCTTGAGTAAAGACAAATCACCAATTACCTTTGTACGTGCAACTTATAGTGGTCAACCAGAACTCTATCAGATTGGTCAATCTAAGGTTGCTGAAAAATGCAATCAAGTACCTACGACCCTAAAGCCCGCTGTTGCTACTCAAAGTAACAAGACTTTAAAAGGAAAACAGGTTGCTGAAAAGCAAACTGTAAAGAAAATGGATGTTGTAAAGCATTCCGCCAAACAAGTTGCTGAAAAGCAATTTGTTAAATCAAAAGGCAAGATTACTAAAAGTAATCAGAAGACCTTTGGTGACAAACCTGAATCAAGTAAGGTTGTTGAGACAAAAGCTCAGCATTCTCCAAAAAGTGGACTCGGTTTCAAAACCAAGCAAAGTCAACTTTGTCATGAGTATAAGCAAAGTCAGCAAAGATACTTCAAAGAGATGAACAAAACCAAGACTAAGAGTTCTGACAAGACTCAAAACGCTAGGGCTAGAAGGAACCTTGCTAGAAAAGAACTTACTGAAAAGTATGTTCAGCAAAAAGGTCAACCGAGCAAGACACCACATCAGAAAGTGGATTTGATCAGCACGAATCAAAAGTCTTTCAGCTCAAAACCTCCTAGTTCCTCAGCAAGTAGAAATCAAGTCAAAGTTGAAAAACTTAAGACTTGGGTTTCCACTGGACACATTCTTGAACATGTTAATGGACATCCAATATTGAATAATTAACTTGTTTGCTCTTGATTGTGCAGACTTCAGCCACGGAGACAAACGATGCAATCTGGCACTTTGACGGTCAACAAGAATAACCTTATAAACTATAGACGGTGGTCTAAAGGTCCAACAATAAGATTTGCTGGTGGAGGCTCTGGTTCTACAAAATGCTACGGTGACGTGAAGTTAGGATGCATTACCATTTCGGGAGTTCTTTATGTCAAAAATCTTAAGTTTAACCTTTTCAACATGAGTCAATTTGCTGATAAAGGGTACTTCATCAAAATCAAAAGTGATGAATGTAAACTTATAGACTTTGAGACAAAGAAGGTTATTATGGTTGCTAGAAGATCAGGAGGCTTGTACACTGTAGATTGGTCTTCAGCAATCGTTGAAAGATGCCTTATCTCAGATCAAGATTGCCTTGCTGAAAAAGCATGGTTATGGCATAAACGAACAAGTCACCTCAATTTCAAGACGCTGAATAAGATGTCTAAAAAGGCACTTGCAGTTGAATTACCTAAGGTTACTTTCAAGAAGGATGGTGTTTGCAATGCATGTCAGCAAGGAAAGCAAACCAAATCTTCTTTTAAGAACAAGGCAGTACCGTCAACTACAAAACCTTTACAACTCTTGCACATGGACTTGTTTGAATCTTCTTCAACAAGCTATGCTGGTAAGAAGTATGGTCTGTGATGAACGCGCGGATGTCGTGCTCCGAGCAAATCAAATAAATTTGTTATTCAGCCAAAGGCAATTTACAAATACACGAAAACCGTAGTGTAGCAGTAGAATGACCTCGAGTGTCGTTCTCTAAGGACTATAACTAGCTTTATCAAATCTAATTTAGAATATAAAAACAGCAGACGGTATAGCAAAGGTTTTTCTAACAGATAATGAAGATTGGTGATAGTATGATCCTTCAAAGCATAACGGGTTAATAATCATGCGTAAATTCCTCGGTTTTGCATGGAGATCTTTGATCAATCAATTGTCCTGTTGTAATTATTAAACACTACGAAGATATAGGTACTGACAAGTCAAACACTATTGTCCAATTGTGCTCCGTAATTATTCAACACTACGAAGATATAGATATGCATAGGTCGACGAGGGTCCAATTGTGCATAATAATTAATCAACATACGAAGATATAGGTTGCGCCTGATCAACGAAATAAAGCAATAACACGGAGTATAATGCGCGATATAGCCATTAGCATGATTATCTACCCTTCGCTAAGAATTCACATACTACCACCAACGATAAGTTTAGCTACTCATAGTTTTCATGAATCAACAGAAATCATAGAAGAAAACATGTTGAAAGATATATAAAAATAAGTAGAATAAACCGTAAGATACAATGTTACCGAAGGTTGTCAGTCTCCGAAGAATCGCGATCTTTCAAGCTCCAAACTGCTATGAAAAAGTATCTCCTAAGCTACGAACCCCCAGAACAGGCTCTGTGAAGTTCCTACCTAAAACTACAGAGAAAGGTGAGAGAATAGGTCTGGAAAAGTATGAATTTCGGAGAAAAACTGAGCAACTATATATAGGCCTCGAATTTGTGTGGGGCGAAAGGCCCCTTCGCCCGGTGTGGCGCGATTCGCTCCACGTCCCGGGCGATTCGCCCGGGAGTAAAATTCGCGGAATTCCACGTTTTCGATGCGTTTTTGGATTTCTTCCCCTTTTCGGACTCGGTTTCTGACTTCTAGTGGCCTTCTAACCTCTAGATTCGACCCCTAGAATCCAAATCCTATCCGGAAACCTTCAGATACTCCAAATAGGCTTCTGGAACACCAATTCCTTGTCAACTTCAATATAATTGCCCGGAAATCCTCATTTTTCAACCAAAACCTGTAAAATAAAATCTAAAGGGAAACGTGACACTATTCTAATAAAATGCACTAAAATATAGCTAAATTATCATAGAGGATAGCTAAAATAGGTGAAAAAGACCCAAATGAAAATGTAAAATACACATTCATCAAACTCTCCAAACCGAACCTTTGCTTGTCCTCAAGCAACTAAGCTAGACTCTAATGCAAAAATAATGCAAGACACAAAATGGAGTCTCATGCCAAATAAAATGAACTAATCTACTGAATCTATCAAAAAACATATGAAGAAAAACCATATAAATCAAAGCATGAATACAGGTTGAAGAATACCTCGATTGACTTATACACATCCACATAAGCACTTATGTCAAGACAAGACAGTCTCTCGTAACATTCTCTACCTGGACCTAGTCAGTGACGACGTAATGAAGCATGCTAAGATACGAATGGTTGTCCCGTGCCTATGAAACTGAGGACTTACTGATGTTCCACCATGTTAAGACTTTCCCTCAAAGAGGTCGAACCAGTACTGGCTCTCATCAAACGAAGGAGGGTTCCCTATAAAAGATAACACTCCCCTATTCTACCCATCTCTCAGGAAAAGTCTTAAGCTATTCACCACTTCCTGAATGGCAGGACGAGGGTGGTCTAGAATAGATGACACTCAAAAACAAAAGACAAAAATAGAAAATTACAAAACGATTACGATCATTACAAGAATTGGAAAATGAGACACACCACTTTGCTAAACTGCTATTTGGCTTTCTTTTTGGACCCTTCTTTGCTTTTTTGGGGTCTTTTCTTTTTTTTCTTTTCAGTTTCTTTTTTTTCCCTTTTTTTTTTTCTTTTCCCTGGAATTTTTCTTTCTCTTTTTTTTTAGCCAGCAGTAGCATAACAAAAAGAGAAACAAAATGACTCACACGACTTCCCCAAACCTATTCGAAAGAATAGGTTGGAGTACAAAATTTATGGAAAAGGAAAAATAAACTCACGATACGGAAATGAAAAACGAAAACAAGTCTAATGATGGTGTAACCCCCTCCCCAAATCTATTCGGAATAATAGGTTATAAACAAAGGATCACACATCCTCACACTACCTCCTTCCTAGGCATTTAGCAATCTCAAAGCATGGTGAAGACTTGTTGCCTCTTAGGTTCATAATTACTCGGGAAACCAACCATAAGACCCTAACATGCATCATCCTATTATAAAGGCCTTCGTGAACCGCAGTAGAGAAAACACCACTAAGTGATGTCGAGACTACCAAGCTTAACTAAGTGTAATACATAAATGTGACAAGCCAAGCGAGAAAAACCTCAAACAAATTCATAGAGATGAAGCATATGATTAAAGACATAGTTAGTTGATCTTACCCAATAAATAAGTTCAAAAAATTCGGCAATAAACTCCATATAAAACATGCAAGACTATCCTAGGATGAATGAAGTGAATGCAACCTATAAAATCTAAGAAAGCAGTAAATGTGCAAATGCAAATGCAAACAAAGAACAAGATACTAATCAACACAAAGCCAAACAATACTTAACATCACGGTTCACATCCCATCCCCCTTACGATACTTAATCTAGCCCCTAGCAAAAGCGAATGAGTAATAAGAAGTGATACTAGATGTTACCGAACGGTTTGGCCTCGGTTGGCTGAGAGTGGACATGTGAAAAGACTAATCATCGGGATGGTAATCCCCATAAAAGTTACTCCACATGTCAGACAGGAGCTCATTGGACTGCCGTAGGGCCTCCTGTTGCTGCTGGATGAGCTGTTGCTGCTCCCACCTTTGTTGCCTGTCCTCCCGGCGATGCTCCTCGAATGTCTCCCAATCGCGGTTGTGCTGGGCAATGTGCCCGTCGAGGTCCTGTCGCAAGGCCGCGTTGTCCTGTTGCAAGGCCGCATTACTGGCATCAATTCTATCGAAACGACCGTCGAGGTAGGTACGGAATTCATAGAAGTCAAATCCTCTAGACCCCTGTGGTGCTCGAGGCGGTGCATGCGGTGCTCTATGGACAAATGGGATATCTGGGATAGGGGCTTGGCCATCATCGACCTCCATAGCATCCTCATGATCGGAATCGCTCGGCTGGAAGGGTGCTCCCACATCAGCAGCGGCAGCCGTGGGGTTCTTCAACTGATACGTAGTCAGCTGCACCTCAATGGTTGAGGGTGAAAGGGCAGCGACCTCGCAATCCCCCTCTTCAATGTCATCGACCCCATGATATTTGCAGTAGGCAGTGATGAAGCTTGGGAAGATGAAGGGCTTCCTATTCTTTTCCCAGTGGCGCTCGTACTCCTCATACATGATGTGCCCGATGTCGATCCGATGTCTGTCTATCAAGCAGTAGAGGAGCTCGGCGTAGTAGGGCTGAATCCACGAGTCATTCTTCCTAGGGATCAAGTTGAAGATGCAAAATTTCATCATCACCTTAGCTTCAATGCTAAGGTCGCTCTGACGGATCCGTGTAGGTTCTCCCCCGATTTCTGGATATCTGTAATCCCTGTTGCAGATCACGTCTGTGATATGTCTTCCTATCCCCCTAGAGGCCCTCGAATACAAGTAGGCATGGTCGCTCCCTGTGAACTCCTGCTGCCCAAAATGGATGAATGAAGAAATGTGCTCTGGTGTCCAAGGTATTATCAGGCCTCGAACTAGTACCCCATTCTTCTCCTCGAGATGTGTATCCGGTGTAGAACTCTTGGAGGAGGCTCTCGTCGTACCCCTTGAACCTGTTGGAACTGTACCAAACCCAATTCCTTCTTGATGCCAATCGTGATAGCGTCCTATACCCCGCCGTATCAGCTGCTGACTCTGGAATATCAATCCTCCTGTCTGGAATGATCGATCTTCCCCCGTCGGCCAGCTCCGCTTCTAGCCTTTGACGCACCTCTACCGCAGCTAAAGACATTTCATACATGTGGTGAGAAGGTTGGGAGCTTGATGCTACTCCCTTCCCCTTTCTGCTCGAGCCAGCTCTCCTTGATCTTGGTGCCATGATTCCTACAAACAGCAATTAGTATCTTGTACGACGCAAAACAGACCTATGCATACGTAAATGTATGAGCGAACAAACGAACAATATCTTTAACAATCCAACTCCTCAAAAACCCAATGTCTAGTCTAGCTACTTCATCACGCAACATATCAATGTAACTACTACAATAACATATCACATTATGCTCTTGCTAAACAACAAATGCCTTGAATCACAAGGTTCAATCCATACCATAATAACAAAAATCTAACATAAATCCTCAACTTCATCAATCATGCATTCTACCATTACATCCATAATTATCATATCAATAAACACATGTTTAAGCATGGAATGAAAGTAAGAGATACATTTTCTAACAAGATATATCATCTAATAGCAAAAATATCAAATCAACAAACCAAGCCTAATTGAACATGCAATTGATAATGAATAACGATTCTAATAAAATAAATCATCAACCCATACATCATACAAGCTTAATTGAAGCATAAATCAAAAAAACCCCAAACCAGAGATTGAATGAACTAGGAAGAAATTTGTTCGGATGAAAAGAAAGAGCACGTAACGGGCTTCGATTGAAGCTAGAGAACACACAAATTGATAGAAAGATGAAGAAGTTATGAAGGTTTGAAGGTTTTGAGAAAATGGAGGAATTTTTTGAGTTTAAGGGAAGAAGATGAAGTGAAATGAGGAGAAAGGGGGAGAGCCCCGATTTTAAGTTCTGCAGATCGTGGGGCGATTCGCCCCGTGCGGGGCGAATCGCCCCGCGGGTCCAGAGCGCGCGCGCGCGCTCTGGAGCGTGGGGCGATTCGCCCCCCACCTCCTGAGGTGGGGAGACGATCGTTTCGAAATAAAATGCGGTTTTTAGTCCCCGAAAACCATTTTTCTCAAAAAATCACTCGAAAAATCTCACTCAAACATAACATAAGCACATACGACACAGAGACGAACAAATTCACATATGAAAAGCAAATTGTTCAAGTATTAATGCATGCAATAAAGCGGTAAAGAAAGCGATAAAACCCCGGGTTGCCTCCTGGATAGCGCCATTGTTAAAAGTCTTTGACTCGACTCCTGTCTTCGCCTAGCTTTTCTTCTTGAGGGTACTAGACTTCCCATTCACGGATCTCCTTCCCATGCCTCGAACCTGTGAATAAGAATGAACATATACATTAAGACCACTGTAGTCAATAGTGTGAGGCTTGGAGATATGGCTTGCAACACATGTTGCTTGCCATCCACTTCAATAGTGCAAGTTCTTCGGTAGATGTCCATCACAGAGCGTAGCTTAGTCAAGAACGTTCGCCCCAAGAGAAAGACATCCCCTGTTCCAAGTGTAGACGCCGGCATAACTACAAAATCGGTGTATACAGAAGCTTCACCAATCTTGACCAATACATTCTTCACAACGCCTTCGGGTTTCACAAAGGATCCATCCGCCAGTTGCACAATAGCCTTATGCACAAATAGTTTTCCAAGGTTACTCTTCTCGAAAACATTCAAAGGGAGCAAATTAGAGTAGGATCCCGTGTCTAGTGTGGCACGGACATCTTCAAGTTCCCCAATCCCGATCTTAACATCGAAACCTTGAGGGAGTGGCTCGGGATCCTCTTGCTCCTCTTCATTCTCGTCAGCACTAAGGTCCTTCTCTTCTTCCTCGGCCTGTGGGGGCATTTCCCCCTCACAACTCTCGCATTTAGCAACCTTCTTGATGGTGATTTCAACAGGTAGATCACCCACCAGGGTAATGGACATCGATTTCTCAGTGTTGCTAGGCAGCTTGCCTTGCTCCCTACTTGCTCCTCGGTCGATCAACTCTTGCATCTTTTGATGGGCAAGCCTAGTGCTCTCTTCCAACCTTTCAAGCCGTGCCCTAGTCTTCTCGGAATCTTCTTCGTAACGTTTGAGAAAACTTTGGGTGTGATCAACCATCTTTTGCAAGTTCTCCACAAGTTGAGCCGACTTCGACTTCGGTGGCTCTTTCGGAGCGGGATTTTCGCAGTGGTCATTACCATAGTTAAGCCTACTACGGTCTTGGTTAGGTCCATAAGTTTGGCTAGCCGGTGCATATCCTTGATTGTTTCGGAATCCTCTTGTCCAGAATCCACCTCGATGATTCCTACCGTCTTGTCCGTAGCTAGCTTCTTGAGTACCAAACTCCGTAGCAAAGGCTTCCTCTTCGCCTCCTCGAGCCCAGTTGCCATCATCATATGCAAGCTCCGATCTACACACATGAGCCCCATGCCCATAGTTCTTGCATATTCGGCATAGTTTGTTCGAAACAGTTGTTCCAGTGGCGCTCTTGAGGACTTGCTTCAATTCGTTGGTAAAGCACTCGAATTGATCCCCATTCCCCCTATACATAGGGGCTTCTTGAGTCGGTGGAGCTTCAGGTCCACGTCTCCTAACCATCGCTCTTGGGTCCTTGAATTGCGAACCCTTAGCAAGCCTTTCGAAAACTACCCAGACGGCTTCTGCGGTTTCCTCCCAAATATTGCCTCGGCATTTGAAATCCACCACTTGTTGGTTCTCGAAGGTTAGTCCATTGTAGAAGTGTTGGACTAGGTCAGAAAGTTCAAAACCATGGTGAGGGCACTTGTTCGTGAGATCTTGGAATCTCTCAAACGCGGTGTAGATGGTCTCATCATAGTCCTGCTTGAATCCAGTGATTTGCGCCTTTAGCGCGGTAGTCAAGGTGTGAGGGAAGTATTTTTCCATGAAAGCTGAAAAAACCTTCTCCCAAGTGTCCAGCGAGCCTGCTGGTAGAGAACTCAACCATGACTTGGCTCTGTCGCCAAGTCCCATAGCAAAAACCTTCATCCTCAACTCATCCGTTGTTATTTCAGCTCCGGGTCGTGGGAGTTGGTTGACGAAATCATCGATATCGTGCAAGTACCCCATCACATCTTCCCTTGATGAGCTATAGAACCTCGGAAGTTGTTGGAATGCGTGGTTCTTGATTTCCAAATCTCGAGTTGCAGAAGAAAGAACAATCGCCGGTCCCCTCATACGATCCTTGGTGGGTTGAACCCATGCTTTCAGTGGTCTAGCTTCTTCCATTCCGTCGATTTCATTGAAAAGACTGTGTAGAGATTCAGAGAAATCGGTATCCTCTATTTCCTCTAGTGCACGCCTTTGAAGTAGTCGCCTTCTTTGGTGGTAGACTCTGTCGATCTCAGCAATTGAATCAGCAAGCGGTGTTCCCCTAGATCGTGTATGTGGCATACACTATCTGTAACAGACTAGGAAAGCAGTATCAGGGAGAGATTAAAAAGGAAAACTAAAACTACTAGAATTAGGAATTGAATGCTGAAAATATAAACAAATTAAACAGAAAAAAGGAGTATAGTCCCCGGCAACGGCGCCAATTTGATGAACGCGCGGATGTCGTGCTCCGAGCAAATCAAATAAATTTGTTATTTAGCTAAAGGCAATTCACAACTACAACGAAAACCGTAGTGTAGCAGTAGAATGACATCGAGTGTCGTTCTCTAAGGACTATAACTAGCTTTATCAAATCTAATTTAGAATATAAACACAGCAGACGGTATAGCAAAGGTTTTTCTAACATATAATAGAGATTGGTGATAGTATGATCCTTCAAAGCATAATGGGTTAATAATCATGCGTAAATTCCTCGGTTTTTCATGGAGATCTTTGATCAATCAATTGTCCTGTTGTAATTATTAAACACTACGAAGATATATGTACTGACAAGTCAAACACTATTGTCCAATTGTGTTCCGTAATTATTCAACACTATGAAGATATAGATATGCATAGGTCGACGAGGGTCCAATTGTGCATAATAATTAATCAACATACGAAGATATAGGTTGCGCCTGATCAACGAAATAAAGCACTAACACGGAGTATAATGCGCGATATAGCCATTAGCATGATTATCTACCCTTCGCTAAGAATTCACATACTACCACCAACGATAAATTTAGCTACTCATAGTTGTCATGCAATCAACAGAAATCATAGAAGAAAACATGTTGAAAGATATATAAAATAAGTAGAATAAACCGTAAGATACAATGTTACCGAAGGTTGTCAGTCTCCGAAGAATCGCGATCTTACAAGCTCCAAACTGCTATGAAAAAGTATCTCCTAAGCTACGAACCCCCAGAACAGGCTCTGGGAAATTCCTACCTAAAACTACAGAGAAAGGTGAGAGAATAGGTCTGGAAAAGTAGGAATTTCGGAGAAAAACTGAGCAACTATATATAGGCCTCGAATTTGTGTGGGGCGAAGGGCCCCACACACCGGGCGATTCGCCCGGTGTGGGGTCCCGGGCGATTCGCCCGGGAGTAAAATTCACGGAATTCCGCGTTTTCGATGCGTTTTTGGATTTCTTCCCCTTTTCGGACTCGGTTTCTGACTTCTAGTGGCCTTCTAACCTCCAGATTCGACTCCTAGACTCCAAATCCTATCCGGAAACCTTCAGATACTCCAAATAGGCTTCTGGAACACCAATTCCTTGTCAACTTCAATATAATTGCCCGAAAATCCTCGTTTTTCAACCAAAACCTGTAAAATAAAATCTAAAGGGAAACGTGACACTATTCTAATAAAATGCACTAAAATATAGCTAAATTATCATAGAGGATAGCTAAAGTAGGTGAAAAAGACCCAAATGAAAGTGTAAAATACACATTCATCAAACTCCCCAAACCGAACCTTTGCTTGTCCTCAAGCAACTAAGCTAGACTCTAATGCAAAAAACAATGCAAGATACAAAATGGAATCTCATGCCAAATAAAATGAACTAATCTACTGAATGTACCAAAAAACATATTAACAAAAACCATATAAATTAAAAAATGAATATAGGTTGAAGAATACCTCGATTGACTTATACACATCCACATAAGCACTTATGTCAAGAAAAGATAGTCTCTCGTAACGAAAACAAGTCTAATGATGGTGTAACCCCTCCCCAAACCTATTCGGAAGAATAGGTTATAAACAAAGGATCACACAACCTCACACTACCTCCTTCCTAGGCATTTAGCAATCTCAAAGCATGGTAAAGACTTGTTGCCTCTTAGGTACATAATTACTCGGGAAAACAACCATAAGACCCTAACATGCATCATCTTATTATAAAGGCCTTCGTGAACCGCAGTAGAGAAAACACCACTAAGTGATGTCGAGACTACCAAGCTTAACTAAGTGCAATACATAAATTTGACAAGCCAAGCGAGAAAAACCTCAATCAAATTCATAGAGATGAAGCATCCGATTAATGGCATAGTTGGTTGATCTATCCAATAAAAAAGTTCAAAAAATTCGGCAATAAACTCCATATAAAACATGCAAGACTATCCTAAGATGAATGTAGTGAATGCAGTGAATGCAACCTAAAAAACTAAGAAAACGGTAAACATGCAAATGCAAATGCGGGCGGATAAAACATGCAAGGTACTATACTCATCCTACCAATACCAAGCTCCAAACTAACAACATCAGATCACTTAAACCCCATCCCCCCTCATGAAATTAACGCTAGTCCCTAGCAGTAAGAAAATGAGGAAATAAGATGTGATACTAGATGTTACCCCATGGTTTGGCCTCGGTCGGCTGAGTATGCTGTTTGTGAGTTATTGGGACTGCTCCGGGAGCTTATATATGATCATCGGGACTTGTGGTAGTGGCGGGTAGTTCCATTAATAGACCGGATAGGACCAATTCAACCATCTGTATCATCATTGTCCCTATTGTCTTCATTGTGACTACTGTCACGCACATCGTCACTAGTAGAGTTGCAGTGTCGAAGGGAATCTTCAAGATTGGCCGCCTCTGTTATGGAATCTTCCACCCGGTATCTCTCCAACAGGTTGTACGAGTGAGGGGAAAGGCAGTGGTATCAGAGCCTCCAGCTCCAATGTTTTACACCCCGTGGAGGTTACAGCAAGCTGCTCGGATATTCAGAGGTTGTTTTCCGTTTTTTTTCC
>CM051456.1:60280250-60318960 GCA_028274465.1 Plantago ovata | reverse complement strand
CTTTTTGGGTCTCGCTTGGATAGTTCATCATCATTTTCTGACAAGTAGTCATCATCCTCAGATTCATCAAGTTGAGCGACTTTTGAGCCTTTGTCAGTAGCTTCTCTTCCTTTTTGTTGAGTGGTTGCTGATGGCAACACTTCAGACTCAACGACTGGAGTTTCACCAGTAGATAGTTGTTTCAATTAAGTTTGTGGCTCAATTACTGGAGTTTCGCCAGTAGTTAGTTTTAATTGAGTAGTTACTGAAGGCAACTACTGGAGTTTCGCCAGTAGTAAATGGAAGGGATGGAACTTCCTTTGATTTTGGTCTTGAAGATTCACCAATTTCCAGATCCTGCGTATGCATTACATGGATCACGAGACTGTTTTGTAGAGCTCGTTGGTAATCTTCATCTTCTTCATCCTTATCTTCAAGGTTTTCTTCAATAACCTTGGCATTAGAAACTGGACTTTTGCCATTTTTCAAGGCAACCCTTTTTCTGGCGTATTCTTCTTCAGTATCAGCACCTTGTACAGGTGCTTGATTTTCAGCAGCAGCAGGAGGAGGTTGAGATTCTTGTTGAGATTGTTGTTGTTCAGCTTGCTGATTGTCAGATTGAATATTTTCAGCAACTGGTAACTTCAATCCACCAGCACCAGGACTTGGACCTTGATTGTCATCATCGTCATCTTTCTTGTACTTAGAATCTTTTCCTTCATCATCACTGGGATCAGTGGGAATGTTCTCATCTTCTTCTTCTTCTTCATCTGTCAGAATGACTAGCTCAACATGCTTGTACAAAGCAACACTTGTCACTTCCTCTTCCTCAGTTAATTTGTGGGGAACAGCCACCACAGGAACAAAAAGACCTTTGAGCATCACAGCTTGTTCAGCTGGAGAGGCACTCTTAAATTTGGTCTTCATATTCTCTCTGATTTGATCAATCAGATTTGAGCTCATTAGCTGAGAATATGTCATTTCTTCAGGAAGGATGGAGTGGACAATGTCTCGAGCTTTAACAGTGAAGTTCTCTTTTTCTCATTTGAGAGATGAAGGTGAAGATCTGAGAAGTCCATTCTCCTGTATCTTTGCCAGTTGCTGACAGACTTAGCAACTCTTGACAAAGTTGTCCTCTTGAAGTTCAAGTACAGTTCTTCAGAACTTACTTGCTGATCTTCAGTGATGAGTACCACTTCAGTGGTCTCCTTTTGAGCCTGAAAAAAAATTTTATTTAGATCAGGATTGGTTTGAAGAATTGTTTTAGAGTTTAAATCTGAAACATGATTTACCTGCTGAGAGTCAGCAAGCTCATGTAGTACAATTTCCATTCCATGAGGAGCTTGAGTAGCATCCTCCATTTGTTCATCCTGAAATAAATTGAGATTAGATACAAGTACTAAGCTGTCAAACTTAGTTTTTATACCAAAATTATTAACTACCTGCTGAGCAGGGAGTGTTGGTTCTGGTGCAGAGGCTTCAGCAACCATCTGACTTGCATCTTGAGAAGTCTGTAGAGAAAGAATAATTTTAGCAAAAGACCAATTTTCAGAATTTGAAGTTTTACTGATGGTTGAGTTAACTACCTGCTGAGGAATGACAGGTTGTGGCTCAGTCCTTTCAGCACTAACAGTGTCTTCAGCTTCTGGGACTGTTTCTTCAGCAAACTTCTGATTTTGCTCTAACTGAGAAAGCTGTGCGGTTTCAGCAATCTCCCTTGTCTCTGAATTGACAAGTTGAGCAGAAGCATCTTGACCTTTAAGCTCACTACTTGTCATGAAGAGATCAATTGACTTGTTGGATGATTTTTCAATCTCCAACTCCATTTGTTTGCTTAAATCTTCCAGTACAAGCTGGACTTTGTCAATTGAAGTCTTGGGTGAACTTGGGCCAGTATTCTCAGCATCAAGAGATGCGTCTTTGAATAGTGCTTCTTGAGATTCAGCAACTTCAGGAACTGGAACCATTGCTATTTCAGCAACTGGTCCATCAGCAAGCTGGGTTTCAGCAACTTGATGAGTTGCTTGTTCAGCAACCATCTTTTCAGCAGCATCAGCAAGTGCCGCTTTTTGCAGATCAGCAGCAATGTCGCTTGCTGGTTCCATAGTTGGATCATTTGGATATCTACAATGTAGATATCTGGGACTTGGACAGGAATTTCATTTCCACTGCCTTGTGGTCTATTCTCAGTAGAATTATCAACGTTAAGTTGATTGTTGAAGGCTTCCGCAAACACTTCAACATTGCTGATATATGTTTCAGTAATTATTTCAGCAACATCTACTGGCAAATGCGTTTCAGCATTTGTCTTGGAATTGACTGAGGAGTCTTGGACATTAGGGACTGACTGAGAAGCCAGTGTCTTCTTTCTTTTGTTACTTGTCCGTTTCCTCTTAGGTACGGGATTTGCTGATGACGCTGCAGACTGAGTGTCATCATCAGCTTTCCTCTTTTTCTTTTTAGATTTCTCCAGTTTCCCAGAGTCATCTATTGTTGCCTTTTTAGCAACAGGTGTTGTACACGTACCTTGTTGATTTTCTACAGCAGTTTCATTTGTGTTACCACCACCAACAGCAGTTTCATCTCTAAGTTGCTGAGCGGTAACATCTGCAGCTGTTGTATACCTTTCTTGCTGGCTTGTGCTGACAACATTTGCAGTTGTTGTCTTCTTGGTTTTCTTTCCAGCAATCTTAGGTACATTCTGCTTGTAGAAAGATCTTCCCACATTGCACACAGATTTCTTGATTGGCAATGGGTTTCTTAGCTGAATCCTGAAATGTTCAAGGATATAGCATATCTTGATTCCATACATAACTGGAAAGGAAGGTGAGACCTTGTTGTCTTCTACCTTTACCTTAAATTTAGTAACACAATCAACAAGCCTGTTGAAAATGTACTTAGCCCAGTTAAGTTCCGATCTATTTTCATAGATATGCATCAGCAATGGCCATCTTCTCAGGCCTACTTGGTCAATTCCTCCAACTTGGGAGTCAAGAACTTTTATTAGTAGCAGAGCTACTAGACCAAGTGAATGGCAGAGATGCTTTCTCTTAACGTGCTTTGTCCAAGTCACGGGAGCTATCTCGCCTTTCTTCATCTTTGCATTTCTGACGTCACTGTAGAAAGCTTTAATTTCTTCGTCAGAAGCAGTGACGTCATCTTCAGTTCCAGTGGTTGGAATCTAAAAAATCTCCGCTAAATCAGTCCATTTCAGGACGATTTGCGTGTTCTGAACATAAGTAAGGATCACTTTTTCAGTGACTCCATTACTGTCTGTAAGGGACTGGATTTCTACATTGTTGTAGAATTCCATAGTATCAATCATGCTCACTTGCTTAGTGCGAGCAGAGATAAAGTTCATGAGGCCTTGCTGCTTGATGAACTCAAGCGCCTCTTCATTTTGGTCATCAAGTTCTTGTTCATAAAAGTACCTAATGTACTTTTCTTTTGCAAACACTCCCCATTGCATCAACATCTCACACTTTGCAGTGTCAAGATATGACGGAGGCATAGGTTTTACAGTGATTCGGTCGTTTTTCAACACAACTTTCGTTGTGTCTTCGGCCAGAGTAGTCACCGGAGCAGTCACCCGAGCAATGCGTGTTTCAGCACTGTCAACCTTTGACGATTTTGAGGACTTAGATGACTGTCTCTTGGGAGCCATTTCTTATATAGCAAGAAAGATTGTACGAAAAGAGATAGTTTGCTTTTTGACCGGAGGTACAGTAGATTCAGGCTAGAATTTGCAGAGAAAGGAAATGTGAGTTAAAGAATTTTGTCATTTCTCTAACTCCTTCTTTATATAGTGTCTCTGGTGTGTGAGAAACTCAATCGATTTGAGCTCTCAGCAAGGGTAAAATAGAGAAACACTGGAGATAGTGGAGCCTTTGCATTGAATGCGTAATGGCCCACTAACTAAAACCGTCAGAGCACTCTCTCTCTTTGTTTTGTTAGCCGTTAGATTAATAACTCCTTTTAATCAATGGCCACGATTGAATTTCATGTCATGATTATTGCGAGTTTATCTGTGCCAGCTTAACGTCACAAATTGATTTTACCGAGTAATAAGGGATAGATTGCTTGCTGAAATAGACAAGAATCTTTTCAGCGAGTTTGAATTAACAATCTAGATACTTGCTGAAAATTCCCCCTTACTTAGATATCTCATATTTTCTATTTAAAAGACATTTCTGATTTCCCGTATCAGTAAATTCTTTTGCACTTGAGACATCCTTTCGTAAAATCTGAGAGATGAGCTTTTGCTCTTTTTCTGAGTTCCCGTCTCAGAAAATTCCTTTGATACTTGAATACCTGTTTCAGTATCTTTTTATTGTCTGAGTACCCGTCTCAGCAATCCTTAAGTTCTTTCACTTACTGAGTGCCTGTCTCAGCAAATGGTCAAGTTTCCTAACAAATACCTGTTTTGAAGGAATTACTTGTTGAATGCCTGTTTCAGCAATCATGTTGTGACTTATCATTTCTTAGAAGAAATCAGTGACTTGGTCTTTTGGACATGAATACTTTGGCTTGCTGAATACCTGTTTCAGCATTCTGCCAAGTGTATCCTTTATTGAGGTAGTTCTATCAATCCAAGGTTATACCTTAGCATTGCGAACCTATTATCCGGTAGGGGCTTGGTAAAGATGTCAGCAAGCTGATCTTCAGTACCTACTTTCACAACCTCAATATCACCTTTTTCCACATGATCTCTAATGAAATGATGTCTAATATCAATGTGCTTGGTCCTAGAGTGAAACTTAGGATTTTGCGTAATTGCAATAGCACTTGTATTATCACAAAAGATTGGTGTTTTCTTTGCAGAAATACCATAATCTCTTAATTGTTGCTGAATCCATAGGATTTGAGCTGTGCAACAACCAGCTGCAATGTATTCAGATTCAGTAGATGAATTGGCGACACATGTTTGCTTCTTGCTGAACCATGATATTAATCTAGTACTAAAAAACTGACAAGTTCCAGAGGTACTTTTTCTATCAAGAGTTGATCCACCATGATCAGCATCAGAATAGCCAACCAATTCAAGTCCAGAATCTTTAGGATACCATAATCCAACATTGACTGTAGCTTTAACATATTTCAGTATTTTAATTGCCTTTTTGTAGTGTGATTCTCTTGGATCAGATTGGAATCTTGCACACACACAAACAGCATACTGAATGCCAGGTCTACTTGCTATTAGATACAACAAGGAACCAATGAGCTTCCTATACTTGTGTTCTTCAACACTTTTGTCCTCTTTAGTATAGCCCAATTTAGTACCAACACTCATAGGGATCTTTTAAGGTTTCTCATCCTCTTTGATCCTAAACTTTATGAGCATTTCTTTCGCATACTTTGCTTGATTTATGAATATTCCATCTTTGAGTTGCTTGACTTGCAACCCTAGGAAATAATTCAATTTTCCCATCATACTCATTTCAAACTTATTAGTCATGAGTTTGGCAAAATCATCACAAAGTTGCTTGTCCTTAGATCCAAAAATTATGTCATCCACATAAATTTGAACTAAGATTAATTTACCCTCATGGTTCATGGTAAAAAGAGTTTTGTCAACTTCACCTTTCTTGAAACCATTTTCCAGCAAGAATTTAGCGAAGGTATCATACCATGCTCTTGGTGCTTGCTTTAGACCATATACAGCTTTCTGAAGCTTGTATACCATCTTGATTTCTGAGGGAAGTTCAAAGCCAGGAGGTTGTTCTAGGTAGACTTCTTCAGCAAGTTCACCATTTAAGAATGCACTCTTAACATCCATTTGGTAAACAATGAAGTCATTGTGAGCAACAAATGCCAAGAAAAGACTAATTGCATCCAATCTTGCAACTGGAGCATAATACTCATCATAGTCCAATCCTTCAGTCTGACAGTAACCTTGAGCAACTAAGCGTGCTCTGTTTCTTGTTACTTCACCAGACTCGCTCAGCTTGTTTCTGAACACCCACTTTGTACCAATAGCTTTCTTATTTTCAGCAAGTGGCACAAGTTTCCAGACTTTGTTTCTTTCAAATAGATCCAATTCTTCTTGCATTGCCTTTATCCATTCACAATGCTTCAAAGCTTCTTCTATGGTTTTAGGTTCAATTTCTGAAACAAAGCAAGAGAATAAAGATTCTACTTCTACGACAGTTGCTTCTTCAGCAAGTCCTTGAGTAGCTTTGGATCTAGTCACTTGGCGTTTATTAATATCGCCAATCATATTCGTACAGGTATGATCTCTAATCCATTTATTAACAGGTTTCCTGTTTGTTGGATCAGGATATGTTTGCTCATCAGCATGTGACTCTTCAGTATGTACTTGTTCAGTACTACTGGGAATTTGTGTCTCTGCTGAGATTTGTTCGTCAGCAACTGCTTGTTCAGCATTGCTGGATTGAGGTAATTCATCAGCAGGCACTGGAGATTGCGTAATTTCAGCAACTTCCGGAGCAACCGCATCTTTTGCTGGAAATTCTTTGTCGTGAACTATTTTTACCTTGTCATGACTCGGGGGAGGAGAGTCATTGTTAGAATCATCATTTAGTTCAATTGACTTAATTTGCCTAGCATCAGATTTAGTAGTTCTTTGCTCATGTATGATTAGCTTTTTCATACATTCTGATATTTCTTCTTCAGCAGGCACACCTTGTGACTTTTCGTAGAATTGAACATGCACAGATTCTTCAATATTTTGTGCCTTTTTGTTGTAAACTCTATAAGCTTTACTGTGCAAGGAGTAGCCAAGAAATATCGCTTCGTCTGCCTTTGGTTGAAATGTTCTTAGGTATTCTCTACCATTGTTAAGAACGAAACACTTGCAACCAAATACTCTTAGATGAGTGATGTTAGGAGGTCTACCAACAAACAATTCATAAGGAGTTTTGTTGAATTCCTTAGTAATCAAACATCTATTCTGAGTATAGCAGGCGGTATTAATCGCTTCAACCCAGTAAGCCTCACTTATTTCAGTGTCAGCAAGCATTGTTCTTGCGGCTTCTTTCAGGGTACGATTCTTCCGTTCAGCAACACCGTTTTGCTGTGGTGTCCTTACTGAGGATAACTGATGTTGAATACCTTTGGAGGTACAATATTCAGTTTGTACTGGTTTACAAACTCAGTACCATGGTCTGTCCTTATGACTTTTACCTTGTAATTTTTCATGACTTTGATGAATGTGTATTTTAAACTTTCATTCGAGTCTTTTTCACCTAATTTAGCTATCCTCTATGTTAATTTAGCTATATTTTAGTACATTTAATTAGAATAGTGTCACGTTTCCCTTTAGATTTTATTTTACAGGTTTTGGTTGAAATTCGGAGATTTACGGGCATTTATATTGAAGTCTACAAGGAATTGGTGTTCCAGAAGCATATTTGGAGTATCTGAAGGTTTCCGGATAGGATTTGGAGTCTAGGGGCCGAATCTGGAGGTTAGAAGGCTACTAGAAGTCATAAACCGAGTCCGAAAAGGTGAAGAAATCCAAAACCACGTCGAAAACGCGAAAATTCCGCGTTTACACTGTGGGGCGAACCGCCCCTTCACCGGGCGAACCGCCCCAGAGGAATTTCGGGCCTATATATAGTTGCGAGTTTTCTCTCCGAAAATCATATCTTTCCAAGCCTACTTTCTCACCTCTCTCTATAGTTTTAGGTAGGAACTTCCCAGGGCCTGTCCTGGGAGTTCCATAGCTTAGGGGATACTTTTTCATAGCAGATTGGAGCGCGTAGGATCGAAATCATCCGGAGATTGACAACCTTCGGTAACTTTGTATCTTACAACTTTTATCTACTTATTTTATATTCTTTCAATATGTTTTCTTCTATGATTGCTATTGATTGCATGCCTATGAGTAGCTAAATTTATCGTTGGTGGTAGTATGTGAATTCTTAGCGAGGGAAGATAATCATGCTAATGGCTATATCGCGCATTATACTCCGTGTCATTGCTTTATTTCGTTGATCAGTTGAACACCAAAATTCTCGTATGTTGTATTGATTATTATGCACACATGGACACTTGTCAACCAATCAGACCAATTATCTTCGTAGTGTTGAATAATTACGGAACACATTAGGACGTTAGTTGTTGATGAGTCAGACCCTTATTATCTTCGTAGTGCTTAATACTTACAACAGGACACAAGATTGATTCAAAGATTTCTATGCAAGACCGAGGAATTTATGCATGATTATCAACCCATTATGTTAAGAAGGACCATACTATCACCAACCTCCATTATCTGCTTGAAAACCCCCTATTGCTTTCTATCTGCTGATTTATATTCTCTTGTTAAATAGATAAAGCTAGTTATAGTCCTGAGAGAACGACACTCGAGTCATTCTACTACTACACTACGGTTGTCGTTGTAGTTGTAGATTGCCTTTGGCTAAATACAAATATTATTTCACTGAACCGGGACCTGACTCTCCGTTCATCAGACTTCAAGCTTATTCAGCAAGTTAGGTATTTCAGTCTTGGTTTCAGATTTGTGCTTGATGAACACTACCCAAGTGAATCTTTAATAGTCATCTACCACGACTAGACCATACTTCTTACCAGCATAGCTTGTTGAAGAAGATTCAAACGAGTCCATGTGTAAGAGTTGTAAAGGTTTTGTAGTCGACGGTACTGCCTTGTTCTTGAAAGAAGATTTGGTTTGCTTTCCTTGCTGACATGCATTGCAAACACCATCCTTCTTAAAAGTAACCCTAGGTAATCCAACTACAAGTGCCTTTTTAGACAGCTTATTCAGCGTCTTGAAGTTTAGATGACTTGTTCGTTTATGCCATAACCATGCTTTTTCAGAAAGGCAATCATGATCTGAGACAAGGCATTTTTCAACGTTTGCTGAGGACCAATCAACGGTGTACAAGCCTCCTGATCTTCTTGCAATCATTATAACCTTTTTAGTCTCAAAATCAACAAGTTTACATTCATCACTTTTAATTTCGATGAAGTATCCTTTGTCAGCAAATTGACTCATGCTGAAAAGGTTAAACTTAAGATTTTTGACATAAAGAACTCCAGAAATGGTTATGCATCCCAACTTCACATCACCATAGCCTTTTGTAGATCCGGAGCCTCCACCAGCAAACCTTATTGTTGGACCTTTAGACCACCGTCTATATAAGGTTATTCTTGTTGCCCGTCATGTGCTTTCCACAACCACTATAAAAGTGCCAGATTGCATCGTTTGTCTCCGTGGCTGCAGTCCGCACAATCAAGAGCAAACAAGTTAATTATCCAATGATGGATGTCCATTAACATGTTCAAGAATGCGTCCAGTGGAAACCCATGTCTGAAGTTTTTCAACTTTGACTTGTTTTCTACATGCTGAGGAACTAGGAGGATTTGAGCTGAAAGACTTTTGACTCGTGCTGGTCAAATCCACTTTCTAATGTGGTGTCTTGCTCTGTTGACCTTTTTGCTGAACATACTTTTCAGTAAGTTCTTTTCTAGCAAGGTTCCTTCTAGTCCTAGCATTGGGAGTCTTTTCAGAACTCTTAGGCTTAGTTTTCTTCATCTCTTTGAAGTATCTTTGCTGACTTTGCTTATACTCATGAAAGAGTTGACTTTGCTTGGTTTTGAAACCGAGTCCACTCTTTGGAGAATGCTGAGCTTTAGCTTCAGCAACCTTACTTGATTCAGGTTTGTCAGCAAAGGACTTATGATTACTTTTGGTAATCTTGCCTTTAGTCTTAACAACTTGCTTTTCAGCAACTTGTTTGGCGGAATGCTTCACGGCATTCTTTTTCTTTCCAGTTTGCTTCTCAGCAACCTGTTTTCCTTTTAAAGTCTTGTTACTTTGAGTAGCAACAGCGGGCTTTATGGTCATAGGTACTTGATTGCATGTTTCAGCAATCTTAGTTTGACCAAACTGATAGATCACTGGTGGACTACTATCAGTAGCACGTACAAAGGAGATAGGTGATTTATCTTTTCTCAAGATTTCTACGTTATCACCTTCACACGTTGCTCCTAAACCTTCTTTCTGAGATGGATCTCTCAAGTAAGAGTTTAGTTCAGTCAGCGTATTACTTGCTTCCACATAGGATTTGAAATTGATTTTCATCTTTTTCATCTCTTGGATTTCAGCAAGTAACTTTAGAATTGAGGACTGATACTCTTCCAATTCTAATGCCATTTGAGAATTCTTCTCTGCAGCCTCAGCAATCAACTTCTTAAGACGCCTTATTTCAACATCCTTTTCTTCTGTCTCTTCCTTCAGCAAAACATACTTTTCAGTAGTTTGCTTGGTCAGAGTTTCAGCAAGTTGAAGTTTCTCTTGCTGTTTGCTGAGAGTTTTCTCAAATCTTTCGATTTCTCCTTGAATCTTGTCAAGGTCAATCTCGTCTTCACTTTCTGATTCTGAGTCAGAGGTAGAGTTATTTACCTGACCGGCCATGAGGTAGAATTCGTAGTTCGACACATCTGGATAAGCTTCCATAGCTATTCCACATACTTCTTTGCCAATCTCCACGTCTAGAGTGGCTTCTTCATCGTCGGTGTCTGAACTTTCATCCTCACTGTCTTCTGAGCTTGTATCAATACACATTGCATCGATTTTTGCTTGAAGCTTCTTCTTTTCTTCAGCAATGAAAGCTCTTTTGAACTTCTTCTTCTTTTCAGCAGACTTGCCTTTCAGCAAAGGGCAATTAGCTTTGAAGTGTCCAGGCTTTTTGCAGTAAAAACATAGATCATTTCCAACTGCTGGTTCTTCTGAAGATGTAGCTTGCTGAGCTTGCTTGTTCAGTGAGCTAGTATCATTCTTGTACTTATGGTAGTTGTTACCAAGATGCTTTTTCAGCTTCTCTTTTGCTTTTCGCCTTTCAAGTTCCTTACTGATGAACTTCTTCATGTTTTTAACAACTAAAGCATTTTCATCAACAGGCTCTTTATCATTCTTCTTTTCAGAAGATGACGGCTTTGCAGCAAGAGCAATGTTTTGCGATTTTTCAACAAACACATTTTCTCTTTGCTTTGTCTCATAATTGACAGTAGCAAGATGAGAGAACAACTCTGTTGGTGTAATGTCAGGCATTCCTTGATTATAATAGAAATTCTGAGTATGGATCCATTCTTGATTCAAACTTCTGATGATAGTTTTCACTTTCTCAGAATCTGAATAAAGATTTCAACACCCAGCGCTGCCATTTCACTAACAAGAGTTTTGAATCTGAAGTCCAAGTCTTCCAGTGACTCGTTAGCACCTTGCTTAAAGTTTTGAAACTTTAGCTTAAGTACTTCAAGTTTGTTTTCCTTGGTCTTGTCAGATCCAGCACAAAGATCTTGAACCATTTTCCAAGCTTCCTTTGCAGTCTTAGCACCCCACAGTTTGCACTGTATGGTATCCGGAGTTGATCTGATGATGATATTTCTTGCTTGGCCATCAAGACGGAATCTCTTGGCTTCGTCAGAGGTCCACTCCTCTCTTGGTTTTGGCACAACAGTATCTGATGGTTCGCCAAGGATGGTTTCCTTCCCAGCTTCAGTGGTCTTGTGAGGGAAACTCCTTTCAATCTTAGTGATCTTGATAGGTCCATCATTAATGACGGTTACCATCTTATCACTAATGGCCTCAAGATGTAGCATCATGTTGTTTCGCCATTTCTCGTAATTTTCCAGCTTCAGCAAGGGAGCATCTCCTAAAGACATCCTGTCAGCAAAGCACTACCAAGCTGATCAAGTGAGAGTGATTTACGGAAAGCACTTAAGGGGATCTAGGTTCAGTGCAGAAGGCTAAAGAACCTCCTGCTCTGATACCACTTGTTGGTCCCTTTAAACAACAAGAAAAGACTAGGGGGGGGGGGGGGGCTGAATAGTCTTTTCAAACTTTCGTCGTTTAAAAACTTTCTCAGCAAGTACTTATTACTTTTCAGTAATGAGGTTGCTGATACTTAACTTTCTCAGCAAGCGTAAGTTACTTTCCAGTAACTTGGTTTGCTGATACTTAAAATCAGAGAGCGGAAGTCTTTGAGACAATAAGTGCTCTTTTAGCAAGTGAAGAGTTTTCAGCAAGTGAAGTGAGTGACTGTGTACAAACAGATATAATTTGCTGAAAGCTAAATGCAGTAAGTAAATCACACAAACGCTTTTATAGTGGTATCTGAGAGTGGCGTAATCTCTCAACTAATCCACTTTGTCCTTTCTAGGACTGAATCCACTAAGATATGATTGAGGTTCCTTACAATCTCCTATCTAAAGCGATTCAACAGAAACCAAAGCGCACTTGCTTTGTCTCCAACCTAAACTAGAGAACTCAACCTTGTTCTCACCAAACTTGGTACTTTTAATCAGCAAAACTATGCTCGATTAAGTTCCCCCTGAATATTACGCCTGAAAGGGTGTATTTTCAGTTAGAGAGTTTTGGGGTGAGATGACTTAATTATAACTTATTCAGTTACAACAAGTAATCTAAGAAACACAACTTGGAATACTTTGCAGTAAACAAGTTTGATTGTTTCTGGTGTCAAGACTTGTGCTTGTTCGAAAGAAAGAACACTAAACTAATTTCTTAGCCGAGTTTGTTCTACTTCTTCACAAGTAGCTTTTTCAAGCTTTAAGTCTTGGAACGGATCAATGGCAGTAAGAGTGATTGAAGGTTTGTGAGTTTTTAAGCACAAGTGAGAGTTTGATCACGTTGTTGACACACTTCAACTCTTTGCCGGATGACCTCTATTTATAGTACAAGTAAGGAGCCGTTTGAATTTCAAATCCTAAGGCTTTTGTTCCTTAACATGTCACTATCTTACTTTTGTACTTTCAGCAGCGACTTTGTTTGTCTTCTAGTCTTCATGTCCTTTGCGTGTAGGCTTTGCATTAAATGCACATTTGAATAGAATTCAAACAGTAACTTTGGAGCGCAAATTCTCGTACATTCAGCAAGAGGTCACATATGTTCAGCAGCAAGTGTTCAGTCTCAGTTTCAGCAAGCACAACCTACTCTGTCTTTCAGATTTTCACTTATGCAATGCTGTTGCTGAACATTCCACTTTCTGAGTAAACACGTGTCTTACCAGTCTTCAGCAATCTTCAAGTCTTCAAGTCTTCAATTCTTCAGATCTTCAAAAGTCTTCAAGATTCTGATCGGTTTCTTATTTGCTTCAATAATTTGTTTGTAATAAACAAAATATATCTTCAGCAAATGCTTCAATAGGTCATTTTCTTTTCAGAAAATAAGATTCATTAAAGCTAAGCATCAATAAGATATTTTCTTTTCAGAAAATAAAATACATCATACGCAAGAGAAATAACTTATCTAATACCTAACTAAGTCATCAGCAAACGTTCCTCTTTTACAATGTCCTTAAAATTCTAAAATCCTATGGACCTTAAGAGTACTAGTTACTGGACTGTTCTTAATTTAGCATGGTTAATTGCTCATCAAAATTACAAGTTTCCTAACAATAAGAAAGAATATAGGCTGCAAGACCACAGTAGTGAGTAGTGAAAGAAATATCAGGCGGTTCAGGTGGATCAGGTATGGCTTGCAACACGTGTTGCTTGCCATCCACTTCGATGGTGCAAGTTCTTTGGTAGATGTCCATCACGGAGCGTAGTTTGGTCAAGAATGTTTTCCCTAAGAGTATGACATCCCCCGTCCCAGGTGCAGATGCCGGCATAACTACAAAATTGGTGTATATAGATGCTTCACCAATCTTGACCAACACATTTTTCACAACGCCCTTAGGTCTCATAAAGGATCCATCCGCCAGTCGCACAATAGCCCTTTGCTCAGATAGTTTTCCAAGGTTGCTCTTTTCAAAGACATTCAAAGGAATTATGTTTGAGTAGGATCCCGTGTCTAGTGTGGCACGGACATCTTCAAGCTCACCAATCCCTACCTTAATATCGAAACTTTTAGGGAGTGGTTCGGGATCCTCTTGCTCCTCATCATTTGTGTCAGAATCAAGGTCTTTCTCTTCTTCCTCAGCATGTAGAAGTTCTTCCTTCATGCAACACTCGCACCTCACAACCTTCCTGATGGTGATTTCGTCAGGTACATCCCCACCCATTGTAATGGCATTCGACTTCACAGTGCTGCTAGGCAGTTTGCCTTGTTCCCTATTTGCTCCTTGGTCAATCAATTCTTGCATCTTTTGATGGGCAAGCCTAGTGCTCTCTTCCAACCTGTCGAGCCTTGCCTTAGTCTTCTCGGAATCTTCTTCATACCGTTTGAGAAAACTTTGTGTGTGATCGACCATCTTTTGCAAGTTCTCCATTAGTTGAGCCGTCTTCGACTTCGGTGGCTCTTTTGGAGCGGGGTTTTCGCAGTGGTCATTACCATAGTTCAGCCTACTACGGTCTTGGTTAGGTCCATAAGTTTGGTTAGCCGATGCATAACCTTGATTGTTGCGGTATCCTCTTCTCCAAAATCCACCTCGAGGATTCCTACTGTCTTGTCCGTAGCTAACTTCTTGAGTGCCAAACTCCGTAGCAAAGGCTTCTTCTTCACTTCCTCGAGCCCAGTTGCCATCATCGTATGCCAGCTCCGATCTACACATATGAGCCCCATGCCCATAGTTCTTGCATATTCGGCATACTTCGTTCGAAACAGTTGTTCCGGTGGCGCTCTTGAGGACTTGTTTCAATTCGTTGGTAAAGCACTCGAATTGATCCCCATTCCCCCTATACATAGGGGCTTCTTGAGTCGGTGGAGCTTCAGGTCCACGTCTCCTAACCATTGCTCTTGGGTCCTTGAACTGCGAACCCTTAGCAAGCCTTTCGAAAACTGCCTAGACGGCTTCTGCTGTTTCCTCCCAAATATTGCCTCGGCATTCGAAATCCACCACTTGTTGGTTCTCGAAGGTTAGTCCATTGTAGAAGTGTTGGACTAGGTCGGAAAGTTCAAAACCATGGTGAGGGCACTTGTTCGTGAGATCTTGGAACCTCTCGAATGCGGTGTAGATGGTCTCATCATAGTCCTGTTTGAATCCAGTGATCTGCGCCTTTAGCGCGGTAGTCAAGGTGTGAGGGAAGTTTTTCTCCATGAAAGCTGAAAAAACCTTCTCCCAAGTGTCCAGCGAGCCTGCTGGAAGAGAACTCAGCCATGACTTGGCTCTGTCGCCAAGTCCCATAGCAAAAACCTTCATCCTCAACTCATCCGTTGTTATGTCAGCTCCGGGTCGTGGGAGTTGGTTGACGAAATCATCGATATCGTGCAAGTACCCCATCACATCTTACCTTGATAAGCCATAGAACCTCGGAAGTTGTTGGAATGCGTGGTTCTTGATCTCCAGATCTCGGGTTGCAGTCGAAAGAACAATCGTCGGTCCCCTCATACGATCCTTGGTGGGTTGAACCCATGCCTTCAGTGGTCTAGCTTCTGCCATTCCGTCGATTTCCTTGAAGAGACTGTGTAGAGATTCAGAGAAACCGTTATCCTCTATTTCCTCTAGTGCGCGCCTTTCAAGTAGTCGCCTTCTTTGGTGGTAGACTCTGTCGATCTCAGCAATTGAATCAGCAAGCGGTGTTCCTGCAGAACGTGTATGCGGCATACACTATCTGTAACAGACTAGGAAAGCAGTATCAAAGAGAGATTAAAAAGGAAAACTAAAACTAATAGAATTAGGAATCGAAAGCTGAAAATATAAACAAATTAAACAGAAAAAAGGAGTATAGTCCCCGGCAACGGCGCCAAATTGATGAACGCGGGTTTGTCGGGTCCCGGTTCGATCAAATATATTTGTTATTTAGCCAAAGGCAATCCACAACTACAACGAAAACCGTAGTGTAGCAGCAGAATGACCACGAGTGTCGTTCTCTCAGGACTATAACTAGCTTTATCTATTTAACTAGGGAATATAAAAACAGCAGACGTAAAAGCAAAGGTTTTTCTAACAGATAATGGAGATTGGTGATAGTATGATCCTTCAAAGCATAACGGGTCAATAATCATGCGTAAATTCCTCGGTCTTGCACGGAGATCTTTGATCAATCGAATGTCCTGTTGCAATTATTAAGCACTACGAAGATAGAGATACTGACAAGTCAATCACTATTGTCCTATTGTGTTCCGTAATTATTCAACACTACGAAGATATAGATGCGCATAGGTCGATGATGGTCCAATTGTGCATAATAATTAATACAACATACGAGAATTTAGGCTGAGCCTGATCAACGAAATAAAGCAATAACACGGAGTATAATGCGCTATATAGCCATTAGCATGTTTATCTTCCCTACGCTAAGAATTCACATACTACCACCAACGTTAAGTTTAGCTACTCATAATAGGCATGCAATCAACAGAAATCATAGAACAAAACATGTTGAAAGATAAATAAAAATAAGTAGAATAAACTGTAAGATACAAAGTTACCGAAGGTTGTCAATCTCCGGAGAATTGCGATCCTACAAGCTCTAATCTGCTATGAAAAAGTGTCCCCTACGCTACGAACCCCCAGAACAGGCTCTGGGAAGTCCCTACCTAAAACTACAAAGAAAGGTGAGAAAGTAGGTCTGGAAAAGTATGAATTTCGGAGAAAATCTGAGCAACTATATATAGGCCTCGAATAAGTGTGGGGCGGTTCGCCCCACACACCGGGCGGTTCGCCCGGTGTGGGGCGATTTGCCCCACGTCTGGGGCGGTTCGCCCCGGAGACTTTTTCGTGGAATTTCGCGTTTTTGGATTTCTTCCCCTTTTCGGACTCGGTTTCTGTCTTCTAGTGGCCTTCTAACCTCCAGATTCGACCCCTAGACTCCAAATCCTATCCGGAAACCTTCATATACTCCAAATAGGCTTCTGGAACAGCAATTCCTTGTCAACTTCAATATAATTGCCTGGAAATCCTCGATTTTCAACCAAAACCTGTAAAATAAAATCTAAAGGGAAACGTGACACTATTCTAATAAAATGCACTAAAATATAGCTAAATTAACATAGAGGATAGCTAAAATAGGTGAAAAAGACTCTAATGAAAGTGTAAAATACACATTCATCACTTGCTGAAGAAGCAAATGTCGTAGAAGTAGAAGCTTTGTTCTCTTGCTTTGTTTCAGAAATTGAACCCAAGACCATAGAAGAAGCTCTAAAGCATTCTGAATGGATCAAGGCAATGCAAGAAGAACTGGATCAATTTGAAAGGAACAAAGTCTGGAAACTTGTACCTCTTGCTGAAGGCAAGAAAGCTATTGGTACAAAGTGGGTGTTCAGAAACAAGCTGAGTGAGTCTGGTGAAGTAACAAGGAACAAAGCACGTTTGGTTTCTCAAGGTTACTGTCAGATTGAAGGATTGGACTATGATGAGTCTTATGCACCAGTTGCAAGATTGGATGCAATTAGACTTTTCTTGGCCTTTGCTGCTCACAATGACTTCATTGTTTATCAAATGGATGTTAAAAGTGCATTCTTGAATGGTGAACTTGCTAAAGAAGTCTACTTGGAACAACCCCCTGGCTTTGAACTTCCCTCAGAAACCAAGATGGTATACAAGCTTCAGAAAGCTGTATATGGTCTAAAGCAAGCACCTAGAGCTTGGTATGATACCTTAGCTAAGTTCTTGCTGGATAATGGTTTCAAAAAAGGTGAAGTTGACAAAACGTTGTTTACCATGAACCATGATGGTAAAATACTCTTAGTTCAAATTTATGTGGATGACATAATATTTGGATCTAAGGACAAGCAACTTTGTGATGATTTTGCCAAACTCATGACAAACAAATTTGAAATGAGTATGATGGGAAAATTGAATTATTTCCTAGGATTGCAAGTCAAGCAACTCAAAGATGGAATATTCATAAATCAAGCAAAGTATGCGATAGAAATGCTCATAAAGTTTAGGATCAAAGAGGAAGAAAAACCTGAAAAGATCCCTATGAGTGTTGGTACCAAATTGGGCTATACTAAAGAACATAAAAGTGTTGAAGAACACAAGTATAGGAAGCTCATTGGTTCCTTGTTGTATTTAACAGCAAGTAGACCTGACATTCAGTATGTTGTTTGTGTGTGTGCAAGATTCCAATCTGATCCAAGAGAATCACACTACAAAAAGGCACTTAAGATACTGATATATGTCAAAGGTACAATCAATGTTGGATAATGGTATCCTAAAGATTCTGGACTTGAATTGGTTGGTTATTCTGATGCTGATCATGGAGGATCAACTCTTGATAGAAAAAGTACCTCTAGAACCTGTCAGTTTCTAGGTACTAGATTAATATCATGGTTCAGCAAGAAGCATACCTGTGTTGCCAATTCATCTACTGAATCTGAGTACATTGCGGCTGGTTGTTGCACAGCTCAAATCCTATGGATTCAGCAACAATTAAAAGATTATGGTATTTCTGCAAAGAAAACACCAATCTTTTGCGATAATACAAGTGCTATTGCTATCACGCAAAATCCTAAGTTCCACTCAAGGACAAAGCACATTGATATTAGACATCATTTCATTAGAGATCAGGTGGAAAAGGGAGACATTGAGGTTGTGAAAGTAGGTACTGATAATCAAATTGCTGACATCTTTACCAAGCCCCTACCAGATAATAGATTCGCAATGCTAAGGTATAACCTTGGATTGATTGAATTACCTCAATAGTAAGGGATACAATTGGCAGATTGCTGAAACATGCATTCAGCAAGCCAAAGTATGCTTACATGAATAAAAGCTCCTTCCACTGATTTCCTCTAAAAAGAAATGATAGGTCACTACATGATGGCTGAAACAGGCATTCAGCAAGTAATTCCTTCAAAACGGGTATTTTTTAGAAAACTTGATCACTTGCTGAGACGGGCACTCAGTAAGAGAAAAACCTTAAGGATTGCTGAAACGGACATTCAGACAATCAAAGATACTGAAACAGGTATTCAAGTATCAAAGGAAAATTCTGAGACGGGAACTCAGCAAAGAGCAAACTCACTTCTCACATTTTACCAAATGATATCTCAAGACAAAAAGAATTTACTCAGAAGGGAACTCAAAAATGTCTTTTAATTTAAGGAAATATGAGATATTTGATTAAGGGGGAACTTTCAGCAAATAACAAAGCTGGTCACACAAATTCGCTGAAAAGATTCTTGTTTACTTCAGCAAGCAATCAAATCTCATAAATCTAGGTAAAATCAATTTGTGACGTTAATCTGGCAGAGATAAACTCGCTAATAATCATGACATGAAATACAATTGTGGCCATTGATTTAAAGTAGTTTTTGATTTTGCAGTTAATATTGCAAAGAGAAAGAGTGCTCTGACGGTTTTTGTTAGTGGACCACTATGCATTTAATGCAAAGGCTCCACTAACGCTGTTGAATCTCTGATTTACCCTTGCTGAGATCTCAAAAACGATTGAGCTTTTTGCACATCAGAGATACTATATAAATAAAGAGTTAGAGAAAGACAAAATTCTTTAACTCACATTTCCTTTCTCTGCAAATTTTTATAGTCTGTGCCTGAATTCACTGTACCTCCGGTCAAAAAGAAAAGTAATCTTTTTCGTACATTTCTCACACTATATAAGAAATGGCCCCAAAGAGACAGTCCTCTAAGACCTCAAAGTCATCGAAGGTTGATAGTGCTGGAAAAAGCACTGCTCCGGTTATAACTCCGGCAACCAACACAGTGAAAATTGTGTTGAAGAACGACCGTGAAACGGAGAGACCCATGCCGCCTGCATATCTTGACACTGCAAAGTGTGAAATGATGATGCAATGGGGCGGATTTGCAAAAGAGAAGTATATAAGATACTTCTATGAACAAAAAATAGATGGAGAAAATGAGGAAGCGCTTGATTTGATAAAACAACAAGGCCTTACTTTCTTCATAACTGCTCGCCCTAAGAAAGTGAGTATGTTAGACACCATGGAATTCTACAACAATGCAGAAATCCAAACTCTGACTGATGGACAGGGAGTCACTGAAAAAGTGATTTCCACCACAGTTCAAGGTGTGCAAATCGTCCTGAAATGGACTGATTTAGCCAACATCTTTCAGATTCCAACTACTGTAACTGAAGATGACATCAGTGCCACTGATGAAGAAATCGAAGCCTTCTACAGTGATGTCAGAAATGAGAAAATGAAGAAAGGAGAGATTGCTCCCGTGACATGGACAAAGCACGTTAAGAGGAAGCATCTCTGCCATTCACTTGGTCTAGTAGCTCTGCTACTCATCAAAGTCTTAGACTCCCAAGTCGGAGGAATTGACCAAGTAGGCTTGAGAAGGTGGCCGCTGCTGATGCATATACATGAGAACAAAACCGAGCTCAACTGGGCAAAGTACATTTTCAACAGACTTGTTGTTGTGTTACTAAATTTAAGGTCAAGGTTGAAGACAACAAGTTCTCACCTACCTTCCTAGTCATGTATGGACTAAAAATATGTTATATCCTTGAACACTTCAGGATTCAGCTGAGAAATCCATTGTCGATTAAGAAATCAGTATGCAATGTGGGAAGAGCATTCTACAAGCAAAATGGACCTAAGCTTGCTGATAAGAAATCAAAGAAGACAACACATACAAATGTTGTCAGCACAAGTCAGCAAGAAAGGTATACAACAGCTGCAGATGTTGTCACCACTAGTCAGCAAGACAAGATTTCAACAGCTGAAAAAGTTGTTGATGCAACTGCTGTAGATGGTGATCAACAAGGTACGTGTACAACAGCCGTTGCTGAAAATGCAACTACTGCAGAAGCTGTTGCTGGAGAGAAACTGGAAAAATAAAAGAAGAAAAAGAGGAAAGCTGATGATGACACTCAAACTGCAGCGTCATCAGCTAACCCCATCCCTAAGAGAAAACGGACAAATAACCCAAGAAAGAAAACAATGGCTCACAAGTCAGTTCCAGTTGTCCATGATCTTTCGGATAATACTCCAGGAGTTGCTGATACACAAGCTCCAGTAGATGTTGATGAAGTGGTTACGGAAACCTACTTCAGCAATGTTGAAGTGTTTGCAGAAGCCTTCAACAATCAACTTAATGTTGATACATCTGCTGAGATAAGACCACAAGGCAGTGGAAACGAAATTCCTGCCCCAATGCCAGATATCTACATTGTAGATAATCTTGATGCTGCAAAGATGGTTGCTGAACAAGCAATTCATCTAGTTGCTCAAACCGCAGTTACTGAGACTGTGATTGCTGAAGAACTAGTTGCTGAGACTGCAATTGTTCAAGTCCCAGAAATTGCTGAAACACCACAAGAGACATTATTCAACGACGTATCTCGTGATGCTGAGAATACTGGACCTAGTTCACCGAAAACATCCGTTGACAAAGTTCAGCTGGTGCTGACAGAACTGAGCCAGCAAATGGAATTGGAGATTGAAGACACCTCCAATAAATCAGTAGATGTTTTCATGACCAGCAATGAACTTAAAGGTCAAGATGTCTCTGCTCAACTTGTCATTTCAGAGACAAGGGAGATTGCTGAATCTGCACAGCCTTCTCCAATAGAGCAAGAAAAGAAGTCTGCTGAAGAACAAGTCCCAGATACTGAAGAAACTGTCGTTGCTGGAAGGACTGAGTCACCACCTGCCTTCTTCAGCAGGTAGTTAACTCAACCATAAGCAAAACTTCACTATCTGAAACTCATTCTTTTGCTAATATAATGATTTCTTTACAGAGTTCTCAAGATACAAGTCAGAAGGTTGCTGAAACTTCTGCACCAGAATCCACACCTCCTGTTCAGCAGGTAGATGAAGTTTTTGGTAATTCAACTAAGTGATGAATGTGTATTTTACACTTTCATTTGAGTCTTTTTCACCTATTTTAGCTATCCTCTATGTTAATTTAGCTATAATTTAGTGCATTTTATTAGAATAGTGTCACGTTTCCCTTTAGTTTTTATTTTACAGGTTTTGGTTGAAAAATGAGGTTTTCCGGGCAATTATATTGAAGTAGACAAGGAATTGGTGTTCCATAAGCCTAATTGAAGTATCTGAAAGATTCCGGATAGGATTTGAAGTCTAGGGGTCGAGTCTGAAGGCTAAAAGGTCACTAGAAGGCAGAAACCGAGTCCGAAAAGGGGAAGAAATCAAAAAACGCGTCGAAAACGCGTTTTGGACCGAAAAACACTCCCGGGAGAGTCGCCCGGGACGTGGGGCGAATCACCCCACACCAGGGGAATCGCCCGGTGTGTGGGGCCCTTCGCCCCACACAATTCGAAAGCCTATATATAGTTGCTCAGTTTTCTCCGTTTTTCATACTTTTCCAGACCTTTTCTCTCACCTTTTTCAGTAGTTTAAGGTAGGAATTTCCCAGAGCCTGTTCTGGGGGTTCTTAGCTTAGGAGATACTTTTTCTTAGCAGTTTGGAGCTTGTAAGATCACGATTCTTCGGAGATTGACAACCTTCGATAACATTGTATCTTACAGTTTTTCTATTTATATTTATATATCTTTCATCGTGTTTTCATTCATTCGTGGTATGATTTCTGTTGATTGCATGACAACTATGAGTAGCTAAACTTCTCGTTGGTGATAGTATGTGATTTCTTAGCGAAGGGTTAATAATTATGCTAATGGCTATATCGCGCATTATACTTTGAGTTATTGCTTTATTTCTTTGATCTATCTAAATCTATATCTTCGTAGTGTTGAATAATTACGGAACACAATTGGACAATTCATTGATCTTTTGATCTATCTAAATCTATATCTTCGTAGTGTTGAATAATTACAACTGGACAACTCATTGATCAAAGATCTCCATGCAAGACCGATGAATTTATGCATGATTATTAACCTGCTATGCTTTGAATGACCATACTATCACCAATCTCCATTATCTGTTAAGAAAAACCTTTGCTAAGTCGTCTGCTGTTTTATATTCTTATGTTAGATTAGATAAAGCTAGTTATAGTCCTTAGAGATCGACACTCGAGGTTATTCTACTGCTACACTACGGTTTTCGTTGTAGTTGTGAATTGCCTTTGGCTAAATAAAAATTTATTTGATTAATTAGAATCTGACAAATTCCGTTTCATCAAATTGGCGTCGTTGCCGGGGACTATACTCCTTTTTTCTGTTTAATTTGTTTATATTTTCAGCTTTCGATTCCTAATTCTATTAGTTTTAGTTTTCCTTTTTAATCTCTCTTTGATACTGCTTTCCTAGTCTGTTACAGATAGTGTATGCCGCATACACGTTCGTTAGGAACACCGCTTGCTGATTCAATAGCTGAGATCGACAGAGTCTACCACCAAAGAAGGCGACTACTTAGAAGGCGTGAACTAGAGGAAATAGAGGATACCGATTTCTGTGAATCTCTACACAGTCTTTTCAAGGAAATCGATGGAATGGCAGAAGCTAGACCACTGAAAGCATGGGTTCAACCCTCCAAGGATCGTATGAGAGGACCAACGATTGTTCTTTCGTCTGCAACTCGAGATATGGAAATCAAGAACCACGCATTCCAACAACTTCCGAGGTTCTATGGCTTGGCAAGGGAAGATGTGATGGGGTACTTGCACGATATCGATGATTTCGTCAACCAACTCCCACGACCCGGAGCTGAAATAACAACGAACGAATTGAGAATGAAGGTTTCTGCTATGGGGCTTGGCGACAGAGCCAAGTCTTGGTTGAGTTCTCTACCAGCGGGCTCGCTGGACACTTGGGAGAAGGTTTTTTCAGCTTTTATGGAAACATACTTCCCTCACACCTTGACCACCGCGCTTAAGGCGCAAATTCAAACAGGACTATGATGAGACCATCTACACCGCGTTTGAGAGGTTCCAAGACCTCATGAACAAGTGCCCTCACCATGGTTTTGAACTTTCTGATCTAGTCCAACACTTCTACAATGGACTAACCTTCGAGAACCAACAAGTGGTGGACTTCTAATGTCGTGGCAATATTTGGGAGGAAACCGCGGAAGCCGTCTGGGCAGTTTTCGAAAGGCTTGCTAAGGGTTCGCAGTTCAAGGTCCCAAGGGCAATGATTAGGAGACGTGGACCTGAAGCTCCACCTACTCAAGAAGCCCCTATGTATAGGGGGAATGGGGATCGATTCGAGTGCTTTACCAACGAATTGAAACAAGTCCTCAAGGGCGCCACTGGAACAACTATTTCGAACGAAGTTTGCCGGATATGCAAGAACTATGGGCATGAGGCTCATATGTGTAGATCGGAGCTTGCATATGATGGTGGCAACTAGGTTCAAGGAGGCGAAGAGGAGGCCTTTGCTACGGAATTTGGTACTCAAGAAGCTAGCTACGGACAAGACGGTAGGAATCCTCGAGGTGGATTTTGGAGAAGAGGGTTCCGAAACAATCAAGGATATGCACCGGCTAGCCAAACTTATGGCCCTAACCAAGACCGTAGTAGGCTTAACTATGGTAATGACCACTGTGAAAACCCCGCTCCGAAAGAGCAACCGAAGTCGAAGTCAGCTCAACTAATGGAGAACTTGCAAAAGATGGTTGATCACACCCAAAGTTTTCTCAAACGTTATGAAGAAGATTCTGAGAAGAATAGGGCGAGGCTTGATCGATTGGAAGAGAGCACTAGGCTTGCCCATCAGAAGATGCAAGAGTTGATCGACCGAGGAGCAAGTAGGGAGCAAGGCAAGCTGCCTAGCAACACTGAGAAGTCGATGTCCATTACCTTGGTGGGTGATCTACCTGTTGAAATCACCATCAAGAAGGTTGCTAAGTGCGAGTGTTGCAAGAAGGAAGAACCTCCACTGGCCAAGGAAGAAGAGAAGGACCTTGGTTCTGACGAGAGTGAAGAGGAGCAAGAGGATCCCGAGCCACTCCCTCAAAGTTTCGATGTTAAGGTCGGGATTGGTGAACTTGAAGATGTCCGTGCTACACTAGACACGGGATCCTACTCTAATGTGCTCCCAATGAATGTGTTCGAGAAGAGTAGCCTTGGAAAACTATCCGAGCATAAGGCTATTGTGCAACTAGCGGATGGATCCTTTGTTAGACCCGAAGGCGTTGTGAAGAATGTATTTGTCAAGATTTGTGAAGCTTCTGTATACACCAATTTTGTAGTTATGCCGGCGTCTACACCTGAGATGGGGGATGTCGTTCTCTTGGGGCGAACGTTCTTAACCAAACTACGCTCCGTGATCGATATCTACCGAAGGACTTGCACCATCAAGGTGGATGGCAAGCGACATGTGTTGCGAGCCATATCTGATCCACTTGATACTTCTCACACTATTAACTACTGTGGTCTTGCTGTCTATGTTCATCTTATTCACAGGTTCGTAGCATGAGGAGAAAATCCATGAAGGGGAAGTCTAGTACCCTCAAGAAGAAGAGCTAGGTGCAAACAAGAGTCGACTCAAAGACTTTAAACAATGTTGTTATCCGGGAAGCAACCCGGAGTTTTTATCGCTTTTTTTTTTACCGCTTTATTGCATGCATTCATACTTGAACAATTTGCTTTTCATATGTGAATTTGTTCGTCTCTGTGTCGTATGTGCTTATGTTATGTTTGAGTGAGCTTTTTCGAGTGGTTTTATGAGGAAAATGGTTTTCGGGGACTTAAAAACCGTGATTTTTCAATAGTTTTCGTCTCCCCGCATCAGGAGGTGGGGGGCGACTCGCCCCACAGTCTCTGCAGGGTCAAAAACGCGGAAATTCCCCATTGTCCTCATTTCTTCATCTCTTCAGCCTTCTTACTCCCCAGAAAAATGGAAAACGTGAAAATATCTTCAAACCTTGATAAAACCTTCATTACTCCACCAAATTTAGTGTTCTATAGCTTCAATCAAAGCCCATTACGTACTCTTTCTTTTGATCCGAACAACTTTCACCCTAGTGCATTCGTTTTCCAGATCTGAGGTATCTTCTTATGAACCCTAATGTTTCAAATTTGGGGGTTTTCTAATTTGAGCTTAAATTCGGCTTATATGATGTAAGGGTAGGTTGTTTGTGTGATTAGAAGCGTTATTTACTATCAATTGTATGCTCAATTGTGCTTGGAATGTTGATTTGGAAATTTTGCTACTAGATGTTTTTATCTTGTTATGCAATATATCTTTTTCTTCGATTCCTTACATATGATTGTGTTTACTGATGTGATAATGATGGGTATGATGGTAGAATGCATAATTGTTGGGTATGAGGATTTATGATGCTAGAATTTTTCGCTACTATGGTATGAATTGAGCCTTATTATTTAGGTTATTTGTTGTCTAGCACGAGCATAATGCGATATGTACATGTCGAATTTATTTTGGTATGTTGCATATTAGTAGCTAGAATAGACATGAAGGATTTGCGGAGTTCGATTGTTGACTTTATCACTCGTGTATTTCATTCTTACATTAGCATAAGCATGAGTCAGATTTGTGTCATACGAGGTACTAACTGTTGTTTGTAGGAACCATGCCATAAAGGGAGAGGAGCACTCCCGTTTGGCTACTATGAAGTATTGGAGGGGGATCGATTACAACCATGTCAAGGAGAGTGATCTCGTTAGAGGTGCGTTCGAGCCACGGGCTCTTGCAACAACGTCGCGGATTATCCAAAAGGAGGAGCTAGAGTAGACTTGGAGTAAGGACTCCTATGCCTATTCATGCACCACCGAAGGGATAGAAACAATTATTACGTCACCAATCTATCACAAGGACTTCAAGGTTCGAGTGAACAGGAAGGCACCGGGACGACCTCACCACAACGGATTCAGTCTTGAGTCGACAGTGGGGAGAAAGTTCCGAATCGCTAGCTTGGTTCCAAAACATAATGACATGGGTACCCAGCCCCTCTTAGGGGTGCCCCTTGACTGTCTCTAAAGGGAGCATCATATAGACATCGGGAGCATCAACCGTAGAGAATGTGGTCGACATTGGAAAAAATGGAAGAAGATCTCTGAGTATCCGAGCATCTTACTTGTTAGGAAACTTGTAATTTTGATGAGCAATTAACCATGCTAAATTAAGGAAAGTCCAGTAACTAGTACTCTTAAGGTCCATAGGAATTTAGAATTTTAAGGACATTGTAAAAGAGGAACGTTTGCTGAAGCCTTAGATTAGGTGTTAGTTAAGATAGTTTTTACCGCTTACGATGTATTTTATTTTCTGAAAAGAAAATAACTTATTGAAGCTATAGCTTATGATGTATCTTATTTTATGAAAAGAAAATAACCTATTGAAGCATTTGCTGACGATGTACTTTGTTTTTACAAACAAACTATTGAAGCATTTAGAAATCGCTCAGAATCTTGAAGATTTTTGAAGATCTGAAGACTTGAAGAATTCGAAGATCTGAAGACTAGAAGATTGCTGAAAACTGGTATCTACAAAGGCACATGTTGCTCAGAAAGTGCAAACTTCACCAACATCATTGCATAAGTGAAAATCTGAAAGACAGAGTAGGTTGTGCTTGCTGAAACTGAGACTAACCACTTGCTGATGGAACATATGTGACCTCTTGCTGAAAGTACTTGAATTTGCGCTCCAATGTTACTGTTTGAATTCTATTCAAATATGCATTAAATGCAAAGCTTACACGCAAAAGACATGAAGACTAGAAGACAAACAAGGACGCTTCTGAAAGTACAAAAGCAAGATAGTGACATCTTAAGGATCAAAAGCCTTGGAATTTAAAATTCAAACGGCTCCTTACTTGCACTATAAATAGAGGTCATCCGGCGAAGAGTTGAAGTGTGTCAACAACGTGATTAAACTCTCACTTGTGCTTAAACTCACATACCTTCAAACTCTCTATACTGCCATTGATCCGTTCCAAGACTTAAAACTTGAAAAAGCTACTTGTGAAGAAGTAGAACAAACTCGGCTAAGAAATTAGTTAAGTGTTCTTTCTTTCGAACAAGAACAAGTCTTGACACCAGAAACAATCAAACTTGTTTACTGCAAAGTATTCAAAGTTGTGTTTCTTAGATTACTTGTTGTAACTGAATAAGTTATAATTAAGTTATCTCACCCCAAAACTCTCTAACTGAAACGACACCCTTTCAGGCGTGATATTCAGGGGGAACTTAATCGAGCATAGCTTTGCTGATTAAAAGTAACAAGTTTGGTGGAGAACAAGGTTACGTTCTCTATATTAGGTTGGAGACAAAGCAAGTGTGCTTTGGTTTCTGTTGAATCGCTCTAGATAGGAGATTGTAAGGAACCTCAATCATATCTTAGTGGTTTCAGTCCTAGAAAGGACAAAGTGGATTAGTTGAGAGATTACGCCACTCTCAAATACCACTATAAAAGTGTTTGTGTGATTTACTTACTGTACTTAGTTTTCAGCAAATCATATCTGTCTGTACACAGTCACTCACATCACTTGCTGAAATCTTTACTTACTGAAAAAGCACTTATTGTATCAAAGACTTCCGCTCTCTGATTTGAAGTATCAGCAAACCAAGCTACTGAAAGGTAACTTACGCTTGCTGAGAAAGTTAAGTACCAGCAAACTCATTACTGAAAAGTAATAAGCACTTGCTGAGAAAGTTTTAAACAACGAAAGTTTGAAAAGACTATTCACCCCCCCCCCTCTAGTCTTTTCTTGTTGTTTAAAGGGACCAACAAGTGGTATCAGAGCTGGAGGTTCTTTAACCTTCAGCACTGAACCTAGATCCCCTTAGGTGCTTTCCGTAAATCACTCTCACATGATCAGTTTGGTAGTGCTTTGCTGACAGGATGTCTTTAGGAGATGCTCCCTTGCTGAAGCTGGAAAATTATGAGAAATCGCGAAACAACATGATGCTACATCTTGAGGCCATTAGTGATGAGATGGTTACTGTCATTAATGATGGACCTATCAAGATCACTAAGATTGAGAAAAGCTTTCCTCACAAAACCACGGATCCTACTGGTAAGCAAACTATCTTAGGAGACCCGGTTGACGCCGTCGTTCCAAAACCAAGAGAGGAATGGACTTCTGACGAAGCTAAGAGATTCCGTCTTGATGGCCAAGCAAGAAATATCATCATTCGATCAACTCCGGATACCATACAGTGCAAACTGTGGGGTGCTAAGACTGCAAAGGAAGCTTGGAAAATGGTTCCAGATCTTTGTGCTGGATCTGACAAACTTGAAGTACTTAAATTAAAGTTTCAAAACTTTAAGCAAGGTACAAACGAGTCACTGGAAGACTTGGATTTCAGATTCACAACTCTTGTTAGTGAAATGGCAGCCTTGGGTGTTGGAAACCTTTACTCAGATTCTGAGAAAGTAAAAACTATCATCAGAAGTCTGAATCAAGAATGGATCCACACTCAGAATTTCTATTATAATCAAGGAATGCTAGACATTACACCAACAGAGTTGTTCTCTCATCTTGCTACTGTCAACTATGAGACAAAGCAAAGAGAAAATGTATTTGCTGAAAAATCGCAAAACATTGCTCTTGCTGCAAAGCCGTCATCTTCTGAAAAGAAGAATGAAAAAGAACCTACTGATGAAAACTCTTTGGTTGTAAAAAACATGAAGAAATTCATCAGCAAGGAACTTGAAAGGCGAAAAGCAAAAGAGAAGCTGAAAAAGCATCTTGGTAACAACTACCATAAGTACAAGAATGAGACTAGCTCGCTGAACAAGCAAGCTCAGCAAGCTACTTCATCAGAAGAACCAGCAGTTGGAAATGATCTATGATTTTACTGCAAAAAGCCTGGACACTTCAAAGCTAATTGCCTTTGCTGAAAGGCAAATCTGCTGGAAAGAAGAAGAAGTTCAAAACAGCTTTTATTGCTGAAGAAAAGAAGAAGCTTCAAGCAAAAATCGATGCACTGTGCATTGATACTAGCTCCGAAGACAGTGAGGATGAAAGTTCAGACACCGACGATGAAGAAGCCACTGTAGACGTGGAGATTGGCAAAGAAGTTTGTGGAATAGCTATGGAAGCTTATCCAGATGTGTCAAACTACGAATTCTGCCTCATGGCCGGTCAGGTAAACAACTCTACCTCTGACTCAGACTCAGAAAGTGAAGACGAGATTGACCTTGACAAGATTCAAGGAGAAATCGAAATATTTGAGAAAACTCTGAGCAGACAGCAAGAGAAACTACAATTTGCTGAAATTCTGACCAAGCAGACTACTGAAAAGTACGTCTTGCTGAAGGAAGAAACAGAAGAAAAGGATGCTGAAGTAAGGCGTCTTAAGAAGTTGATTGCTGAAGCTACAGAGAAGAATTCTCAAATGGCATCAGAATTGGAAGAATATCAATCCTCAATTCTAAAGTTACTTGCTGAAATCCAAGAGATGAAAAAGATGAAAATCAATTTCAAATCTTATGTGGACGCAAGTAATACGCTGACTGAACTAAACTCTTATTTGAGAGACCCATCTCAGAAAGAAGGTTTAGGCGCAATGTATGAAGGTGATGACGTAGAAATCTTGAGAGAAGATAAATCACCTATCTCCTTTGTACGTACTACTGATAGTGGTCTTCCAGAAATCTATCAGTTTGGTCAAACTAAGGTTGCTGAAACAAGCAATCAAGTACCTATGACCATAAAGCCCGCTGTTGCTACTCAAAGTAACAAGACTTTAAAAGGAAAACAGGTTGCTGAGAAGCAAACTGGAAAGACAAAGGATGTTGTGAAGCATCCCGCCAAACAAGTTGCTAAAAAGCAAGTTGTTAAGACTAAAGGCAAGATTACTAAAAGTAATCAGAAGTCCTTTGCTGACAAACCTGAATCAAGTAAGGTTGCTGAAGCTAAAGCTCAGCATTCTCCTAAAAGTGGACTCGGTTTCAAAACCAAGCAGAGTCAACTCTTTCATGAGTATAAGCAAAGTCAGCAAAGATACTTCAAAGAGATGAATAAAATCAAGCCTAAGAATTCTGAAAAGACTCTTAATGCTAGGGCTAGAAGGAACCTTGCTAGAAAAGAACTTACTGAAAAGTATGTTCAGCAAATAGGTCAACCGAGCAAGACACCAGATCATAAAGTGGATTTGACCAGCACGAGTCAAAAGTCTTTCAGCTCAAAACCTCCTAGTTCCTCAGCAAGTAGAAAACAAGTCAAAGTTGAAAAACTTAAGACTTGGGTTTCCACTGGACGCATTCTTGAACATGTTAATGGACATCCATTATTGGATAATTAACTTGTTTGCTCTTGATTGTGCAGACTTCAGCCACGGAGACAAACGATGCAATCTGGCACTTTGATAGTGGTTGTGGAAAGCACATGACGGGCAACAAGAATAACCTTATAAACTATAGACGGTGGTCTAAAAGTCCAACAATAAGGTTTGCTGGTGGAGGCTCCGGTTCTACAAAAGGCTATGGTGATGTGAAGTTAGGATGCATAACCATTACTGGAGTTCTTTATGTAAAAAATCTTAAGTTTAACGTTTTCAGCATGAGTCAGTTTGCTGACAAAGGATACTTCATCAAAATTAAAAGTGATGAATGTAAACTTATAGATTTCGAGACTAAAAAGGTAATAATGATTGCAAGAAGATCAGGAGGCCTGTACACTGTTGATTGGTCTTCAGCAATTGTTGAAAAATGCCTTGTCTCAGATCATGATTGCCTTGCTGAAAAAGCATGGTTATGGCATAAACGAACAAGTCATCTAAACTTCAAGATGCTGAATAAGCTGTCTAAAAAGTCACTTGTAGTTGGATTACCTAGGGTTACTTTAAGAAGGATGGTGTTTGCAATGCATGTCAGCAAGGAAAGCAAACCAAATCTTCTTTCAAGAACAAGGCAGTACCGTCAACTACAAAACCTTTACAACTCTTGCACATGGACTTGTTTGAATCTTCTTCAACAAGCTATGCTGGTAAGAAGTATGGTCTAGTCGTGGTAGATGACTATTCAAGATTCACTTGGGTAGTATTCATCAAGCACAAATCTGAAACCAAGACTGAAATACCTAACTTGCTGAATAAGCTTAAAGTCATGAAAAATGACAAGGTAAAAGTCATAAGGACAGGCCATGGTACTGAGTTTGTAAACCAGTACATAACTGATTATTGTACCTCAAAAGGTATACAACATCAGTTATCCTCAGTAAGAATACCACAACAAAACGGTGTTGCTGAACGGAAGAATCGTACCCTGAAAGAAGCCGCAAGAACAATGCTTGCTGACACAGAAATAAGTGAAGCTTATTGGGTTGAAGCGATTAATACCGCCTGTTATACTCAAAACAGATGTTTGATTACTAAGGAATACGACAAAACTCCTTATGAATTGTTTGTTGGAAGACCTCCTAACATCACTAATCTAAGAGTATTTGGTTGCAAGTGTTTCGTTCTTAACAATGGTAGAGAATACCTAAGAACATATCAACCAAAGGCGGACGAAGCGATATTTCTCGACTACTCCTTGCATAGTAAAGCTTATAGAGTTTACAACAAAAAGGCACAAAAGATTTAAGAATCAGTGCATGTTGTATTCTACGAAAAGTCACAAGGTGTGCCTGCTGAAGAAGAAATATCAGAATGTATGAAAAAGCTAATCATACATGAGCAAAGAACTGAATTTGATGCTCGGCAATTAAAGTCAATTGAACTAAATGATGATTCTGACAATGACTCTCCTCCCCCTAGTCATGACAAGATAAATGTAGTTCACGACAAAGAATTTCCAACAAAAGAGGCGGTTGCTCCGGAAGTTGCTGAAATTACGCAATCTCCAGTGCCTGCTGATGAACTACCTCGATCGACCAATGCTGAACAAGCAGTTGCTGATGAACAAATCTCAGCAGAGACACAAATTCCCAGTAGTACTGAACAAGTACATACTGAAGAGTCACATGCTGATGAGCAAACATATCCTGATCCAACAAGCAGAAAACCTGTTAATAAATGGATTAGAGATCATTCCTCTACGGATATGATTGGCGATATTAATAAACGCCAAGTGACTAGATCCAAAGCTACTCATGGACTTGCTGAAGAAGCAATTGTCGTAGAAGTAGAATCATTGTTCTCTTGCTTTGTGTCAGAAATTGAACCTAAAACCATAGAAGAAGCTTTAAAGCATTCAGAATGGATAAAGGCAATGCAAGAAGAACTGGATCAATTTGAAAGAAACAAAGTCTGGAAACTTGTGCCACTTGCTGAAGACAAGAAAGCTATTGGTATAAAGTGGGTGTTCAGAAACAAGCTAAGCGAGTCTGGTGAAGTAACAAGAAATAAAGCACGTTTAGTTGCTCAAGGTTACTGTCAGACTGAAGGATTGGACTATGATGAATCTTATGCACCAGTTGCAAGATTGGATGCAATTAGGCTTTTCTTGGCCTTTGCTGCTCACAATGACTTCATTGTTTACCAAATGGATGTTAAAAGTGCATTCTTGAATGGTGAACTGGCTGAAGAAGTCTACCTAGAACAACCCCTGGCTTTGAACTTCCCTCAGAAATCAAGATGGTATACACGCTTCAGAAAGTTGTATATGGTCTAAAGCAAGCACCAAGAGCATGGTATGATACCTTGGCTAAGTTCTTGCTGGAAAATGGTTTCAAAAAGGGCGAAGTTGACAAAACCTTATTTACCATGAACCATGATGGTAAAATACTCTTAGTTCAAATTTATGTGGATGACATAATTTTTGGATCTAAGGACAAGCAACTTTGTGATGATTTTGCCAAACTCATGACAAATAAGTTTGAAATGAGTATGATGGGAAAATTGAATTACTTCCTAGGATTGCAAGTCAAGCAACTCAAAGATGGAATATGCGTAAATCAAGCAAAGTATGCGAAAGAAATGCTCATAAAGTTTAGGATCAAAGAGGATGAAAAACCTGAAAAGATCCCTATGAGTGTTGGTACCAAATTGGGCTATACTAAAGAGGACAAAAGTGTTGAAGAACCAAGTATAGGAAGCTCATTGGTTCCTTGTTGTATTTAACAGCAAGTAGACCTGACATTCAGTATGTTGTTTGTGTGTGTGCAAGATTCCAATCTGATCCAAGAGAATCACACTACAAAAAGGCAATCAAGATACTGAAATATGTTAAAGGTACAATCAATGTTGGATTATGGTATCCTAAAGATTCTGGACTTGAATTGGTCGGTTATTCTGATGCTGATCATGGAGAATCAACTCTTGATAGAAAAAGTACCTCTGGAACTTGTCAGTTTTTGGGTACTAGATTAATATCATGGTTCAGCAAGAAGCAAACTTGTGTTGCCAATTCATCTACTGAATCTGAATACATTGCAGCTGGTTGTTGCACAGCTCAAATCCTATGGATTCAGCAACAATTAAGAGATTATGGTATTTCTGCAAAGAAAACACCAATCTTTTGTGATAATACAAGTGCTATTGCAATCACGCAAAATCCTAAGTTTCACTCTAGGACTAAGCACATTGATATTAGACATCATTTCATTAGAGATCATGTGGAAAAAGGTGATATTGAGGTTGTGAAAGTAGGTACTGATGATCAGCTTGCTGACATCTTTACCAAGCCCCTACCGGATAATAGGTTCGCAATGCTAAGGTATAACCTGGATTGATTGAACTACCTCAATAAAGGATACACTTGGCAGAATGCTGAAACAGGTATTCAGCAAGCCAAAGTATTCCTGTTTAAAAGACTCGGTCACTGATTTCTTCTAAGAAATGATAGGTTACTACATGTTTGCTGAAACAGGCATTCAGCAAATAATTCCTTCAAAACGGGTATTTGTTAGGAAACTTGATCACTTGCTGAGACAGGTACTCAGTAAGAGAAAGAGCTTAAGGATTGCTGAGACAGGCACTCAGACAATCAAAGATACTGAAACAGGTATTCAAGTATCAAAGGAATTTTCTGAGACGGGAACTCAGAAAAAGAGCAAGGCTCATCTCTCAGATTTACCAAAGGATATCTCAAGTACAAAAGAATTTACTGATACGGGAAATCAGAAATATCTTTTAAACTTAGAAAATATGAGATATCTAAGTAAGGGGGAACTTTCAGCAAGTATCTAGGTTGATAATTCAAACTCGCTGAAAAGATTCTTGTCTATTTCAGCAAGCAATCTATCCCTTAAAACTCGGTAAAATCAATTTGTGACGTTAATCGGGCACAGATAAACTCGTAATAATCATGACATGAAATTCAATCGTGGCCATTGATTAAAAGGAGTTACTAATCTAACGGTTAAAAAACAAAGAGAGAGAGTGCTCTGACGGTTTTAGTTAGTGGGCCACTACGCATTCAATGCAAAGGCTCCACTAACTCCAGTGTTTCTCTGTTTTACCCTTGCTGAGAGCTCAAATCGATTGAGTTTCTCACACACCAGAGACACTATATAAAGAAGGAGTTAGAGAAATGACAAAATTCTTTAACTCACATTTCCTTTCTCTGCAAATTTTAGCCTGAATCTACTGTACCTCCGGTCAAAAAGCAAACTATCTCTTTTCGTACACATTTCTTGCTCTATAAAAGAAATGGCTCCCAAGAGACAGTCTTCTAAGTCCTCAAAGTCATCAAAGGTTGACAGTGCTGAAACACGCACTGCTCCGGTGACTACTCCGGCCACAAACACAACGAAAGTTGTGTTGAAAAACGACCGATATCCGAAAAACCTATGCCTCCGTCATATCTTGACACTGCAAAGTGTGAGATGTTGATGCAATGGGGAGGTTTTGCAAAAGAAAAGTACATTAGGTACTTTTATGAACAAGAACGATGACGAAAATGAAGAGGCGCTTGAGTTATCAAGCAGCAAGGCCTCATGAACTTTATCTCTGCTCGCACTAAGCAAGTGAGCATGATTGATACAATGGAATTCTACAACAATGCAGAAATCCAGTCCCTTACTGATAGTAAAGGAGTCACTGAAAAAGTGATCTTTACTACAGTTCAGAACACGCAAATCGTCCTGAAATGGACTGATTTAGCGGAGATATTTCAGATTCCAACCACTGGAACTGAAGATGACGTCACTGCCACTGACGAAGAAATTGAAGCTTTCTACAGTGACGTCAGAAATGAGAAAATGAAGAAAGGCGAGATTGCTCCCGTGACTTGGACAAAGCACGTTAAGAGAAAGCATCTCTGCCATTCACTTGGTCTAGTAGCTCTGCTACTAATAAAAGTTCTTGACTCCCAAGTTGGAGGAATTGACCAAGTAGGCCTGAGAAGATGGCCATTGCTGATGCATATCCATGAAAATAAAACGGAACTTAACTGGGCTAAGTACATTTTCAACAGGCTTGTTGATTGTGTTACTAAGTTTAAGGTAAAGGTAGAAGACAACAAGGTCTCACCTTCCTTTCCAGTTATGTATGGAATCAAGATATGCTATATCCTTGAACATTTCAGGATTCAGCTAAGAAACCCATTGCCAATCAAGAAATCTGTGTGCAATGTGGGAAGATCATTCTACAAGCAGAATGTACCTAAGACTGCTGGAAAGAAAACTAAGAAGACAACAACTGCAAATGTTGTCAGCACAAGCCAGCAAGAAAGGTATACAACAGCTGCAGATGTTACCACTCAGCAACTTAGAGATGAAACTGCTGTTGGTGGTGGTAACACAAATGAAACTGCTGTAGAAAATCAACAAGGTACGTGTACAACAGCCGTTGCTGAAAATGCAACTATAGATGACTCTGGGAAACTGGAGAAATCTAACAAGAAAAAGAGGAAAGCTGATGATGACACTCAGACTGCAGCGTCATCAGCAAACCCGTACCTAAGAGGAAACGGACAAGCAACAAAAGGAAGAAAACACTGGCTCGCAAGTCAGTCCCTGCTGTCCAAGACCTCTCAGACAATTCCCAGACAAATGCTGAAACGCATTTGCCAGTAGATGTTGCTGAGGTGATTACTGAAACCATGTCAGCAATGTTGAAGTGTTTGCGGAAGCCTTCAACAATCAACTTAACGTTGATACCTCTACTGAGAATAGACCACAAGGCAGTGGAAATGAAATTCCTGCCCAAGTCCCAGATATCTACATTGTAGATAATTTAGATGATCCAACTTTGGAACCAGCAAGTGACATTGCTGCTGATCTGCAAAGAGCGGCACTTGCTGATGCTGCTGAAAGATGGTTGCTGAACAAGCAACTCATCAAGTTGCTGAAACCCCGCTTGCTGAAGGACCAGTTGCTGAGACAGCAATGGTTCCAGTTCCAGAAGTTGCTGAAACACAAGAAGCATTATTCAACGACGCATCTCGTGATGCTGAGAATACTGGCCCAAGTTCACCCAAGACATCAATTGACAAAGTCCAGCTTGTACTGGAAGAATAAGCAAACAAATGGAGTTGGAGATTGAAGAATCATCCAACAATCCATTGATGTCTTCATGACAAGCAGTGAGCTCAAGGGTCAAGATGCTTCTGCTCAACTTGTCATTTCAGAGACAAGGGAGATTGCTGAAACCGCACAGCTTTCTCAAATAGAGCAAAACCAGAAGTCTGCTGAAGAAACAGTCCAAGAAGCTGAAGAAACTGTTAATGCTGAAAGGACTGAGCCACAACCTGTCCTTCCTCAGCAGGTAGTTAATTCAACCATCAGTAAAACTTCAATTTCTGAAACTTATTCTTTTGCTAAATTATATTATCTCTACAGACTTCTCAAGATGCAAGTCAGATGGTTGCTGAAGCCTCTGCACCAGAACCAACACTCCCTGCTCAGCAGGTAGTTAATAATTTGGTATTAAAACTAAGTTTGACAGCTTAGTACTTGTGTCTAACTCTAATTTATTTCAGGATGAACAAATGGAGGATGCTACTCAAGCTCCTCATGGAATGGAAATTGTACTACATGAGCTTGCTGACTCTCAGCAGGTAAATCATGTTTCAGATATGAACTCTAAAACAATTCTCCAAACCAATCCTGATCTAAATAACGTTCTTTTTCAGGCTCAAAAGGAGACCACTGAAGTGGTACTCATCACTGAAGATCATCAAGTAAGTTCTGAGGAACTGTACTTGAACTTCAAAAGGACAACTTTGTCAAGAGTTGCTAAGTCCGTCAGCAACTGGCAAAGGTACAGGCGAATGGATTTCTCAGATCTTCACCTTCATCTCTCAAACGAGAAAAAGAGATCTTCTCTGCTGAAGCTCGAAACATTTGTCCACTCCATCCTTCCTGAAGAAATGACATATTCTCAGCAAATGAGCTCGAATCTGATTGCTCAAATCAGAGAGAATATGAAGGCAAAATTCAAGAGTGCCTCTCCAGCTGAACAAGTTGTGATGCTCAAAGGTTCATTTGTACCTGTGGTGGCTGATCCCCACAAAATCAATGAGGAAGAGGAAGTGACAAGTGTTGCTTTGTATAAGCACGTTGAGCTAGTCTTCTGACCGATGATGATGAAGAAGAAGAAGATGAGAACATTCCCACTGATCCCAGTGATGATGAAGGAAAGATTCCAAGGACAAGAAAGACGATGATGATGACAATCAAGGTCCAAGTCCTGATGCTGGAGGATGAAGTTGACAGTTGCTGAAACTCAACCTGAAAATCAGCAAGCTGAACAACAACAACTCAGCAAGAATCTCAACCTCCTCCTGCTGCTGCTGAAAATCAAGCACCTGTGCAAGGTGCTGATACTGAAGAGGAATATGCCAAGAAAAAGGGCTGCCTTGAAAAATGGCAAAAGTCCAGTTTCTGATGCCAAGGTTACTGAAGAAAACCTTGAGATGAGGATGAACAAGATGAAGATTACCAACGCACTCTCCAGCACAGTCTCTTGATCCATGCAAGGCATACGCAGGATCTAGAAATTGGTCAATCTTCAAGCGAAGATCAAGGAAGTCCCCTCCCTTCCATTTACTACGGCGAAACTCCAGTATTGCGTCTCAAACTCAATTAAAATAACTACTGGCGAAACTCCAGTAATTGAGTCTCAAACGTTGCTTTCGCAATACTCAATTAACAACTAATATGGTGAAACTCAGTTGTTGAGTCTGAAGCTTT
>CM051456.1:60161246-60280150 GCA_028274465.1 Plantago ovata | reverse complement strand
GCAAAGTCAGTCCCTGCTGTCCACGACCTTCACCAACAATCCCAGACAACTGCTGACCCGCTTTGCCCGTCAGCTGTGTGAGGTGATCACGGAAAACTCGATGTCAGCAATGTTGAATGTTTGCGGAAGCCTTGCAACAATCAACTTAACGTGATAACTCTACTTAGAATAGACCACAAGGCAGTGGAAATGAAATTCCTGCCCAAGTCCCAGATATCTACATTGTAGATAATTTAGATGATCCAACTTTGAACCAGCAAGTGATATTGTTGCTGATCTGCAAAGAGCGGCACTTGCTGATGCTGCTGAAAAGATGGTTGTTGAACAAGCACTCATCAAGTTGCTGAAACCCCCGCTGCTGAAGGACCAGTTGCGAGACAGCAATGGTTCCGGTTCAAGAGTTGCGAAACACAAGAAGCATTATTCACGACGCATCTCGTGATGCTGAGAATACTGGCCCAAGTTCACCCAAGACATCAATCGACAAAGTCCAGCTTGTAATGGAAGAAATAAGCAAACAATGGATTTTTGGAGATTGAAGAATCATCCAACAAATCCATTGATATCTTCATGACAAGCAGTGAGCTCAAGGGTCAAGATGCTTCTGCTCAACTTGTCATTTCAGAGACAAGGAGATTGCTGAAACCGCACATCTTCTCAACTAGAGCAAAACCAGAAGTCTGCTGAAGAAACAGTCCAAGAAGTGAAGAAACTGTTAATGCTGAAAGGACTAAGCCACAACCTGTCCTTCATCAGCAGGTAGTTAATTCAACCATCAGTAAAACTTCAATTTCTGAAACTTGTTCTTTTGCTAATATTATATATCTCTACCGACTTCTCAAGATGCAAGTCAGATGGTTGCTGAAGCCTCACACCAGAACCAACACTCCCTGCTCAGCAGGTAGTTAATGATTTTGGTATTAAAACTAAGTTTGATAACTTAGTACATGTGTCTAACTCTAATTTATTTCAGGATGAACAAATGGAGGATGCTACTCAAGCTCCTCATGGAATGGAAATTGTACTACATGACTTGCTGACTCTCAGCAGGTAAATCATGTTTCAGATATGAACTCTAAAACAATTCTCCAAACCAATCCTGATCTAAATAACGTTCTTTTTCAGGCTCAAAGGGAGACCACTGAAGTGGTACTCATCACTGAAGATCATCAAGTAAGTTCTGAGGAACTGTACTTGAACTTCAAAAGGACTACTTTGTCAAGAGTTGCTAAGTCCGTCAGCAACTGGAAAGGTACAGGCGAATGGATTTCTCTGATCTTCACCTTCATCTCTCAAACGAGAAAAAGAGATCTTCTCTGCTGAAGCTCGAAACATTTGTCCACTCCATCCTTCCTGAAGAAATGTCATATTCTCAGCAAATGAGCTCGAATGTGATTGCTCAAATCAGAGAGAATATGAAGGCAAATTCAAGAGTGCCTCTCTAGTTGAACAAGTTGTGATGCTCAATGGTTCATTTGTACCTGTGGTGGCTGATCCCCACAAAATCAATGAGGAAAAGGAAGTGACAAGTGTTGCTTTGTATAAGCACGTTGAGCTAGTCATTCTGACCGACGATGATGAAGAAGAAGAAGATGAGAACATTCCCACTGATCCCAGTGATGATGAAGGAAAAGATTCCAAGGACAAGAAAGACGATGATGATGACAGTCAAGGTCCAAGTCCTGATGCTGGAGGATTGAAGTTGACAGTTGCTGAAACGCTCAACCTAAAAATAGCAAGCTGAACAACAACAATCTCAGCAAGAATCTCAACCTCCTCCTGCTGCTGCTGAAAATCAAGCATCTGTGCAAGGTGCTGATACTGAAGAGGAATATGCCAGAAAAAGGGCTGCCTTGAAAAATGGCAAAAGTCCAGTTTCTGATGCCAAGGTTACTGAAGAAAACCTTGAGGATGATGAGAACAAGATGAAGATTACCAACGCACTCTCCAGAACAGTCTCTTGATCCATGCAAGGCATACGCAGGATCTAGAAATTGGTCAATCTTCAGGAGTAAGATCAACGGAAGTCCCCTCCCTTCCATTTACTACTGGCGAAACTCCAGTAATTGAGTCTCAAACTCAATTAAAACTAACTACTGGCGAAACTCCAGTCATTGAGTCTCAAACGTTGCTTTCAGCAACTACTCAATTAAAACTAACTACTGGTGAAACTCCAGTTGTTGAGTCTGAAGCGTTGCCATCAGCAACCACTCAACAAAAGGAAGTGAAGCTACTGATAAAGGTTCTAAAGTTGCTCAACTTGATGAATCTGAGGATGATGACTACTTGTCAGAAAATGAGGATGAACAATCCAAGCGAGACCCAAAAGTTGTTGAGATTCCTCCTCCTTATTACATCAATGATTTAGACGATGGTCTAAGAGCAGAATTGCTGACGCGTGATGATCAGTTTGCTTCCGAACTTAAGGTTCATTCCTTGACACCACATCTAGTGCCGTTCCCAAGAGTTGAGGAGTTTATTCCTAGAATTTAGCACTAAAGGAAGTCCATAATGCCTGCAAAGTTGAAGATGAGGCATTGCTTGCTGAGAGCCCACTTGACTTTGGAAAGATATTGGCTACAGTGCTGAGACGCACTACTACTTTGACCATAGCTCAGAAAGACATCAGTCTTTATCACAAAAGCTATGAAGAAGATGTAAGTCAAGCTCTAAAGCTAGCAAAGACCGCCATGTCTAAGGGGGAAGATAAACAAAGAAAATCTTCAAGAAATAAAACCCCTGCAGAAGCGCCAATGACAATAGAACCGCTTGCTGAAAGAGAGCAAAGTTCTAAAAGACAAGCTGAAATAGATTCTGAGTTGAATTCAGCAAATCCAAAAAGGAGAAGAACATCTGCTGAAACTCATGAATACTGTCATACTGAGAGTCATCAAGATCTGAATGAAGATGATGATGATGATGACAATCAGACAATAGCTCAAGCTATAAGAGCTAGACCAATCACAGCCCTAACTCCGTCTGGCCACTCAAAACATTTCTCTTCTGACTCAAGATCTTCAGCAAGAGATCAAGAAAATGCAAAGTCAAGAAGAAGAAGGCAAATACAGGAAGAAAAGAGGCTAGCCAGCATTGCCATTGGCTCCGGCATTGAATATACAAAGACCAGCAATGAGGAAACAACTCAAAATGTGATCAGAAATGTTCATGGTTGCTGGATTTTAAAGCTGGAAGATGTATTGACAAATGATTTCTTTCCAACTGTTGTACTGAATCAAATGTACACTTGGATTGAACTGAAGGTGAAATGAAACGAAAGGTATCCTCCTCCCTACCCAAGAAACATTTCTGGAAGATGGCTGAATCTGGAAGTCTTGGTAAGAAGAACATCTATTGGCAAGCAAATGAAGCAAGAGCCCGATTTAATCAAACCAATTGATGTTGCTTACTACTCTGACCCTTTAACCAAGAAGTCAAAGAAGAAATATGGCTTGATTCCTTATGAGTATTTCTATCTCACTGCCAAGGATCAAGAAGAAGATCTTCTCTGGTTGAGGAAGATTCATGCTAACAAGGGAATTTCAGATACACAACTTCTCCATGCCAGCAATTGGGGCATGAACTTGTGGGTATTGCACTACAAAGAAATGAATGGTGAAAACCATCATTATACCGCCTACAAGAACGCAAGGATCATTCAGCTCGAAGTCCGTAAGCTACTTGAAGATTACGAAAAGGACTGTGTTAAATTTTCTGCGCTTGCTGAGAAAAGTGTAAGGGAGATTCTGAGGAAATCTTCTGCTGGAATAGCTTAAGTCCCTTGTAAAAGCTCTGTTTAGTTTTGTTTGCTGATTTGCGTAGTTATCTCTAAACTTTCTTATAAACTTACTGAAAGATAACTATCAGCAATAAAGCTTTTTGACTCTTATTGGTTTTTGATTATGCAATCTACTTATGCTTACTGTTTTATTATTCAAGTATGCTTGCATTAATCAACTGATTTATTCAACATCAGAAACCTCTAAAAGGGTAACAATTAATTTAGCCATGGATTGCTAACATCAAAAAGGGGGAAATTTGTTAGGAAACTTGTAATTTTGATGAACAATTAACCATGCTAAATTAAGGAAAGTCCAGTAAGTAGTACTCTTAATGTCTATAGGATTTTAGAATTTTAAAGGACATTGTAAAAGAGGAACGTTTGCTGAAGACTTAGTGTAGGTGCTAGATAGGTGTTTTAAACGCTTATGATGTATCTTGTTTTCTGAAAAGAAAAACAACCTATTGAAGCATTTGCTGATGATGTACTTCGTTTACACAAACAAACTATTGAAGCATTAGAACCGTTCAGAAACTTGAAGAACTCGAAGACTGAAGACTAAGAAGATTTCTGAAGATGGTATCTACAAAGGCACATGTTGCTCAGAAAGTGGAAACTTCAGCAACAGCTTGCATAAGTGAAAATCTAAACGACAGAGTAGGTTGTGCGTGCTGAAACTGAGACTGACCACTTGCTGAAAAACATATGTGACCTCCTTGCTGAAAGTACTTGCATTTGTGCTCAAACTTTCATATTTGAATCTCATTCAAATGAACATTAAATGCAAAGCATGCACGCGAAGAACATGAAGACTAGAAGACAAATAAAGGACGCTGCTGAAAGTACAAAAGCAAGACAGTGACATCTTAAGGAACAAAGCCTTAGAATTCAAACTTCAAGCGGCTCCCTTGATTCACTATAAATAGAGGTCATCCGGCAAAGAGTTGAAGTGTGTCAACAACGTGATCAAACTCTCACTTGTGCTTAAACTCACATACCCTTCAATACTCTTTACTACCATTGATCCGTTCCAAGACTTAAAGCTTGAAAAAGCTACTTGTGAAAAAGTAGAACATACACGACTAAGAAATTAGTTAAGTGTTCTTTCTTTCGAACAGGAGCAAGTCTTGACACCAGAAACAATCAAACTTGTTTACTGCAAAGTATTCAAAGTTTTGTTTCTTAGATTACTTGTTGTAGCAGAATAAGTTATAATCAAGTTATCTCATCCCAAACCTCTCTAACTGAAAATACACCCTTTCAGGCGTGAAATTCAGGGGGAACATAATCGAGCATAGTGTTGCTGATTATAAGTCCCATGTTTGGTGGAGAACAAGGTTTCTTTCGCTAGTTAGGTTGGAAACGAAGCAAGTGTGCTTTGGTTTCTATTGAATCGCTCTAGATAGGTGTTGTAAGGAACCTCAAACTTATCTTAGTGGATAGAAAGGACAAAGTGGATTAGTTGAGAGATTACGCCACTCTCAGATACCACTATAAAAGTGTTTGTGTGATTTACTTACTGCATTTAGTTTTCAGCAAAGCATATCTATCTGTACACTGTCAATCTGTTCACTTGCTGAAACTATCACTTACTGTCAAAGCACTTATTGTACAAAGACTTCCGCTCTCTGATTTTAAGTATCAACAAAACTCGTTACTGAAAAGTAACTAGTGCTTGCTGAGAAAGTTAAGTATCAGCAAACTCATTACTGAAAAGTAATAAGCCCTTGCTGTGAAAGTTTTTAAACGACGAAAGTTTGAAAAGACTATTCACCCCCCCCCCCTCTAGTCTTTTCTTGTTGTTTAAAGGGACCAACAACCTTCTATACTCTTTACTGCCTATTGATCAATTCCAAGACTTAAGCTTGAAACAAAAGCTACTTGTGAAGAAGTAGAACATTCACGGCTAAGAAATTAGTTAACTGTTCTTTCTTTCGAACAAGAACAAGTCTTGACACCTGAAACAACATAACTTGCTTACTGAAAAGTATTACAAGTTGTGTTTCTTTTAGATAACTTGTTATAACTGAAAAGGTTATATTCAAGTGATCTCATCCCAAACCTCTCTAACTAATAAACACCCTTTTCATGCGTGAAATTCAGGGGGAATTAATCTAGCATAGTGTTGCTGATTATAAGTCCCAAGCTTGGTGGACAACAAGGTTAAAATTCTCTAGTTAGGTTCGAAACGAAGCAAGTGTGCTTTGGTTTCTGAAGAATCATTAGTGATAGGATTTGTAAGGAACCTCATATCTTATCTTAGTGGATTCAGTCCTGATGAATGTGTATTTTACACTTTCATTCGAGTCTTTTTCACCTAATTTAGCCATCCTCTATGTTAATTTAGCTATATTTTAGTACATTTTATTAGAATAGTGTCACGTTTCCCTTTAGATTTTATTTTACAGGTTTTGGTTGAAATTCGGAGATTTCGGGGCATTTATATTGAAGTCTACAAGGAATTGGTGTTCTAGAAGCCTATTTAGAGTATCTGAAGGTTTCCAGATAGGATTTGGAGTCTAGGGGCCGAATCTGGAGGTTAGATGGCTACTAGAAGTCATAAACCGAGTCCGAAAAGGTGAAGAAATCCAAATCCGCGTCGAAAAACGCGAAAATTCCGCGAAAAACTGGGGGGCGAACCGCCCCAGCCAGAGGCGAACCGCCCCAGAGGAAATTCGGGGCCTATATATAGAGCTCAAGTTTTTCTCCGAAAATCATATCTTTCCAAGCCTACTTTCTCACCTCTCTCTATAGTTTTAGGGAGGAACTTCCCGGGGCCAGTCCTGGGAGTTCCATAGCTTAGGGGATACTTTTTCATAGCAGATTGGAGCGCGTAGGATCGCAATCATCCGGAGATTGACAACCTTCGGTAACTTTGTATCTTACAGTTTTTATCTACTTATTTTATTCTTCTTTCAATATGTTTTCTTCTATGATTGCTATTGATTGCATGCCTATTATGAGTAGCTAAACTTATCATTGGTGGTAGTATGTGAATTCTTAGCGAGGGAAGATAATCATGCTAATGGCTATATCGCGCATTATACTGCGTGTCATTGCTTTATTTCGTTGATCAGTTGCAACCAAAATTCTCGTATGTTGTATTGATTATTATGCACGCATGGACACTAGTTGACCATCAGACCAATTATCTTCTTAGTGTTGAATAATTACGGAACACATTAGGACTGTAGTGTTGACTAGTCAGACCAAATTATCTTCGTAGTGCTTAATACTTGCAACAGGACACAAGATTGATTCAAAGATCTCTATGCAAGTCCGAGGAATTTATGCATGATTATCGACCCATTATGTTAAGAAGGACCATACTATCACCAATCTCCATTATCTGCTTGAAAACCCCTATTGCTTTCTATCTGCTGTTTTATATTCTCTTGTTAAATAGATAAAGCTAGTTATATTCCTGAGAGAACGACACTCGAGTCATTCTACTACTACACTACGGTTTTCGTTGTAGTTGTGGATTGCCTTTGGCTAAATAACAAATTTATTTGCTGAATCGAGACCTGACAAATCTCCGTTCATCAAATTGGCGTCGTTGCCGGGGACTATACTCCTTTTTTCTGTTTAATTTGTTTTTATTTACAGCTTTAGATTCCTAATTCTATTAGATCTAGTTTTCCTTTTTAATCTATCTCTGATACTGCTTTCCTAGTCTGTTTCTAATACTCCTTTCCTAGCTTTAGTAGTATTCGATATCCAGAAATTTTCTCGATTTTCGAAATTTCTAACGAGGCTAAATTTTAGTTTTGAGTTACTCCTGATACAGATTTCCAGGTATGACGACCTTAAAAGCCCGCTTGACACCAACGTTCTCGCAAGTCAGGAGGGGGTCAGCTATATACTTGGAAGAAGAGTTATCGGGGTACGAGGTAACAAGCACCATAGTGAGAAGGATACCAAGGTTCGAAGAAGGAGAGGATATGAATCCAATAAGCTTCATCAGATCCTATGAAGAGGGGATAGCAAAAGTTCCTGCAAAGGGGTTCACCGAGGATCAATTATGCAGGAAATTATTTCCTTTTGCTTTGGGATATGAACCGAGGATATGGATAGCAAGGTTAGCACCAGGATCACTGAAGACCTGGAGCCAAGTAGTAGAGGAGTTCTTGGCACGTTTCATGCCTTACCATGAGACAATTGCACTACGGAATCGGATCGAATACTTCAAGCAAGGAGAATACGAGCGGTTCTGTGACACCTATGAACGTTTTGAGCTGTATAAACGTGAGTGCCCCCACCACCGTTTCGACGATGGAGAGCTGATTTGGTTTTTTGTTGGAGGACTACGAGATTAAGTTAGGCTTCAAATAGATGGGATATGTGGAGGTTTGGAAGAATGTACAGTTGAAGAGGCAGTGAAGGTCTTTCAAACGTACGCCAATGGATCTGCACAATCCGAGAAAATCATGTCGAACGAAGTCGCCAACATATACTCAAATCAAAACGAAACTGAGGAGGTATACAACAGCTATTCTGAGGACGAAGACCTCAGTGAGGAGGAGGAACTTGCATTTTACACAGGAATCAAAGCCATTGAGAGTGTCTTCGAAGTAGCACACGCAGGGCAGGTTGAGAACAATCTTCGCATCGAGAAGGCTTTTGAAGCGATCGAAGTAACTGAGCAACTAATCAAAGAGCTTAGCCTACTAAAGTGTGGAAGGTGTGGTAATGAAGTCGAGGATGCCCCACCGGAAGTAGTAAGCAAACCACCCGAGGTGACGAGCGAATCACCTCCCGACTCCAGGGAACAGGACAATCCTAGTCCTGGCAAACAGATAACTGAAGCTGATTCCGAGCAGCCTCTAGCTGATGCTACCGAGGAGAATGAGTACGAAGAGGTGAATCTACTGCTCCGAGGAGGCAAGATGACCAAAATTCCTAACTTTGTACGTCCTAAGCGGACGGAATCTACTGAGGTCAATAATAGAGGAGCAAGTACAGAACAAGAGGTTGGAGGAAGCCCAGAAGAACCTCAAGAAGTTCCAGGAAAGAATGATGAACCAAGACCGTCTGTGATAGACATAGATGATGATGAAGCCGAGGAAGGAACCAGTATGCCAGGAGGACTCCACAAATCTTCCAATCCATATGTGCCTCCGAAGCCACATGTGCCATACCCGAGTCGGATCAAACCAGTCAAAAAGGATATTCAAGATTCACCCCTATTCCAAAGACTGTCAAAGGTGGAGGTCAATGTGCCACTCTTAGAGTTGATCCAGAATATTCCAGCTTATACGAAATTCTTTCGTGAGATCAAGAACAAAAGGATTATTTCAGAAAAGGAAGTGAATGGGGTTGAAACGGTCAATTCGATTGCCGGATTGCCGATAAAGAAAAAGGATCCTGGCAGCTTCATCATCGACATAGCCATAGGGAATGGACGAACTACGCAGGCAATGCTTGACTTAGGAGCTAGCATTAACTTAATGCCGTATTCGGTATACAAGGCCCTGGAACTCGGAGAATTAACACCAACTGATATGGTGGTCCAAATGGCGGACCAAAGTGTGAAAAGGCCAGTCGGGATAATAGAAGACATCCTTGTGAAAGTGGACAAATTGATAATCCCAGTTGATTTTGTGGTAATGAAATCCGCTGACGAGAGAAAGAGCCATATCGGTGAGCACATAGTACTACTGGGGAGACCATTCACGGCAACTACCAACACATGCCTAGAACTTAAGGGTAAGAAAATAACTATGGAGGTAATGGGCGAAAAGATTGAGTTGGTAGGATGCAGCGTCAGAGACAAGGAAGTTGCGGAGGAATTAAAATTTGTCGATTGGTACGAGTCCGCAATTCCAAAATTTCATCATAGCCATGGCAACCGCAAACCACTTGAGGAAGCACTAACAATGCAAGCTGAGGCGTGCTACATGACCCAAGAAGCAAGGGAACTAGTGGAAATAATGGATAGCACCCCAGAAATCCCCGTAGGAGAAGAGGTACTTGAACCTTTGGATGAGGAAGAAGAAGAAAGAGGGTTTCCTGAAGAACCTAGCTTAGAATTGAAGCCGCTTCCTGCACACCTAAAGTATGTGTATTTAGGAGAAAATAGGAAAAAGCATGTGATTGTCTCCTCACATCTCTCAGACGATGAAGAAGGTATGCTGATTGAAGTTTTGAAGGAAAATTCCGCAGCTATAGGATGGGGGATCAGCGATATCAAAGGAATTAGCCCTACAAGATGCGTGCACAACATCACTCTTGAACAAGATGCCAAACCTGTTAGGCAACCTCAGCGAAGGATAAATCCAGCAATGCAAGAGGTGGTAAAAAAGGAAGTGATCAAGTTGTTAGATGCTGATATGATTTACCCCATTCCAGATAGTCGATGGGTGAGCCCGGTACATGTAGTACCAAAGAAATCGGGAGTCACGATGGAAGAGAATGAGAAGGGAGAATTGGTACCGGTTAGGAAGACCACTGGATGGCGGATGTGCATTGACTACAGAAGATTAAATGCCACCACTAAAAAAGACCACTTCCCTTTACCATTTATAGATGACATGCTAAACCGCCTTGCGGGGCGGAAGTTCTATTGTTTTCTTGATGGTTTATCAGGTTTCTACCAGATTCCGATTGCACCGGAGGATCAGGAGAAGACGACATTCACTTGCCCATTCGGAACATTTGCCTATAGGAGGATGCCATTTGGACTATGCAATGCTCCCGCCACTTTTCAAAGGTGCATGCTTTCTGTTTTCTCTGACATGGTAACTAAATTTGTTGAAGTTTTCATGGATGATTTTTCCCTTTTTGGTAATTCGTTTGATGAATGCTTGCAAAGACTAGATCTGGTTTTGAAAAGGTGCATTGAATGCAACTTGACCTTAAGCTGGGAGAAGAGTCATTATATGGTTAGAGAAGGCATTGTTCTAGGGCATGTAGTTTCTGAAAGAGGTATTGAGGTAGACAGGGCTAAGATAGAAATCATTGAAAAACTTCCCCCACCTACTTGCGTGAAAGAATTGCAATCTTTTCTTGGCCACGTAGGTTTTCATAGAAGGTTTATTAAAGATTTTTCGAAAATTGCCAAACCTCTAAGTAGCTTGCTTGCTAAAGATGTGGTTTTCCATTTCTCAAATGAATGCTTAGTTGCTTTTAATACCCTTAAAGAAAAGTTTGTTTCAGCTCCCATTGTTGTGCCGCCTGATTGGAATCTTCCTTTCGAAATTATGTGTGAGGCTTCGAATTTTGCTATGGGTGCTGTTTTATGCCAAAAAGTTGATAGGCAGTATCGTGTGATTTATTATGTTAGTAAGACTCTAGACTCCGCACAGGTTAATTATACAACTACTGAAAAGGAGTTTTTAGCTGTTGTCTTTGCTTTACAGAAGTTTAGGTCTTACTTAATTGGTCATCCTGTAAATGTCCATACTGATTATGCTGCCTTGAGACATTTGATAGCTAAGCAAGATTCTAAGCCTAGATTAATCCGTTGGGTCCTTTTGCTGCAAGACTTTGATTTGACCATAGTGGATAGAGCTGGTAGGGAGAATTTAGTAGCAGATCATTTATCTAGAATACCTAATATTCCTATTGATCCGATACCCATCAATGAAGACCTCCCCGATGAGCATCTAATGAAGGCTAAAGAGGAGCCATGGTATGCAGATATTGTAAACTATTTGGCTATGAATGTTTGCCCCACTAACTTTACAGCTTCAGACAAGAGAGCTCTTGCCAAGAAATGCAGGACATACATATGGGATGATCCACATCTATTCAAGGAAGGAGCTGATGGGATTCTAAGGAGATGCGTGCGACAAGAAGAACAGCAAAGTATACTGAGCCATTGCCATGAGCTTAACTGTGGAGGGCACTACAGTGGATTGAAGACAGCACGCAAGATACTGCAGGCAGGATTCTTCTGGCCAACAATATACAAAGATGCTAGAAGTTTTGTGAAGAATTGTGACCCATGCCAACGAGGTGGCAGTATTGGCAAGAAAGATGAAATGCCCCTTCAAGGGAATCTAGTGGTAGAACCTTTCGATGTATGGGGCATTGATTTTATGGGACCATTTCCAAACAGCGGAGGCTATGAATACATTCTTGTAGCAGTGGGCTATGTGACTAAATGGGTAGAGGCAATTCCTACAAAAACAAAAACAAATGGGTAGAGGTAATCTTCTCGAGATTTGGATGCCCCAGGACAATCATCAGCGATGGAGGGTCACACTTTGTCAATAGAACGTTTGCCTCCCTTCTTAAGAGATACAGTGTCCACCATAGTGTCGCTTCACCTTACCACCCACAGACATCGGGGCAAGTCGAAGTCAGCAACCGTCAAATCAAGAAGATCCTGGAGCGAGTAGTGAAGCCTAGTAGGAAGGATTGGGCAGGAAAATTGAATGATGCACTATGGGCATACATGACTAGCTACAAGACGGTGATTGGGACCACTCCGTACAGGCTTGTGTATGGGAAAGCGTGTCATCTTCCCGTAGAACTAGAACACAAGGCATATTGGGCTATTAAAGCACTCAATCTTGATATGGGAAAGGCTGGCGAGGAACGATTGTTGCAACTAGATGAGCTTGATGAATTACGACTAGGAGCTTATGAAAATGCCAAGATCTACAAGGAGCGTACTAAGAAGTATCACGATCGTGGTATAGTACGTAAGGAATTGGTTCCTGGACAAAAAACTTTGGTGTTCAATTCTCGTCTTCGACTATTCCCTGGAAAGCTCCGTACTCGTTGGGATGGACCGTACGAAATTCTCGAAGTTGCTCCCCATGGAGCTGTTAAACTCTTTGATCCAAAGACGGGCAATACCTTCAAGGTGAATGGCCAGCGAGTGAAGCCGTACTTTGAGATATCTAGTGATCAAAGGGAGGTTGATCACCTTGAGCTTACCCTTACTGCCTCCACTAAAGGTTAGTGTGTTTTGTTTTGTTTTCTCACGAGTTTGATTGAGTATTATAGGTAACTTATACAAGCATTAGCTTTCACCTTGGATCCACTTTCGGCGTTCAAGATGAGCGACGACGTTCAGGTTTGGGGAGGAGGTTATCGCTGGTTATTTCTATACGTAACTTGCTCATGAAACTCGTGATTTTTTTTTTTTTTTTTTTTTATAGATTTTTGCATTTGCACGTTTACTGCTTTCCTAGGATAGTTTTGCATGTTTTATATGGAGTTTATTGCCGAATTTTTTGAACTTTTTTATTGGGTAGATCAACTAGCTATGCCATTAATCGTATGCTTCATCTCTATGAATTAGTTTGAAGTTTTTCTCGCTTGGCTTGTCACATTTATGTATTGCACTTAGTTGCTAGGGAGTCTCGACATCACTTAGTGGTGTTTTCTCTACTGCGGTTCACGAAGGCCTTTATAATAGGATGATGCATGTTAGGGTCTTATGGTTGTTTTCCCGAGTAATTATGTACCTAAGAGGCAACAAGTCTTCACCATGCTTTGAGATTGCTTAATGCCTAGGAAGGAGGTAGTGTGAGGTTGTGTGATCCTTTGTTTATAACCTATTCTTCCGAATAGGTTTGGGGAGGGGGTTACACCATCATAGACTTGTTTCTGTTTTTCATTCTTCATATCGTGAGTTTATTTTCCTTTTTCCGTAAATTTTGTACTCCAACCTATTCTTTCGAATAGGTTTGGGGAAGTCGTGTGAGTCTTTTTGTTTCTCTCTTTGTTATGCTACTGCTGGCTAGAAAAAATCGGAAAAAAAGAAAGGAAAATTCTAGAAAAAAAAAAGAGAAAAAGAAAATGAAAAAAGAATCTGGAAAGAAAAAGAAAAAAAGAGAAGACCCCAAAAAAGCAAAGAAGGGTCCAAAAAAGAAAAGCCAAATAGCAAGTTTAGCAAAGTTTTGAGTCTTTTCCATTTTTCGTATTGTTCGTAATCGTGTTTTTTCTATTTTTTATCTTTTTTGTCTTGAGTGTCATCTGTTATAGACCACCCTCGTCCTGCCATCCAGGAAGTGGTGAATAGCTTAAGACTTTACTTGAGAGATGGGTAGAATAGGGGAGAGTTATCTTTTATAGGGAACCCTCCTTCGTTTGATGAAAGCCAGTACTGGTTCGACCTCTTTTGAGGGAAAGTCTTAACATGGTGGAACAGCAGTAAGTCCTCAGTTTCATAGGCACGGGGCAACCATTCGTATCTTAGCATGCATCATTACGTCGTCACTGACTAGGTCCAGGTAGAGAATGTTACGAGAGACTATCTTGTCTTGACATAAGTGCTTATGTGGGTGTGTATAAGTCAATCGAGGTATTCTTCAACCTATATTCATGTTTTGATTTATATGGTTTTTGTTTATATGTTATTTGATAGATTCGGTGGATTAGTTCATTTTATTTGGCATGAAACTCCATTTTTGTGTCTTGCATGTTTTTGTATTAGAGTCTAGCTTAGTTGCTTGAGGACAAGCAAAGGTTCGGTTTGGGGAGTTTGATGAATGTGTATTTTACACTTTCATTCGAGTCTTTTTCACCTAATTTAGCTATCATCTATGTTAATTTAGCTATATTTTAGTACATTTTATTAGAATAGTGTCACGTTTCCCTTTAGATTTTATTTTACAGGTTTTGGTTGAAATTCGTAGATTTCGGGGCATTTATATTGAAGTCTACAAGGAATTGTTGTTCCAGAAGCCTATTTGGAGTATCTGAAGGTTTCCGGATAGGATTTGGAGTCTAGGGGCCGAATCTGGAGGTTAGAAGGCTACTAGAAGTCATAAACCGAGTCCGAAAAGGTGAAGAAATCCAAATCCGCGTCGAAAAACGCGAAAATTCCGCGAAAAACTGGGGGGCGAACCGCCCCAGCCAGAGGCGAACCGCTCCAGAGGAAATTCGGGGCCTATATATAGAGCTCAAGTTTTTCTCCGAAAATCATATCTTTCCAAGCCTACTTTCTCACCTCTCTCTATAGTTTTAGGGAGGAACTTCCAGGGGCCTGTCCTGGGAGTTCCATAGCTTAGGGGATACTTTTTCATAGCAGATAGGCGTAGGATCGCAATCATCCGGAGATTAACAACCTTCGGTAACTTTGTATCTTACAGTTTTTATCTACTTATTTTATTCTTCTTTCAATATGTTTTCTTCTATGATTGCTATTGATTGCATGCCTATTATGAGTAGCTAAACTTATCATTGGTGGTAGTATGTGAATTCTTAGCGAGGGAAGATAATCATGCTAATGGCTATGTCGCGCATTATACTCCGTGTCATTGCTTTATTTCGTTGATCAGTTGCAACCAAAATTCTCGTATGTTGTATTGATTATTATGCACGCATGGACACTAGTCGACCATCAGACCAATTATCTTCGTAGTGTTGAATAATTACGGAACACATTAGGACAGCAGTGTTGACTAGTCAGACCAAATTATCTTCGTAGTGCTTAATACTTGCAATAGGACACAAGATTGATTCAAAGATCTCTATGCAAGACCGAGGAATTTATGCATGATTATCGACCCATTATGTTAAGAAGGACCATACTATCACCAATCTCCATTATCTGCTTGAAAACCCCTGTTGCTTTCTATCTGCTGTTTTATATTCTCTTGTTAAATAGATAAAGCTAGTTATAGTCCTGAGAGAACGACACTCGAGTCATTCTACTACTACACTACGGTTTTCGTTGTAGTTGTGGATTGCCTTTGGCTAAATAACAAATTTATTTGCTGAATCGAGACCTGACAAATCTCCGTTCATCAAGTCCTAGAAAGGACAAAGTGGATTAGTTGAGAGATTACGCCACTCTCAGATACCACTATAAAAGTGTTTGTGTGATTTACTTTACCGCATTTAGTTTTCAGCAAGCTACATTTATTGTACGCTGACACTCTGCTCACTTGCTGAAACTGAAAAGCACTTATTGTATAAAGTCTTCCGCACTCTGTTTTTAAAGTACCAGCAAACTCATTACTGAAAATTAATAAGTACTTACTGAGAAAGTTAAGTACCAGCATTCGAGTGAGGTACCCCTGGATTCTGTTGGTGTCGACAAGTGACACTAAGCGCATATGCCACATCGGGCCTTGTGCAATTCATTGCATACATTATAGACCCTACTGCCGAAGCATAGGGCACACGACTCATTGCATTTCTTTCTTCATCAGTTTTAGGACCATCATTAACTGATAAGACAATCCCATGCCTAGCTGGGAGAAAGCCTCTCTTTGAGTCGTCCATCTTATAACGCTTCAGTATTTTGTCGATGTAGGTGGACTGTGTCATTCCTAACATCCTCTTGGATCTATCTCTAAAGATCTTGATCCCTAGGATGTAGTTCGCTTCACCCAAGTCCTTCGTCGAGAAGGTACTTGATAACCAAACTTTAGTCTCTTCTAGCATAGAGACATTGTTTCCCCTGATCAAAATGTCATCTACATAAATGATCATGAAAACAACTCCTTTGTCGCTGTGTCTAGCGTAGACACATGGATTTTCCTTGCTTCTGATGAACTCAAACGATTTGACAGCTTCATCAAAGCGGATATTCCAGCTCCTTGACGCTTACTTTAGCCCATAGATGGATCTTTGTAATTTGCATACAGCAGTTGGCCTGGTTTTACTAATAAAACTTTCCGGCTGTACCATATAGACCTCTTCCTCAAGGTTGCCATTGAGGAAGGCAGTCTTTACATCCATCTGCCAGATTTCATAATCATAGTAGGCAGCTATTGCAAGTAGAATTCGAATGGACTTCAATTTTGCTACCGGTGAAAAGGTTTCATCGTAATCGATGCCATACCTTTGCGTAGCCTTTCACCACAAGCCTAGCTTTGTGCGTTTGTACCTTGCCATCGGCATCTGTCTTTCGTTTAAAGACCCATTTTCACCCAATAGGTCTAACCCCTTGGGGCAAGCTACCAAGTTCCAAACTTGGTTCTGGTACATTGAATCCATTTCTAATTCCATGGCCTCTTGCCATTTGTCTGAGTCAATATCAATTATTGCCTCTTTGTAGGTCTCGGGATCTTCCCGATCTGATAAACCGACATCAAGTTCACTGATGTCTTCTATCATAAGGTTTTGCTTCTGAGGTCCTTTAAGGATCCTCTTCGACCTACGGAGCTCGACTTGTTCTGGTGCTTTTCTTTTCTGGGTTCGTGTAACACGAACCTTATCAGTGGGTACTGATGCAGCTGGTCGCTGGGTGCGACCCTGTTCCCTTGCGGGAGGCTGCTCTTGTGCAACTTGTTGCACAGGTTGGTTGACAACGGGTTCTGTTGGTGTGGTTTAAACTGTTGATCTAATCACAGGACTCCCACTGACTATGACATGCCTAGCAAGCGTCATATCATCACCCTTGTCTGCTTCGAAAGCTCCCACTGAACTTGAGTCCAAATCAGAAGATTTAGAGACCTCATGTTCGCGCGTGTCAAAGTCTTGAATTTCTTCAGGTTCTATCATGTCATCTAACCTCTCTTCTTCGAGGTATTCAGCTTCTAAAAACTTGACGATCACCTTGTGATCTTCAGCATGATAGAATTCATAGCCTCTCGTTTGACGGGGATAGCCTATGAAATATACTTTGACACCTAGATTAGTTCATTTTATTTGGCATGAGACTCCATTTTGTGTCTTGCATGTTTTTGGTATTAGAGTCTAGCTTAGTTGCTTGAGGACAAGCAAAGGTTCGGTTTGGGGAGTTTGATGAATGTGTATTTTACACTTTCATTCGAGTCTTTTTCACCTATTTTAGCTATTCTCTATGTTAATTTAGCTATATTTTAATGCATTTTATTAGAATAGTGTCACGTTTCCCTTTAGATTTTATTTTACAGGTTTTGGTTGAAATTCGAAGATTTCCGGGCAATTATATTGAAGTTGACAAGGAATTGGTGTTCCAGAAGCCTATTTGAATTATCTGAAGGTTTCCAGATAGGATTTGGAGTCTAGGGGCCGAATCTGGAGGTTAGAAGGCTACTAGAAGTCAGAAACCGAGTCCGAAAAGGGGAAGAAATCCAAAAACGCGTCGAAAACGCGGAATTCCGCGAGAAATTGTCTGGGGCGAACCGCCCCAGACGTGGGGCGAACCGCCCCACACCGGGCGAACCGCTCGGTGTGTGGGGCGAACCGCCCCACAGTATTTCGGGGCCTATATATAGTTGCTCAGTTTTCTCCGAAAATCATATCTTTCCAGACCTACTTTCTCACCTCTCTCTATAGTTTTAGGTAGGAACTTCCCGGGGCCTGTCCTGGGAGTTCCGTAGCTTAGGGGACACTTTTTCATAGCGGATTGGAGCTCGTAGGATCGCAATTCTTCGGAGATTGACAACCTTCGGTAACTTGTATCTTACAGTTTAATCTACTTATTTTATATATCTTTCAATATGTTTTCTTCTATGATTTCTATTGATTGCATGCCTATTATGAGTAGCTAAACTTATCGTTGGTGGTAGTATGTGAATTCTTAGCGAAGGGAAGATAATCATGCTAATGGCTATATCGCGCATTATACTCCGTGTCATTGCTTTATTTCGTTGATCAGGCACAACCTAAATTCTCGTATGTTGTATTAATTATTATGCACAATTGGACACTTGTCGTCCTGTGTGAGAGTTTATCTCCGTAGTGTTGAATAATTACGGAACACAATAGGACAATAGTGATTGACTTGTCAGACCAATTATCTTCGTAGTGCTTAATATTTGCAACAGGACACTAGATTGATTCAAAGATCTCTATGCAAGACCGAGGAATTTATGCATGATTATCGACCCGTTATGCTAAGAAGGATCATACTATCACCAATCTCCATTATCTGTTAGAAAAACCCCTTTGCTATCTGTCTGCTGTTTATATTCTCTTGTTAAATAGATAAAGCTAGTTATCGTCCTGAGAGAACGACACTCGAGGTTTTCTTTGTAGTTGTGGATTGCCTTTGGCTTAATTACAAATTTATTTGATTCGCTCGGAGCACGACATCCGCGCGTTCATCAAATTGGCGTCGTTGCCGGGGACTATACTCCTTTTTTCTGTTTAATTTGTTCATATTTTCAGCATTCAATTCCTAATTCTAGTAGTTTTAGTTTTCCTTTTTAATCTCTATGTGATACTCCTTTCCTAGCTTGTCGCAGATATTTAGGTCTTGCGATGGCTCGCCCACTTTTGAAATCATGGGTTCAACCCAACAAAGCACTGATGAGATGTCCGACTATTGTTCTTTCTGCTGCAACTCGAGATTTGGAAATCAAAAGTTGCATGTACCAGCAACTCCCGAGGTTCTATGGATTGGCTAGGGAAGATGTTATGGGATACCTGAATGATATTGAGGATTTTATCAACAATCTTCCAAGGCCCGGAGCAGGGATAACGGACGATGAGCTAAGGATGAAGGTTTTTGCTATGGGGCTTGGTGATAAAGCCAAGGCATGGTTAGGCTCTCTGGAAGCCGGATCACTAGACACCTGGGACAAGGTGTATTCTGCTTTTATGGAGAAATACTTTCCTCACACATTGACTACCGCGCTTAAAGCGCAAATCACAGGATTCAAACAGGACTATAATGAGACCATCTACACCGCTTTCGAGAGGTTCAAGGACCTCATGCACAAGTGTCCACACCATGGTTTTGGGCTTCCTGATCTTGTCCAGCACTTCTACAATGGACTCACATATGAGAGTCAACAGGTGGTGGATTTCCAATGCCGTGGTACTATCTGGGAAGAGACCGCCGAGGATGTATGGGCGTGTTTCGAAAGGCTTGCTAAAGGATCTCAATCCAAGGATCGAAGAGCAATGGTTAGAAGGCGTGGACCTGAGGCCCCACCAAACCAGGAGATCCCAATGCATGAAGTGAATGGTGTGAGTGGCGATAGGTTCGAAGGTTTCGCCAATCAGATGAGGCAAGCTCTAAGTGGCCTAATCGGAACTTCTCTCTCCAACGAGGTATGTAGGGTGTGCAAGAATTATGGGCATGGCGCTCATATGTGTAGATCAGATCTAGCACGAGAAGATGTTCACTTGGGAAACCGTAGTAATCGTACTCCTAAGGACGAAGCATCTACATCCAAGTCAGCAACTCTCTTGGATAATTTACAGAAATTGGTGGATTTCACCCAAGTGTTTTTGAAGAGATACGAGGAGGATTCGGCAAAGATCAATGCTCGTCTGGATTAATTGGAAGCTAGATCTAGTAGAGATCAAGGGAAGTTACATAGCAGCACTGAGGGGTCCATGTCGATCAACTTGATGGGAGATCAACTAGTGGAAATCACCATTAAGCAAGTTGCTAAGTGCGAGTGTTACAAGGATGAAGAGCCTCCACTAGCCATGGAAGAAGAGAAGGACCTTGGTACTGATGAGAGTGGAAAGAAGCAAGAGAATCCCGAGCCACTCCCTCAAAGTTTCGATGTTAAGGTCGGAATTGGCGAACTTGAAGATGTCCGTGCCACACTAGACACGGGATCTACTCCAACGTGCTTCCTTTGAATGTGTTTGAGAAGAGTAACCTTGGAGAACTATCTGACCATAGGGCTATTGTGCAACTGGCGGATGGATGCTTTGTGAGACCCGAAGGCGTTGTGAAAAATGTGTTGGTCAAGATTTGTGAAGCATCTGTATACACCAATTTTGTAGTTATGCCGGCGTCTGCACCTGGGACGGGGGATGTCATTCTCTTGGGACGAACGTTCTTGACTAAGCTACGCTCCGTGATGGACATCTGCCAAAGAACTTGCACTATTGAAGTGGATGGCAAGCAACATGTGTTGCAAGCCATATCTGATCCACCTGATAATTCTTTCACTACTCACTACTGTGGTCTTGCAGCCTATATTCTTTCTTATTCACAGGTTCGTGGCATGGAGAGGAGATCGATGAAGGGGAAGTCTAGTACCCGCAGAAAGAAGAGATAGGCGCGGACAAGAGTCGAGTCAAAGACTTTAAACAATGGCGCTATCCGGGAGGCAACCCGGAGATTTTATCACTTTCTTTAATCGCTTTCTTTACCGCTTTAGATTTTATCTCACGAGTTTGATTGAGTATTATAGGTCACTTATACAAGCATTAGCTCTCACCTTGGATACAATTTCGACGTTCGGGACGAGCGACGACGTTCAGGTTTGGGGAGGAGGCTATCGCTGGTTATCTCTATACTTATCTTTCTTATGATAAACTCGTGAAATTTTTTGCATTTGCACGTTTACTGCTTTCCTAGGATAGTCTTGCATGTTTTATATGGAGTTTATTGCCGAATATTTTGAACTTTTTTATTGGGTAGATCAACCAACTATGTCATTAATCGTATGCTTCATCTCTATGAATTGGTTTGAGGTTTTTCTCGCTTGGCTTGTCACATTTATGTATTGCACTTAGTTAAGCTTGGTAGTCTCGACATCACTTAGTGGTGTTTTCTCTACTGCGGTTCACGAAGGCCTTTATAATAGGATGATGCATGTTAGGGTCTTATGGTTGTGTTCCCGAGTAATTATGTACCTAAGAGGCAACAAGTCTTCACCATGCTTTGAGATTGTTAAATGCCTAGGAAGGAGGTAGTGTGAGGTCGTGTGATCCTTTGTTTATAACCTATTCTTCCGAATAGGTTTGGGGAGGGGGTTGCACCATCATAGACTTGTTTTCGTTTTTCATTTTCGTATCGTGAGTTTATTTTTCCTTTTCCGTGAATTTTGTACTCTAACCTATTCTTTCGAATAGGTTTGGGGAAGTCGTGTGAGTCATTTTGTTTCTCTTTTTGTTATGCTACTGCTGGCTCGAAAAAAAGAAAGAAAAAATTCCAGAACAAAAGAGAAAAAGAAAAAGAAAAAGAATCTGGAAAGAAAAAAAGAAAAGACCCCAAAAAAGCAAAGAAGGGTCCAAAAAAGAAAGCCAAATAGCAGTTTAGCAAAGTGTTGAGTCTTATTTTCCATTTTTGTAATGTTCGTAATCATGTTGTAATTTTCTATTTTTTGAAGGACAAAGATCACCATGATCTTGTTCTCTAGCTTAACGCCGGCATCGACAAGCTTTTCAAAGAGACCAATCATTTTGAGAACATGTTCAGACATGTTCCCTCCTTCACTGAGCTTTCATCTGTGTATCTCTTTGATCAAATCAAATTCAACACTTCTAGTTGTCGTCTTAAAGAGAGACTCTAGATGATTCAGCATCTCATATGGCAACATGCTTTCATGTTGCCTTTGCAGCTCATTGCTCATTGCCGCCAGCATAAACAATGCGCGGATCTAGCATCCTCAAGATGCTTATCAGACTTTGCCTTGTTGGCTTGATTCCAAGCAGCAACCTGATCGGCAGTCTGATTTTCGGGGCACACGGGAATGACCTCGTCCAAGACGTACTCAATCTTTTCGTACCTCAGCACCAAACGTATATTCCTGATCTAATCTAGGAAGTTTGGTCCGGTCAAAATTTGCTTCTCTAAGACAGCACGGAGCGAGATACTCGCCATTTCTAATATCCTAAGGAGAAATAATATAAAACAAAAATAATAAATCAACTATTGAAATATTATTTCTAAATACACAGTCAACATAACTAAACAACAAGGTTCTTTAGCTGTTTAGCTCCCACTATTTTCACATATGCTTGCCCCCACAACAAACATACGGGTAATATCCAACAAGTTACCGTAGTGGCCAAGATCCAAATCCATACTATGCTATAATCCAACGGGGGCTGGTCGCATAGCATAATCTGACTTGTACGACTATCCAATTGCGTCACGCAACTCTTGGTTGTTAAATCTAATTTAACCCGATGCCCTACATACTGTACCTATCGAGGTCGCTAGATACAATATGCAGTAAATCATAACCATAGGCTTACTCTAATCTGACGATCACTGCGAGTTTGTAAGACGAGGTCGCCAATACAAGAAAACGCAATGAAAGTTCAGATTTAAAGAACCCTATGGAAAGCATCTCAGAAATACATACATATATATATTTCTGTACTTATATTGGTTGGGGCTTGTCGCTTGAGGGTTGTTATGAGTCATCTACAAACAAATAGGGGCGCCGCCTACCCATCATGCATGAACGGTCTACACGTAATGGATGCCGCCTATCCATTCTAGTTCTAAACGCGACCAAGCGCATAATGGGTGCCACCTACCCATACATAAAATATGCGGTCCGACATATAAGAGGGCGCCGCCTACCCTCGCATGCATAGCGGTCGAACGGAATGTAAAATACTTGGTATTTAAACATGCATTGTCAAACAATAGCATATCGAGCATATGAAACAGGTAGTAGCCTATGTGGATGACAAATGACTTCATAATTTCATTATGAAAATTATAATCCCATACTTATAATCTCTATGAAATAATTGAAAATTTGGACTAGATTGAAAAATTGAAAATTCTATTGACCAAGTAGCAATTTTCGAAAAAACCCGAAGGACTTAATTGTAATTTTTAAAACCTTAGAGGTGTTAAATCTAAAATTCAAAAGTAGAAGGACTAATTTGCAATAAACAATAAATTGATAAATTACAAATAAGCCCTTTAACTTTATACTAATTAAATTTAACCACTCTAGTTTAAAAACAATTACAATTAAATCATATTTATATTCCAAATATAAAATTCAATCCTAAAAACTTTCAAAATTAGATTTTGGGTCCAACCCGGAATAAATATTTATTAAAATATGGGACGGGACCGTCCCCACGGCACCCGCGGCCCCGGGCGCCCGACGCCCGCGACACGCGGGTACCGGCGCCGCAGTCCCGGGCGACCGGCGCCCGCGACACGCGTGTACCGGTGCCGCGGGTGCTGGCGCCCAGCGCCCCAGGCGCCGGGCGCCTGCGTCCGCAGGCCCTGGGTACCTGCGTCACGCAGGTACCCGGGCGCCCGCCGCCTGCGTCACGCAGGCGGCCCGGTCAAAAATATATATATTTAATATTTTTTTTTTTGAAACTATAAATTCTAAATTTATATAAAAAACAAAACTTTTGAAAATCGAATTAATCATAGAATCAATTGCATCCACATATCTACAAAATCATACAATATATATATACGTATATACGTAATCAATTAACCTCGCTCTGATACCACTGTAAGAAAATATGGTCAGAGTTACCCCTAGGGTACGCAGCGGAATTTCAAAAATTTTCTTAACATACAGGTTAATTGATTATGCATATGTCGTATATATATAAACACGTCAATTAGAAGACTAACCTTACTTCCAAAGCAGCTTCCCAGTCTTCGTAATAATCCGGTGTATCTTCTCCTTCGCCGAAGTCGAAGATATCTACAATACTCTAATTATCTGCAAGACAATAAGAGTTAGTTTCCAGCTCCTAGAACCTCAACCTTGGTATCCACAGATGAACAACCTATCAGAAGAATGCTAGGATATTCTTTGTGTGACCAAGAAGACGGGGCGACAATTCCTCCGGTGAGGTGGCGCGCGCGGGTGGCTAGGAGGAGGGGAGAGCTTTTTATTTTCTCTAAGAAAACTGGGTAGAATAACTTTAAAAGTCTGTGTCTAAAGCTCTCCAATAGTCTACTATATATAGTAGTCAATAAAAGCCTAAAGCATAAGCAATTAGACTTCGTAAAGGAATAAGAATCTAATTCTAATCGCACAAGGAAACAAATATCAAGTCTAGATTCATTCTCAATCAAATTAAAACTCAATCAGGAAAATCTAACTTATCCCTTTGACGTATAATAGAGGAAGAAGTCGAACTCCTTCCCCTACCTTATCAATGCGCGCGCGCCCAGTCCTACGGGAGGTGGGTCCCAATTTTGGGACCCACTTATATTTCTAAGGCAATTCAAACTCCGAGTAGATTTTGCCATGTGCATATGTTAATTCTAAATTAACATATCCTTTCAAATCAAACCTCTATTATATTTCCAAAATATAATCTTTAATTGTATTTACATAAAATACAATTAATTAGCCAATTCAATTAATAATTCCAAATCATTAATTGAGCCACCAAATATTATAATTAATTCCAAATCAATTATAATCCATCAATCACAATTAATTCCAAATTAATTGCGATTCCATCTTCAAGGATATTCTGATAGGCTGAATCACCACATAGTGTGACCCATAGGGCCTCATCGTATTAAGCAAGTCCTAGACTAGGCAACATGGAATTCCTAGACGGTTCCATTTGCAATATTAATACGTGAGGACGTTTGAGAGGTTTCTCAAAGCTAACTCTTTCGTTGCGAAGCCTGTTGCGCTCAACGCGGCGATGGTAACTTCCCTTCATCTGACTTGCTCGAATGTATCTAGGATCGATGAAGTGTCTATCCCAATAATACATCCACGGGCGTCTCAGGGAGTTGCTTGGTTAAGATATACTTATGACCATCATAATATATCATTTGCACTGGCCAGTGACTTTACCAACACAACTATGCAGACTATGAACAGTGCTCTCCTGTGCTACACTTGAGAGATGAATCCTTCACAGAATCACTTATCATCCCCATTTGTATGTAGGCATAATCATGGATCGTGTCTTAGGTCAGCTGCTTATTCAGAGCTGACCTCGACGGGTCCACCAAGGATATGGGACAACAAATGTGATGATAAAGTCCTGTATGTACAAAGGACTACTGGGATCACTTCGACAACTTACCGGTTCCCATAGACACTTCGGTGTAGAGTATACATCGATGGGAGTGTCCGGTGGGTACTTCCATTGTTCGATAATCCTTCTTCGAACAACTAAACGCAGTTATGGGAACGTTTCTCGATTGTCCAACAATCCGTTCCGTGGCCGTGGGATCAGCTCACACTTGCTCCAACAAGTATAACCTCCACGCATACTAGTCTCGTCTGGTTCACTCAGATCCCTACATCCGAGATGAACCTCGACTAGGGAGAGTTTGGGATAGATGATAACTCACATAGCTCCCACTATCTGTGTGATCGGTCATCTATCCGAGGGGACATGTTTAATATCAATACAGACAGTAATAGAGATATGAAATGTTGCATACCTGGTGTAATATAAATATGAAAGCGATACTCAATAGTAAAATGCAACAAACATATATTATATTACGTTGACCTGTGTAATAGTACATATATGCCCTCTATAAGGGCACTATGCCCTTAGTAAGGACTGTCTAGGACACTATCAGTAGGGAGGAAGGGAAGTTGCCCAAAAACACGGAGAAATCAATGTCTATCACTTTGGTAGGAAACCTTCCTGTTGAGATCACTATTAAGAAGGTTGTTGAGTGCAAGTTTTGTGCACAAGGTGAGCCCCCACTGGCCAAGGAGGAAGATAAAGGCCTGGGATTTGAGGTGAGTGACGAGGAAAATGAAGATCTTGAACCAATTCCTGATAGCTTTGATGTTAAGGGTGGGATTGGTGGTCTCGATGATGTATATAGGATTAAATATTAATTAGATTAATGTTGAATTACTATATATAATATAATGGAATTATTATTGATTAGATTAATATTAATTCATTATACATATATGTAATATATTTTAGAAATATAATTAATTGAATTGAATTGGATTTAATTAATTGATTGAAGACTTGTGAACTTGGACGGGATTTAAGAGAGAGAGGCCCAGAGAAGAAGAAGAAGTAAATCAGCTGGGCCGTTAGGCCCAGCTGAACTCTCAGCCTGGCGCGTGCACAGCACGCGCCAGGCGAGTGTAACTTGGCGCGTGCAGTGCACGCGCCAAGTGAAACGTGTGTGGGCAGCTGGGAGCTGCCCCACGTTTCTTCTTCCCTTTTCCTTTCTCTCTCCCTTTTTCTTTTTGGACTTATTCTTTTTGTTTTGACTAAAATAATTTTTATTATTATCTCTTAGTTAGTTAGTTGTTGACTTGATGAGTCTTTTAGTCAGTAAGATTTACTTGGTAAAATCTTACGTGATTTTCTGAACTAACTAACTGACTAAATCAGAAAGAAAGAAAGTCAGTTTTCTATTCCATTCCAACAACACGTAAAATATTCTTCTCTGATAGTCAGAAAGAATAATTTTTCTCAGTAGCACAAAACACAGAAGAACCTCCTAGCGTTCTTGTGGAAACATTGTCCGTGGATACCAAGGTCGAATGATTAATCAACCTGTTGATGAGCCATCTTGGAGATTTTGTTGACGAAGATTTCATCTCTGACGAAGAAGAAATCAACCAGCAGGACGAGGAGATTGCAAGGCTTTGTTTGGAGATTGAGGAACAGCTACCCGGTCAATTTGCTTATCTACTGGAGGACACGTAAGTGATTTCTTCCAGTTTAATAAACAATATAGTCATATCAGTTTTAGTGAGATTAAAATTTTTTAAACTTCCGCTGCTTAGCCTTAGAGGCAAATTTTCTCACATTTACTAACAGTGGTATCGGAGCTAGGCTGAATCATGACTATATTGCTTATGTTTTTTTAATTATTGTTGCTCTGAATTATTATATGCATATGTTTAGTTAAAATTTTAGATTCTTTAATTAGATATAAAGAGAAGAAAGAAAGATGGGTTTAAATTTTTTATTTCCAGATCTTATAATTGGATTTTAAGAAAAGGAAAATTTAAAAAATAAATAAATTGGGAAGATGATGAATAGTAACCCGCGGGTTACTATTCATCCACCATTGTTGGTGGTTGATGAAGCTTTGAGCTCTATCCGTGTTCTTCATCTCTCCAGGGGTTCTATATGTCAATCTTCTCCATTTTTCGCCATCTTTCTATTGGACACTTCGAATTCGAGTTTAGAGATTCGTAGATGAAGTTTGAGTTAGGGTTCATGGAGCTTGAAACTCCATTAATGGGTTTATTCCAAGCTTTGTGTTCTTGACTCAAACTAAACTAAAATTGGATGTAATAGATTCGTGGAAACATGGAGAACACGAAACAGGCAAGAATCGGATCGAACGGAATCGACTGGGTCGGTTCCGATCAACCCGATCGGTTTAAAAAAAAATAAAAAAATAAAAAAATTTGATTTTCGTTTTTCTGGGAAAATTAGATGCTTGTGAATTCGTTTGTGATGGTGTATTATGTTTAGAACATGATTTGGACCTTCAATTCGAAGTTGGAATGAAGATTAAATGTTTTGGAAACTTTTCTTAGTTGCAGGGACTTGATTGAAAGATTTCAGAAACTTGTGGGTGGCCAATAAGCAAGAAAGGAAACGACAGGGACTTGTTCTCCAATTTGACAGTTTCTGTCTTATTGGGGCTCAAGCCCCTGAACTTCTGTGCATTGCGAATTTGCCCCAAAATACTGAAAACTTTCAATTTGACCCCACAAACTTAATTTCAGCTTTCTGTGAATTGTAAAGAGGTCCCTAGAGTTTTAGAAACTTATGATTTAATTTATAAATAGTTTATAAGTAACATTTAAACCCTTCTAATGCTTTTGGAAAGTGTTTAAAATGTTTGGAGACATAAATATAAGTTCATAGTATTTAATAACACGTTTATTGGTTTATAAATGGTTTATGAACTACATTTCAATAATAATATATTGCTTTAGAAGATTATATTATTAATTAAAACTTGTTTTAAATATTTTGAAAATTCTTAGAGAACTTATAAATGAGATTTTAACTTACATATGATGATAATAATCCACAGCAACTACTTATGTGCTCCAACTTGGTTGTATCACATGTATTGAATGTCTACATGAGCAATTTAATATTTAAATATTATATTTAAATATTGTTAGTCCGCTTTTATTGTATGGGTAGGCGGCACCCATTAGTTTTCGGACCGCATTTGTCATATGCATGGGTAGGCGGCACCCATTACTTACTAGTCCGCAATTGATATGTATGAGTAGGCGGCACTCATTACTTGTTGGACCGCATTGCATGAGCCTTGGGTAGGCGGCACCCATTATGTGATGCATGTTAGGGATCTTGGTCAAGCGATTAAATACCCCATTTAAATGATCCCCAATTAATTTAAGTCTCGATTAAATCGCATGATGTCACCCATCATAATTGAAGGTTAAATGAACTTACTAATCTCGTGGGTAATATGCACCATAGTGCTTACTCCGTTTGCCGTAAGAAAGTTGCCTTCATAGGGCAATTGTTGGTGCCGTATGATGGTTATGACTTACCTGAATTATGTCGAGTCGCCATAGCGTCAGACATATTTTGAGGACATCGATCAAAATGGTTTTGATCAACCAAGAGTTGTATTGTACAATTGGTTTGGAGACCTACCTGTTTGGTTATTATAGTTATCAGCCATAGTTGGAGCTATAATAGTGCACATAGATCTTGGCTCACTACAACTATTATAAAATAATGGTTCGTACTCTCTAAAGGGGTCAGGAGTATGTGAAAATAGTGAGAACTGAATAAAGCTAAAGTCCTAGTTTATTTAGTCGCTGATTGTGATCATAGAAGTTATTTTAGAGTATTAATTTCAGTTTTATTTATTTACTTCTCTAGGTCCGAAAAGATGGCCAATTTATCCATAAGAATGATCTTGGAGAAATGCACTCTTACTGGTCCAAACTTTATGGATTGGATCCGTAACATTCGTTTGGTGCTTAGGCAAGAGAAAATAGAGTACGTCTTGGACGAACCAATCCACACTCCTCCTACTATTCCTGTTGAGCTTGCTAAGTTTGACAAAGTTGCTCACCAGAAGCACAAAGATGATGCTGCTAATGCACAGTGTGTTATGCTAGCTGCAATGACTATGGAGCTGCAAAGGCAACATGAAAACATGATGCCATATGAAATGCTCGTGCACCTCAAAAGCCTCTTTGGAACTGTTTCTAAGAGTGTTGAATTTGATCTTCTTAGAGAAATCTTCAAAATGAGGATGTCTGAAGGAGGAAATGTATCTGAACACGTGCTCAAGATGATTGGACTCATTGAGAAACTGGCAACTGCTGGAATCAAATTTGAGAACCGTGTTTCAGTCATCATCATCCTTCAATCATTGTCGGATTCATATTCCACATTCATCATGAATTACAATATGAATGCCAAAGATGCTACACTTCCTGAAGTCCACAATATGCTTAAGACCTATGAACAGGCTCAACCTAAGAGGAAGTCTGTTATGTTGGTTGGATCATCTGCGAAGGCTCACCCTAAGGGCTATGGCTCAAAGGGGAAGACTAAGCAAACCAAGAAGCCAAAGATTGGACCTCAGGCTAAGGTTTTTAAGCGTAAGGCTGGAAATCAGAAGAAGGTGGTGAACATGGAGAAGGACACGTGTCTTTACTGCAAGCAGAAAGGACACTGGAAGAGAGACTGCCCAAAGGCAATTGCTGATGGAGTTGTGACCACGCATGGTGCATCTGGCTCCCATCAAGGTATGTTTGTCATTGAGATAAAATATGTCTACACAAAACTCGAATTCTTGGGTATTAGATACTGCTTGTGGCTCACACATTTGTAACAACTTGCAGGGGCTCATTGATAGCTGACAGGTTAGACCAAGGGAAATTGATCTACGCGTAGGAAATGGATCGTCCGTTGCTGCCCTACGTGTTGGAACTTATAGATTAAATTTACCCTCGGGTTTTATTTTAGAATTGAATAATTGTTATTTCGTTCCTTCTATTGTAAGAAACATTATTTCCATTCCTATGTTAGACAATGAAGGGTTTTCCTTCCGTTTTGCCAATAATAATTGTTATTTTTCGCATAATGGTATTGATATTGGAAATGCTCCTCTTATGAATGGTTTGTACTTACTTGAATGTAGACATAATTTATTTCATATACAAAACAAACGACCAAAGCTTGATAATTCAAGAAATATCACTTACTTGTGGCATTGTAGACTTGGTCATATTAATGAGACAAGAATTGCAAGGTTAAGAAAGTTAGACTATTTAGCACCATTTGATTTTGAATCATATGGGAATTGGGAATCATGTCTTAAAGGAAAAATGATCAAGAAACCATTTTCCGGAAAAGGTACTCGTGCTAAACAAGTACTTGAGTTAGTTCACTCTAATGTGTGTGGACCTTTTAAAACTCAAGCTAGGGGTGGGTATTCTTACTTCATAACCTTTACCGATGATTTCTCTAGATTTGGCTATGTGTATCTTATGAAACACAAATCTGAAGCTTTTGAGAAATTCAAAGAATATAAGGTTGAAGTAGAGAAACAACTTGAAAGAAGTATTAAGACTCTTCGATCAGATCGAGGAGGAGAATACTTAAGTAAGGAATTCTTGGATTACTTAAAGCTTAATGGAATTCAATCACAATGGACTCCACCAGGAACACCACAAATGAATGGTGTTTCTGAGAGGAGAAATCGAACTTTGTTAGACATGGTAAGATCCATGATGAATTTCACAACTCTTCCAATCTTCTTATGGGGATACACGTTACTAGACTCAATCTATATTCTGAATAGGGTTCCATCCAAATCAGTCGAGAAAACACCATGTGAGCTATGGTATGGCAAGAAGCCAAGTCTTTCACATATGCATGCCTGGGGTTGTCCAGCATATGTGAAAATAATGCTCGCAGGGAAACTGGAACCCAAAAGTGAGAAATGTTATTTTATTGGATATCCTAAGGAAACCAAGGGTTACTACTTCTATCTGCGTGAGGAACATAACATCATTGTTTCTAGAGAGGCTGCCTTTTTGGAAGATGATTATGTCTTCAAGCAACATAATAGAAATGAGATAGAACTCGAGGAAATCCAAGAACAAGAAAATAACATTGAGGTTAATGAATTGTCAAATAGTTATGACAATGATTCAGTGGGAGCTCAAGGAGGATCTTATGGCTCGAGCACATCTTTGGGAAGATATCTGCCAGCCAGTGGGAGCATTTTCAGAAATTTGACTAATTCCCAAAATGCCCCTACCAAGCCGACATTGACTGAACCGTCTGGAACGGTTCAACAGGTCATGACGGAACCAACTCCCCAGGATACAGTTGCAACTGTTGCACCTGAACCACGTGCAACTGTTGCATCTGAACCGCCTTCAACTGTTCAACAGATTGAACAAGTTGAACCATCTCACAATCAGAATATACAGCCAGTACAACCAAACAAACCCGCACTCCGTCGGTCTAAAAGGTTAGAAGTGAGAGCTTCCAAGAAGATAAGTTTACTCATGGAGGATGACAAGTTTGAACTTGACTTATCTCACAAAGATGACCCTAAGACTTACAAAGAAGCAATGTTGGACATTGATTCAAGAAGGTGGCAAGAAGCCATGAAATCCGAAATAGACTCAATGTATGAGAATCAGGTATGGGACTTGGTTGATGCACCAGAAGGGGTTAGACCTATCGGTTGCAAATGGGTTTTCAAGAGGAAAACAAATGCTGATGGCAACATACAGACATACAAGGCTAGACTAGTGGCAAAAGGTTATAGTCAACGATATGGTATCGATTTCACCAGTAGCCAAACTTAAGTCTATTCGAATTTTACTTGCTATAGCAGCATACTATGATTATGAGATTTGGCAAATGGATGTGAAAACTGCTTTCCTTAACGGAAATCTCGAGGAAGAGGTGTATATGATACAACCTGAAGGTTTTACATCTAAGTCAAATCACAAATTAGTTTGCAAGCTAAAGAGATCCATTTATGGACTAAAGCAAGCCTCAAGGAGTTGGAATATTCGCATTGATGAGGCAGTCAAATCGTTTGACTACATCAGATGTGCGGAAGATCCATTCGTTTATGTTAAACGCAGCGATACTGGAATTGTTTTCATGGTTATATATGTTGATGACATATTAATCATGGGAAACAATGTCCAAATGTTACGATCCACAAAGGAGTGGTTATCTAGGACTTTCTTGATGAAAGACTTAGGTGAAGCCTGTTACATTCTTGGAATCAAAATCCATAGGGATAGATCCCGAAGATTGTTAGGGTTGTCACAGTCCACATATGTCGACAAAATAGTGAAACGCTTTAATATGGATGGATCCAATAAAGGTCTCTTACCAGCTAGACATGGCGTTGCTCTCACTACGAAGGATAGTCCTTCTACAGATGAGGAAATCGAACACATAAAAAGAATCCCATATGCATCAGCTATTGGATCTATCATGTATGCCATGAATTGTACAAGGCCAGATGTGGCATATGCGCTTAGCTGTACTTGTCGACACCAACAGAATCCAGGTATGAAACACTGGACAGCTGTGAAAGCAATTCTTAAGTATCTTAGAAGAAATAAAGATTCCTTTCTGGTATATGGTGGACAACAAGAGTTGCGAATGAGTGGTTATGTCGATGCTGGTTTCCAATCGGACCCAGACGACTACAAATCACAAACTGGGTATGTGTTTACACTCAATGGTGGAGCCGTCACTTGGAAGAGTTCAAAGCAATCCACCTTGGCTGATTCTACGACCGAATCCGAGTACATTGCTGCTGCAGAAGCCTCAAAGGAGGCTGTCTGGATTTCAGAATTCCTAAAGGAACTAGGGGTAGTTCCTAATAGTAGTCCTATAATGGTCTACTGTTGCACAAGGAAAGGAACCAAGATCCACTAACAAGAATAAGCATGTACCTAGGAAGTATCATCTAATTAGAGAGATGATAGCTAGAGGAGAAGTATCTATAGAACGAGTTTCCACTGAGGAAAATGTGGCATATCCTTTCACCAAAGTGTTGAACATTGACAAACATGTTAGACATTTCAACAACATAGGTGTTAGACACGTAGGTGATTGGCTCTAGGCCAAGTGGGAGACTGAAAGTATATATGTCCTAGAGACAACCTACGATAGGGACGATATGTACTTGATCACATTCAGTTATTGTTATTTATTTATGTTCATTTATTTATACATTATTAAATACAATTGGCATTACATTTTATGAATACATTATTTGGTTGTTTGAATTATTCGATAAAATGTTCCTAAGGACTTAAGGTAATCACCAAGTTAGTGGGAGCTTGTGTGTCAATAATTAAGTCCTAAAATAAGCCACTAGCTGAAGGTCATTGAGATACGGGATATCAATGATGCGATTGAAGCTAGCATATGTTGCATTAGATCCTTCGAGGATGTAGTAGGTCTCACTGCTACGAATGAACTTGGTTATTCATGATGAACATATGGACACTTTGGAGAGTGTTGGCATACCCAACCGAGAAACCATTTGGTAAAGCTATTTAAGTGTCTATGGTAGTATCGATGTGTAGGGTGATGTTAGTAGTCCTTAGACTTGAGGCCAATACTACATCATATGTGGAATAATGTACTTTGACCATGCGCAACGCTTGCACTCTTAAAGTAGGGTAGATACGGCATGCGTTGGGTACATTAGGAAACATATGGTGTGAGTGATTGGGCCAAGATAGGATTCATTCCTCCGTAATAGATACAAGGAGAGAATACTCACTTCTCATATTTAGTGCAATCACAAAACCGGTGGCCACCGTATGTGAATATGTCAAAATGGTGTTTGGACATAATTCATAGATCGACTAATAAGATTGAGAGACAATGAATGAAGTTATTAGAATAGACACATAACCATATTCTAGACTTATTCGAGTATTCGTGAATGAAGGGACCGTATCATCAAAGTACCTTACGCTATAGGTGGTTTGTTTTCCTCACAAACGTTCCTTGCATATTAATATTGTCTGATAAATTGTCTAGGAATTTATTATGACCTTAATTAGATTGTTGCTTAATATGCAAGGCCCTATGGGTCACACTTCAAGGTGGTGTTTCTACAAACGAGCTATGTATATAGGATTAAATATTAATTAGATTAATGTTGAATTACTATATATAAATATAATGGAATTATTATTGATTAGATTAATATTAATTCATTATATATATATGGAATATATTTTAGAAATATAATTAATTGAATTGAATTGGATTTAATTAATTGATTGAAGACTTGTGAACTTGGACGGGATTTAAGAGAGAGAGGCCGAGAGAAGAAGAAGAAGTAAATCAGCTGGGCCGTTAGGCCCAGCTGAACTCTCAGCCTGGCGGCACGCGCCAGGCGAGTGTAACTTGGCGCGTGCAGTGCACGCGCCAAGTGAAACGTGTGTGGGCAGCTGGGAGCTGCCCCACGTTTCTTCTTCCCTTTTCCTTTCTCTCTCCCTTTTTCTTTTTGGACTTATTCTTTTTGTTTTGACTAAAATAATTTTTATTGTTATCTCTTAGTTAGTTAGTTGTTGACTTGATGAGTCTTTTAGTCAGTAAGATTTACTTGGTAAAATCTTATGTGATTTTCTGAACTAACTAACTGACTAAATCAGAAAGAAAGAAAGTCAGTCTTCTATTCCATTCCAACAACACGTAAAATATTCTTCTCTGATAGTCAGAAGAATAATTTTTCTCAGTAGCTCAAAACACAGAAGAACCTCCTAGCGTTCTTGTGGAAACATTGCCCGTGGATACCAAGGTCGAAGGATTAATCAACCTGTTGATGAGCCATCTTGGAGATTTTGTTGACGAAGATTTCATCTCTGACGAAGAAGAAATCAACCAGCCGGACGAGGAGATTGCAAGGTTGTTTTTGGAGATTCAGGAACAACTACCCGGTCAATTTGCTTATCTACTGGAGGACACGTAAGTGATTTCTTCCAGTTTAATAAACAGTATAGTCATATCAGTTTTAGTGAGATTAAAAGTTTTTAAACATCCGCTGCTTAGCCTTAGAGGCAAATTTTCTCACTTTTACTAACACCTCGTACGTGTCTAAGAACCCTCTTGGATCATCACCCATTGAAAACGTTGAGAGAATGGAGTAGTTCGAAGGATCAAAGTCATAATTCCTGCAATCTTCATCCAATGTTATGCAAGGCCCTCAAGGCATCACATACCGGGGCAAAGGAGTTCGTTGACTCATCCTTTCATATGACTAGTTTCTGCACATGAGGAAACAAGAAACCAAGGAGCAGAATCCACAAAGGAAAACAAAAAATTGCAAAGAAAAGCACAAAGATTGCAAACAAACACAATGTGACGAAGAACTTCGAAAGCACAAGCACGCAAGGTAACCGAGATCAGATTTACTGGAAAAGATAGGGGCAAAGAAATAGGGTAAGAAAGTGAATTTTTTTCAGAGCAAACCCCCAGAGCCTGTTCTTCTTTAGGGAATTGAATGCTGAAATTATAAATAAGCTAAAGAGAAAAAAGGAGTATAGTCCCCTGCAACGGCGCCAATTTGATGAACGAGATTGTCAGACTCAATGAATCAAATAAATTTGTTTTTAGCCAAAGGCAATTCACAACTACAACGAAAACCAAGGCACATAGTGTAGAAGTAAAATAATCTCGAGTGTCGATCTCTAAGGACTATAACTAGCTTTATGTAATTTAACTTAAACTATAAATCAGAAATCAAGCAAAGCACAGATTTTTCTTATCAATATGATGGAAGTTAGTGATAGTATGATCATTCAAAGCAACGGGTAATAATCATGCATGAAGTACTTGAAGTTTGTATAGAGATCTATGATCATGAATTGTCCTACGTGTTCCTTTCAATTCAACACTACGAAGATAGATGGCTTAGATAGATCAAAGAAATAAAACAATAAATCAAGTCTTAAACGCGCGAAGCCACTCATGCATAATTAAGCACCCTAGCTAAGAAATCACATACTATCACCAACGATAGATTTAGCTACTCATATTGCAATCAACAAGAATCAAATCAAGATTGAACGAAAACATGTTGAATGAAATAAATAAAAGCAGAAAAATCGTGAGATACAAGTTACCAACGAAGGATGTCAATCTCCGATGAATTGCTAACTCACAAGCAAGAATCGAAAATCAAAGATGTCCAATCTCTATGCTAAAGCTTCCAAATCAATAAGAAAACGAGTCTTCTATGCTAATAATTCCCAGAACAGGCTCTGGAGAATTTGTCTCTCAAAATAATGTCAAAAGGTCTGAAAAACGTAGAAAAATAGGCAAACTATATATAATGTTCGGAAACTCCCAGGCGAACCGCCCCAGGTGCCGGGCGATTCTCCTGGTGTGGGGCGAATCGTCCCACGTCCCAGACGGTTCACCTGGGACATCCAGACTGGCGAGAGTGAGATGTTTGGTCTTGTTTTCCTTTTCGGACTCGGATTTTGCCTTCTAGTGACCTTCAAGCCTTGAAACTCGTCCCCTAAGCCTCAAATCTCATCCGGAACCTTCTAGTTACACCAAGAATGTCCTCGAAACACCAAAACTTCGTCCTCATCATCAATATTGCCCATAAACATACGTTTTTAACCTAAAACCTGAAAAATGCAAAGAAAAGGGAAACGTGACACTATTCTAATAAAATGCACTAAAATATAAGCTAAATTAACCTAGAGTATAGCTAAATTGGTGAAAAAGACTCGAATGAAAGTATAAAATACACTTTGATCAGCCATGAATGGTCTTCCAAGCAGTACCACGTGTTCGCGGACATGGCTCTTTCCTTCCTCAGCTGACTTTATCACTACAAAATCTGCAGGAATTATTAGTTTGTCTACCTTTACGAGGACGTCCTCAATTATTCCTTCGGGACGTTTCACGCTCTGGTCTGCCATTTGTACAACCATCTCGGTTGGCTGCAATCCCCCAAGGTCTAGGGCTTTGTATACTGAGAAGGGCATCAGGTTGATGCTAGCGCCTAAGTCGAGCATGGCTTTGGTGGACATTCCATTCCCAATGGTGATATCAATGATGAAACTCCCTGGGTCTCGTTGTTTCGTGGGAAGCCCTGCTATAGAATTTACCGTCTCCATACCTGTTCATCTCCCCCTAGTGCAATCTTCTTGTTGCTCTTCACCTCCTTAAAGAACATTGTATAGGCCGGAACATTCTGAATGAGCTCCAATAGGGGGACATTAATTTCGACTTTAGAGAGGCGCTTGAATAGCGGTTACTCCTGTATATCTTTCTTGGCTGGCTTCATCCTACCAGGGAATGGCATGTGAGGTTTTGGGGGCACATAAGGATTGGGAGACTTATGAAGTCCCTCCTCGATATTGGGTGCGTCCCCTTATCCCCATTGTTGTCGCCGTCTTCATTGTCTTGCACTGGAGGGTCTATGGAGCCTTCACCTATATTATCCTCCTTGCTTGTCCTGCATTGTTAGTCACAGTAGATTTAACATGTTTAGGACGTACAAAGTTAGGGATTTTAGTTACCTTCCCACTTCAGAGGAGTAGGTTTACTTCCTCGAACTCAGGGACCTCAGTAGTCACCGCTGGAACGAGTTCCGTAGCATGAAGAACATCGGTGGCAAGTGAAATCAGGGAGCTGGGGTCGTCCAGCTCCCTGGCGGTCCGCGGTGGACCGCCTCCCACGCCCGGCGGACCGCCCGGGGTGGGCAGTGGGGGTCCTTCCCAACTGGCCGTGGGCGGCGGAACTCCCCCCACTCCCGGAGGAGCGCCCGGGTTGGGTAGTGGGGGTCCTTCCCCACTGGTCGTGGTCGGCGGACCACCCCCCACTCCCGGCGGTGCGCCTGGGAGTGGCTAGGGGTCCCCGCCCTCTCCGGACGTGGGGGGCGCTACCATGCAAAATTAAGAACAGTCCGGTGATTAGTACTCTTAAGGTCCATAGGAAATTAGAATTTTTAAAGGACATTGTAAAAGAGGAACGTTTCATGAAGACATAGTATATGTACTAGATAGGTTCTTTTCGTTTGCTGATGATGTACATTGTTTGCTGAAACAATCTATTGAAGTATAAGAACCACTCAGAAGACTTGAAGACTTGAAGACTTGAAGACAAGAAGACTTGAAGTTCGCTGAGATTTGGTATCTATATAAGGCACCTAGTAAAGTTAACTAAAGTACACATTTCAGCAAAGCAGAAAACACAAGTGTAAAAGCTTGAGTCTGCTGAGCCGGTATAATGTACTAAAGTAACTACATGTGACCTTACTTGCTGAAGTAGTACTTTCATTTATGCTCCGAGTTTCAAACGTTGAAAAAGGTCAAAGAGCATTAAATGAAAAGCATGTCGTTCTGAAAAGTTAGACACGCTGCTGACAGTACCTTCATAGCAAGATAGTGACATTTTCTGGATTCGACTTAGAATTTTGAAATTCAAACGGTACCAAGAAATCACTATAAATAGAGATCCTTAGGCAGTGAAAGAAAGTATGTCAACAACGTGATCTTACATTCACTTGTTCTTTCAAACTCACATCTTTCTTAAGCTTACTACTGTCTAAATATCTGACCCAAGACATAAGCTTGAAACAAAAGCTACTTGTGAAGAAGTAGAACTTTAGCTAAGAAATTGGTTAAGTGTTCTTTCTCCTAAACAAGAAATAGTTTTGACACCCATAAACAATATACTTGTAACTGAAAAGTTATTCAGTTGAGTTTCTTAAGATTGCTTGATATGAGCTGAAAAGTTAATCTCATAAAGTAATCTTCACCCAAAACCTCTATAATTGATAAAACACCCTTTTACAGGCGTGAAATTCAGGGGGAACTAATCAAGCAAGGAATTGCTGATAAGTGTCCCAAGTTTGGTGGAGAACAAGGTTATAGTTCTCTGGTTAGGTTGGAAACAAAGCAAGGGCGCTTTGGTTTCTGGAATTCTAGTAGAATAGGTGTTGTAAGGAATCTCATCATCTATCTTAGTGAATTCAGTCCTAGCAAGGAGAAAGTGGACTAGTTGAGGGATTACTCCACCATCAGATACCACTATAAAAGTGTTTGTGTGATTTACTTACTGCATTTACTTTCAGCAAATGCACTTAATTTCAAAAGACTTCCGCTCTCTGATTATTTAAGTATTAACAAAACTTACTACTAAACAAGTATTAAATACCTTGCTGAGAAACTTGTGTTAAGTATCAGCATAAGCTCTTTACTGAAAAGTAAAAGCTCTTTGCTGAGAAAGTTTTAGACGTTGAAAAAGTTTTAGAGACTATTCACCCCACCCCCCTCTAGTCTCTACTTGTTGTCTAAAGGGACCAACAAGTGGTATCAGAGCAGGAGGTTCATTCCTTCCGCACTGAACCTAGATCCCCTTTTAAAGTGCTTTCCGTAAATCACTTATACTTGATCAAAGTTGGTAGTTTGTTGCCTTTTGCAGGATGTCTTTAGGAGACGCTCCTTTGTTGAAGCTGGAAACCTATGAGAAATGGCGAAATAACATGATGCTACATCTTGAGGCCATTAGTGATGAGATGGTCACTGTCATAAATGATGGCCCAATCAAGATCACTAAACCTGAAAGAAGCTTTTCTCACAAAACCACAAATACTGCTGGAAAGGAAACTATCTTAGGAGAACCGGTCGACACTGTCGTACCAAAACCAAGAGAGGAATGGAATTCAGATGAAGCCAAAAGATTCTGTCTTGATGGCCAAGCAAGACACATCATTATTCGGTCTACTCCTGACACCATACAATGCAAACTGTGGGGTGCAAAGACTGCTAAGGAAGCTTGGAAGATGGTCCAAGATCTGTGCGATGGATCTGATAAAACCAAGGAAAACAAACTTGAAGTGCTGAAGTTAAAGTTTCAAAACTTTAAACAAGGTACTGCTGAGTCACTGGAAGACTTAGATTTCAGGTTCACATCTCTTGTGAGTGAAATGGCTGCCTTAGGTGCTGGAAACTTCTATTCAGACTCTGAGAAGGTGAAAACCATCATTAGAAATTTGAACCAAGAATGGATCCATACTCAGAACTTCTATTATAATCAAGGAATGCCTAATATCACTCCAACATAGTTGTTTTCTCACCTTGCGGCTGTAAACTATGAGACAAAGCAAAGAGAAAATGTGTCTGCTAAAAAATCGCAGAACAATGCTCTTGTTACTGAGGTTTCATTTTCTGAAAAGAAGGATGAAAAGATCCTGCTTATGAAAGTGCCTTGGCTGTTAAAAACATGAGGAAATTCATCAGCAAAGAGCTTGAAAGAAGAAAATCAAAGGAGAAGCCGAATAAGCATCTTGGCAATAACTACTATAAATACAAGACAGATGCTAGCTCGTGGAACAAGCAAGCTTAGCCCACTTCTTCCTTTGAAGAACCAGCAATAGGAAATGATCTATGTTTCTACTACAAGAAGCCTGGTCACTTCAAGACCAATTGTCCCTTGCTGAAGAGCAAGAGTGCTGACAAAAGAAAGAAGTTCAAAAAGGCCATGATTGCTGAAGAAAAGAAGAAGCTTCAAGCTAAGATTGATTCTTTATGCATAGACACTAGTACTGAAGAAAGTGAGTAAGAAGATTCAGACACTAAAGAAGAATCAACCATGGATGTTGAATTCGGAAAAGAAGTTTGTGGAATAGTTATGGAAGCATTTCCAGACGTGTCAAACATGGAATTCTGTCTTATGGCGGATCAGGTAAATTCTCCTAACACTGACTCAGATTCACATGATGAAAGTGAAATTGATCTTGAAAAGATACAAGGAGAAATTGAAAGGTTTGAGAAAACTCTGAGCAAACAGCAAGAGAAACTACTGATTGTTGATTCTTTGACTAAGGAAACTACTGAAAAGTATGTATTGCCGAAAAATGAATCAGAATGAAACGATACTGAAATATTGTATCTTAAGAAACTGCTTGCTGAAGCTACAGAGAAAGACACTCAAATGTCAACAGAACTGAAATAGTATCAATCATCAATCCTGAAGTTACTTGTTGAAATACAAGAGCTGAAAAAGATGAAAGTAAATTTCAAATCTAATGCAAGTGCTAGAAACACTCTGACAGAACTAAACTCTTATCTGAGAGATCCATCTCATAAGGAAGGTTTAGGTGCCACGTATGAAGGTGATGACGTGATACTCTTGAGCAAAGACAAATCACCAATAACTTCCGTTCGTGCTACTGATAGTGTTCAACCGGAACTCTATCAAATTGGTCAATCTAAGGTTGCTGAAACATGAAATCAAATACCTATGACCAAAAAGCCCCCTGTTACTACTCCAAGTAGTAAGAATGATGAGAAGTATTCTGCCAAACAGGTTGCTGAAAAGCAACGTGCTCAGAAAAAGAATTTTGAGAAGCATTCTGCCAAACAAATTACTGAAAATCAATCTGTTAAGTCAAAAGGAAAGATTACTAATAAAGGTAATCAGAAGGTCTTTGCTGACAAACCTGAATCAAGTAAGGTTGCTGAGACAAAAACTCAGTATACTCCGAGAAGTGTACTTGGTTACATGAACAGCAAAACCAATTGTTCCATATGTATAAGAAAAGTCAGCAAAAATACTTCAAGGAGCTGAATAAATCAAAGCCTAAGAGTAATGACAGTACTCAAAATGCTAGGACTAGAAAAAATCTTGCTAGAAAAGAACTCACTGAAAAGTATGTTCAGCAAAAGGGAAAACCAAACAAGACACCACATTTGAAAGTGGACTTGACTAATGAAAGTCAAAAGTCTTTTGGACCTAAGACATCTAGTTCCTCAGCAAGAAGAAAACAAGTCAAGATTGAAATATCTGAGGCTTGGGTTTCCACTGGTCGTGTCTTTAAACATGTTAATGAATATCCCATTTTGGATAATTGACTTGTTTACTCTTGATTGTGCAGACTTCAGCCACCAAGACAACCAATCCTATTTGGCACTTTGATAGTGGCTGCGGAAAGCACATGACGGGCGACAAAAAAAATCTTGTAAACTACAGACGGTGATCTGGAGGTCCAACAATAAGATTTGCAGGTGGAGGCTTTGCATCTACTAAAGGCTTTGGTGAAGTGAAGTTAGGATGCATCACCATAATGGGAGTTTTTTATGTCAAAAATCTTAAGTTTAACCTTTTCAGCATGAGTCAGTTTGCTGAAAAAGGTTATTTCATCAAAATCAAAAGTGTTGAATGCAAACTTATTGACTTTGAGACAAAGAAGGTAATCATGGTTGCTAGAATATCAGGAGCTCTATACACTATAGATTCGTCCTCAACAATCATTGAAAAATGCCTTATCTCAGATCATGAAGGCCTTGCTGAAAATGCATGGTTATGGCATAAAAGAACTAGTCACCTAAACTTCAAGACGCTGAATAAGCTGTCTAAAAAGGCAATTGTAGTTGGATTACCTAAGGTCACTTTTAAGAAGGATGGTGCTTGCACTGCATGTCAGCAGGGTAAGCAAACTAAGTCATCTTTTAAGAACAAGGCAGTACCGTCAACTACAAAACCTTTACAACTCTTGCACATGTGCTTGTTTGAATCTTCTTCAACAAGCTATGCTGGCAAGAAATATGGTCTGGTATTTGTGGATGTTTATTCAAGATTCACTTGGGTAATTTTCATCAAAACAAAAATCTGAAACAAGGATTGGAATACCTAACTTGTTGAACAAGATTGAAGTCATGAAAAATGGCAAGGTAAGAATCATCAGAACAGACCATGGTACAAAGTTTGTAAACCAGTACATAACTGAGTATTGCACCTCTAAAGGCATACAACATCATTTTTCCTCAGTAAGGACACCTCAACAAAATGGTGTTGCTGAAAGGAAGAATCGTACCCTTAAGGAAGCAGCTAGAACCATGCTTGCTGACACTGAAATAAGTGAAGCTTATTGGGTTGAAGCGATCAATACCGCCTGCTATACTCAAAATAGATGTTTGATAACTAAGGAATACAACAAAACTCCTTATGAATTATTTGTTGGAAGACATCCTAACATCACTCATCTAAGAGTATTTGGTTGCAAATGTTTTGTTCTTAACAATGATAGAGAATACCTAAGAAAATTTCAACCAAAGGCAGATGAAGTGATATTTCTTGGTTACTCCTTGCATAGCAAAGCTTAGGCACAAAAGATTGAAGAATCTATGCATGTTGTATTTTGTGAAAAGAAACAAGGAGTTCCTGCTGAAGAAGAAATATCTGAATGTATGAAAAAGCTACTCATACACGAGCAAAGAACTGAACCTAAAGCTGGAAATGTCAAGATCACTGAACTTAATGATGATTCTGACAATGACATGCCATCGTCATGTCAAGTCAAGATAAATGTAGTTCATGATAAAGAATTCCCGGCTAAAGATGAAGTTGCTCAGACGTTGCTGAAACAATGCAACTTCTTGTGTCTACTGAAGAGTTTCCACAAACGAGCAATACTGCACAAGTAGTTGCTGATGAACCTATATCAGTAGAAACACAACCTGAAACTAGTAGTGCTGAACAAGCACGTGCTGAAGAGTCACATGCTGAAATGCATACATGTCCATATCCAAAGAACAAGCGTGTTAACATATGTATTAGAGATCATCCCTCTAAGGATATGATTGGTGATATTGACAATCGTCGAGTGACAAGATCCAAAGTTTCTACTAATAAGGACGTTGCTGATGAAGCAATGGCAGTTGATGTAGAAGCATTATCCTCTTGCTTTGTATATGAAATTGAATCGAAAACCATAGAAGAAGCTTTAAACCACTCTGAATGGATCAAGGAAATGCAAGAAGAATTGGATCAATTTGAAAGGAACAAAGTCTAGAAACTTGTACCCTTGCTGAAGGAAAGAAAGCAATTGGTACAAAGTGGGTGTTCAGAAATAAGCTGAGTGAGTCTGGTGAAGTAACAAGGAACAAAGCACGCCTATTTTCTCAAGGTTACTGTCAGACTGAAGGATTGGACTATGATGAGTCTTATGCACCAGTTGCAAGATTGGATGCAATTAGACTTTTCTTGGCCTTTGCTGCTCATAAAGACTTTATATTTACCAAATGGATGTTAAAAGTGCATTCTTAAATGGTGAACTTGTTGAAGAAGTTTATTTAGAACAACCCCCTGGCTTTGAACTCTCTTCAGAAACCAAGATGGTATACAAACTTCAGAAAGCTGTATATGGTCTAAAGCAAGCACCAAGAGCTTGGTAATACCTTGGCTAGGTTCTTGCTGGACAATGGTTTTAAGAAGGGTGAGGTTGATAAAACCTTGTTTACCATTAATCATGATGGTAAATTACTTTTAGTCCAGACTGATGTGGATGACAATTTTTGGTTCTAGAGACAAGCAACTTTGTGATATTTTGCCAAACTCATGACAAACAAGTTTGAAATGAGCATGATGCGCAAATTGAATTATTTCCTAGGTTTGCAAGTCAAGCAACTCAAGGATGAAATATTCATAAATCAAGCAAAGTATGCAAAGGAAATGCTCATAAAATTCAGGATCAAAGATGAAGAAAAACCTGAAAAGATCCCTATGAGTGTTGGTACCAAAATGGGCTATACTAAACAGACAAATGTGTTGATGAACACAAGTATAGAAAGCTCATTGGTTCCTTGCTGTATTTAACAACAAGTAGACCTGACATTCGGTATGATGTTTGTGTGTGTGCAAGATTTCAATCTGATCCTAGAGAATCACACTACAAGAAAGCAATTAAAATACTGAAATATGTCAAAGGTACTGTCAATATTGGATTGTGGTATTCAAAAGATTCTGGTTTGTCACTAGTTGGCTATGCAGATGCTGATCATGGAGGCTCTACACTTGACAGAAAGAGTACCTCTGGAACATGTCAGTTCCTTGGAACAAGACTAATTTCATGGTTCAACAAGAAGCAAACTTGTGTGGCAAATTCTTCCACAGAATCTGAATATATTGCAGCTGGTTGTTGCACTGCTCAAATCCTATGGATTCAGCAACAACTAATGGATTATGGTATCTTTGAAAAGAAGACTCCAATCTTCTGTGATAATACAAGTGCTATTGCTATCACGCAAAATCCAAAGTTCCATTCAAGAACTAAGCACATTGATATTAGACATCACTTCATAAGAGACCATGTTGAAAAAGGAGATATTGAGGTAATTCAAGTAGGCACTGATGATCAGCTTGCTGACATCTTTACCAAACCACTGCCTGATAATAGATTCTCAATCCTATGGTACAAACTTGGGTTATTGGAACTTGCCTAAAATATCTTGAGTTTATACTACAGAGTTGTTGAAACAGGTATTCAGCAAGGTCTAAATCTTTAAGATATTAAACCTGTAGTATACCTTCAATAAAAGGTAATTCAGCAAAAGATATGCCTCTTATTAAAAGCTGATTACTAAAGTTTGCTGAAACAGACATTCAGCAAACAAAAAGGGACTTTTGCAAAGCAATATTTGTTATGGAAACTTGTTTGCATAATGCTGAAACGGGCATTCAGTATTAAAAAGGGAACAAAGATTGTTGAAACAGACATTCAAACAATCTTGGAAGGAACTGAGACGGGAAGTCCGCAAAGTAAATGCATACTCTCATAATTACTCTATATTATCTCAATCATAAGATGTGTTTGCTGAGACAGGAACTCAGAAATACAAATGATTATCAAAAATAAAAGAGATAATTAATTAAGGGGAAATTTTCAGCAAACACAAAGATTACAAGAATTTTGGATATAATTAGATAATGTGTTTGATTGACGATTATGATTCCTTGGTTAAAAATAATTAATTATTGTGATGTTTTCGGCACAGATATACTAAAAGAGCATTGAGTGTTCAGTGGTTAATCTGGTTCGTTGATTTAAAGCAAGATGCTTATCCAACGGTACATATTGTGTGAATTGACACGATCTGACAGTCACTCGTTAGTGTGCTACTATGCATTTATTACGCGTGCACCTTCCAAACGTTTGTATCCCTGTTTTACCTTGCTGAGATATTAAATCAATTAAGACTCTCAAACAACAGAGTACTATATAAAGAGGAGTCTGCTCATAAGACAAAAATTTTACAGACTCCGACAAAAACTTTGCCATTTCAAGTACAAACAAACCTCTGAGTTTTTCTGCAACTCTTCGGTCAAAACTTGCTTTTGCAAAACCTACTGTTCTGATTTCATTGTCCCTATATATATATAAGTGAAGATGGTTCCCAAAAGATCATCTAGCTCTTCCCCAAAAGACCCAAAAAATTCCAAGTCCGAAAAATCAAAAAGGTCCTCTTCCGCTACTGTTGCTACACAACAAGCACCTACGATTGTGAATAACAGACTTTCACAATCGCCCATGGATGGAACTTATCTAGACATTGAAAAATGCAAAGGTAAGATGCAATGGGGTGCTTCTGCCCGAAGAGAGCATATGAATGTTCTCTCGGAAGAAGGAGACGCCTTACAAGAAGCGGTGGACTTACTGGAAAGAAATGGACTGATGAAATTCATTAGTGCCACACCCACCTACTTAAGCACCATTGATGTGCTTGAGTTTTAAAACAATGCAGTTGTAAACACTGTCACTACAAATGGTGTCACTGAAAAAGTGATTACCACTAGTGTTCACTCAAAGCAAGTCATCCTGAGATGGACTGACATTACAGCTCACTTTGAGCTTCCAGTCACCGGAGAATTTGAAGAGGTGACTGACGATGCAGAGACCCTTGCTAACTTCTATGCTGAAGTTAGAAATCCTGAATCAGTCAATGGGGTAGAGGCACCTGCAAAGTTCAGCAGAGTGAATGTCAAAAGAAAATACCTAATTGAATCACTCAAATTAGTGTGCCTCTTTCTCATTACAGTAGTAGACTCTCAAGTTTGTGGAATAGACCAAATAGGGCTGAAAAGATGGCCCTTACTGAGAATTATCTTCAACAATGTTAAAACTGAGTTGAATTGGGCTAAGTTCATCTTAAACAAACTTGTAAAAAATGCCGAAAAGTTTAAGTTTTCGGTTGAGGATAATTTTGTAAGCCCTGCTGAGAATGTCTCTTACGGACTGAAGTTGTGCTATCTCATGCAGAAGATGGATTTCGTCCTTTGGGAAATCTCCCTATAGAATGCGTGTGGATGCTCGGAAAGCATACCACTGAACTGAAAGCTAAGCAAGCTCAAGCCATCCCTGCACCAGCACACTCAGTAGTTGGCTGAAGAAAGAGGAAAACCTCTACAAAAGTTCCTCTTACTGACACAGCACCCCCTTCTAATGTTAGTAAGACATCCAAGAAAAAGAAGGTTGCTCAGAAAGCAACTTCTTCAGCTAAGAGTCCAACTCATCAAGATGAGGCTGCTGAGAAGAAGAAGGAGATTGATACCTCTTCTTCAGTCCCTACTACAACTACTCGCAAAACTACAAGGAAGACTGCTGAAAGTGCAGCTCCAGTCACAGCTGAAAACACTGTTGACCAAACAACTGATATCTTAGCTACAGTTGTTAAAAAGGGAAAGACTAAGTCTAAGAGAACCAAGAAAACTGCTCGAAAGCAAGTAGCCCCAGTCCCTTCAGCTGATAATCACTCATCTTCTGGAGAAATCCCTGACACACCAGAGGATCAAAAGCTCATCAAAAGACAAAGACAATCTGGTGATGTAGCTGAAAAAGTTCTTCCAAGCAGTGGAAATGCAAACCCTGCTGAAGACAAAGATGAAACTGAGTCAGCAAACACTCATAAATTACAAGTCCCTCCTCTATATGAGGTAACAATGGCTCCACAAAGTGATGTGGGAGCAAACTTGTTAAAAGTTCTTGAATCAGCAACAAAAGAAAAGTTGACTGTTGCTGAAAAAGCAATCAATCCTGAAAAGGATGTTGCTGAAAAGAGTGTGGTTGCTGACACTCATCAAGAAGGACCGTCCGACGACGCACACAATGCTGCTGAGGATGAAATGAACAGGGGCGCCTACATAGATCCTGACCAACAAGTACATGATGTACTCAAGTATCTAGAAGTAGATATGGATCAAGAAGTGCAAGAGAGATCAGATGTCTCTATGCCATTGTTCATGACTGAAAAAAGAGCTAAACGGTCAAAGTTCTTCTACTCAACTCGTTTTCGCTGAAACAATGGAGAATGCGAAACAAGCATCTCAACCAGAGCAAACCAAGAAGTCTGCGGAGGAAGAGATCCAAAGAAATGATGAAGAAGCTGATACTTCAGCAAGGATTGAATCTACTGTTGCTGAACCTCAGCAGGTAGTTGATTCAAATAATCTATCTGTATCATTATCTTTTGATTTATTATCTTTAGCTAACTCGAATTCTTTTCAGACTTCTCAAGAGACGGATACAAGCAAGAAGCATGCTGAAGCTTCTGTATCAGAATCAATTCCTCATGTTCAGCAGGTAGAACTTGTTTTTGATAAGTTAACTCAGTTTCATAACTTAGTAATTGTATCTCATGTGTTGTTATTACAGGAACTTGCAAATCAGGATGCTAATCAAGGTCCTGAAGACATGATTATAGAAACTGCACAACCAAGTGTGGAAAAAGAGCCTGCCTCTTCTCAGTAGGTAGCTCATTTATCAGTAAAAGACTCTAATTCTGTAATCAAGTTGCAAACCTGTACTAATGATAAACATGATCTCTTACAGGCTCTTTTGGAAACATCTCTACCTGATCTAGAGATCCTTTCTCCTCAAGAGAGTTCAACTTACATGTACAAGCAGTTCAAAAAGACTACTTTGTCCAAGGTTTTGAAATTTTTCAGCACCTGGCAAAAGTATAAATCTATGGACTTTGCTGAACTCTTCCCTCTTCTCAACAATGATAAGAAAAAGCAATCACTGCTCAATCTGGAAGCTTTCATTCATTCGGTGATGCCCATGGATCACGTTACCTTTGCTGAGCAAATGGATAGAAAACTACTCGATACAATCAGCATAATGCTCAAGAAAAAGTTCAAAGAAGCTAGTCTTAATGACCAAGCTGAACTTCTACAGAACAACTTTGTTCCTGCTGTAGCTGATCCAGAAGTATTCACTGAATAAAGGGAAGTGACTAGTACAGCTTTGTACAAATCCATTCCTATAGTCATCCTTACTGATGATGAGGGAAATGATGAAGAAAAAGAAGAGGATGAGGACTCTAGTGGTGAGAATGATCCGGATAATTCCAAGGACTCAAAGGACGACGATGATGATACCCATGGTCCACGTCCCGGTGCTGGTGGAGAATTAACTAAGACTCAAGAAAAGTTTGATCAAGCACATGCTGAAAAGCATGATGCTGAGCAACCACCTCCCAGCAATCCTGAAGAATCCACTCCCACTGTTGCTGAGAAACCAACAGCTGATACTGCTGTTGAGACACTTGAAATTCCTACAGCTGAACAAGTTGTAGTGAATACTGAAAAGCCAGCAACTGAAAAAGTTGTTGATGCTGAATTCTCTCAAAAGCTCGCTGAAATTGCCAAATGCAAAAAGTAGCTTGCTGAAGATGAAATAGCTGCTGAAGCTATCATCAAGGTTACTGCTGAAAACCTTGATAAGGAGGAAGCTGAAGATCTTAGACATGCTATTTAAAATAGCCTTGTGATAAATGTTCCAGAGACTCAACATTTTGAGGTTGCTCAGTCTTCTGGAATAAAAGATCCTGAACAAAGCTCACTTCCACCACCTAGTGCTGGTGAAACACCAGTTGATGAGTCACGAGTGTTGCACTCAGCAACCACTCATCTACAACAAGAAGTGGCTAACAGAGAAAGACTATCATGCATAGAACATGATGCTGATAGTTCATCAGGCTCCTCTGACTTTGATGGAGAAAATGTTGGAGAAAAGATCAACGACAAGATAGCTGATCCTACTGAAACTAATGTAGTGGATCCTACTGAAACTCCTAAAGCACTCCATCAACACTGAATCTTTAGAAGAAGATCATGAAACGCATGAAATTGCCCATGCTGAAGATCAGTTTGCCACTGAGTTAAAGGCTCACTTAGTTTCTCCCTCACTTGTACCGTTTCCATATGTGGACAGTGTAACACCAAGGATTAATGCACTACTACAAGTTCACAAATAGTGCACTGATGAGGATGCAACACTACTTGCTGAAGAGCCGTTGAATATTGAAAAGATCTTGAAAGTCTTGTTGACAAGGACAACAAGTCTTACTTTGGTTGAGGCTGATGTCAATACAAATCACAAAACCAATGATGCTTCTTCAATCCAAACATTAAGAGTTGCTAAAAATACACTCAAAAAGGCAGAAAAGGATCTTGAAGAAAAAGATGCAATCATTGAAAGATTGAACAGAGATAAGGATGAAGTCAGACACACGATGTCTACACTGAACAAAGGTCAGCAAGAGCTGATCTTACACTTCAATGGGCTAAAGACTCTTATTGATTTTTGTAATGACTACTTTTCTACCCAAGTATTTGCTGACAAGCAATCCATGTCTATGGGGGAAGCAAGACAGAAGATATCAAGGAAGAATAACAAGGATTTACCTCCTTCTTCTCCTCCCCCTGTGTTGACATTGACTCCTCGAATTGATACTGAAAAAGTATCAACCAGATCAAGGAAAAGATCAGAGTCTGAATTTGAAAGAAGTTCATCATCTGAAAGAAAATGAGAACTGCTGCTGACACTTCTGAAACTTGTGGAGAGACTCACATCATGTATGAAACCGACGGTGATGATGATGATGAGTTTCCTTTGAACAAAGTTCTCAATATCAAGCCTATCACTGCTCTGACTCCTTCTGGACAGTCTAAGCACTTCTCTTCTGACTCCAAATCCTCAGCAAAGGATCAAGGAAATGCTAAGTTAAGAAGAAGAAGACAAAGAGAAGAAGAAAGAAGGCTTGCTGACATTGCAGTAGGTACTGGCATCGGATACACTAAGACTAGCAACGAGGAAACCACTCAAAATGTGGTGAAAAACCTCAAAGGTTGTTGGATTCTTAAGTTGGAAGACCTACTTGCTAATGATTTCTTTCCAACTGGTGTGCTGAATCAGCTGTACACTTGGATTAATGTCAAGGTTGCAAAGAGAGAAAGGGATCCTCCTCCCTACCCAAGGAAAATTGCTTCAAAATGGCTGAATACTGAAATCCTTGTAAGAAGAAGCTCCATCAGCAAGAAGATGAGACAAGAACAAGAACTCATCAAGCCGGTGGATGTTGCTTATTACAATGACCCTATGACCAACAAGTCCAAAAAGAAATATGGCTTGATTCCTTATGAGTACTTTTATCTTACTGCAAAGGATCAAGAAGAAGATCTTCGTTGGTTAACGAAGATTCATGCCAACAAGGGAATCTCTGACACTCAGTTGATTCATGCTAGCAATTGGGGTATGCACTTATGGGTATTGCACTACAAAGAATTGAATGGTGAAACACATCAGTATACTGCCTGTAAGAATGCAAGAATAATTCAACTAGAAGTCCGAAAACTTCTTGAAGATTACGAGAAGGACTGTGTTGAATTTACTACCCTTGCCATGAAGAGTGTGAAAGATATTATCAGAGAATCATTTGTTGGACAAGTTTAGAGATTCTTTTAAAAGCTTTCCTTGTGTAAAAGATTGTAATAGTTATTTGTAAAACTTGCTACTGAAAGATAACTATCACCAATCAACTTTTTTACTCTTATTGGTTTTTGATTATGCAAACTATTTATGCTTACTGTTTTATTATTCAAGTATGTTTGCATTAATCTAATGATTTATTCAACATCAGGAACATCTAAAAGGGTAACAATTAATTTAGCCATGGATTGCTGTCATCAAAAAGGGGGAAATTTGTTAGGAAACTTGTAATTTTGATGAACAAATTACCATGCTAAATTAAGAACAGTCCAGTGATTAGTACTCTTAAGGTCCATATGAAATTAGAATTTTTAAAGGACATTGTAAAAGAGGAACGTTTGCTAAAGGCTTAGTATATGTACTAGATAGGTTCTTTACGTTTGCTGATGATGTACATTGTTTGCTGAAACAGTCTATTGAAGTATAAGAACCACTCAGAAGACTTGAAGACTTGAAGATTTGAAGACAAGAAGACTTGAAGTTTGCTGAGATTTGGTATCTATATAAGGAACTTAGTAAAGTTAACTAAAGTACACATTTAAGCAAAGCAGAAAAACACAAGTGTAAAAGCTTGAGTTTGCTGAGCCGGTATAACGTACTAAAGTAACACATGTGACCTTACTTGCTGAAGTAGTACTTTCATTTATGCTCCGAGTTTCAAACGTTGAAAAAGGTCAAAGAGCATTAAATGAAAAGCATGCCGTTCTAAAAAGTTGAACACGCTGCTGACAGTACCTTAATAGCAAGATAGTGACATTTTCTGGCTCCAACTTAGAATTTTGAAATTCAAACGGTACCAAGAAATCACTATAAATAGAGACCCTTAGGCAGTGAAAGAAAGTGTGTCAACAACGTGATCTTGCATTCACTTGTGCTTTCAAACTCACATCTTTCTTAAGCTTACTACTCTCTAAAGATCCAACCCAAGACTTAAGCTTGAAACAAAAGCTACTTGTGAAGAAGTAGAACTTTAGCTAAGAAATTGGTTCAGTGTTCTTTCTCCTAAACAAGAAATAGTTTTGACACCCATAAACAATATACTTGTAACTGAAAAGTTATTCAGTTGAGTTTCTTAAGATTGCTTGATAATAGCTGAAAAGTTAATCTCATAAAGTAATCTTCACCCAAAACCTCTCTAACTGATAAAACACTATTTTACATGCGTGAAATTCAGGGGGAACTAATCAAGCAACGAATTGCTGATAAGTGTCCCAAGTTTGGTGGAGAACAAGGTTATAGTTCTCTGGTTAAGTTGGAAACAAATCAAGGGCGCTTTGATTTCAGGAATTCTAGTAGATTAGGTGTTGTAAGGAATGTCATCATCTATCTTAGTGAATTCAATCCTAGCAAGGACAAAGTGGACTAGTTGAGCGATTACGCCACCCTCAGATACCACTATAAAAGTGTTTGTGTGATTTACTTACAGCATTTAGTTTCAACAAAAGCACTTAATTTCAAAAGACTTCTGCTCTCTGATTATTTAAGTATTAGCAAAACTTACTACTGAACAAGTATTAAGTACCTTGGTGAGAAACTTGTGTTAAGTATCAGCATAAGCTCTTTACTGAAAAGTAAAAGCTCTTTGCTAAGAAAGTTTTAGACGACGAAAAAGTTTTAGAGACTATTCACCCCCCCTCTAGTCTCTACTTGTTGTCTAAAGGGACCAACAAAGGATATCCCTCCGGGTCACCAAGGATATCCCTCCGAGGCTCTAAAGGCGATATCCCTCCGGGTCTCCAAGAATCATCCCTCCGGGGCACCAAGGATATCCCTTCGGGTCTCCAAGGATCGTCCGTCCGGGTCACCAAGGATATCCCTCCGGGTCACCAAGGATATCCCTCCGAGACTCTAAAGTCCGTCCCTCAAAGGGCTCAACCACACTTCCAGGTATGTCACCTGAGTGTTGCTCGACCAGCATGTCCTGTTAGGAAACTTGTAATTTTGATGAGCAATTAACCATGCTAAATTAAGGAAAGTCCAGTGACTAGTACTCTTAAAGTCCATAGGAATTTAGAATTTTAAGGACATTGTAAAATAGGAACGTTTGCTGAAGACTTAGTATAGGTATTAGTTAGGTGCTTTAATTTTGCTGATGATGTACTTTGTTTTTACAAACGAACTATTGAAGCACTAGAACCGTTCAGAAACTTGAAAAATTCGAAGACTTGAGACTAAAGAAGATTTCTGAAGATGGTATCTACAAAGGCACATGTTGCTCAGAAAGTGGAAACTTCAGCAACAGCATGCATAAGTGAAAATCTATATGACAGAGTAGGTTCTGCTTGCTGAAACTGAGACTGACCGCTTGCTGAAATACATATGTGACCTTCTTGCTGAAAGTACTTGCATTTGCGCTCCAACGTTCATATTTGAATTTCATTCAAATGAACATTAAATGCAAAAGTAAGCATGCGAAGAACATGAAGACTAGAAGACAAATGAAGGACGTTGCTGAAAGTACAAAAGCAAGATAGAGACATCTTAAGGAACAAAGCCTTAGAATTTGAAATTCAAACGGCTCCCTTGATTCACTATAAATAGAGGTCATCCGGCAAAGAGTAGAAGTGTGTCAACAACGTGATCAAACTTTCACTTGTGCTTAAACACTCATCTTTCTTACTCTTTATTGCCTATTGATCCGTTCCAAGACTTAAAGCTTGAAACAAAAGCTACTTGTGAAGAAGTAGAACATTCACGGCTAAGAAATTAGTTAATTGTTCTTTCTTTTGAACAAGAACAAGTCTTGACACCAGAAAAAACTCAACTTGTTTACTGCAAAGTATTCAAAGTTTTGTTTCTTAGATTACTTGTTATAGCTGAATAAGTTATACTCAAGTCATCTCATCCCAAACCTCTCTAACTGATAAACACCCTTTTCAGGCGTGAAATTCAGGGGGAAATTAATCAAGCATAGTGTTGCTGATTATAAGTCCCAAGTTTGGTGGAGAACAAGGTTTCGTTCTCTAGTTAGGTTGGAAACGAAACAAGTGTGCTTTGGTTTCTGAAGAATCGCTTTAGATAGGTGTTGTAAGGAACCTCAAACTTATCTTAGAGGATTCAGTCCTAGAAAGGACAAAGTGGATTAGTTGAGAGATTACGCCTATAACGACCCGACCAATCCGGCCGGCGTGGTTACTCATGGGCGCTCTCCGGGGTGATATGCTGGCCCCACAGACCAACACGGGTTCTGATCCGCGCACTTTGTCCTCACTCGTGCGCGCACCGGGAACTTCCCAGTGGGTCACCCATCCTAGAATTGCTCCAGAGCAAGCACGCTTAACTCTGAAGTTCTTCTAGGTGAATTCCCGAAAAGAAAGGTGCACCTTGATGGTATGAGTAGCGTTATCAACCCTTTTAAGCTTCTGAAATCTGTGGCGTTACAATCTACCCCCCTTAAAGCCTCGACGTCCTCGTCGAGCGCCTTAAGTGGTGGGGTGACAATCTGACAATAACCTTTACCAACCGTCCACCCGATGCGGGCTTTGGGTTGATCTAGGCTCTGATACCATTTATAACGACCCGACCAATCCGTCCGACGTGGTTACTCATGGGCGCTCTTCGGGGTGATATGCTGGCCCCACAGACCAACACGGGTTCTAATCCGCGCACTTTGTCCTCACTCGTGCGCGCACCGGGAACTTCCCAGTGGGTCACCCATCCTAGAATTGCTCCAGAGCAAGCACGCTTAACTCTGAAGTTCTTCTAGGTGAATTCCCGAAAAGAAAGGTGCACCTTGATGGTATGAGTAGCGTTATCAACCCTTTTAAGCTTCTGAAATCTGTGGCGTTACAACGCCACTCTCACATACCACTATCAAAAGTGTTTGTGTGATTTACTTTACTGCATTTAGTTTTCAGCAAGCTAATCTATATGTACATTGTCACTCTGCTCACTTGCTGAAACTAGCACTTATTATACAAAGACTTCCACACTCTGTTTTTAAGTACCAGTAAAACTCGTTACTGAAAAGTAACTAGTACTTGCTGAGAAAGTTAAGTATCAGCAAACTCATTACTGAAAAGTAATAAGCCCTTCCTGAGAAAGTTTTTAAACGACGAAAGTTTGAAAAGACTATTCACCCCCCCCCCCCTCTAGTCTTTTCTCGTTGTTTAAAGGGACCAACAAGTGGTATCAGAGATGGAGGTTCTTTAACCTTTAGCATTGAACCTAGATACCCTTAGGTGCTTTCCGTAAATCACTCTTACTTGATCAGTTTGGTAGTGTTTTGTTGACAGGATGTCTTTGGGAGACGCTCCCTTGCTGAAGCTAGAAAACTATGAAAAATGGCGAAACAACATGATCTTACATCTTGAGGCCATTAGTGATGAAATGGTCACTGTCATAAATGATGGACCTATCAATATCACTAAACTTGAGAGAAGTTTTCCTCACAAAACCACGGATCCTACTGGTAAGGAAACTATCTTAGGAGAACCGGTTGACACCGCTGTTCCAAAACCAAGAGAGGAATGGACTTCCGACGAAGCTAAGAGATTCCGTCTTGATGGCCAAGAAAGAAACATCATCATTCGATCAACTCCGGATACTATACAGTGCAAACTGTGGGGTGCCAAAACTGCTAAGGAAGCTTGGAAAATGGTTCAAGATCTTTGCGCTGGATCTGATAAAACCAAGGAAAACAAACTCGAAATGCTGAAGTTAAAGTTCCAGAACTTTAAACAAGGTACAAATGATTCACTGGAAGACTTGGACTTTAGATTCACAACTCTAGCAAGTGAGATGGCTGCCTTAGGAGTTGAAAATCTTTACTCAGATTCTGAGAAGGTGAAAACCATTATTAGAAGTCTGAACCAAGAATGCATCCATACTCAGAATTTCTACTATAATCAAGGAATGCCAAACATCACACCTACAGAGTTGTTCCCTCATCTTGCTACTGCCAACTATGAGACAAAGCAAAGAGAAAATGTGTTTGCTAAAAAATCGCAAAACATTACTCTTGCTGCAAAGCCGTCAGCTTCTGAAAAGAAGAATGATAACGAGCCTGCTGATGAAAATGCTTTAGTTGTTAAAAACATGAAGAAATTCATCAGTAAGTAACTTGAAAGGCGAAAAGCAAAAGAGAAGCTGAAAAAGCATCTTGGTAACAACTACCATAAATACAAGAATGAGGCTAGCTCGCTGAACAAGCAGGCTCAGCAAGCAAATTCCTCTGAAGAACCAGCAGTTGGAAATGATCTCTGCTTTTACTTCAAAAAGCCTGGACACTTCAAAGAAAATTGTCCTTTGCTGAAAGGTAAATCTGCTGAAAAGAAGAAGAAGTTCAAAAGGGCTTTTATTGTTGAAGAAAAGAAGAAGCTTCAAGCAAAAATCGATGCGTTGTGCACTGATACCAGCTCCGAAGGCAGTGAGGTAGAAAGCACAGACACTGAAGAAGAAGAAGTCACTCTTGACGTAGAGATAGGCAAGGAAGTTTGTGGAATAGCTATGGAAGCTTATCCAGATGTGTCAAACTACGAATTCTGCCTCATGGCCGGTCAGGTAAACAGTCCTACCTCTGACTCTGACGCAGAAAGTGAAGATGATATTGACCTTGATAGAATTCAAGGAGAAATCGAAAGGTTAGAGAAAACTATGAGCAAACAGCAAGAGAAACTACAGAATGCTGAAACTCTGACCAAGCAAACTACTGAAAAGTATGTCTTGCTGAAAGAAGAGTCAGAAAAGAAAGATGCTGAAATATTGCATCTCAAGAAGTTGATTGATGAAGCTACAGAGAAGAATTATCAATTGGCAATAAAATTGGAAGAGTATCAGTCCTCAATTCTAAATTTACTTGCTGAAATAAAGAAATGAAAAAGATGAAAATCAACTTCAAATCTTATGCTGATGCAAGTAATACGCTGACTGAACTAAACTCTTATCTGAGAGATCCATCTCAGAAAGAAGGTTTAGGTGCAACGTATGAAGGTGATGACGTAATAATCTTGAGTAAAGACAAATCACCAATTACCTTTGTACGCGCAACTGATAGTGGTCAACCAGAACTCTATCAGATTGGTCAATCTAAGGTTGCTGAAAAATGCAATCAAGTACCTACAACCATAAAGCCCGTTGTTGCTACTCAAAGTAACAAGAATTTAAAAGGAAAACAGGTTGCTTAAAAGCAAATTGTCAAGAAAAAGGATGTTGTAAAGCATTCCGCCAAACAAGTTGTTGAAAAGCAATTTGTTAAGTGAAAAGGCAAGATTACTAAAAGTAATCAGAAGACCTTTGCTGACAAACCGGAATCAAGTAAGGTTGCTGAGACAAAAGCTCAGCATTCTCCGAAAAGTGGACTCGGTTTCAAAACCAAGCAAGTCAACTTTTTCATGAGTATAAGCAAAGTCAGCAAAGACACTTCAAAGAGATGAATAAAACCAAGCGTAAGAGTTCTGACAAAACTCAAAATGCTAGGGCTAGAAGGAACCTTGCCATAAAAAGAACTTACTGAAAAGTATGTTCAGCAAAAACGTCAACCGAACAAGACACCACATCAGAAAGTGGATTTGATCAGCACGAATCAAAAGTCTTTCGGCTCAAAACCTCCTGGCTCCTCAGCAGGTAGAAAACAAGTCCAAGTTGAAAAACTTAAGACTTGGGTTTCCACTGGACGTATTCCTGAACATGTTAATGGACATCCAATATTGGATAATTAACTTGTTTGGTCTTGATTGTGCAGACTTCAGCCATGGAGACAAACAATGCTATCTGGCACTTTGACAGTGGTTGTGGAAAGCACATGACGGGCAACAAGAATAACCTTATAAACTATAGACGGTGGTCTAAAGGTCCAACAATAAGGTTTGCTAGTGAAGGCTTTGGTTCTACAAAAGGTTATGGTGACGTGAAGTTAGGATGCATTACCATTTCGGGAGTTCTTTATGTCAAAAATCTTAAGTTTAACCTTTTCAGCATGAGTAAATTCGCTAATAAAGGATATTTCATGAAAATCAAAAGTGATGAATGTAAACTTATATACTTTGAGACAAAGAAGGTTATTATGGTTGCTAGAAGATCAGGAGGTTTGTACACTATAGAATGGTCTTCAGCAATCGTTGAAAAATGCCTTGTCAAAGATCATGATTGCCTTGCTGAAAAAGCATGGTTATGGCATAAACGAACAAGTAACCTAAACTTGAAGACGCTAAATAAACTGTCTAAAAAGGCACTTGTAGTTGGATTACCTAAGGTCACTTTCAAGAAGGATGGTGTTTGCAATGCATGTCAGCAAGGAAAGCAAACCGAATCTTCTTTTAAGAACAAGGCAGTACCGTCAACTACAAAACCTTTACAACTTTTTCCCACAGACTTGTTTGAATCTTCTTCAACAAGCTATGCTGGTAAGAAGTATGGTCTGGTGGTGGTAGATGACTATTCAAGATTCACTTGGGTAGTATTTATTAAGCACAAGTCTGAACCAAGGACTGAGATACCTAACTTGCGGAATAAGCTTGAAGTCATGAAAAATGACAAGGTAAAAGTCATAAGAACAGACCATGGTACTCAGTTTGTGAACCAGTACATAACTGAGTATTGCACTTCAAAAGGCATACAACATCAGTTATCCTCAATAAGGACACCACAACAAAATGGTGTTGCTGAAAGAAAGAATCGCACCCTAAAAGAAGCTGCAAGAACAATGCTTGCTGACACTGAAATAAGTGAAGCTTACTGGGTTGAAGCGATTAATATCGCCTGTTATACTCAAACAGATGGCTGATTACTAAGGAATACAACAAAACTTCATATGAGTTATTTGTTGGAAGACCTCCTAACATCACCCATCTAAGAGTATTTGGTTGTAAGTGTTTTGTTCTTAACAATGGTAGAGAATACCTAAGAACATTTCAACCAAAAGCAGACGAAGCGATATTTTTTGGTTACTCCTTGCATAGTAAATCTTATAGAGTTTACAACAAAAGGCACAAAAGATCAAAGAATCGGTGCATGTTGAATTCTACGAAAAGTCACAAGGAGTGCCTGCTGAAGACGAAATATCAGATTGTATGAAGAAGCTATTCATATACGAGCAAAGAACTGAATCTGATGCTAGGCAAGTCAAGTCAATTGAACTAAATGATGATTCTGACAATAACTCTCCTCCCCCGAATCATGACAAGATAAATTTAGTTCATGACAAAGAATTTCTAGCAAAAGACGCAGTTGCTCCGGATGTTGCTGAAACTATGCAACTTCCTGTGCCTGCTGACGAGTTACCACAATCTAGCAATGCTGAACAAGCAGTTGCTCATGAACCAATCTCAGCAGAGGCACAACAAAATACCAGTAGTACTGATGATGCAGGAATTGTCGGGTTCCAATCAATCAAAAAAATTTGTTATTTAGCCAAAGACAATTCACAACTACAACGAAAACCGTAGTGTAACAGTAGAATAACCTCGAGTGTCGATCTCTAAGGACTATAACTAGCTTTATCTAATCTAATTTAGAATATAAAACAATAAACGATTTAGCAAAGGTTTTTCTTAAGAGATAATGGAGATTGGTGATAGTATGGTCCTTCAAAGCATAACGGGTTAATAATCATGCGTAAATTCTTCGGTCTTGCATGGAGATCTTTGATCAATGAATTGTCCAGATGTAATTATCAAACACTACGAAGATAAAGATTTAGATAGGTCGAAGACCAATGAATTGTCCAATTGTGTGCAATAATTAATCAACAATACGAATATAGAGATTTAGATAGATCAAAGAAATAAAGCAATAACACGGAGTATAATGCGCGATATAGCCATTAGCATAATTATCAACCCTTCGCTAAGAATTCACATACTATCACCAACGAGAAGTTTAGCTACTCATAGTTGTCATGCAATCAACATAAATCATAGAAGAAAACATGTTGAAAGATATATAAAAATAAGTAGAAAAACTGTAAGATACAATGTTACCGAAGGTTGTCAATCTCCGAAGAATCGCGATCTTACAAGCTCCAAACTGCTATGAAAAAGTATCTCCTAAGCTACGAACCCCCAGAACAAGCTCTGGGAAGTTCCTACCTAAAACTACAGAGAAAGGTGAGAGAATAGGTTTGGAAAAGTATGAAAATCGGAGAAAAACTGAGCAACTATATATAGGCTTCGAATTAGTGTGGGGCGTAGGGCCCCACACACCGGGCGAGTCGCCTGGTGTGGGGCGATTCGCCCCACATCCCGGGTGATTTGCCCGGGAGTAAATCTCGGGAATTTACGCGTTTTCGACGCGTTCTTCCCCTTTTCGGACTCGGTTTTTGTCTTCTAGTTGCCTTCTAACCTCTAGATTCGACCCCTAGACCTCAAATCCTATACGGAAACCTTCAGATACTCCAATTAGGCTTCTAGAACACCAATTCCTTGTCAACTTCAATATAATTGCCCGGAAATCCTCGTTTTTCAACCAAAACCTGTAAAATAAAAACCAAAAGGAAACGTGACACTATTCTAATAAAATGCACTAAAATATAGTTAATTTAACATAGAGGATAGCTAAAATAGGTGAAAAAGACTCAAATGAAAGTGTAAAATACACATTCATCAAACTCCCCAAACCGAACCTTTGCTTGTCCTCAAGCAACTAAGCTAGACTCTAATGCAAAAAACAATGCAACACATAAAAATGGAGTCTCATGCCAAATAAAATGAACTAATCTACTAAATCTATCAAAAAACATATGAACAAAAACCATATAAATCAAAACATGAATATAGGTTGAAGAATGCCTCGATTGACTCATACACATCCACATAAGCACTTATGTTAAGAGAAGATAGTCTCTCGTAACATTCTCTACCTGGACCTAGTCAGTGACGACGTAATGAAACATGTTAAGATACGAATGGTTGTCCCGTGCCTATGAAACTGAGGACTTACTACTGTTCACCAAGTTAAGACTTTTCCTCAAAGAGGTCGAACCAGTACTGGCTCTCATCAAACGAAGGAGGGTTCACTATAAAAGATAACACTCCCCTATTCTACCCATCTCTCAAGCAAAGCCTTAAGATTTTCACCACTTCCTTAATGGCAGGACGAGGGTGGTCTAGAACAGATGACACTCAAAAAAAAAAAAGACAAAAAATAGAAAATTACAACACGATGACGAACATTACAAGAATTGGAAAATAAGACACAACACTTTGCTAAACTGCTATTTGGCTTTCTTTTTTGGACCCTTCTTTGCTTTTTTGGGGTCTTTTTCTTTTTTTTATTTTTCTTCCTTCCCAGTTTCTTTTTTTTTTCTTTTTTTTCCTTTTTCCTGGAATTTTCCTTCCTTTTTTTCGATTTTTTTAGCCAGCAGTAGCGCAACGAAAAGAGAAACAAAATGACTCACAAACGACCTCCCCAAACCTATTCGAAAGAATAGGTTGGAGTACAAAATTTACGAGAAAGGAAAAATAAACTCACAATACGGAAATGAAAAACGAAAAACAAGTCTAATGATGGTGCAACCCCCTCCCAAAACCTATTCGGAAGAATAGGTTATAAACAAAGGATCACACAACCTCACACTACCTCCTTCCTAGGCATTTAGCAATCTTAAAGCATGGTGAAGACTTGTTGCCTCTTAGGTACATAATTACTCGGGAAAACAACCATAAGACCCTAACATGCATCATCCTATTATAAAGGCCTTCGTGAACCGCAGTAGAGAAAACACCACTAAGTGATGTCGAGACTACCAAGCTTAACTAAGAGCAATACATAAATGTGACAAGCCAAGCGAGAAGAACCTCAAACAAATTCATAGAGATGAAGCATATGATTAATGGCATAGTTAGTTGATCTACCCAATAAAAAAGTTCAAAAAATTCGGCAATAAACTCCATATAAAACATGCAAGACTATCCTAGGATGAATGCAGTGAATGCAACCTAAAAAACTAAGAAAGCAGTAAACGTGCAAATGCAAATGCAACAAAAGGTTTCACGAGTAATCATAAGCAAAACAAGTATACGAATACCCAACGATAACCCCCCCAAACCTGAATGTCGTCGCTCATCCCGAACGTCGAAAGCGGATTTAAGGTGAGAGCTAAACTTGTACTTGTAAGCTATAGTACTCAAAGAAACTCGTGAGAAACCAAAAACATACGAAAATATAAAATAAAACACAATGATATGAATGCAATAAAGCGGTAAAAAAGCGATAAAAACTCCGGGTTGCCTCCAGGATAGAGCCATTGTTTATAGTCTTTGACTCGACTCCTTCTTGCGCCTAGCTCTTCTTCTTGAGGGTACTAGACTTCTCCTTCATGGATCTTCTCCTCATGCCACGAGCCTGTGAATAAGAATGAACATAGACAGAAAGACCACAGTAGTTAACAGTGTGAGAAGCATTGAAGAACACATGTCGCTTGCCATCCACCTCAATGGTGCAAGTCCTTCGGTAGATGTCTATCACGGAGCGTAGTTTGGTCAAGAACGTTCGCCCCAAGAGAACAACATCCCCCATCCCAGGTGTAGACGCCGACATAACTACAAAATTGGTGTACACATATCCTCAGGTGGATCAGATATGGCTCGTAACACATGTCGCTTGCCATCCACCTCAATGGTGCAAGTCCTTCGGTAGATGTCTATCACGTAGCGTAGTTTGGTCAAGAACGTTCGCCCCAAGAGAACAACATCCCCCATCCCAGGTGTAGAACGGCATAACTACAAAATTGGTGTACACAGAAGCTTCACCAATCTTAACCAATACGTTCTTCACAACGCCTTCGGGTCACACAAAGGATCCATCCGCTAGTTGCACAATGGCCTTATGCTTCGAAAGCTCTCCAGGCCACTCTTCTCAAACACATTCATGGGTAGCACATTCGAGTAAGATCTCGTATCTAGTGTAGCACGGACTTCATCGAGACTACCAATCCCAACCTTAACATCAAAGCTGTCAGGAATTGGTTCAGGATCCTTAGGTTCTTCATTACTTACGTTGAGTCCCAGATCTTTATCTTCCTCCTTGGCCAATGGAGGCTCGTCTTTTGTACCACACTCGCATGCAGCAACTTGATTAATGGTGATTTCCACTGGAAGATCTCCCACCAAGTTGATCGACATGGACCTCTCAGTGCTGCTATGTAACTTCCCTTGCTCTCTGATGAATGTGTATTTTACACTTTCATTCGAGTCTTTTTCACCTATTTTAGCTATCCTCTATGATAATTTAGCTATATTTTAGTGCATTTTATTAGAATAGTGTCACGTTTCCCTTTAGTTTTTATTTTACAGGTTTTGGTTGAAAAACGAGGATTTCAGGGCAATTATATTGAAGTTGACAAGGAACTGGTGTTCCAGAAACCTATTTGGAGTATCTGAAAGTTTCCGGATAGGATTTGGAGTCTAGGGGCCGAATCTGGAGGTTAGAAGGCCACTAGAAGTCAGAAACGGAGTCCGAAAAGGGGAAGAAATCCAAAAACGCGTCGAAAACACGGAAATTCCCGAAAAAATCTCCCGGGCGAATCGCCCGGGACGTGGGACGAATCGCCCGACACCAGGCGCATCGCCCGGTGTGTGGGGCTGTTGGTCCCTTTAAACAACAAGAAAATACTAGAGGGGGGGGGGGTGAATAGTCTTTTCAAACTTTCGTCGTTTAAAAACTTTCTCAGCAAGTACTTATTACTTTTCAGTAATGAGGTTGCTGATACTTAACTTTCTCAGCAAGCGTAAGTTACTTTCCAGTAGCTTGGTTTGCTGATACTTAAAATCAGAGAGCGGAAGTCTTTGAAACGATAAGTGCTCTTTCAGCAAGTAAAGAGTTTTCAACAAGTGAAGTGAGTGACTGTGTACAAACAGATATAATTTGCTGAAAGCTAAATGCAGTAAGTAAATCACACAAACGCTTTTATAGTGGTATCTGAGAGTGGCGTAATCTCTCAACTAATCCACTTTGTCCTTTCTAGGACTGAATCCACTAAGATATGATTGAGGTTCCTTACAATCTCCTATCTAAAGCGATTCAACAGAAACCAAAGCGCACTTGCTTTGTCTCCAACCTAAACTAGAGAACTCAACCTTGTTCTCCACCAGACTTGGTACTTTTAATCAGCAAAACTATGCTCGATTAAGTTCCCCCTGAATATCACGCCTGAAAGGGTGTATTTTCAGTTAGAGAGTTTTGGGGTGAGATGACTTAATTATAACTTATTCAGTTACAACAAGTAATCTAAGAAACACAACTTGGAATACTTTGCAGTAAACAAGTTTGATTGTTTCTGGTGTCAAGACTTGTTCTTGTTCGAAAGAAAGAACACTAAGCTAATTTCTTAGCCGAGTTTGTTCTACTTCTTCACAAATAGCTTTTTCAAGCTTTAAGTCTTGGAACGGATCAATGGCAGTAAGAGTGATTGAAGGTTTGTGAGTTTTTAAGCACAAGTGAGAGTTTGATCATGTTGTTGACACACTTCAACTCTTTGCCGGATGACCTATATTTATAGTGCAAGTAAGGAGCCGTTTGAATTTCAAATCCTAAGGCTTTTGTTCCTTAACATGTCACTATCTTGCTTTTGTACTTTCAGCAGCGACTTTGTTTGTCTTCTAGTCTTCATGTCCTTTGCGTGTAAGCTTTGCATTAAATGCACATTTGAATAGAATTCAAACAGTAACATTGGAGCGCAAAATCTCGTACATTCAGCAAGAGGTCACATATGTTCATCAGCAAGTGTTCAGTCTCAGTTTCAGCAAGCACAACCTACTCTGTCTTTCAGATTTTCACTTATGCAATGCTGTTGCTGAACATTCCACTTTCAGAGAAAACACGTGCCTTAACAGTCTTCAGCAATCTTCAAGTCTTCAAGTCTTCAAGTCTTCAATTCTTCAGATCTTCAAAAGTCTTCAAGATTCTGACCGGTTTCTTATTTGCTTAAATAATTTGTTTGTAATAAACAAAATATATCTTCAGCAAATGCTTCAATAGGTCATTTTCTTTTCAGAGAAATAAGATTCATTAAAGCAAAGCATCAATAAGATATTTTCTTTTCAGAAAATAAAATACATCATACGCAAAAGAAATAACTTATCTAATACCTAACTAAGTCATCAGCAAACGTTCCTCTTTTACAATGTCCTTAAAATTCTAAATTCCTATGGACCTTAAGAGTACTAGTTACTGGACTGTTCTTAATTTAGCATGGTTAATTGCTCATCAAAATTACAAGTTTCCTAACAGGGGCCCTTCGCCCCACACAAATTCGAGGCCTATATATAGTTGCTCAGTTTTTCTCCGAAATTTATACTTTTCCAAACCTATTCTCTCACCTTTCTCTGTAGTTTTAGGTAGGAACTTCCCAGAGCCTGTTATGGGGGTTCGTAGCTTAGGGGATACTTTTCATAGCAGTTTGGAGCTTGTAAGATCGCGATTCTTTGGAGATTGACAACCTTCGGTAACATTGTATCTTACGGTTTATTCTACTTAGTTTTATATATCTTTCAACATGTTTTCTTCTATGATTTCTGTTGATTGTATGACAACTATGAGTAGCTAAACTTATCGCTGGTAGTATGTGAATTCTTAGCGAAGGGTTGATAATCATGCTAATGGCTATATCGCGCATTATACTCCGTGTTATTGCATACCTTCGTAATGTTGATTAATTATTATGACAAAGCATAACGAGTTAATAATCATGCGTAAATTCCTCGGTCTTGCATGGAGATCTTTGATCAATGAATTGTCCAGTTGTAATTATCAAACACTACGAAGATAAAGATTTAGATAGGTCGATGACCAATGAATTGTCCAATTGTGTGCAATAATTAATCAACAATACGAAGATAGAGATTTAAATAGATCAAAGAAATAAAGCAATAACACGGAGTATAATGCGCGATATAGCCATTAGCATAATTATCAACCCTTCGCTAAGAATTCACATACTATCACCAACGAGAAGTTTAGCTACTCATAGTTGTCATGCAATCAACTGAAATCATAGAAGAAAACATGTTGAAAGATATATAAAAATAAGTAGAAAAATTGTAAGATACAATGTTACGGAAGGTTGTCAATCTCCGAAGAATCGCGATCTTACAAGCTCCAACTGCTATGAAAAAGTATCTCCTAAGCTACGAACCCCCAGAACAGGCTCTGGGAAGTTCCTACCTAAAACTACAGAGAAAGGTGAGAGAATAGGTTTGGAAAAGTATGAAAATCGGAGAAAAACTGAGCAACTATATATAGGCTTCGAATTAGTGTGGGGCGAAGGGCCCCACACACCGGGCGAGTCGCCTGGTGTGGGGCGATTCGCCCCACATCCCGCGCGATTCGCCCGGGAGTAAATCTCGGGTATTTACGCGTTTTCGACGCGTTTTTGGATTTCTTCCCCTTTTCGGACTCGGTTTCTGACTTCTAGTGGCCTTCTAACCTCCAGATTCGATCCCTAGACCTCAAATCCTATCCGGAAACCTTCAGATACTCCAATTAGGCTTCTGGAACACCAATTCCTTGTCAACTTCAATATAATTGCCCGGAAATCCTCCTTTTTCAACCAAAACCTGTAAAATAAAAACTAAAAGGAAACGTGACACTATTCTAATAAAATGAACTAAAATATAGCTAATTTAACATAGAGGATAGCTAAAATAGGTGAAAAAGACTCAAATGAAAGTGTAAAATACACATTCATCAAGTACTGGGCAAGTACATACTGAAGAGTCACATGCTGATGAGCAAACTTATCCAGATCCAAAGAGCAGAAAACCTGTTAATAAATGGATTAGAGATCATCCCTCTACGGATATGATTGGCGATATTGACAAACGCCAAGTGACTAGAACCAAAGTATCTGCTACTCATGGACTTGCTGAAGAAGCAAATGTCGTAGAAGTAGAAGCTTTATTCTCTTGCTTTGTTTCAAAAATTGAACCCAAAACCATAGAAGAAGCTTTAAAGCATTCTGAATGGATCAAGGCAATGCAAGAAGAACTGGATCAATTTGAAAGGAACAAAGTCTGGAAACTTGTACCCCTTGCTGAAGGCAAGAAAGCAATAGGTACAAAGTGGGTGTTCAGAAACAAGCTGAGTGAGTCTGGTGAAGTAACAAGGAACAAAGCACGATTAGTTGCTCAAGGTTACTGTCAGACTGAAGGATTGGACTATGATGAGTCTTATGCACCAGTTGAAAGATTGGATGCAATTAGACTTTTCTTGGCCTTTGCTGCTCACAATGACTTCATTGTTTATCAAATGGATGTTAAAAGTGCATTCCTAAATGGTGAACTTGCTGAAGAAGTCTAATTGGAACAACCCCCTAGCTTTGAACTTCCCTCAGAAACCAAGATGGTATACAAGCTTCAGAAAGCTGTATATGGTCTAAAGCAAGCACCAAGAGCTTGGTATGATACCTTAGCTAAGTTCTTGCTGGATAATGGTTTCAAGAAAGGTGAAGTTGACAAAAGTTTTTTTACCACGAACCATGATGGTAAAATACTCCTAGTCCAGATTTATGTGGATGACATAATATTTGGATCTAAGGACAAGCAACTTTGTGATGATTTCGCCAAACTCATGACAAACAAGTTTGAAATGAGTATGATGGGTAAATTGAATTATTTCCTAGGATTGCAAGTCAAGCAACTCAAAGATGGAATATTCATTAATCAAGCAAAGTATGCAAAGGAAATGCTCATAAAGTTTAGGATCAAAGAGGAAGAAAAACCCGAAAAGATCCCTATGAGTGTTGTTACCAAATTGGGCTATACTAAAGAAGATAAATGTGTTGAAGAACACAAGTATAGGAAGCTCATTGGTTCCTTGTTGTATTTAACAGCAAGTAGACCTGACATTCAGAGTTGTTTGTGTGTGTGCAAGATTCCAATCTGATCCAAGAGAATCACACTACGAAAAGAAACTTAAGATACTGAAATATGTCAAAGGTACAATCAATGTTGGATTATGGTATCCTAAAGATTCTGGACTAGAATTGGTTGGTTATTCTGATGCTGATCATGGAGGATCAACTCTTGATAGAAAAAGTACTTCTGGAACTTGTCATTTTCTAGGTACTAGATTAATATCATGGTTCAGCAAGAAGCAAACCTGTGTTGCCAATTCATCTACTGAATCTGAGTACATTGCGGCTGGTTGTTGCACAGCTCAAATCCTATGGATTCCGCAACAATTAAGAGATTATGGTATTTCTGAAAAGAAAACACCAATCTTTTGTGATAATACAAGTGCTATTGCTATCACCCAAAATCCTAAGTTCCACTCAAGGACAATGCACATTGATATTAGACATCATTTCATTAGAGATCATGTGGAAAAAGGAGACATTGAGGTTGTGAAAGTAGGTACTGATGATCAACTTGCTGACATCTTTACCAAGCCCCTACCAGATAATAGATTCGCAATGCTAAGGTATAACGTTGGATTGATTGAACTACCTCAATAGTAAGGAATACAATTGGCAGATTGCTGAAACAGGCATTCAGCAAGCCAAAGTATGCTTACATGTATATAGCTCCTTCCACTGATTTCCTCTAAAAGAAATGATAGTTTACTACATGATTGCTTAAACAGGCATTCAACAAGTAATTCCTTCAAAACGGGTATTTGTTAGGAAACTTGATCACTTGCTGAGACGGACACTCAGTAAGAGAAAAACTTGAAGGATTGCTGAAACGGGTATTCAGACAATCAAAGATACTGAAACAGGTATTCAAGTATCAAAGGGAAAACCTGAGACGGGACCTCAACAAAGAGCAAGAACACTTCTCGTATTTCACCAAATGATATCTCAATATAAAAAGAATTTGCTGAGACGGGAACTCAGAAATGTCTTTTAACCTAAAGGAGTATGAGATATTTGATTAAGGGGGAACTTTCAGCAAATACAAGGCTTGTTACCTAAAAAGGTAAGTGCCAAAGTCAATTTGTCCAAAATCGCTGAAAAGATTCTTATTTTTACTTCAGCAAGAAATTAGCGCTGTGGTAAAAAGGATCAAATCCCTTGAATCAAGGTAAAATCAATTTGTGACGTTAATCGTGGCACAGATAAACTCGATGTTAATCATGACATGAAATACAATCGTGGCCATTGATTTAAAGTAGTTTTTGATCTAACGGTTAATATTACAAAGAAAGTGTGCTCTGACGGTTTTTGTTAGTTGACCACTACGCATTTATTGCAAAGGCTCCACTAACGCAGTTGAATATCTGTTTTACCCTCGTTGATAACTCAAAACCGTTTGAGCTTCTTGCACAACAGAGATACCATATAAACAAAGAGTTAGAGAAATACAAAATTCTTTAACTCACATTTCCTTTCTCTGCAAATTTTATAGCTTGTGCCCTGAATTCACTGTACCTCCGGTCAAAAAGCAAGTTAATCTTTTTCGTACATTTCTCTTGCTATATAAGAAATGGCTCCAAAGAGACAGTCCTCCAAGACCTCAAAGTTACCAAAAGCTGATAGTGCTGGGAAAAGCAATACTCCGGTTGAAACTCCGGCAACCAACACAGTGAAAATTGTGTTGAAAAACGACCGAATAACAGAGAGACCCATGCCGCCTGCATATCTTGACACTGCAAAGTGTGAACAGATGATGCAATGGGGCGAATTCGCCAAGGAAAAGTATATAAGATACTTTTATGAACAAGAATTAGATGAAGAAAATGAAGAGGCGCTAAATTTGATAAATCAACAAGGCCTTCTTTTCTTCATAACTGCTCGCCCTAAGAAAGTGAGTATGTTAGATGCTATGGAATTCTACAATAATGCAGAAATCCAAACTCTCACTGATGGACAAGGAGTCACTGAAAAAGTGATTTCTACCACAGTTCAAGGTGTGCAAATCATCCTGAAATGGATCGATTTAGCCAACATCTTTCAGATTCCAACTACTGGAACTGAAGATGACATCACTGCCACTGATAAAGAAATAGAAGCCTTCTACAGTGATATCAAAAATGAAAGAATGAAGAAAGGCGAGATTGCTCCCGTGACTTGGACAAAGCAGGTAAAGAGGAAGCATCTCTGCCATTCACTTGGTCTGGTAGCTCTGCTACTCATCAAAGTCTTAGACTCCCAAGTTGGAGGAATTGACCAAGTAGGCTTGAGAAGGTGGCCATTGATGATGCATATCCATGAGAACAAAACTGAGCTCAACTGGGCTAAGTACATTTTCAACAGACTTGTTGATTGTGTTACTAAATTCAAGGTAAAGGATGAAGACAACATAGTCTCACCTACCTTCCTAGTAATGTATGGACTGAATATATGCTATATCATTGAACACTTCAGGATTCAGCTGAGAAACCCATTGCCGATTAAGAAATCAGCATGCAATGTGGGAAGAGCCTTCTACAAGAAGAATGGACCTAATCTTGCTGACAAGAAGTCAAAGAAGACAACAGCTGCAAATGTTGTCAGTGTTGGTCAGCAAGACAGGTATCCAACAGCTGCAAATGTTGTCGAGACTGGAAATCAGTCCATGAATGCAACTGTTGCAGATGATGACCAACAAGATAAGTGTACAACAGCCGTTGCTGAAAATGCAATAGCTGCAAATGTTGCTGCTGGAGCCACCGCGGTTGCTGAAAGTAATGCAACCAAGGAAAAATCTAAGAAGAAAAAGAGGAAAGATGATGATGACACTCAAACTGCAGCGTCATCAGCTGACCCCATTCCTAAGAAGAAACGGACAAAGACTTACCCAAGAAAGAAAACAATGGCTCGTAAGACCATTCCAGTTGTCCATGATCTTTCGGATGATGCTCCAAGAGTTGCTGAAACACAAGCCCCTCCAGTAGATGTTGTTGAAGTGTTTGCAGAAGCCTTCAGCAATGTTGAAGTGATTGCAGAAGCCTTCAACAATCAACTAAACGTTGATACATCAACTGAAATAAGACCACAAGGCAGTGGAAATGAAATTCCTGCCTAGTCCCAGATATCTACATTGTAGATAATCTCGATGAATATACTCTGGAACCAGCAAGTGATATTGCTGCTGATCTGAGAAACGCGGCACTTGCTGATAATGCTGCTGAAAAGATGGTTGCTGAACAAGCAACTCATCAAGTTGTTGAAGTTGCAGTTATTGAAGCTGCAATTGCTGAAGAACCAGTTGATGAGACTGCAATGGTTCAAGTCCCAGAGGTTGCTGAAACACCACAAGAGACACTATTCGACGATGCATCTCGTGATGCTGAGAATATTAGACCTAGTTCAACAAAAACATCCATTGACAAAGTTCAGCTGGTGATGACAGAACTAAGCCAGCAAATGGATTTGGAGATTGATGACAACTCCAACAAGTCAATAGATGTGTTCATGACTAGCAGTGAACTTAAAGGTCAAGATGTCTCTACTCAACTTGTCAATTGAGAGACAAGGGAGATTGCTGAATCTGCACAGCCTTATCAAATAGAGCAAGAAAAAAAGTCTCCTGAAGAACAAGTCCCAGATAATGAAGATGCTGTCATTGCTGAAAGGACTGAGTCACCACCTGTCCTTCTTCAGCAGGTAGTTAACTCAGACATAAGCAAAACTTCACTATCCGAAACTATATCTTTTGTTGATATTATTGTTTCCTTACAGACTTCTCAAGATACAAGTCAGAAGATTGCTGAAACTTCTGCACCAGAATCCACAACTCCTGTTCAGCAGGATGAACAATTCAAGGATGCTTCTCAAGCTCCTGAAGCAATGGAAATAGTGCCAGCACAACAAAGTGTGCAACATGAGCTTGCTGAACTTCAGCAGGCTCAAAAGGAGACCACTGAAGTGGTTCACATCACTGAAGATTTGGAAGTAAGTTCAGAAGAACTTTACTCAAACTTCAAGAGAACTACCTTGACCAGAGTTGCTAAATCCATCAGCAACTGGCAAAGGTACAGAAGGATGGATTTCTCCGATCTTCACCTTCATTTGTCCAACGAGAAAAAGAGACTTTCTTTGCTGATACTCGAGACGTTTGTACATTCCATACTTTCGGAAGAGCTAACATATTCTCAGCTAATGAGCTACAGTTTGATTGCTCTAATTAGAGAGAATATGAAAACTAAATTCAAGAGTGCCTCTCCAGCTGAACAAGCTGTGATGCTCAAGGGTTCTTTTGTACCCATGGTGGCTGATCCCCACAAAATCAATGAACAAGAGGAAGTTACTAGCGCAACAATGTGCAAACATCTTGAGTTAGTTATACTAACGGACGATGATGAAGAATAAGAGGATGAAAATATCCCAAAAGATCCAAGTGATGATGAAGGAAAAGATTCCAAGGACAAAAAGGATGATGATGATGATAATCAAGGTCCTAGTCCTGATGCTGGTGGAGTTAAGCTGACAGTTGCTGAGACCGAACATCAAGTTACTGAAAATCAGCAAGCTGACCAAACTACCAGTCAGCATCAAGAATCCACTCTTGCTCCTGCTGAGACAAGTAGTCAAGCAACTGAAAAAGTTGTTGACACTGAAGAAGAGTACGCCAGAAAGCATGCTGAAATGAAATTAGGAAAAAATAAGCTTTCTGATGCCGAGTTAACTTTACTCGATGCCAAGGTCACTGAACCAAACCTTGATGATTAAGATATGGATGAAGATTATCAAAGAGCACTTCAAAACAGTCTACAGATTCATGCTAGGCATACGCAGAATCTAGACATTGCTCAATCTTCAGGAGTGAAGAACACGGAAGTCCCCTCCCTTCCGCTTACTGCTGGTGAAACTCCAGTCGTTGAGTCTAAAGCGTTGCCCTCAGCAACCACTCAACCACAAGTGAATGAAGCTACAGATTTAGGAACCAAGGTTGCTGGCCTTGATGAATCTGATGACGAAGAAGATCTCTTCAATTTCTCAACAAACGAAGAAGAACTGACAAAGAAAGTTTAACCCACAGTGGTTACAATTCCTCCTCCATCTCTTGATCATGATGAAGGAGATGTTGAAAGAAGCCGTTTGCTGATAAATGATGATCAATTCGCCACTGAGATCAAAGTTCATTCACTCACTCCCTCTTTAGTGCCTTTCCCTAATGTTGGGGATTTTACTCTCAGAATTAAGGCACGCATGGATGTTCACAAAGCATGCAAAGGAGAGGATGATGCACTGCTTGCTGAGAGTCCGCTTGACATTGGCAAGATACTGGCTACTGTGCTGAAACGCACTACTTCTCTTACAATAGCTCAGAAAGACATAAGTCTACATCATAAAAGTCATGAAGAAGATGTCAGTCAAGCACTCAAACTGGCTAAAACTGCATTGAAAAATGCTCAGACTTTCATTGAAGAAAAAGTCGACAATGAGCGCAGACATGAGGAGAATTTGGCTTGTATTAAGGAAGAAATGTCTAAGCTAACCAATGATCAGCAAAGCATAATTCCAAAATACAAGAGCCTAAGTAAACTTGCTGAAAATTGCAATGAATTTTTCTCTATGCACATTCACCCAATGATGCAATCCATGTCTAAGGGGGAAGATAAACAAAGAAAATCTTCAAGAACAAAGAAAACCCCTGCTGAAGCGCCATTGATACTGCCTAGTCCACTTCCCATAGAACCTCTTGCTGAAAGAAAGCAACGTTCAAAGAGACGAGCTGAAACAGATTCTGAGAGAAATTCAGCAAATCCGAAAAGGAGAAGAACATCTGCTGAAACTCACGAATACTGTCACACTGAGAGTCATCAAGATCTTAATGAAGATGATGATAATGATGATGACCAAACAATAGCTCAAGCACTAAGAGCTAGACCAATTACAGCCCTAACTCCTTCTGGCCATTCCAAACATTTCTCTTCTGACTCAAGATCTTCAGCAAGAGATCAAGAAAATGCTAAGTCAAGAAGAAGAAGGCAAAGACAGGAAGAAAAGAGGCTAGCCAGCATTGCCATTGGCTCTGGCATTGAATACACAAAGACCAGCAATGAACAAACAACTCAGAATGTGATCAGAAATCTACATGGTTGCTGGGTCTTAAAGCTGAAAGATTTGTTGGTCAATGATTTCTTTCCAACTGCTGTACTGAATCAAATGTACACTTGGATTGAATTAAAAGTGCAAAGAAAAGAAAGGGATCCTCCTCCCTACCCAAGAAAAATAGCTGCAAAATGGCTGAATCTGGAAGTCTTAGTAAGAAGAACTTCTATCGGCAAGCTAATGAAGCAAGAGCCTGATTTAATCAAACTGATTGATGTTGCTTACTACAGTGATCCTTTAACCAAGAAGTCAAAGAAGAAATATGGCTTGATTCCTTATGAGTATTTTTTATCTCACTGCCAAGGATCAAGAAGAAGATCTTCTCTGGTTAAGAAAGATTCATGCTAACAAGGGAATTTCAGATACACAACTTCTCCATGCCAGCAATTGGGGCATGCACTTGTGGGTACTTCACTACAAACAAATGAATGGTGAAAACCATCATTATACTACCTGCAAGAATGCAAGGATCATTCAACTTGAAGTCCGTAAGCTACTTGAAGATTACGAGAAGGACTGTGTTGAATTTTCTGCGCTTGCTGAAAAGAGTGTGAGGGAGATTCTGAGGAAATCTTCTGCTGGAATAGCTTAAGTCCCTTGTAAAAGCTTTGTTTGTTTTTTGTTTGCTGATTTTTGTAGTTATCTCTGAACTTTCTTGTAAACTTACTGAAAGATAACTATCAGCAATAAGCTTTTGACTCTTATTGGTTTTTGATTATGCATTCTACTTATGCTTACTGTTTTATTATTCACGTATGTTTGCATTATTCAACTGATTTATTCAACATCAGAAACCTCTAAAAGGGTAACAATTAATTAAGCCATGGATTGCTAACATCAAAAAGGGGGAAATTTGTTAGGAAACTTGTAATTTTGATGAGCAATTAACCATGCTAAATTAAGGAAAGTCCAGTAACTAGTACTCTTAAGGTCCATAGGAATTTAGAAATTTTAAGGACATTGTAAAAGAGGAACGTTTGCTGAAGACCTAGTGTAGGTACTAGTTAGGTGCTTTAGTTTTGCTGATGATGTACTTTGTTTATACAAACGAACTATTGAAGCACTAGAACCGTTCAGAAACTTGAAGAATTCGAAGACTGAAGACTAAAGAAGATTTCTGAAGATGGTATCTATAAAGGCACATGTTGCTCAGAAAGTGGAAACTTCAGCAACAGCTTGCATAAGTGAAATTCTATATGACAGAGTAGGTTGTGCTTGCTGAAACTGAGACTGACCGCTTGCTGAAATACATATGTGACATTCTTGCTGAAAGTAATTGCATTTGCGCTCCAACGTTAATATTTGATTTCATTCAAATGAACATTAAATGCAAAAGTAAGCATGCGAAGAACATGAAGACTAGAAGACAAATGAAGGACGCTGCTGAAAGTACAAAAGCAAGATAGTGACATCTTAAGGAACAAAGCCTTAGAATTTGAAATTCAAATGGCTCCCTTGATTCACTATAAATAGAGTTCATCCGGCAAAGAGTAGAAGTGTGTCAACAACGTGATCAAACTCTCACTTGTGCTTAACACTCATCTTTCTTACTCTTTACTGGCTATTGATCCGTTCCAAGACTTAAAGCTTGAAACAAAAGCAACTTGTGAAGAAGTAGAACATTCACGGCTAAGAAATTAGTTAAGTGTTCTTTCTTTCGAACAAGAACAAGTCTTGACACCAGAAACAACTTAACTTGTGTACTGCAAAGTATTCAAAGTTTTGTTTCTTAGATTACTTGTTATAGCTGAATAAGTTATACTCAAGTCATCTCATCCCAAACCTCTCTAACTGATAAACACCCTTTTCAGGCGTGAAATTCAGGGGGAAATTAATCAAGCATAGTGTTGCTGATTATAAGTCCCAAGTTTGGTGGAGAACAAGGTTTCGTTCTCTAGTTAGGTTGGAAACGAAGCAAGTGTGCTTTGATTTTTGAAGAATCACTTTAGATAGGTGTTGTAAGGAACCTCAAACTTATCTTAGTGGATTCAGTCCTAGAAAGGACAAAGTGGATTAGTTGAGAGATTACGCCACTCTTAGATACCACTATAAAAAGTGTTTGTGTGATTTACTTTACTGCATTTAGTTTTCAGCAAGCTAATCTATCTGTACACTGTCACTCTGCTCACTTGGTGGATATTTTCGTGAGTGCCCTTAGTTCGCGTTAAGCCAAGAATCACATTTTGGAGAACTCAGCCTTATCTTGGAAGCAAATTCAAAAGTTCGGGTCGAAGTTTTGGAGTCGTTCGAGTGTGCAAGATTGACATAGCATAGCCATTTTGGCCATAACTTTTGCATGAGGAATTGGATTGACCTTAAATACACTTCCACGCGTAGCTAACTCAAATATCTATCCAACGGTATATTATACGTCTCGATCCGACATCTTATGAGCCCTGTAAAGGCAAGTGGGCCACTTGGGTTTTCTAGGCGGGCCGCTTGGATTCTAGGGCAGATTCTGTTTTTGGACTGATTTCTAGGCGGGCCGCTTTGACTTTTTTCCAGATTGCGATTTTGGCATTTAAACTCGATTTTCAGTTACTTTTCCTCATTCCTTTCACTTTGTAAAAGCTTTAGAGAGCTCTTGGAGGCTCCATAGCTCAGACCGATTAGGTAGAAGCTTGATTATCATCAAGAGATTGAAGATTTGGCCATAGGATTGCATGATATTTTCATCTACGGAGAGGTTTTCATCAAATCCCACCGGATAGTGACAACTTTGGTGGTAACTTTGTATCAATCTCTTGTCTGGTAGTTTGATCAAATGTCTTTCTGTAACAATTCATATATTGTGATGTTTTCCATTGTGATTATGAATAGCTAAATCCTTTGTGTTGGTGGTAGAATGTGTGATTGATATTGTTACGAATTACGTTTATGCTTATATGAGATTGTGATTCAATCTAGCTGCAAATTGATGAACGTGTATTTTACACTTTCATTCGAGTCTTTTTCACCAATTTAGCTATCCTCTAGGTTAATTTAGCTTATATTTTAGTGTATTTTATTAGAATAGTGTCATGTTTCCCTTTTCTTTGCATTTTTCAGGTTTTAGGTAAAAAACGAATTTTTATGGGCAATATTGATGAAGAGGACGAAGTTTTGGTATTTCGAGGACATTCGTGGTGTATGTAGAAGGTTCCGGATGAGATTTGAGGCCTAGGGGACGAGTTTCAAGGCTTAAAGGTCACTAGAAGGCAAAATCCGAGTCCGAAAAGGAAAAGAAGACAAAAATCTCACTCCCACCGACTGGATGTCCCAGGCGAACCGCCTGGGACGTGGGGCGAATCGCCCCACACCAGGCAAATCGCCTGGCACCTGGGGCGGTCCGCCCGGGAAGTTTCCGCAGCTATATACATCTTTGCCTACTTTCTACGTTTTTGAGACCTTTTCACCTTATTTTGAGAGACAAATTCTCCAGAGCCTGTTCTGGGAATTATTAGCATAGAAGACTCTTTTTCTTATTGATTTGGAAGCTTTAGCATAGAGATTGGACATCTTTGATTTTCGATTCTTGCTTGTGAGTTAGCAATTCATCGGAGATTGACAACCTTCGTTGGTAACTTGTATCTCACGATTTTTCTACTTTTATTTATTTCATTCAACATGTTTTCATTCAATCTTGCTTTGATTCTTGTTGATTGCAATTTATCTATGAGTAGCTAAATCTATCGTTGGTGATAGTATGTGATTTCTTAGCTAGGGTTCTTAGTTATGCATGAGTGGCTTCGCGCGTTTAAGACTTGATTTATTGTTTTATTTCTTTGATCTATCTAAGCCATCTATCTTCGTAGTGTTGAATTGAAAGGAACACATAGGACAATTCATGATCATAGATTTCTATATAAACTTCAAGTACTTCATGCATGATTATTACCCGTTGCTTTGATTGATCATACTATCACTAACTTCCATCATATTGATAAGAAAAATCTGTGCTTTACTTGATTTCTGATTTAAATTTTAAGTTAAATTAGATAAAGCTAGTTATAGTCCTTAGAGATCGACACTCGAGGTTATTTTACTTGTACACTACGTGCCTTGGTTTTCGTTGTAGTTGTGAATTGCCTTTGGCTAAAAACAAATTTATTTGATTAATTGAGTCTGACAATCTCGTTCATCAAATTGGCGCCGTTGCCGGGGACTATACTCCTTTTTTCTCTTTGCTTATTTATATTTTCAGCATTCAATTCCTTACAGAAGAACAAGCTCTGGGGGTTTGCTCTAAAAAAATTTCACTTTATTACCCTATTTCTTTTCCCCTATCTTTTTCAGTAAATTCATCTAATCTGATCTTTGTTACCTTGTGTGCTTGTGCTCTCGAAGTTCTCGGTTACATTGTGTTTGTTTGCACTCTTTGTGCTTTTCTTTGCAAGTTTTTGTTTTTCTTTTGTGGATTCTTCTCCTTGGTTTCTTATTTCCTCATGTGCAGAAACTAGTCATATGAAAGGATGAGTCAACGAGTTCCTTTGCCCCGGTATGTGATGCCTCGAGGGCCTTGCATAACATTAGATGAAGATTGCAGGGATTATGACTTTGATCCTTCGTACTACTCCATTCTCTCCATGTTTTCGATGGGTGATGATCCAAGAGGGTTCTTAGACACGTACGAGGAAGGTGTGTTGAGGATACCTCGAGAGAATGTGTAGGGGGTTATTTTATCACATGAGCAACTTTGTATGAGAGAATTTATGGGAGCCTTGAAAGGGTACGCTCGAGGATGGCTCAGAATCCCGCCGGAAAAATCGTTGTGCACTTGGGGTGAAGTAACCAACACGTTTCTGGAACATTGGGATAGGGACTCACCTCCCGGGTCAAGGGCATGGACGTCTTGCTTCAGTAGTCAGCCACCACAAATCGACATTGCCAATGAAGAGGAATGTGGAGATGAATCCATTGATGAAGCCTCTTCAGAGCTTAGCTGGGATTCCACGTCCTTACTTACGGATGTCGAGGTTGTTGGTCAAGAGGAAGTCGTGAAGGAGGTGATGACTGAATCCATTGTTTCAGTTGAGTCAGAAAGTGATGGCGTGAGTTGTGTTGAGGTCGAGGAGCCAATCTCTGAAGATTTTGGTGTCTCTGAGTCAATTGCTGCAGATACTCTTGATCTTGACTCCTACGTTCTGGTCCATGCACCCACCTATGAGTTCCAAAGGAGTTTTGATCCTCTTTTCTCTTTTTATTTTCCATCTGATTCCCTTGGTTATTTTTTAGATTTAGATTTTATTGGTTTTGTTAATTTTAGTTTTCAGGGAATTATGGACTTGCTTGAGCAGATACAGAGAAGAGCCAAGGATGGTTCCCAAGATGCGAGGAGTAATGGAACGGATGCACAAGATTCGTTTCCATTTGATAATGTATAACATTAGTGGTAATGGTTGCATGTAGTTTAGTTTTATCGCTTTCTTGCATTGCATGCATATTTATTTTGGGCATATCATTGTGTTTTATCATGTTTTCATATGTTTTTGGTGATAAAATAGGTCTCTAGATGATAATTTAGCATTTTAGGAGGAAAACCGACACCTCCAGGAGTCTGGAGGTGCCGGGCGAACCGCCCCCCACGTGGGGCGATTCGCCTGGCATGAACAGGTAACCTGGGGCTTACTGGAAGCCCCAAGCGAATCGCCCCCCACGTGGGGCGGTTCGCCCCGGGTGTCCAGTAAACCTGGTGTCCGGATTTTCATTCGGACACCCCATTTTCTCCTCGTATGCTAAATTATTGATCTTTTTACATCTTTTATCACCTGTTTTGGTTTCTCACGAGTTTCTTTGAGTACTATAGGTTAGAGGTACAAGTTCAGCTCTCACCTTAAATCCACTTTCGATGTTCGGGATGAGCGACGACGTTCAGGTTTGGGGGGGTATCGCTGGCTATCTCCATACTTCTTTTGCTTATGATAAACTCGTGAAACCTTTGTTTGCATTTGCACGTTTACCGCTTTCTTAGTATTTAGTTGCATACACTACATTTATCCTAGTATAGTTTTGCATATTTTTGTGTGGATTGCATGTTTTTGTGTGGAGTTTATTGACAAATTTTTTGAACTTTTTTATTGGGTAGATTACCTAGTTATGACCTTTGACCATGCGTTTCATCTCTATGAATTTGTTTGAGGTTTTTTTTCGCTTGGCTTGTGACATTTATATATGCACTTAGTTAAGCTTGGTAGTCTCGACATCACTTAGTGGTGTTCTCTCTACTACGGTTCACGAAGGCCTTTATAATAAGATGATGCATGTTAGATTCTTGTGGTTGTTTTCCCGTGTAATTATGTACCTAAGAGGCAACAAGTCTTCACCTTTCTTTGAGATTGCTAAATGCCTAGGAAGGAGGTAGTGTGAGATTGTGTGATCCTTTGTTTGAAACGTATTCTAACGAATAGGTTTGGGGAGGGGGTTATGCTGTCATTATGACTTGTTTTTCGATTTTGAGTGTTGTGAGTTTGTTTTCCGTTTTCGTAAAGTTTGTGCTCCAACCTATTCTTTCGAATAGGTTTGGGGAGGTCGTTTGTGAGTCATTGTAATTTATTTTTCGTTGTGCTACTGCTGGTTATATACAAAAAAAAAAGAAAAGGGGAAAAAATAAACAAAAAATCGAAAAAAAATAGAAAAAAGAAAAAAAAATTCCAGAAAAAAGAAAAAATCTGGAAAAGAAAAAAAAAGAAAAAAAAAAAAGACCCCAAAAAAGCAAAGAAGGGTCCAAAGAAAGCCAAAAAGCAGTTTAGCAAAGTGTTTGTCTCGTTTTTCGATTCTTGTAATGTTCGTAATCGAGTTGTAAAGTGTGTCTTTTGTTTGTTTGAGTTTCATCTGTTCTAGACCACCCTCGTCCTGCCATTCAGGAAGTGGTGATTAGTTTATGACTTTGCTTGAGAGATGGGTAGAATAGGGGAGTGTGAACTTTTAGGGAACCCTCCTTCGTTTGATGAGAGCCAGTATTGGTTCGACCTCTTTGAGGGAAAGTCTTAACTTGGTGAATAGCAGTAAGTCCTCAGTTTCATAGGCACGAGACAACCATTCGTATTTTAACATGTTTCATTACGTCGTCACTTACTAGGTCCAGGTAGAGAATGTTACGAGAGACTATCTTGTTTAACATAGTGCATATGTGAATGTGTATGAGTCAATCGAGGTATTCTTCAACCTATATTCATGCTTTGATTTATTTGGTTTTTGTTCATATGTTTTTTGTTAGATTTAGTAGATTAGTTCATTTAAGTTGGCATGAGACTCCATTTTGTGCCTTGCATTGGTTTTTTGCATTAGAGTCTAGCTTAGTTGCTTGAGGACAAGCAAAGGTTCGGTTTGGGGAGTTTGATGATGTATATTTTAGTGCATTTTATTAGAATAGTGTCACGTTTCCCTTTAGATTTTATTTTACAAGTTTTGGTTGAAAAATGAGGATTTCCGGGCAATTATATTGAAGTTGACAAGGAATTGGTGTTCCAGAAGCGTATTTGGAGTATCTGAAGGTTTCCGGATAGGATTTGGAGTCTAGGGGTCGAATATGGAGGTTAGAAGGCCACTAGAAGTCAGAAATCGAGTCCGAAAAGGGAAAGAAATCCAAAACGCGTCGAAAATGCGGAATTCTGCGAAAATTACTCCCGGACGAACCGCCCGGGACGTGGGGCGAATCGCCCCACACCGGGCGAACCGCCCGATGTGTGGGGCGAATCGCCCCACACTTTTTCGTAGCCTATATATAGTTGCTCAGTTTTTCTCCGGAATTCATACTTTTCTAGACCTATTCTCTCACCTTTCTCTGTAGTTTTAGGTAGGAACTTCCCAGAGTCTGTTCTGGGGGTTCGTAGCTTAGGAGACACTTTTTCATAGCAGATTGGAGCTTGTAGGATCGCAATTCTTCGGAGATTGACAACCTTTGGTAACATTGTATCTTACAGTTTATTCTACTTATTTTTATATATCTTTCAACATGTTTTCTTCTATAATTTATGTTGATTGCATGCCTATTATGAGTAGCTAAACTTATCGTTGGTGGTAGTATGTGAATTCTTAGCGAAGGGAAGATAATCATGCTAATGGCTTTATCACGCATTATACTCCGTGTTATTGCTTTATTTCGTTGATCAGGCTCAGCCTAAATTCTCGTATGTTGTATTAATTATTATGCACAATTGGACCCTCGTTGACCTCTGCGCATGTATATCTTCGTAGTGTTGAATAATTACGGAACACAATTGGACAATAGTGCTTGACTTGTCAGTACCTTTATCTTCGTAGTGCTTAATAATTGCAACAGGACATTAGATTGATCAAAGATCTCCATGCAAGACCGAGGAATTTACGCATGATTATTGACCCGTTATGCTTTGAAGGATCATACTATCAGCAATCTCCATTATCTGTTAGAAAAACCTTTGCTTTTACGTCTGCTATTTTTATATTCCTAGTTAAATAGATAAAGCTAGTTATAGTCCTTAGAGAACGACACTCGAGGTCATTCTACTGCTACACTACGGTTTTCGTTGTAGTTGTGAATTGCCTTTGGCTAAATAACAAATTTATTTGCTTGAATCGAGACCCGACAAATCTCCATTCATCAAATTGGCGCCGCTGCCGGGGACTATACTCCTTTTTTCTGTTTAATTTGTTTATATTTTCAGCATTCAATTCCTAATTCTAGTAGTTTTAGTTTTCCTTTTTAATCTCTCTCTGATACTGCTTTCCTAGTCTGTTACAGATAGTGTATGCCACATACACGATCTAGGGGAACACCGCTTGCTGATTCAATTACTGAGATCGACAGAGTCTACCACCAAAGAAGGCGACTACTTCAAAGGCGTGCACTAGAGGAAATAGAGGATACCGATTCTTCTGAATCTCTACACAGTCTTTTGAAGGAAATCGACGGAATGGCAGAAGCTAGACCACTGAAAGTATGGGTTCAACCCACCAAGGATCGTATGAGGGGACCGGCGATTGTTCTTTCGTCTGCAACTCGAGATCTGGAAATCAAGAACCACGCGTTCCAACAACTTCCGAGGTTCTATGGCTTATCAAGGGAAGATGTGATGGGGTACTTGCACGATATCGATGATTTCGTCAACCAACTCCCATGACCCAGAGCTGAAATAACAACAGATGAGTTGAGGATGAAGGTTTTTGCTATGGGACTTGGCGACAGAGCCAAGTCATGGTTGAGTTCTCTACTAGTAGGCTCACTGGACACTTGGGAGAAGGTTTTTTCAGCTTTCATGGAGAAACACTTCCCTCACACCTTCACTACCGCGCTAAAGGCGCAAATCACTGGATTCAAGTAGGACTATGATGAGACCATCTACACCGCGTTTGAGAGATTCCAAGATCTCACGAACAAGTGCCCTCACCATGGTTTTGAGCTTTCTGACCTAGTCCAACACTTCTACAATGGACTAACCTTCGAGAACCAACAAGTGGTGGATTTCCAATGCCGAGGCAATATTTGGGAAGAAACCGCAGAAGCCGTCTGGGCAGTTTTTGAAAGGCTTGCTAAGGGTTCGCAGTTCAAGGACCCAAGAGCAATGGTTAGGAGACGTGGACCTGAAGCTCCATCGACTCAAGAAGCCCCTATGTATAGGGGGAATGGGGATCAATTCGAGTGCTTTACCAACGAATTGAAGCAAGTCTTCAAGAGCGCTACCGGAACAACTGTTTCGAACGAAGTATGCCGAATATGCAAGAACTATGGGCATGGGGCTCATATGTGTAGATCTGAGCTTGCGTATGATGATGGCAACTGGGCTCGAGGAGGTGAAGAGGAAGCCTTTGCTACGGAGTTTGGTACTCAAGAAGTTAGCTACGGACAAGACGGTAGGAATCCTCGAGGTGGATTTTGGAGGAGAGGATTCCGAAACAATCAAGGATATGCACCGGCTAACCAAACTTATGGCCCTAACCAAGACCGTAGTAGGCTAAACTATGGTAATGATCACTGCGAAAACCCCGCTCCGAAAGATCCATCGAAGTCGAAGTCGGATCAACTGATGGAGAACTTGCAAAAGATGGTTGATCACACCCAAAGTTTTCTCAAACTTTATGAAGAAGATTCTGAGAAGAATAGGGCAAGGCTTGATAGGTTGGAAGAGAGCACTAGGCTTGCCCATCAAAAGATGCAATAGTTGATCGACCGAGGAGCAAGTAGGGAACAAGGCAAACTGCGTAGCAACACTGAGAAGTCGAATTCCATTACATTGGCTGGTGATCTACCTGACGAAATCACCATCAAAAAGGTTGCTAAGTGCGAGTGTTGCAAGAAGGAGGAACTTCTACAGGCTAAGAAAGAAGAGAAGGACCTTGGTTCTGACGAAAGTGATGAGGAGCAAGAGGATCCCGAGCCACTCCCTAAAAGTTTTGATGTTAAGGTAGGGATTGGAGAGCTTGACGATGTCCGTGCCACACTAGACACGGGATCCTACTCAAACATACTCCCTTTGAATGTGTTTGAAAAGAGTAGCCTTGGAAAACTATCTGAGCATAGGGCTATTGTGCAACTGGCGGATGGATCCTTTATGAGACCCGAAGGCGTTGTGAAAAATGTGTTGGTGAAGATTGGTGAAGCTTCTATATACACCAATTTTGTAGTTATGCCGGCGTCTGCACCTGGAACGGGGGATGTCATACTCTTAGGGCGAACGTTCTTGACTAAACTACGCTCCGTGATGGACATCTACCAAAGAACTTGCACTATTGAAGTGGATGGAAAGCAACACGTGTTGCAAGCCATATCTGATCCACCTGATCCGCCTGATATTTCTTTCACTACTCACTACTGTGGTCTTGCAGCCTATATTCTTTCTTATTCGCAGGTTCATGGCATGGAGAGGAGATCAATGAAGGGGAAGTCTAGAACCCGCAGAAAGAAGAGATAGGCACAGACAGGAGTCGAGTCAAAGACTTTAAACAATGGCGCTATCCGGGAGGCAACCCGGAGTTTTTATCGCTTTCTTTACCGCTTTATTGCATGCATTCATTCTTGAACAATTTGCTTTTCATATGTGAATTTGTTCATGTCTGTGTCGTATACGCTTATGTTTGAGTGAGATTTTTCGAGTGGTTTTATGAGAAAATTGGTTTTGGGGATTAAAAACCGCGTTTTCGGACGAAAGGACCGTCTCCCCACATCGGGGAGCGGGGGGCGAATCGCCCCGCGTGGGGCGACTCGCCCCATTGTCCCAGAAAGTTAAAAACGCGGATCTCCCCTCTTTACCTCATTTTCTTCATATCTTCATCACTCTTCCTCCCCAAAAACCGGAAATTGCGAAAATTACTTCAAAACCTCATAACTTCTTCATTTCTTGACCAAATTTAGTGTTCTTTAAATCGAAGCCTATTACGTGATCTATCTTTTCATCCGAACAGATTTCTCCCTAGTGCATTAGATTTTCAAATCTGAGGTATCTTCTTATGAACCCTAATTTTCTAATTTGGGGGTTTTCTAATTTGAGCTTCAATTATGCTTATTTGATGCATGGGTATGTTGTTTGTGTGATTAGAAGCGTTATTTACTATCAATTGCATGCTCAATTATGCTTGGTTCGTTGATTTGGGAATTTTGCTACTAGATGATATATCTTGTTTTGCACTATGTCTTTATCTTTGATTTCTTGCATATGATTGTGTTTATTGATGTGATGATGGTGGATTTATTGATAGAATGCTTAATTGTTGAGTATGAGGACTTATGATGCTAGAATTTTTCGCTACTATGGTATGAATTGAGCTTTGTTATCTAGGATATTGGTTGTCTAGTAAGAGCATAATGTGATGTATTGCATGTAGTAGTTACATTGGTATGTTGCATGATGAAAAATCTAGGCTAGATATTAAAGGTTTGGGGAGCTCGATTGTTGATTCTATCACTTGTGTGTTTCATTCTTACACTAGCATATGCATGAGTCAGTTTTGTGTCATACGAGGTACTAACTGTTGTTTGTAGGAACCATGCCAAGGGAAAGGAGCATTCCCGTATGATTACTATGAAGTATTGGAGGGGGATCGATTACAACCATGTCAAGAAGAGTGACCTCGTTAGATGTGCATTCGAGCCAAGGGGTTTTGCAACAACGTCGTGGATTATCCAAGAGGAGAAACTAGAGTACACCTGGAGTAAGGACTCCTATGCCTATTCATGCACCACCGAAGGGACAGAAACCATTATTACGTCAGCAATCCATCACAAGCACTGCAAAGTTCATGTGAACTGGAAGGCACCGGGACATTCTCGCCACGACGGATTCAATCTTGAGTTCGCAGTGGCTAGAAGGTTCCGAAGCGCTAGCTTGTTTCCAAAACATAATGACATGGGTGCCCAGCCCCTCGTTGGGGTGCCCCTTGCCTGCCTCTAAAGGGAGCATCATATAGACATCGGTCGGATCAACCGTAGAGAATGTGGTCGACATTGGAAAAAATGGTAGAAGACTTCTGAGTATCCGAGCAGCTTACTGTAACCTCCTTGGGGTGTAAAACGCTTGAGGGGGAGGTCCTGATACCACTGCTCTTTCCCCTTCAACAGTTCACAACCTAGTGGAGGGCTACAGGATGGAGGATTCCATAACAGCGGCGGCTAATCTTGAGGATTCTACTCGACACTGCAACTCTACTAGTGAGGATGTGCGTGACAGTAGTGACAATGAAGGCCATACGGGCAATGATGATACTAATGGAGGAGTTGTTCCTATCCGGCCTATAATTGAAACTACCACGCCTACCAGAAGACCTAATGACACCCTATAAAGCACCCAGAGCAGTCCCAATAACTCACAAACAGCACACTCAGCCGACCGAGGCCAAACCATGGGGTAACATCTAGTATCACATCTTATTTCCTCATTTTCTTACTGCTAGGGACTAGCGTTAATTTCATGAGGGGGGATGGGATTTAAGTGATCTAGTATTGTTAGTTTGGAGCTTGACATTGGTAGGCTGAGTATAGTACCTCGCATGTTTTATCCGTCTTCATTTGCATTTGCACGTTTACTGCTTTCGTAGATTTTTTAGGTTGCATTCACTACATTCATCCTAGGATAGACTTGCATGTTTTATATGGAGTTTATTGCCGAATTTTTTTTGAACTTTTTTATTGGGTAGATCAACTAACTATGCCTTTAATCATATGCTTCATCTCTATGAATTTGTTTGAGGTTTTTCTCGCTTGGCTTGTCACATTTATGTATTGCACTTAGTTAAGCTTGGTAGTCTCGACATCACTTAGTGGTGTTTTCTCTACTGCGGTTCACGAAGGCCTTTATAATAGGATGATGCATGTTAGGATCTTATGGTTGTTTTCCCGGGTAATTATGTACCTAAGAGGCAACAAGTCTTCACCATGCTTTGAGATTGCTAAATGCCTAGGAAGGAGGTAGTGTGAGGTTGTGTGATCCTTTGTTATAACCTATTCTTCTGAATAGGTTTGGGGAGGGGGTTACACCATCATTAGACTTGTTTTCGTTTTTCATTCCCGTATCGTGAGTTTATTTTCCGTTTCCGTAAATTTTTTACTCCAACCTATTCTTTCGAATAGGTTTGGGGAAGTCGTGTGAGTCATTTTTTTTTTCTCTTTTTGATATGCTACTGCTGGCTAAAAAAAAAAAAAGAAAAAGAAAAAGAAAGAAAAAAATTCCAGGAAAAAAGAAAAAAGAAGGAAAAAAGGAAATAAGAAACTGGAAAGAAAAAAAGAAAAGACCCCGAAAAAGCAGAGAAGGGTCCAAAAAAGAAACCCAAATAGCAGTTTAGCAAAGTGTTCTGTCTCATTTTCCAATTCTTGTAATGTTCGCAATCGTGTTGTAATTTTCTATTTTTTATCTTTTTTGTCTTGATTGTCATCTATTCTAGACCACCCTTGTCCTGCCATTCAGGAAGTGGTGAATAGTTTAAGACTTTACTTGAGAGATGGGTAGAATAGCGGAGTGTTAACTTTTATAGGGAACCCTCCTTTGTTTGATGAGATCCAGTACTGGTTCGACCTCTTTGAGGAAAAGTCTGAACATGGTGGAACAGCAGTAAGTCCTCAGTTTCATAGGCAAGGGACAACCATTCGTATCTTAGCATGCTTCACTACGTCGTCACTGACTAGGTCCAGGTAGAGAATGTTACGAGAGACTATCTTGTCTTGACATAAGTGCTTATGTGGATGTGTATAAGTCAATCGAGGTATTCTTCAACCTATATTCATGCTTTGATTTATTTGGTTTTTGTTCATATGTTTTTTGATAGATTCAGTAGATTAGTTCATTTAATTTGGCATGAGACTCCATTTTGTGTCTTGCATTGGTTTTTTACATTAGAGTCTAGCTTAGTTGCTTGAGGACAAGCAAAGGTTCGGTTTGGGGAGTTTGATGAATGTGTATTTTACACTTTCTTTTGAGTCTTTTTCACCTATTTTAGCTATCATCTATGTTAATTTAGCTATATTTTAGTGCATTTTATTAGAATAGTGTCACGTTTCCCTTTAGATTTTATTTTACAGGTTTTGGTTGAAAAACGAGGATTTCCGGGCAATAATATTGAAGTTGACAAGGAATTGGTGTTCCAGAAGCCTATTTGGAGTATCTGAAGGTTTCCGGATAGGATTTGGAGTCTAGGGGTCGAATCTGGAGGTTAGAAGGCCACTACAAGTCAGAAACCGAGTCCGAAAAGAGGAAGAAATCCAAAAACGCATCGAAAACGCGGAATTCCGCGAAAAGCCCCACACCGGGCAAACCGCCCGGTGTGTGGGGCAAATCGCCCCACACTTTTTCGTAGCCTATATATAGTTGCTCAGTTTTTCTCCGAAATTCATACTTTTCCAGACCTATTCTCTCACCTTTCTCTGTAGTTTTAGGTAGGAACTTCCCAGAGCCTGTTCTGGGGGTTCGTAGCTTAGGAGACACTTTTTCATAGCAGATTGGAGCTTGTAGGATCGAAATTCTTCGGAGATTGACAACCTTCGGTAACATTGTATCTTACAGTTTATTCTACTTATTTTTATATATCATTCAACATGTTTTCTTCTATGATTTCTGTTGATTGCATGCGTATTATGAGTAGCTAAACTTATCGTTGGTGGTAGTATGTGAATTCTTAGTGAAGGGAAGATAATCATGCTAATGGCTATATCGCACATTATACTCCGTGTTATTGCTTTATTTCGTTGATCAGGCTCAGCCCAAATTCTCGTATGTTTTATTAATTATTATGCACAATTGGACCCTCGTCGACCTATGCGCATGTATATCTTCGTAGTGTTGAATAATTACGGAACACAATTGGACAATAGTGCTTGACTTGTCAGTACCTTTATCTTCGTAGTGCTTAATAATTGGAACAGAACATTAGATTGATCAAAGATCTCCATGCAAGACCGAGAAATTTACGCATGATTATTGACCCGTTATGCTTTGAAGGATCATACTATCACCAATCTCCATTATCTGTTAGAAAAACCTTTGCTTTTACGTCTGCTGTTTTTATATTCCTAGTTAAATAGATAAAGCTAGTTATAGTCCTTAGAGAACGACACTCGAGGTCATTCTACTGCTACACTACGGTTTTCGTTGTAGTTGTGAATTGCCTGTGGCTAAATAACAAATTTATTTGCTTGAATCGAGACCCGACAAATCTCCGTTCATCACACCTTATTTTGAGAGACAAATTCTCCAGAGCCTGTTCTGGGAATTATTAGCATAAAAGACTCTTTTTCTTATTGATTAGGAAGCTTTAGCATAGAGATTCGACATCTTTGATTTTCGATTCTTGCTTGTGAGTTAGCAATTCATCGGAGATTGACAACCTTCGTTGGTAACTTGTATCTCACGATTTTTCTACTTTTATTTATTTCATTCAACATGTTTTCATTCAATCTTACTTTGATTCTTGTTGATTGCAATTTATCTATGAGTAGCTAAATCTATCGTTGGTGATAGTATGTGATTTCTTAGCTAGGGTTCTTAGTTATGCATGAGTGGCTTCGCGCGTTTAAGACTTGATTTATTGTTTTATTTCTTTGATCTATCTAAGCCATCTATCTTTGTTGTGTTGAATTGAAAGGAACACATAGGACAATTCATGATCATAGATTTCTATACAAATTTCAAGTACTTCATGCATGATTATTACCCGTTGATTTGATTGATCATACTATCACTAACTTCCATCATATTGATAAGAAAAATCTGTGCTTTACTTGATTTCTGATTTATAGTTTAAGTTAAATTAGATAAAGCTAGTTATAGTCTTTAGAGATCGACACTCGAGGTTATTTTACTTCTACACTACGTGCCTTGGTGTTCGTTGTAGTTGTGAATTGCCTTTGGCTAAAAACAAATTTATTTGATTAATTCAGTCTGACAATCTCGTTCATCACAAATTGCTTTTTATGATCCATAGTTGCCTATAAAATACATTCGAATAGAGTATTGTGACAAACTCTTGGTCAATCAAGGCTATAGGATTGTATGTTTGTGATTTGTAGCATGCTAGATAAATGGTGTTAGTGAGAAGCAACTCTAAAGTATTGATAGTGATCTTTCATGATGTGTGTCTTGAAAGTTATCTAGAAGGTTGCTTAGCAAACTTAGTCGAAGGTTTTACGCATTGAACTTGTAAGCGTATTCGTGATTCGTTGCTTATCATTACAACTAAGCTACCACCAACATCTTTCTCTTCTTGATTATCTTCTTCTAGCAAGTGTTGGTTGCATGAGTGTTCGGTTAATTCTTACAAACTTACTTGTTGATTGATTGCAATTGTTTCACACTAAACAAAGCGGGAACATCTTACCGCTGCACTAAATCTTTTGTGTAGTGAATAAGTGTTCTTTGGCTAAAAACAAATTTAATTGGTGAAAAAACGACTCATCAATTTGGCGCTGTTGCCGGGGACTTAACTCAAGGTTAGTGTTTAACTTTCGTTTCTTAGCAATTTCACTTTCTTACCTCATTTCTTTCCCTCTATCTTGTTCAGCAAACTTATCTAATCTGTTCTTGGTTACCTTGTGTTCTTGTGCTCTTTGTGTTCTTGTTGCAATCTTGGTTGAGTTTTGTATATTTGTTAGTTTAGCTTTTTGCTTTTGTTGCGGAACTACTCTTCCTTGCTCATCTTTGTGTGTAGGTATACATGAATGACCTGTATTGCGAAGTTTGTCGGGAGAATGGACATGTTTCTGATGCTTGTATGGATAGAAGTGTTGTTACCTCGTTCTGTCAGTTGCCGAATGAAGGTTTTCATCTCGCTTGGGTTAGATTTGAGTACCTACACTCGAGGAAGAACTCCAAACACCAGATGGAGCTCGGGGAATTGTTGTGGTATTTCTACTGTGGTTTGAGATCCGGCTATCAAATGGCTTTGAAAAAAAGAACTGGGAGAGATATCCTTGATATGAAACCGAGTGCTATCAAGCTTGCTTGCGATGAGTTTGCTGATCAAATTTTCAGTGCTCTTCGAGATATTGGTGAAGATCCCGTGGATGTTTTGAGCATGAATGAGATTAAGCTTCACTATCCTTTATTGTGGGGTGAGTTCGAAGTACATAGGCAATTTAATGACATTTCAGTGGATGATGTGAGTGAGCATGTTGACACACCTATCATCGAGGATGTTCAGATCGTTGGTGAAGAAGAAGTCATGGAGGAGGTGACGATCGAATCCATTGCTTCCCCTGAGTCAGAAATCCTTGTTTCGAGTTGTCTTGAGGTTGAGAAGCTAGTCTTTGAGGATATTGGTACCTTTGAACCGGCATGCTTAGACTCTATTGTTGTAGACATTCTTGATCTTGACTCTTACGTTTTGGTCCATGTCCCCACCGACGAGTTTCAAGGGAGTTTTGATCCTTTTTTCTCTTTTTATTTTCCATCTGATTCCCTTAGTTATTATTTAGATTTTGATTTTACTGATTTTGTTAATTTTAGTTTACATGGAATCATGGACTTGCTCGAGCAGCTAAGGATAGGATCCAAGGATGGTTCCCAAGATGCAAGGAGTAATGGAACGGATGCACGAGATTCGTTTCCATTTGATAATGGATAACCTTAGTGGTATTTCTTTGCATGTAGTTTAGTTTTTTCTTATTTTTTATTAGTTTCGTAGTTGTGGCCCGTGTGCCTTTTGTCGTGCTTAGTTTTGTCTTAGTCCCGGTCCCTTAGGTGTAAATGTTTGAAAAAACTGTGGAATTTGAGGAAACAGGGCAAGCGAGCCGCTTGGAATCACCAAGCGGACCGCTTGGATGTCGGCAGAATTCTTTGGAATTCTGCCAACAGCCAAGCGGTTCGCCTGACTGATCCCAAGCCGACCTCTTGCCAAGCAGTCCGCTTGGATTCTGCCAGGCGGTCCGCCTGGACCCCGTAACCCTAAATTCCATCATTGTTTCTATTCTTTCACCATTGGGCACCCGTTTTCACTTGTTTCTTGAGTCCTTTCAGGTACTACTCAATTATAGGGGTTGGACACGAACGTTTAACCTCAGGGAAGTATACTTTCAATCCAATATCTCCTTTTTGTCAACTTTTCCTTGCTCGAGGACGGGCAAAAGTTTAGGTTTGGGGAGGGGTTATTGGATTTTCAGTATTATGTGCTTTTTTTTTTGTTCGTGTATGTCTGTTTGGCTCAACTCTCTTGTGTTTTGTCATGTTTTTTCAATTCTTACATGCATATCATCCGTAGATTAGTTGTTGCACATTGTTGTGTGTGGAGTTTATTGCCAAGTTTTTTGAACTTTTTTATTGAGTAGACTAAGTGTTTATGACCATTGGCCATATGATGCATCACTTTGCAAGTAGTTTGAGACTTGTCTCGCATGGTTTTGCACATGCGCATGTGCACTAGTTAAGCTTAGTAGTCTCGACATCACCTTGAGTGGTGTTTCTTCTGTTGCGGTTCACGAAGGCCTTATAAAATAATGCATGTTAGAGACTATGGTTGTAACCCGTGTAATTATGTACGTAAGAGGCGACAAGTTCTTCACCTCGATTAGAGATTGCCAAATGCCTAGGAAGGAGGTAGTGTGAGGTGTGCGATTCCTTGTATTAAACCTATTCTATCGAATAGGTTTGGGGAGGGGGTTGCTTTGTTGTTCTTGTCCTTCGTTCTTGAGTCGTTGTAAAATTTGTCTTTTTCTCTTTTGTGTTTTGTACTCCAACCTATTCTTTCGAATAGGTTTGGGGAGGCGTTTTGTAGAGTCTGTTCTTTTTCTTTTCATCTTTGTGCTCAAACCTATTCTCTCGAATAGGTTTGGGGAGGTGTTTTTTGATTTTGTTTGTTGTGAATCGCTGCTTGCCTATATATAAAGAAACAAAAAAAAGGGAAAAAAAGAGAGTAGAAAATAAACAAAAAAGAGAAGAAGAAACAAAAAAAAAAAAGAAAAAAAATAAAAGAAAAAAAAGAAAATAAAGAATAAGACCCAAAAAAAGCAAAATAAGGGTTGTTGCAAGCCAAAAAGCAGTCTTGTAAAGTGTCAAGTGTTATGTAAATATTTTTGTCTTTGTGAAGTTATCGAGTTGTAAATCCTATCTTTTGTTTGGTGTCGCCTTTGTCCAAGGCATGTTATTGACCACCCTTTTCCTGCTATTCAGAATGTGGTTGAAACAGACTCATTCTTTGAGAGTCTATGGAGAATAGGGGAGTGTTATCTTTCTAGGGAACCCTCCTTCGTTTGATGAGGGCCAGTATTGGTTCGCCCTCTCTTGAGGAAACGTCTCGCTTGGTGAACAGTAGTAAGCCCTCGGTTTCATAGGCACGGACCAATCATAGCATGATAATGTGCATCATTGCGTCGTCACTGACCAGGTCCAGGTGGAAGATGTTACGAGAGACTCCTTTGTTTAACCAAGTGCACATGAGAATGTGTACATTCGCAATCGAGGCATTCTTCAACCTACTTGCATGTCATGATGCTTTGTATGGTCTTTGTTCATAAGCACTTGGTAGATTCAATAGATTAGTTCAGTTTCTTGGCATGAGACTCATTTTTGTGTTGCATTTAGATTAGTTTGTTGCTTGAGGAAAGCAAGGGTTTGGTTTGGGGAGATTGATGAATGTATTTTTGACGCGTTCATCTTGTCTTTTTCGCCTTCTTTTGCTGTCTTTTTGCTTGAATTTTTGGTTAGTTTTGTAGAATAGTGTCACGTTTTGTGTTTTTTTGCATTTTCAGGCACTTAGGTACGAAACCGTGTTTTTGGAGCTAAAAACTAAGCATTTTGGATGAAAAATGACCCCGTTGAAGTTCCTTAATCTCCGTGGATATTTTCGTGAGTGCCCTTAGTTCGCGTTAAGCCAAGAATCACATTTTGGAGAACTTAGCCTTAACTTGGAAGCAAATTCAAAAGTTCGGGTGGAAGTTTTGGAGTCGTTCGAGTGTGCAAGATTGACATAGCATAGCCATTTTGTCCATAACTTTTACATACGGAATTGGATAGACCACAAATCAAATTCTACGCGTAGCTAACTCAAAGCGCTATCCAACGGTATATTATACGTCCCGATCCGACATCGTATGAGCCCTGTAGAGCGAGTTAAAGGCAAGTGGGCCGCTTGGGTTTTCTAGGCGGGCCGCTTGGATTCAGGGGCAGATTCTGTTTTTGGACTGATTTCTAGGCGGGCCACTTTGACTTTTTTCAAGATCGCGATTTTGGCATTTAAACTCAATTTTCAGTTACTTTTTCTCATTCCTTTCACGTTGTAAAAGCTTTGTAGAGCTCTTGGAGGCTCCATAGCTCAGACCCATTAGCTAGAAGCTTGATTATCATCAAGAGATTGAAGATTTGGCCATAGGATTGCATGATATTTTCATGTACGGAGAGGTTTTCATCAAACCCCACCGAATAGTGACAGCTTTGGTGGTAACTTTGTATCAATCTCTTGTCTGGTAGTTTGATCAAATGTCTTTCTATAACAATTCATATATTGTGATATTTTCCATTGTGATTATGAATAGCTAAATCCTTTGTGTTGGTGGTAGAATGTGGGATTGATATTGTTATGAATTACGTTTATGCTTACATGAGATTGTGATTCAATCTTGCTGCAAATTGCTTCTTATAATCCATAGTTGCCTATAAAATACATTCGAATAGAGATTGTGACAAACTCTTGGTCAATCAAGGCTATAGGATTGTATGTTTGTGATTTGTAGTATGCTAGATAAATGGTGTTAGTGACAAGCACCTCTAAAGTATTGATAGTGATTTCTCATGATGTGTGTCTTGAATGTTACCTAGACGGTTGCTTAGCAGACTTAGTCAAAGGTTTTACGCACTGAACTTGTAAGCGTATTCGTGATTCGTTGCTTATCATTACCACTAAACTACCACCAACATCTTTCTCTTCTTGATTATCTTCTTCTAGCAAGTGTTGGTTGCATGAGTGTTTGGTTAATTCTTACAAACTTAATTGTTGATTGATTGCAATTGTTTCATAATAGACAAAGCCACGTTAAGAGAACGACACTCGGGAACATCTTACCGCTGCACTAAATCGTTTGTGTAGTGAATAAGTGTTCTTTGGCTACAAACAAATTTAATTGGTGAAAAAAGCGACTCATGAGGAGCATCCCTACGGGTCGACTACAAAGAGTGGTCGATCCAAGGAGGACCTTACGTCAAGGTATCACCCTCCAAAGGAGAACAGGTTGAGCACTACTTGGACCATGGGAGCTGAGGAAGGCACGAGGACCCAGGTTGACCACCCCTGGTCGGTCCCGAGGGGGTCTGCCTTCCAGAATATTCCATGAGACCTGAAAAGTCAATAATGCCCTCCAAACCCTAGATCAGATGTTTGGGCCAAAGCCCATGGACCTTCTTAATGGGCTTGGGTTATAGGAGGATTCTATCTCAGCCGGACACATGTCACAATCCTACACAAAGTGACAAGACAATACAAGGAGTATAAAAGGAGACCTCACTCCATCATTTAAAGGTAATCAACAATCTCCAACTCTCCATCAATATTTCTCTCACTAGGGAAGCCTTCAACTCCCTACTCGTAAAGTTGTCCCTCCGGTCTGATCCTTGACAGACCGGACACGAGGAACTTACCCCCCCTCCCATTTCCAAGTCTTATTTCAGGTACAAGAATTATGGAGGTTACTTGAAGTCAAGGTGTCTACGCATTGGAGGACTTTCCCTTCAACATAAGTCGAAGTATCTTCCTTCGAGAAGACTCAAGTGTCTCCCTTCAAGAAGACTAAAAGTAACATCCTTTGAAGAAGACCAAATTACCTTCCTTCGAAGACTTAAGACGAATTAGAAAGAAAGCACGAATTACCCTTCAACAAGTTCCTAAGTGGAGTATTCATCGGGACTTTTGACCACGTATAACCCAAAATTACAGTAGAGAAAAATATAATAAAATTATATTATGAGATTAAATGCAGTATGTTTTCATAATCAACTTTTAATTTATATTGATACAGTTTAATTTAAAAGCTATACATGGTCAAAGGTCGCGATGAATAGTCACCTTAGGAACTTATTAATGAAACGGAGGTAGTAATAGATTATTTTATAAAAATAATTAAATAGGGAATAAATATCCAGTATTTTATTTTTATCAAATACAAGAAAAATTGCATACTCTAATGACACTTTGATCAAAGAGGTAATACTTAATAGTTTAATATTATATTATCAAAACAAAATAATTATAATACCAATAATCAAAGCCTACGTTTTTTCAACATTATTTTTGGAATTGTATATGTTCGATTTTTATTATGTCTTCTAGGGGATTCTTTTCCTTATAGTGATTTGTATACTATATACTTTTGTTTATAACACCAAAATATATACTATACTTAAGATTAATCAAATCAATTTGTATCAAGATTTTCTGGAAAAGAATATTTTTATTTTTAGGAAAAAATATCAAGGTTGAGACTTATATAATACCATCGATCGAAGTAATGTTCATAGAGAATTTCTGAAACTCATAAATTTAATAAGTCGAGAGATGATGAAACAATAGAGTCAATCTTTACTTGGACCAAATTCATTTGTGTTGGTGTCGGAATATGTCCAACCCCCAAGGGCGCCTAAGAGCACACTAGGGCATCATGGGCTGACCATGATAGAAGGGTCCTACTACCCATCACCATGGTCCGACCAGACAAGAGACTAGGCAAAATAGCCTAAGTCCTTATGTTCAACCTAGAAGTACAAATGTCCCACTAGCCATTGAGTTGCCCTACTAACATGGTAATGCCCTACTAGCAAGACAATACCCTAGTAGCCACCATCTAGGAGAAAGGCAAGGTAGCCAAAGAGCTCCTCGAACTTCATCATAACCTCCGGCTAAATAGGGTCGCCCTAGTAGCACGTCGAGAGGAACAAGTCTCGTGCCCTTCTGCCCTACTAGCACTGGTAGTCGGACAAGTGTCCTTCTGCCCTACTAGCACTGGTAGTTGGACGTGAGTCCTCCTTACGTCAAGGAAGAACTGACATGTTCCAAGGAAAAGGTGATCCTTGGATCTTAGGAGCATAGTGGTCGCCCTACTACCTCGTCCTCGGACGGTACAAGGGTGACACCCTCTCTAGTAGCCCTTTGGTACCAAAGATGACCATCTTACCCCTGCCAACCCTAGTGGAAGATCTGGGCCAAAGCCCATGGGTCACTCCAAATGGGTCTAAGCCTACGGGAGACTCAATCATGGCCGGACACTTGTCACGATCCTAAGTGCTAGTGCAATATTCTATTGCTAGTATAAATATGGGCTCACTCCAATCAAGGTAATCATTATGACATCCCATCACACATTACTTTCTCACTCTACATTTACTAGGGAAGTCGTTCCTCCGGCTTGATCTTGACAAGCCGGGCTTATGGCACTAACCCCCCCTCTTGCTAAGTTATATCTTAGGTATTAGGAACAGTACGGAAGGCACTTGAAGTGCTAAGGACGATTTTGAACATTCGCCATACGACGACGCTCCAGAGGAAAGTACGACGCTCCAGAGGAAAGCACAAATTACCTATCAACATTTGGCGCAATCTGTGGGAACCGATCAAAAGGTTACCCTCGCCCTACTAGCGCGAGCCGAAGGATTGTTAATCCCAGAAGAAGTACCCGCCTTGCGACCGCCGCCGCCGCACCCCAACCTGCTCGTCCTCGGGTCCGTCCCCCGTTAGGAGGCTGAGGTAGAGGAAGGGGGCAAGGCAACGGTGGTAGGGCAGTTAGAAATGATAATGTTGATGATTACTCGGACGATGACTTGGTCGACGGAGCTCCAGCGAGCATCACTGCTCCGGAGGAAAGGATTGGTGAAAATGCGCCGCAAGTACTCCCCGTCAGATCCGGTTTCAGCGCATTGAGGCCTTCCGCCCACCAGGTCCCAAGGCAAGCTCATCCGCTCCCAAGGCAAGTCCAACCAGCTATGATGAACTTTACCCTTCCCAACGCACAAGTGGTTCGCCCCGCGGGCTTTGAATTCACGGAGTCACAATATGGATTGTTCCTCCCGACCATCCAAGGATGACTAGGACAAAATAAGGCAGCAAGAGTAGAGGAATAAATAAGAGCTCGAGGGCAACCCCAAGTGCAAGAACCCGCACCGATTCAAGCGAGAGCATATCCCGTTCAAGATGAAGCTCAATCTCGAGCAAGTCCTATGCCAGTTCACTCAAGGCTAGTACCCAAGGCGTGCAATCAAGGCTAGGTCCCCAAGGAGCATCGGGAGACTTGAGGGATGTGATCGAGAGGAGAGTAAGGGCCTCACAAGTGCCCAATGATCCACATCCTACGGACCATCTCCAACTTCCTCCGGATCAACTTCAACTTCAGGTTGTCAATCCGCCAAATCTTCCAAATCAAACCACTCCTCAAAACTGTCCAGAGGCGAAGGTGATGACAGTGTTTTTTACACTATCATTCGGTCTTTTTCACCAATTTAGCTATCCTCTTGCATGCATTTTAGTGCATTTTGTTAGAATAGTGTCACGTTTCCATTTCTTTTGTTATTTTCAGGTTTTAGGTGAAAATCGCACTTTTGGATATAAATCATGGTGAAACAATGATGTTTTGGTGAAACGAGATCACCTGTGGTGTGTCAAGGAGTACCGGGACGAGTTTCCAGACCAAAAGACCAATTTTCGGAGCTCAAAACCGTGCCAAGGGCCAAAATCGAAGATCCGGACGAAGAAAAGGCATGTGCAACTCTCTGCCCGTGCCAGGCGGACCGCATGGTGCCCGGTGATCCGCCGCGTATCGGGCGGTCCGCCGCGTAGCTGCCGACAACAACTATATATAATTTCAAAAGCTGCGAATTTTCATATCTTTCATCATAATTTTGCAGACATAAACCCTAGAGCTTGTTCTGGGTATATTTTCTCTTAGAAGCATTGTTTCTTAGCGATTTTGGAGCTTTGAGTAGAGATTTGAACATCAATTGATCTCACCTTGCTAGATCTTTGTGAGTTTAGCAATTCACCGGAGATTGACAACCTTTGGTGGTAACTTTGTATCTCACAATTTCTGCTATTTATCTTTCAATTCAACTATGTTTTCTTATATGATTGCCATTGTTGTTTATGATTTTGATATGAGTAGCTAAGCATCTAGTTGGTGATAGTATGTAAATTCGTAGCTAGGGTTCATATTATGCATGATTGAGTTTCTGAGTCTTTTACTTGTTTTATTGTTATTTTCGAATCTTTGATCCGACTAAGCCAATATATTCGTAGAAAAGTGTTAAAAACACTAGGACAATTCAAGATCATCGTTTTTAATATCTTCGATTACAAGTACTACTTGAACTAAGACTGACAACCTTAGCCAAGTATTAGTATAGATAGGAAGCTTTCAAAATACACGTCTACAAATATGTTTTTGGTGTTTGTTAATTCGAATTACTTTTAAAGCAGTACGAGTTGCACTTTCATGCATAATTAGAACTTGATGTTTAGAATGAGCATACTATCACCAGCTCCCATCATATATTGTTAAGTCAAGCTAAGTCAAATTTGTTTCCTGAATTTATATAGTTAGTTATTTAGTTAAAGCTAGTTTAGTCCCTAGATATCGACACTCGAGGTCATCTTACCTCTGCACTACGTGTTTTGTGTAGTTGTGAGTTGCCCTTTGGCTAAAACAAATTTATTTGATTGTTCGAGTCTGACAATCTCGTTCATCAGATGGCCTAGAACAATGTGGGTAGGACGGTGGCTCAAATAACCCCGATGGTAGAATTTGACACCATGACCGGAAGGAGGCTTAACCTTGAAGAGCTAAAGGCCCAAAGGAAAGTACTTGAAGCGCAAATAGAGGCCCTGAAGACAAACGTCCAAGAGCAAGAGAAGGACATGGAGCCAAGTGCCCTATGTAACGCCATAATAACTCATGCGGTGAAGACCGATTGAGAATTTCCATCCTTGGAAAATTATGATGGTACTAGGTGTCCCAAGAACCATCTTGTAAGGTTTGGCACAAAGATGGAAGCCCATGGACATGATCTCAACACCAAGCCATTGATCTTCCCTTCGACACTTTGCGGTGAGGCAATGGTTTGGTGGTCCAACTTGGACAATGGCTCCATCACGTCCTACAAGGAACTCACATCTCAATTCATCAAAAGATTTGAGAAAGTGATTCTGAAGAAAAAAGGAGCCAAGTATTTGTCCGAGATTGTCAAAGGACCGTCAGAGGACTTAAGAGAATTTTTGACAAGGTTCCAAGAAGTGGCCTACCAAGTGGAAACTCACACCACTGATGAACGAGATTGTCAGACTCGAACAATCAAATAAATTTGTTTGAAAGCCAAAGGGCAACTCACAACTACACAAAACACGTAGTGCAGAGGTAAGATGACCTCGAGTGTCGATCTCTAGGGACTAAACTAGCTTTAACTAAATAACTATATATAATTTCAGAAAATAAATTTATCTTAACTTGACTTAACAATATATAGAGGGAGCTGGTGATAGTATGCTCGTTCTAAGCATCAAGTTCTAATTATGCATGAAAGTGCAACTCGTACTGCCTTAAAAGTAATTCGAATTAACAAACACCAAAGACAGATTTATAGACGTGTATTTTGAAAGCTTCCTATCTATCTAATACTTGGCTAAGTTTGTCAGTCTTAGTTCAAGCAGTACTTGCAAATTATATATAATTGAATCGATGATCTTGAATTGTCCTAGTGTTTCTAACACTTTTCTACGAAGATATATGGCTTAGTCGGATCAAAGAATCGAATTAAGATAATTAAACAAGTAAAAGACTCAGAAACTCAATCATGCATAATACGAACCCTACCTACGAATTCACAGACTATCACCAACTAGATGCTTAGCTACTCATATCAATAACACAATCAACAATCATAATCGAAGCAATAATGAATGAAAACATGTTGAATTGAAAGATAAATAGCAGAATTGTGAGATACAAAGTTACCACTAAAGGTTGTCAATCTCCGGTGAATTGCTAAACACACAAAGATTTAGAAAGGTGAGATAAATCGGTGTCCAAATCTCTCCTCTAACTCCAAATTCGCTAAGTTACAAAGGTTCTAAGAGAAAAATATACCCAGAACAAGCTCTAGGGTTTAAGTTTGTAAAATAATGATGAAAGATATGAAAATTCGCAGATTTTGGAAATATATATAGTTGATGTCGGAAGCTCCCCGGTGGTGCGCCGCGCATGGGCAGAAAGTTGCCCGTGCCAAATTTCTCCTCTGGATCTTCGATTTTGGCCCCTTGCACGGTTTTGAGCTCTGAAACTTGATCTTTTGGCCTTGAAACTCGTCCCGATACTCCTTGACACACCACGGGTGATCTCGTTGCACCAAAACATCATTGTTTCGCCACGATTTACATCCAAAAACGCGTTTTCCACCTAAAACCTGAAAATAACAAAAGAAATGGAAACGTGACAGTATTCTAACAAAATGCACTAAAATGCATGCAAGAGGATAGCTAAATTGGTGAAAAAAGACTCGAATGATAGTGTAAAAAACACTGTCATCAAACTCCCCAAACTGAGCCTTTGCTTGTCCTCAAGCAACTAGCTAGACTCTATGCAACCTACATGCAACACAAAAGGAGTCTCATGCCAAACAAGAAGAAATAATCGATTGTATCTACCAAATGCTTATGAACAAAGACCATACAAATCATAACATGGAAGTAGGTTGAAGAATGTCTCGATTGAACCTACACACATTCACATATGCACTTTGTTAAACAAGGGAGTCTCTCGTAACATTCTCTACCTGGACCTAGTCAATGACAACGTAATGATGCATATTAAAATAAAAATGGTTGCCCCGTGCCTATGAAACCGAGGGCTTACTACTGTTCACCAAGTGAGACTTTCCCTCAAGAGAGGTCGAACCAATACTGGCTCTCATCAAACGAAGGAGGGTTCCCTAAAAGACAACACACCCCTATTCTACCCGACTCTTAAAGAAAAACTCTACACCACTTCCTGAATGGCAGGACGAGGGTGGTCTAGAAGAAGCCTTGGACTAGGCGACACGAGAACACAAGCAAGAATTTACAACTCGATTACGAACTACTACAAAAGCTAAAAAATAATGCAACACTTTGCTAAAGCTGCTTTTGGCTCGCTTGGACCCTTCTTTTGCTTTTTTTGGTCTTATTCTTTTTTTTTTCTTTTTTTTTCTTTTTTTTTTCTTTTTCCAGATTCTGGAATTTTTCTCTTTTCTTTCTCTCTTTTTTTTTTTTTTGTATATAGCCAGCAGTAGCACAATGAAAGGAAATAACAATGACACTACAACAACCTCCCCAAACTTATTCGAAAGAATAGGTTGGAGCACAAACTCACAAGAAAAAATAAAAGCAAACTCGACATGACTCAACAAGACGAAAAACAAGTCATAATGAAAGTAACCCCCTCCCCAAACCTATTCATTATAATAGGTTTCAAACAAAGGATCACACACCTCACTGTACCTCCTTCCTAGGCATTTAGTAATCTCAATAACCAAGGTGAAGACTTGTTGCCTCTTACGTACATAATCACACAGGAATACAACCAAAGACTCTAACATGCAACATCTTATAAGGCCTTCGCGAACCGCAGTAGAGAAAACACCACATAGTGATGTCTCGACTACGAAGTTTAACTAGTGCACACACAAATATGACAAGCCAAGTGAGACAAACCTCAAACTATTCCATAGAGATGCAATGTATGGGCAATGGTCATAAACACTTAGTCTATACAATAAAAAATTTCAAAAAATTTGGCAATAAACTCCACACAAAAATCATGCAAAACTATACTAAAGATGAATGCAAACTAAATCCTAAGAAAGCGGTAAACGTGCAAACAAAGGTACAAGATACAATACTCAGACATAAGTCATACAATACTAACATCATGGTTCACATAACACCCCCCCCCCCCCACATGAAGCTCAAGCTGGTCCCCAGCAAAAGAGAATGAGGAATATAAAGTGATACTAGATGTTACCGAATGTGTGGCCTCTGTCGACTGAGTATACCAGAATGCACATGTGAAAGACTAGTAATCCGGGTCATAATCCCCGTAATAGTCATTCCTCATGTCAGAGAGAAGATCATGGGACTGCTGTAGGGTCTCCTGCTGCCGGTCCAAGTGCATCTGTGCTGCAAAATGAGCTGCCTATCGTTCCGGCGATGCTCCTCCGCGAGCTCCCAATCACTGCTGCGCTGGGCAACATATCCATCAAGTGTATGCTGCAAACCTTGTACAGTGGTGGTCAGGTTTGCAACATTGGCATCGAACCCACGGAATCTGTCATCGAGGTAGGTCTTGAGCTCAGTAAAATCAAATCCACGGGAACCACGTGTGGCTCGAGGTGGCTGTTGTGACCCACTAGGAGCGGCGGTCTCTGGAATACGGTCCGGAATAGGGTCCCGATCATCTGTCTCCATGTCATCCTCATCACTCGGTGAGGAAGGTGGTGAGTCATCGGCGGCAGCAGCTGAAGGTATGGTCTTTCGGAACCTATGCTCCTGCTCAGTGATAGATGCTGGAGTCAAGGTCGAGATAACTGAGCCGGTCTCGTCAATACCCTCTACCCCGTGGTATCGGCAGTAGGCGGTGATCAAGCAGGGAAAGACAAAGGGCTTCCTCTTTTTGTTCCAATGCCTCTCATACTCTTCATAGATGATGTTGCCGATGTCAATGTTATGCCGTCCCAAAAGACAGTAGATAAGCTCTGCATACAATGGCTGAATCGAAGTATCATTGGTCCGAGGAATGAGATTGGCCATGATGAACTTCATAGCCGTCCTAGCCTCAAGGTTGAGGTCCTTCCTGTTCAGCCTCTCCGGTCTGTTGCCATATGGGTACACATAATCCCAGTGGCAGATCACTTGTGTAACGCTGTCGTCAATCACTCGGGTTGCCCTCGAGTACCTGTATGCGTGTGCACTCCCGGTGAACTCCCGCTCCCCTAAATGGATGAAGTCCAAAATCGTTTGGGGGGTCCACGGCACAAGTGTGTTCCATACTGGGATACCCCCATGTCCGCACGCTGCGTGTATTCTATGTAGAACTCTTGATGTAGCGATACATCGTACCCCTGGAACCGGCTGGAGGTGTACCACTTCAAGTTCCTTCTCCCCTCCAAGTTATAGAGCATTCGGCACGCCGGTGTGTTAGCATGGCTTGCTGGGATTTGGATTTTTCGGTCACGGACCATGGAACGGGGCTTACTTGAGGCAGCTTCCTCTGCAATGTCCAGTCGAATGGAGATCGCTTGGAGCGATGGTTCATAGGCTCCGCTGGCTCGGGAGCTCGAGGCTGCTCCCTTGACCTTCTTGCTCTTGGATGACCCTGCTTTCTTCTTATCACGAACCATGGTACCTGAAACACAGCAATTTGTATCTTGTACTCAACAAAAACGATATGCTAGTGTAAATGCAATGTGTGCAAGTAAACGAGTGCCAACTTCGACCAACTCTACTCCCTTATCCCTTGTTCTAGTCTAGCTACCTATGCTAAGAGCAATCATGCAATTCATCACAATCATGTACTATATCATAATCAAAGCTCATGCTAGACAACAAATAACCTCAAATTCATAAGGCAACATGCATACCATAGTATCAAAAATCACCAAAAATCTCACAATCTACCCAATCAAGTGTTCTACCCAATAATCTATAGTCATCATATCAAGTTGTTCGTATTTAAATAGGCATGAATGAATCAAAACAATGCAATCAAGACTTAGAAATTATAATTGAGCAAAAGCCCCAATTCAACCATCCCAACGAAATTGAGCATGCAATTGATAGAGAAATCATGTAATAATCACACAAACAAGTAACCCATACATCATATAAGCTCAATTGAAGCAAAAATCAAGAAACCCCTTATTTCGAAAATTAGGTTCTTGAGGGGTTACCTCAGATCTGGAAATTGGATGAAGTATGAAGATATTTGTTCGGATGAAGATGAAGAGCACGTAATGGGCTTCGATTTAAGCTAAAGAACACAAAATTTGGTGGAGAATTGGAACAATTATGGAAGAGTGAATATTTTTTAAGAATTTTCGATTATGGGAGTAAAAGGGAGAAGAAGGATGAAGAATGAAGAAAAAAAGGAGGAAATCCCGTTTTTAGGATTTCTGGGCATGTGGGGCGGACCGCCTCGGGTGTGGGGCGGTGCGCCCCACAGCTCCAGAGAGCCACGACTCTCTGGAGTTGGGCGGCGGTTGATGAACGTGTATTTTACACTTTCATTCGAGTCTTTTTCACCAATTTAGCTATCCTCTAGGTTAATTTAGCTTATATTTTAGTGCATTTTATTAGAATAGTGTCACGTTTCCCTTTTCTTTGCATTTTTCAGGTTTTAGGTAAAAAAACGTATGTTTATGGGCAATATTGATGAAGAGGACGAAGTTTTGGTGTTTCGAGGACATTCGTGGTGTATCTAGAAGGTTCCGGATGAGATTTGAGGCCTACGGAACGAGTTTCAAGGCTTAAAGGTCACTAGAAGGCAAAATCCGAGTCCGAAAAGGAAAAGAAGACCAAAAATCTCGCTCTCGCCAGTCTGGATGTCCTAGACAAATCGCCCGGCACCTGGGGCGGTTCGCTTGGGAGGTTTCCGCAGCTATATATATCTTTGCCTATTTTTCTACGTTTTTCAGACCTTTTCACATTATTTTGAGAGACAAATTCTCCAGAGCCTGTTATGGGAATTATTAGCATAAAAGACTCTTTTTCTTATTAATTTGGAAGCTTTAGCATAGAGATTGGACATCTTTGATTTTCGATTCTTGCTTGTGAGTTAGCAATTCATCGGAGATTGACAACCTTCGTTGGTAACTTGTATCTCACAATTATTCTGCTTTTATTTATTTCATTCAACATGTTTTTAATCCATCTTGCTTTGATTCTTGTTGATTGCAATATGAGTAGCTAAATCTATCGTTGGTGATAGTATGTGATTTCTTAGCTAGGGTTCTTGATTATGCATGAGCGGCTTCGCGCGTTTAATACTTGATTTGTTGTTTTATTTCTTTGATCTATGTAAGCCGTCTATCTTCGTAGTGTTGAATTGAAAGGAACACATAGGACAATCCATGATCATAGATCTCTATACAAACTTCAAGTACTTCATGCATGATTATTACCCGTTGCTTTGAATGACCATACTATCACTAACTTCCATCATATTGATAAGAAAAATCTGTGCTTTGCTTGATTTCTGATTTATAGTTTAAGTTAAATTTGATAAAGCTAGTTATAGTCCTTAGAGATCGACACTCGAGGTTATTTTACTTCTACACTACGTGCCTTGGTTTTCGTTGTAGTTGTGAATTGCCTTTGGCTAAAAACAAATTTATTTGATTAATTGAGTCTGACAATCTCGTTCATCAAATTGGCGCCGTTGTCGGGGACTATACTCCTTTTTTCTCTTTAGCTTATTTATATTTTCAGCATTCAATTCCTAGATTTATCAAGTTTAGTTAATTTACTCTCTTTTGATACTCTTTCCCATTATTGTTACAGATAGTGTATGCAACATACGCGATCTAGTGGACTACCTCTTGCTGAACCTATCGAAGAAATTGACAGGGTTAACCATCAAAGAAGGCGGAATCTCGCTCAAGGTAACATAGAGGAAATCGATTCCTCTGAATATCTTCGAGCACTCTTTGAAGACACCGTGATGGCTCGTCCACAGTTGAAATCATGGGTTCAACCCAACAAGGAACGAATGAAGGGTCCAACGATTGTCCTTTCGCCTGAGACTCGTGACTTGGAAATCAAAAACCACATATTCCAGCAACTCCCAAGGTTCTATGGCTTGGCTAGGGAAGACGTGATAGGGTATTTGCATGATATTGATGACTTCGTCAACCAACTCCCAAGACCGGGCACGGAGGTGACGGGGGATGAGCTGAGAATGAAGGTTTTTGCTATGGGGCTTGGCGATAAAGCCAAGGCATGGTTAGGCTCTCTGGAAGCCGGTTCGCTTGACACTTGGGATAAGGTCTTTTTAGCCTTTATGGAGAAATACTTCCCTCACACATTGACTACCGCGCTTAAGGCGCAAATCACTGGTTTCAAACAAGACTATGATGAGACGATCTACACCGCGCTTGAGAGATTCAACGACCTCTTGAACAAATGTCCACACCATGGTTTTGAGCTTTCGGATCTTGTCCAACACTTCTACAATGAGCTCACTTTTGAGAATCAACAAGTGGTGGATTTCCAATGCCGTGGTAATATTTGGGAAGAAACCGCGGAGGCTGTTTGAGCGGTTTTCGAAAGGCTTGCTAAGGGATCTCAATTCAAGGATCCAAGAGCAGTGGTTAGGAGGCGCGACGCTCCACCCAATCAGGAGGTTCCAATGTATGGAGCAAGTGGGGATCGATTTGAGTGCTTCACCAATGAGCTGAAGCAAGTTCTCAAGAGCTCAGTTGGAACATCCGTTTCTAATGAGATTTGCCGGATTTGCAAGAACTATGGGCATGGGGCTCATATGTGTAGGTCGGAGCTTGCACAAGATGGTAGCAATTGAATTCAAGGAAGCGACGAGGAGGCCTTTGCTGCAGAATTTGGAGTTCAAGAAGCTAGCTATGGTAAAGATGGTAGGAATCCTCGTGGTGGATTCTGGAAAAGGGGGTTCCGAAACAACCAAGGATATGCACCAGCTGGCCAAACTTATGGCCCTAACCAAGACCGTAGTAATCTTAGGCTATGGTAATGATCACTGTGAGAATCCCACTCCTAAAGAGCAACCGAAGTCGAAGACGGCTCTTCTCATGGAGAATTTGCAGAAAATGGTTGATCACACCCAAGGTTTTCTTAAGCGTTATGAAGAAGATTCGGAGAAGACAAGGGCGAGACTTGATCAGTTGGAGGCAAGCACTAGGCTTTCTCATCAAAAGATGCAAGAGTTGATTGACCGTGGAGCAAGCAGGGAGCAAGAGAAGTTGCCTAGCAACACTGAGAAGTCGATGTCTATTACCTTGGTGGGTGATCTTCCTGTTGAAATCACTATCAAGAAGGTTGCTAATTGTGAGTGTTGCAAGGATGGGGAGCCCCCACTAGCCAAGGAAGAAGAGAATTACCTTGGTTTTGATGTTAGCGATGAGGAGCAAGAAGATCCCGAGCCAATTCCTGATAGTTTCGATGTGAAGGTTGGGATTGGTGAACTTGACGATATCCGTGCTACACTTGATACGGTTTCTTACTCGAATGTGCTCCCTATGAATGTGTTTGAGAAGAGTGGCCTTGGAGAACTTTCGGAGCATAAGGCTATTGTGCAACTTGCGGATGGATCCTTTGTACGACCCGAAGGAATTGTGAAGAATGTATTGGTTAAGATTGGTGAAGCTTCTGTATACACCAACTTTGTTGTGATGCCGGCGTCTACACCGGGAATGGGGGATGTTGTTCTCTTGGGGCGAACGTTCTTGACTAAGCTACGCTCTGTAATCGACATCTACCGAAGAACTTGCACCATTGAGGTGGATGGCAAGCAACATGTGTTGCGAGCCATATCTGATCCTAGTCCTCACTTCAATGCTTCTCATTCTATTAACTACTTTGGTCTTGCTGTATATATCCATTCTCACTCACAGGTACTAGGCATGAGGAAGAGATCGATGAAGGGGAAGTCTAGTACCCTCAAGAACAAGAACTAAAGAGCAAGAAGAAGTCGAGTCAGAGACTTTGTAAACAATGGCGCTGTCTGATGAATGTGTATTTTACACTTTCATTTGAGTCTTTTTCACCTATTTTAGCTATCCTCTATGTTAATTTATGATGAACGTATTTTTGACGCGTTCATCTTGTCTTTTTTACCTTCTTTTGCTATGTTTTAGCCTTGTTTTTTGGTTAGTTTTGTAGAATAGTGTCACGTTTATTGTTTTCTGCATTTTCAGGCACTTAGGTACGGAATGGCGTTTTTGGATCTAAAAACGAGCCTTTTTGATAGAAAATGGCCCCGTTGAAGTTCCTTCATCTCCATGACTTGTTCGTGAGTGTTTGAGCATCAATAAGCATCGAGAAGGATGAGTCCAAGGCACCCGAGGGCCGTGCGAGGGCAAAAAGATTGAGTTTGAAGACAAAACTCTGCCCAGGAGCCAAGCTAAGCGCCTGGAATAGTGAAGCGCTCCGCTTCATTTTCCAAAAGCTTTGGCACAGAAGCCAAGCGAAGCGCTTGGAGGGCCAAAGCGATTCGCTTGCCAAGCGCTCCGCTTGGCCTCTCCAAGCGGTCCGCTTGGCAGCGGTTACGTTTTCGGATTTTCCTTCTTAGATCTGATCTTCAGTCATTTTTTGAAGACTTTTGAACTGTAGCTTCGTTTTGGAGAGCTCCTAAGCCCCAAAACTCAGAGAAAACTCAGATTACATTGTAATTTAGCTTGGGATTCAAGATTTTGATTGGAATTCATCCTTTGTAATCATCTACGGAGTGGTTTTCTTTGATTTCCACCGATTAGTGACAGCTTTGGTGGTAACTTGTATCACTCTCTTGTCTTGTAGTTTGATATGATGTATTCTGATTATTATTCATATGAATTGATGTCTATGTTGATGAATATGAGTAGCTAAATCCTTTGTGTTGGTGGTAGAATGTAGAATATGCATGCTATGGGTTATGTTTATGCTTACATGAGATTGTGATTCAATCTTGCTGCAAATTCCTTCATATGATCCTTAGTTGCCTATAAAATATATTCGAATTGAGTATAGTGACAAACTCTTGGTCAATGAAAGCTATAGGATTGTATGTTAGAGATTTGCAGCATGCTAGATAAATGGTGTTAGTGACAAGCACCTCTAAAGTATTGATAGTGGTCTTTTATGATGTGTGTCTTGGAAGTTACCTAGACAAGTTGCTTAGCAGACTTGATCGAAGGTTTTACGCACTGAACTTGTGAGCATATTCGTAACCCATGCATGTGTATTTGATTTCTACCACCAACCGTTTTCCAAACTTGATTACAACAATCTGATTTCTTGTTGCTTTGTTCTAAGAAAGCAATTCTATAAACATTTGAATTCGTTGACTGAAATTACTAGCAAAAACCTCAAGCAAAGCCACGTTAGGTCCCGAGAGAACGACACTCGGGGACAACTTGCCATTGCACTCTAGTTTGTGTAGTGATAAGTGTTCTTAGGCTTTTAAACAAATTTAATTGGTGAAAAACGACATCATCAATTTGGCACCGCTGCCGGGGACTTAACTCCTTTGGTTGGTGTTTTTCTTTTGGTTTTTTTCAGCCAACATCTCTTCTTTGTCTCATTTCTGTTTTTGTTTCTTTTTGCTTGAGATACTCACTATCTTGTATTTCAGGTGAGTGCATGCCTAGAACCCGAACGGGTGGACCTATTATTGAACCTTTTGTAGACGAGATCGATCGTTTGTTTCAAAGGAGAAGGAGGAATTTGAATCTCGAGTTTGAAGGAGTAGCATCTAGAGCTTCCACTTTTGATATTCGAGAAGAGTCTTCTTCTTATCTTTTGGAGCCAATTCTTGAATCTGTTTACTTGGAAGGTGAAATGGCGGAGCGGCCTATACGTACACTTACTAAGCCTACGGTTGGGCCTAGAGGACCAGCAATTGTCCTCAATGATGCCACAAGGAACTTGGAGATCAAGAATCACATGTTCCAACAACTTCCCAAATTCTATGGGATGGCTAATGAGGACGTGATTGGGTACTTGAATGAGCTCGAGAATTTTGTTCTCCATCTTGGGCGACCAGGGGCTGGTGTTACGGATGATGATCTCCGTAAGAAGGTCTTTTCTATGGGCTAGGTGATCGTGCAAAGGCTTCGCTTAATACTCTGGAGGCCGGGTCTTTGACAACATGGGATCTTTGCTTTGATAAGTTCATGGAGCGTTACTACCCCGCTTCCAAGATAATGGCTATGAAGAGCCAAATTAGCTCCTTCGAGCAGAGGTATGATGAGCCTTTCCACGAGGCCTATGATCGATTCACGGGGTTGCATCATCGATGCCCACATCACGGGTATGATAAAGGTCAGCTTCTCCAATTCTTTTACAATGGTTTACATCCCGAGATTCAATCTCAAGTGGATAGTATTTGTGGAGGTAGTATGGGGGAGTTGCTTCCTTCTCAAGCTCAAGTGAAGCTGGACATGATGTACCGGAATTCCCAAAACCGGAATGTGAGGACTCGTGTGCTCCAAAAGGAGCAAAGAGGTGAGGCCAAGGTAGTGGTACAACAAGATGCCTTCGATGGGTTCGCCCATGAAGTGAAGCAAGCTTTGAGGCAAAGCGTTCCTTCTCCTTCTACGGAAGTTTGTGGTGTGTGCAAGAACTATGGGCACCCGGCCTATTTATGCCGTTCTGAATTTGCTAGAGAGCAATATATCACGAACGATGTCTGTCAAGAAGTGTATGCTGCTGAGGGAGAGCAAGTAGTTGGAGATGTGAACTACGGGCAAGGATATGGCAATGTGAGGCCACAAAACCGTGGGCCCCGAGGTGTGTACCAGAATCAAGGCAACCGTGGTTATGTCCATAACCCGGATCAATATGCCTATGGGCCTAATCAAGATAGAAGTCGTCTCAGCTATGGGAACAATTGGTATGAAGGAGCACCGCCTTCTAATCCTACACCTCCACCTCAGGTTGCTAGTTCGGACCACAAGGTGGAGGGGTGCTTCCTTCACCTCTTGTTTCTTCTCTCAACGATCTTGTGTTGAAGACGAATAAGTTTATGGAGCATTACTATCGTAATGAAGCTACTAACAATCAGCGGTTTGAGAAGCTTGAGGCTAGTAGTAGCAACCTCCATAAGAAGTTGCAAGAGTTGATAGATCGGGGGGCTAGTAGAGAGCAAGGGAAGTTTCCCGGAAACACGGAGAAGGCTATGGCCATAACCGTGGTGACTAATTTTCCCGTGGAGATCATGGTTGTCAGAGACAATGCACTAGTTGAGGTGCCAAGTTGCAAGATAACTGAAACTTGCAAAGTGAGTGAGGAGCTCAAGACTCGTAAGGTGGTTATGGAAGAGGAAGTTGTCGCACAATCTGATGCGATAGTTGAAGAGGTGAAAGAAAACTCATCGTCTGAGGATGAGATGGTGGATATGGTGGAAGTGCCCATCCAAGAGAGCTTCGATGTTGAAATCGGCTTGGGGAAGAAGGATGGAATAGTGGCAACTCTAGACACGGGAGCGGGTGTGAATGTTATACCCTTGAACGTGTATGAAGAGTCAGGTTTGTCTGGCTTGAGACCTATGAAATGCATGGTGCAATTAGCGGATGGGTCCATGAAAAAGCCGTTGGGTGTGATTGAGAACTTGGCGGTGAGGGTTGCCGGTGTAGAGGTGAAGACTAATTTCATCGTTATGCCTACATCTTCTGCTAAGCTCAAGGATGTGGTTCTCTTGGGTAGAGCCTTCATCAACAAAGTGCGTATGGTCATAGACATGTATCGCCGAACATGTCACTTTGAGGTAAATGGCAAGCAACACACGTTTCGAGCCATTGTTGATTCATGTGCTTATGTTGATACTAACGAACTTGTAGGAGTTTTTGGTCCACTTTATGTTCGTCAAGATGTGCAGGGAATTGATGCTTTGAGAAGCACTTGGACGGGGAAGTCTAGTACCCGATGCGAAATTGATCCCGCATGAGCTAAGACGAGTCGAGCCAGCGACTTTTAAACGAAGGCGCTTCTCGGGAGGCAACCCGAGGTTGTAGGTACTTGCATATAGATTAGAAGCACGTTTAAAATTTTGTTTCGTTGATTAGACAAGGTTTTTGGGGTGAAAATTTAGCAAAAGTCGAAAAAAAATGGATTTGGGAGCTTCAGGTCCCAAGCGAACCGCTTGGCAAGCCCAAGCGGTCCGCTTGAATTTCCAGTAAGAATTTCAGTCTTACTGGAAATCCAAGTGGAGCGCTTGGCAGTTCCCAAGCGGACCGCTTGCCAAAGCGCTTCGCTTGGGACGGCCCAAGCGCTTCGCTTGGCTTTCCTTAAGAAAGCTAAGCGGGGCACTTGTGTATCAAAGCTCCCCACTTCGTTTTTCTTCCTCCATTGCCGATTTAGCACCCCAAAAACCTCAATCTCTCTCAATTCTCCACCAATTCTTGCAATCTTGTGCATTTTACAAAGCTCATCACCCCCTCTATCATCTAAACCGATCAAATTTCACGTTTGAAGCATCCATAACAAGGAATCAAAGGTACCTCTCATGAACCCTAACTTTCTTGAATTTGGGATTTTATCTTAATTAGCTTCAATTGTGTTATGCATTGGTGAATTAGAGTTTGATAATGATTGTTGAGCATGTTTCTTACTAGATGTGATGTCTAAATTAGAATTTTGCTCCTCTTGATTTATGATGAATTCTATTGCTCGAGTTCTTGCTATATAATTGTTTGATGATTGTTAGCCTTGAATTTGAGTTATGTTATGATTATGTCATGTTGTGATTGCATGAGAATGTGTTGGATTGGTTGGGTAATTCAATTCGAGTGTTTGTTTGCTTGGTTTAGACTCGTATGGATTTATCGTAACGAAGTGTTAAAGCTTCTCGATTTGTTCATATGAACTTTAGCAAGCCCTCAAACTCACCATGAGATTACTTGAGTGAGTATTGGAGTCTAGGAGTCAAGTCTAAGTCTCATTGTCTCTTGAAGTTATCTAATAAGATTATTCTAGGTACAATGGCATCAAGAAGAACCAAGAGATCAAGGGGAGAAGGGACCTCAAGTACCCAACAAACGGCCACACCCGGCGAGTATCACCAATCGGGGAGGGCAAGGCAATTCGAAGCGAGTTTCCATGCCCACAAGCACACGTACATTTCTGAGAGGAGCATTCGCTTCACGGATGGTGAGAGCGAGTTGGATGGTGCCAGAGAGCTCAACAAGCTCATTACTGAGCGAGGCTGGAAGTACTATGGCGAGGTCATGCCAAATTGGGACCAAGCGGTAGTGGAGGCTTCTACATTGCCTTCACGGACAACAATGAACGGACCGGTGAGGTTCCCGTCCGCGGTGTTGGGGTCGAGTTTACTCCTTTGAGCATCACTAGCTTCATTATGCGATTGGATAGGCCACTGGCGCGGGATCCAAACCGCCAGCCTGCATCCAACGAGAGATTTGATCCCGCTGAGCTCTATGTCTACGACCGGGAGTCTGATCATTACCCCATGGAGATACTGAATAGCATTACCGTGGAAGATTTTGAATTGCCTGACGAACCACCCCGGATTTTGCGCCACAACGATCTCACATTCGAGGCAAGGATGATGTTGAAGTTCGTTCAAGCCAATCTGATTCCTAGCACACATGATTCCGAGGTTCAGTCCTATTACGGAGTCTTAGTCTATGCTCTCTTGCATGATTTGCCTCTCACTCCTGGCATCGTCATCTTCGAGGAATTCAAGCGCCGCCGTAATGCAAACCGGAAGCTTGCCTTTGGTAACTTGATCACGGGCATGTGCAAGGAGGCCGGAGTTCCCGACCTCGTACTGGACAAGAAGCCGAAGAAATCCATCAACATTGATACGTACAATGAGATGTACGGGACTTGGTGCAATCAGCAAGGAGAACCCATGCAACCAAGAGTTACGCGCCATGTGACACCTCCTCCACCTCCGCCTACGGCCGGACAAGGAAGCTTCGACTTCTCGGGGTTCAACCAGATCTTGGTCGATCAGTTTGGTAGCTTCCAAACCACCATGTTGGAGGCTCAGTCGACCCAGCTTACCGAGCAATTCCGGGGATTTGAGGAGCGCGAAGTCAAGAGGTGGGAGGACTTCCGTGTGATGGAGGAGCAGCGTTGGGATGATTACCAAGGGCGTGTAGATCAGCGTTGGGAAGCCGCTCGAGTAGAGGACACTAGGCGTTGGAGAGCCCACCAAGAAAAGATGATGAACCGCCATGATGCCCTAGCTCGCCGAATTTCGGGGTATCCTTTCTATGATCAGACCGGTGGTAGTGGGAGTGCCTTTCCTAACACCCCCTACGACCCCTACTCCTAGAGACACCAGCCGACACGGGCCACATTTATCGGTAGTATTTTTATATTATCGTTATTTTGGCTTGTTTACTATTGTTGGTTGAAACTCTTTTCATTTCGATTTGGTTGTATGATGTTATGACTTATGACTCTTGTACTCTTTATTTGCTTTTGTAGTTGTGGCCTGTGTGCCTTTTGTCGTGATTAGTTTAGTCTAGTGTTTGTCTTGGTGCCTTAGGTGATTAAGATAGGAAAAACGTCGAAAATCTGGAAACAGAGCCAAGCGAAGCGCTGGAAGGCCAAGCGGTCCGCTTGGAATTCCAGTAAATTTCATTCTTAGTGGAATTTCAAGCGGAGCGCCTGGAGCCTCCCAAGCGCCCGCTTGCTCCCGCCAAGCGGTCCGCCTGGACCCTGTACCCAGATTTTCCTCGTTTTTTCCATTCTTCTCACCTTTGCGCACCCGTTTTCACTTGTTTCTTGAGTCCTTTCAGGTACTACTCATATATAGGAGATTGGACACGAACCTTTATCTCAGGGAAGTGTACTTTCAATCCAATTTTTCCTTTTCATTCAACTTTTCTTTGCTCGAGGACGAGCAAAAGTTTAGGTTTGGGGAGGGGGTATTGGATTTTCAGTACTATATGCTTGTGTGGTTCGTACATGCCTGATTTTACTCAAGTTCATGTGATTTGTCGTGTTTTTTTCAAATTTTGCATGCATATCATCCATAGATTAGTTGTTGCACGTTGTTGTGTGTGGAGTTTATTGCCAAGTCTTTTGAACTTTTTTATTGAGTAGACTAAGTGTTTATGACCATTGATCATATGTTGCATCACTTTGCAAGTAGTTTGAGGCTTGTCTCGCTTGGTTTGTCACATTCGCATGTGCACTAGTTAAGCTTAGTAGTCTCGACATCACCTTGAGTGGTGTTTCTTCTGCTGCGGTTCACGATGACCTTATTAAATGATGCATGTTAGAGTCTATGGTTGTAACCCGTGTAATTATGTACGTAAGAGGCGACAAGTTCTTCACCTCGATTAGAGATTGCCAAATGCCTAGGAAGGAGGTAGTGTGAGGTGTGCGATTCCTTGTATTAAACCTATTCTATCGAATAGGTTTGGGGAGGGGGTTGCTTCGTTGATCTTGTCTTTCGTCTTTGAGTCGTTGTAAAGTTTCCTTTTTCTTTTTCTTTTGTTTTTGTGCTCAAACCTATTCTTTCGAATAGGTTTGGGGAGGTGTTTTTGACACTTAGTACTGCTGCTTGCCCCTATATAAAAAAAAAGAGAGAAGAAAAGAAAAAGAAAAAAAAAAGAAAAAAAAAAAAGAGAAAATAAAAAAGAAAAGAAGAAAGAAAATAAAGAATAAGACCCAAAAGCAAAAGAAGGGTCGTTGCAAAGCCAAAAGCAGTCTATAGTGTCAAGTGTCATGTAAATATTTTTTATTGAAGTTATCGAGTTGTAAATTCTATCTTTCGTTCGTGTCGCCTTGTCCAAGGCCTGTTCTTGACCACCCTCGTCTTGCTATTCAAGAAGTGGTTGAAAGAGGCTCATTCTTGAGAGTCTGGGTAGAATAGGGGAGTGTTATCTTCTAAGGGAACCTCCTTCGTTTGATGAGAGCCCGTATTGGTTCGCCCTCTCTTGAGGAAAAGTCTCGCTTGGTGAACAGTAGTAAGCCCTCGGTTTCATAGGCACGGGGCAATTGTAGTATGATAACATGCATCATTGTGTCGTCACTGACCAGGTCCAGGTAGAAGATGTTACGAGAGACTCCTTTGTTAACCAAGTGCACATGAGAATGTGTATATTCGCAATCGAGGCATTCTTCAACCTATTGCATGTCATGCTCATTTGTTTTGTTCATAAGCATTTGGTAGATTCAATAGATTAGTTCACTTACTTGGCATGAGACTCCTTTTGTGTTGCATTTAGGATAGTTTGTTGCTTGAGGACAAGCAAAGGTTTGGTTTGGGGAGTTTGATGAACGTATTTTGACACGTTCATCTTGTCTTTTTTACCTTCTTTTGCTATCTTTAGCCTTTGTTTTGGTTAGTTTGTAGAATAGTGTCACGTTTTGTTTTCTGCATTTTCAGGCACTTAGGTACGAAACGGCGTTTTTGGAGCTAAAAACGAGCCTTTTTGATGGAAAAGATGGCCCCGTTGAAGTTCCCCAATCTCCGTGGCTGTTCGTGAGTGTTTGAGCATCAATAAGCATCGAGAAGGATGAGTCCAAGGCACCCGAGGGCCGTGCGAGGGCAAAAGATTGAGTTTGAAGACAAAAATCTGCCCAGGAGCCAAGCTAAGCGCCTGGAATAGTGAAGCGCTCCGCTTCATTTTCCAGGAGCTTTGGCACAGAAGCCAAGCGAAGCGCTTGGAGTGCCAAAGCGCTTCGCTTGCCAAGCGCTCCGCTTCCAGCGGCGCTTCGCGTTTCTTCGGATTTTCTTCTTAGATCTGATCTTCAGTCATTTTTTGAATACTTTGAATGTAACTTCGTTTGGAGAGCTCCTAAGCCCAAAACTCAGAGAAAACTCAGATACATTTTTTAATTAGCTTGGGATTCAAGGTTTTGATTGGAATTATCCTTTGTAATCATCTACGGAGAGGTTTTCTTTGATTTCCACCGATTAGTGACGCCTTTGGTGGTAACTTGTATCACTCCTTGTCTTGTAGTTTGATATGATGTATTCTGATATTATTTCATATGAATTGATGTTATGTTGATGAATATGAGTAGCTAAATCTTTTGTGTTGGTGGTGTGT